>CM037880.1:161004983-162204983 GCA_021292165.1 Shinisaurus crocodilurus
AAGGGCCATTATAATAAGCTTCTAAAGCCCTGTTCTTCGGCCCGCTGATGAGATCGATCAGGCTGGCAGGCATAAGAGACAGGGCCTTTTCACTAGTGGCCCCATCACTGTGGAACTCCCTGTCAGGAGAAATTCATCCGGCCCCATTGCTGTATGTTTTAAAGACCTGGTTTATTTATTTATCTGTAATACTTATATACCACTTAATATAATAAATTCCCTAAGGAGTTCATATATAAATATTAAAAATCACATTTCAAATACCCTGTTAAAAACTATTTCAACGGCAGTAAGGGTACAATACACTTATTAAAACAATTCCGACTACAATAACAATACAAAACAATAGAAGGAACAGTAAGATGGAGCAACATATGATTAAATGCAATTAGTTACAAGCATGAGAAAGCCTGGGTGAACAAGTCTTTTTTCAGGAGGCATTTGAAACATACCACATTTTCTGCTTCCTGATCTGCATGGGAGAGGGTTTCCCAGGGAGTAGACACCGCCGCCGAGAAGGCCCACTTTCTAGATATTACATGACGATATTCTGTTGGTTGCGGAACAACCAGCAATCCATCCTCTGAAGATCTTAAAGGTCGACTGGGTATATATAAGTTGCTTACATCCATTGCTTACATTGGCTGCTTACATCCACTTTTACTGATTAATTTGAAAATGGCTCAGGATTTTAAAACTGAACTGTTTTTAAATTGTTTCAGTTTTTCTTGTCTTACTGTTGGTTTTAGCTGGCATTAATTTATGATTATTTATATCGACTTTATATTATTTAATTGTGAATAGTGTTTAACTGTGTAAACTGCCTAAATAGCCCTTAAAGATGGCATATAAATATTTAAAATAAAGAATAAATAATTAAATGACTGGCTCTCCATGTGGTTAGAGCTAATACAACAACTATAAGCTACAGGAGAGGCTTCTATGATTCCATCCCCCGCTGCTATATAGTTATAAGTTTGCAGATATTTTGATTATTGTTCTTAAAGGGATTCTCTATGCTACCCATCAGTATACATATGAGCACTTTTGGGCCTCGTTGGCTTAATTCATATTTCACATTCCTAATCCCCCAAACCATGGTTTGGAAGATCAGGCACACGCTGTGGACTCACGCACATCACTATGATGTGTGGATTCCACCTTCCATTTTCTAGTTTAGATAACCATAGTTTACAATTATGTCCAAATCAGGAAAACTATGGTTAGTACTAAATAAGATTGCTTCCAGCAAACCCACTTCAAACCACATAGTTTGTAATCATGGTCTGAAGGTAATTCCTGTTAGTGCTAACTGTAGTTCGCCTAATTTAGCTATCATGGCAAATGACAGTTATGCAAATCAGGAAAGGGAAGAGAAAATCCATGCTTGGGAGGCACGTTGAAGGAGAGGGGTGAGGGAGCATGCAAGCCCACCACATGTTTCTAATCTTCCAAGCCATGGTTTGGAGCAAGTGATGTCTGTATCGAACGCTCCTCCACCCGATGATGACGCAGCCTGGGAAGCTTTGGTGTGTGCAGGCAAAGTGAAGTCCATTGGAAGGAGCAAAGGGGACTGAGCTGGCTTGGCTTTGCCTGCCCCATATCCACCCCAATGAGGGAAGGCATGTAGCAGGTGAAGCCAGGTCCCTGGTCAAGACCCAGGTGGAAGATGGCTTCTCCATCTGGCTTCAGTGAGTGTAGGCTTTCCCTGGCTGGGGAAAACCCACACACCACTGTAGCCAGGTCCCTGGCCAAAGCTCTGGCTGGAGGAGCTCCAGCCAGAGCGTCGGCGGGGGCCTGGTTGAATGATGTCGGTGGCTGTAGCCCTGCCCTCTGACATCATTGGGCCCACAGAGTCATCCATCCCCCTCACCCAAAGGTAGTTCCCCACCCTTGCTCTAAATTTTCCTATGGAACAGAAATAAGTTGAATCCATTGACTTCTATGGGGAAATGAGAGGTCAGATGAGAATTAGGAGAAACCCTTGTCACACTGGGCTACTGGTGTACATGTGCCCCTTCCTGGTCCTTCCAACATCAGAAGTAAATGCTGTCCTTCCAATATCAGAAGGACAGAGAGAGAGAGAGAGAGAGAGAGAGAGAGAGAGCTGTTGTGTGTGCATAACATATCATATATGCTATATAGAGATATATAAAATCTTCATTTGGCTCGTCCTTCCATCAGAATTTGAATGCAGTAAAGAGTCCTATTTTCACTCCATCAAGTGGGCGCCATGAGCATGGCCTCTTGAACCTTTACCATGCTATGGAAGGCATCAACCACCTCCATCTCCTTGTGGTCAAGGAATATGAAATGCCACTTTATCGCAAGTATTGGCCCAACCATATCATGCTGGTTTTGCCAGGCATGTTCAACAATGCTGGAGTCGGTAAGTAAGGCAAGCAAGATGAGAGACCAGAAAACTGGCATATCCCTTTTGTTTCCAAAGTGGCAGGATTGGGGTGGGCGGGATTGTATGGATAAAGACAGCTTAGCGTTTACATCGTCATAAAACTTTTTGATGCTGAACATACAAGCTGGCGACATGAAAACATGATTATAGGGAGTGTAAAAATACTTATGTCCAGTTAGCATTAAATATGTAAATAGTGATGAGTTTTGCTCTTCATGGTTTCTGACACCTTTCTCATCTACGCCCTCTATGTGAGTTCATAGACATTTTGTTCTCTTTGGTTTCCATTACATTCTCCCTTGCCTATGCTGTTCTGTATTGTATCAGAGACAGTCTTGCTCACATCTTGATTGTTGGTGATCCCACCAGTTAGCAAATAATGATAATAGCCTGGTAGAAAATAGGAGTGCAAGCTTTACTTGATAGCTTAATTTACTAAACTTTTAGAGAGCAATCCTATGGTCCCTGGGAGGGTGTGCCGGGGGCCATAGGATATGGCAGAATCCCCCCCAGGCCATAGAATGAGTTATGACATTGGGGCGGAGGGAAATCCTTGTTTGGATTTCCTCACCCCTCCAAACCACTGTGGAACTTTTTCTCTGTGGTAACTCCTCTTCTGAGGTCAGTGTCATAACCTCAGAAGACGAAGGGGAAGGAGGAAAGGGGTGTGTTGGTGGGGAGGGGAAGGGAGGGCAGGGGACATGGATCCTCAAGATCCACAAGCCTTTCTGTTCCCATCCCTGCCCACAGCAAGGTAAGCTAGATGGACTCAGAGGCCCGTCTAGCACAAATTGCTAAAACAGAAGATGGAGTGGTTGTAAAAGTCTCTGTCACTCCTCTGCCCTGCCTGACTCTTGCCAGGAGGACTTAGTAGACGGAGGTCTCCTACGTCAGAGCCCTCTGTCTATCGAGGGTCAATCTTGTAGGTTTGCACATTGATTAATTAGTGGGGGAGCAATTTTAGTTGCTACGATCTGAGAATTGACTTTCCTCCAAAGAGCTCAGAGTGGTGTACGTGGCTCTTTCCCCTTTTCCATTTTATTCTCACAATAACCCTCTGGGGAGGTTAGGCTGGCCCAAGGTCACTCGGTGAGCTTGATGGCCAAGTGGGGATATGCACATTTAATCAACAAACAATTATTTAATCAGCTGATACCTTATTAGGGGAACCAGCTCAAACTGGGCACAGTGTTACTTATTGGAATTCTAGGAATTTGAGAATAAAATCCTGGCATTCTGCTAAGTTCATCTTAGGGTCTCCCATTTTCATTCACCACTACACCAAGAATAAGATTCTGAATTATTTCAATGATTAAAATAGCTCCAGCTTGACAGTCCCTTAGAATTTTAGCTGACCTAGCATGGGGACTTCTTCCCAAATGCCATATATGTGACTGTGCTATGACCGTAGGTCTTGATCCAATTAATATATTTATTTATTATTGATTTGATTTATTTCCTGCCTTTCCACCAAAAAAAATGGCACTCTTGCAACTGTCAGTTTCTAGTTTGGGCTATAACCTCAAATCCTTAGTCATAAAAACCATATTGATCAACTTGTATCATTTTCATCTTACCTTCAAGTCTCATAACAATCTTATTTTTTCAAAAACAAACAATATTAGAAAGTGCTAAAACAAGCTTTAATAGAACATCAATGAACCTAGCTAACAGATAGAAACAGATTAAAAAGCCCAGCTCAGCATACTGAAGCTTGAATGTTCTTGCAAAAACCAAGTAGGCTAACCATTCTAAGCTACTATGTGGTTTTCTTAAGACATGTTCCTAGTAAAATCCTCTGTCATTTTGGATATGCCAGTGTGAATTTACAAGAATTATGATGATGAAAATGATAAACAGCACTCTGCATCTTAAAGGATTTTTATTGCACCGGGTCTTCTCAAGGTAGATTAGGCAAAGTGATTGACTCTGCAGCCATCAATCCTTGGACAGTGTGCCAATGTCCAACTTATTCTAGCTTCAGAGTCCATTCTTCTTTGGACCCTTGCATACAGCGTAGTTCCACTTCGCTTGATTCTTACCCCTTAGAGATCACAAAAACCAATCTCCATATTGTCTTGCTTAATAAACACAACTATTCTGTGGGATTTAGAGGTCTCAGTCTCTCTCTCTCAAAACAAGAAAGCTCTATGCTGTGTGTTTTCAGGTGCTGCCAGGTTCCTTATTAAAGAGCTTTCTTACCATAACTTGGAACTGGAGAGAAACCGTTTGGAGGAGCTAGGAGTCAAGCGTCAGTGTGTCTGGCCTTTTATTGTTGTCATGGATGATTCTTGTGTCTTATGGAACAGTCACGGTGTCCAAGAACAGTCCAGGTAAGTCAGCGTCTCAAAATCAGAGCGATGTGAAGATTGGGACCTGTAACAGAATCTTGCAGCAATACAAGATTAATTCCTTCACACATTATCCACGTGAAGGGGATCCATGCACAGAAAGGGCATTGGGGCCATGCTGCGAGTGCTACTCCTAACAATGTGCAATGCCCTACATCTACATGTTGAGCATGAACTTCAGGGGCAAGGAGTTGTGTGATGTTGGGTAGGGCGCTAATGGCTTGGCCCCACTGCCCCTTCTACACATGGAGTCCCCATTATGTGGATAATGCACCTAGGCGCTAGTATGGTTTGGTAAATTGATTTGGAATACTGTTCTGCACCTTGGATATATCTAGTACATGACCATAATCAGAGGTTTTTAAAAAGGCAAAAGGAAAATTATACTAAGAAAGAACAATCTCAAATGTATTCAGTACTATTCAGCCACAGATGAAAACTCATTCCTCGTTCTGGCATTTAAAAATGAATGATTATTTGACATTTATAACATAGCTGTGTGTGTCCATCAGTAGATTCGATACAGAGTCGGTGATATGCTTTTCTGTTTGCAAGGCTACTAGATGTTTAGCTTGGAATTCATTGGGCCTGTCCGCATGTCAGGATAAGCCAGGGTTCCAGGGACCAGGACCAAGCAGCATGCTCATGTACGCTACCAAATCACTCCTGCTTAGTTCTTCCTACCAGCAGGAGCAGCTAAACAATACATGGACCCTCCATCCATGGTTTATTTACTGGAGATTCTGGCTTATCTCCTTCCAAACCAGCCAGTCGTAAGCCAACAGCAAACCATGGCTTATGACTCTGGGTTGTTTGGGGAAAGACAAGCCAGAATCCCCAGTTTGGACATCACAATAAACCATGGATGGAGGCGTGTGGTTTGTTTAGTCACCTCTGCTGGCAGGAGGAGCCAAGGGGAAGCAATTGCACCAGCCTGCTTGCTTGATGATGATAAGTCAGGATTTCCCAACCCTGGCTTATCATGACATGCAAATCTGGCTGCTGAGTAAATTTTCCCAGTGCAATTGCCAGTGGAAATGAATTTATACTAAATCTGCGGGGTTATGTTTGCATCAGATTTTCTTCTTCTTGAAAATTGTTGAGAGACCACTGTGTTCTCTAGGAGACATGGAGTGACCAATATTAAGATCTTTGTTTCTTCCCCATTGCTCATTACTAGAAATCTCCCAGAAGAGTAGACCTCCCACATAATTTCCCATTCCTCTCCATAATCTGTCAGAAATTACCATCTTGGCTTCAGTGTCAATAGAAAATATCTATAAAAGTACAAGTATTGGGAGTGGTGGCTCCTTCTGTAGTTATTTGTAAGCATGATGTAAATTTTACAAAAACACTTGTAACATGGAAGGTTAGCCCATGTTTAGCTGCATAATATTGGCTTTTCATCATTTTTATGAACTGATCACCCACACTCATTTACCACCCATTTGCTCTTTTGTCATTCCAGTTACTGAATCCATATAGCATAAAGTTAGCTTTGTGGTTGTGGGAAAGTAGTCCTTGGTTGGCTTCATTTTATGGGTGCTGTGCCCTTAGAGTTGGTGGATCTTGAGCTAAAATTGTAGCACCCACCACCTACGGCAGCCTACACCAGTAACTTCCCTGGATTCTTGGGGAATTGACCCACATTTTGTGCCCTAACAAGAGAGCTTGGGTTTGTTGGCAATGTAGCATGTGTGGGTGGTAGGGATTCCCAAATCTCCCCATTTTTCTGTTTCCCAAAGAAGTTCTTTAGAACAGGCACATTCCAATGGCCATGCTACTGACACAGTGGTTTCCTCTTTCATCACTTTGTATATGAATAACAATTGCCCAGTTAAGACAAAGTCCCTATCTAGTCCAGCATTTTGTTCCCAACAGCAGTCACCAAACACATTTATTTATCACATTTGTATCCTGGTCTTCCTCCAAGAAACTCAAGTCACTGTATATAATTCCCCCGTCCCACTTCTTTCTCTGTTTATATAAACTTTTATATCCCGTCCTTCTGGTAACTACACACCAGTCAAGACAGCTAACAACAATTGAAAATATATATTTTTTTAAATCCCAAAGAGAAATATATATATAATAAAACAGACAGGTGCAGCAGATAAAACAGAGATGGCAGCTAAAACTTATCCATATGGTTTTGTTATCCTCATAATAACCCTGTGAGGCAATTAAGTCTGAGAGAGATAGTGACTTGTCCATGAATTTCACAGTGGAATGGCAATTTCAGCCCAGGACTCCCATGTTCCAAGTTCAACACTTCACCCACTACACAACCATTAGCAGTTGCCATGTGTTTCCCCCCCTCAAACACCAAGAGCTGGAGTCACAGTCTGCTCGTGTTCTCTCAGCCCTGCTGCATGCTCCGCATCTCTGTATAGGTTTTACACTTCTAGGAACTGTGGCTCACGCTGGCTCAGCTTGTCTGAGCGTGGAAAGCTAAGCAGGGTCAGGCCTGGTTATTACTTGGATGGGAGACCCCTCCTCTAGTTTCCTGCACTGAGCAGGGGGTTGGACTCAATAGCCTTGTAGGCTCCTTCCAACTCTATGATCTATGAAATATATGAAATCTATGAACTTCAGTACAGTGAGGTCCTTTAGTCATCTTTTGTACCTCCGCGTGCAGTTGTCATTTACTACAATAATTTTTTTTTGCCATTCATAGCCAGCCCATGGATCAAGGATCGACCAGTAAAAATGTCTCTCTAAAGTGTGTTCTGCAGCACATTGAAGCCACACCAAAAATTATCCATTATGCAATTCTGGGCATTCAGAAATGGAACAGCAAGCTGAATTCCAGAACACCCAAAGCTCCCTTCTCCAGGTGCCACATACATGACTTCATCCTGCTCAACATAGACCTGACTCAAAATGTGCAATATGACCTAAATAGGTAGGTAAATGCAGGCTACTAGCATAGCCTTGAATGTATAGATGTAAGCTATTAATATTTTTTAAAATAAGGACAAACCGATAAGCACTTAGAAAGAAAGTCAGCAGAATTAGTACTGGGATTACAGTTCTTCTGCAAGAACAAGTCAATGGCTTGAACTATGAATTGAAAGTGATTTAAAAAAAAAAAAAGAACTGTGAAAGGGGGCAGGGGGAAGCTTGCAAATGAAGAATGACATTTGGGTTGGGCCTCCAGTTGAACCAGGGCGTAGACAGCCTTCGGGAACTTTTCCCAGCACAACCCCCACCCGCCCTGAAATGAATGGAAGTTTTCTAAGAGTAAAGGTAATGAATGACAGCATTTCAGTGCCATATCAAGTGCAGTTTCTGCATGTGGTATGTACAATTGCATGAGCCAGATGGCTTAATATGCTTTCTCAACCTATTTGAAATTGAATGGGAGGTGAGAATTGATGGTCCAAAGAGCAAGCGTTAGCCACTGTGAATATAATCTCCTCTGCTTTGATTTGCCCTTGCAAGGATGCAGCTCACTAGCTGGAAGGAAGGAAGGTGTTTAGTGAAGTTTTGACATGCCTTCCTCTCCTGTAAATGCCAGATTATAATTTGGTATGGTGGTCTGAGCCTGCGTGGTGTAGTGGTTAGGGTGGAGACTAGGATTGGGGAGACCCAGATCCAAATCCCCACTCATCCATCGAGCTCATTGGGTGACCTTGTGCCAGTCACTAACTTGTATTGTAATCCTTTTTTTCTTTTTTTAAATATATTTTATTTATTTTTCAAAACAAATTATAACAAAAATATATATATAACAAAATACAAGATTATCACACAAATATAACATAATCAACATACAATAAATCATGAAGTGCCCCCCCCTCCAAGGGACCAATTAATATACTTCTATCCTCTTGATCAAATAAATTCTAAATTCCAAAAATATAATATATCCTGACAAGGCATGTTACCCTTCCCCTTTATTAATACATAATCTAGTAATTGATTCCATATCTCCATAAAATTATTCTCCTTTAGCAATCCTTTTTTGCATTTGATACTACTAGTTAGTTTATCATTTAGGGCTATGTCCCAAACTTCCTTATACCAGTCTGTTACAGTAATACCTTGGATTACGAGTAACCCGGTGTGCGAGCATTTTGAAAGACGAGCAAAAGTTTTGCAAAAATTTTGACTTGCTAAACGAGCGAGGTCTTGCAAAACGAGCACACCGGGTTACTCGCTGCTGCGTGGAGCCGCCCGGGAGCCGGCGCAGAGCAAGCGGCCGCGCCTGGCCTCCACGGCTCCCTGCCAGGGAGCCGGCAAAGCACTGCCAGCTCCATGGCAGGGAGCTGCGTGGAGGCGCTCCCACCACTCCCTACCTTTTCTTTTCCAGCGGAGGCTCACTGAGGGGAGGCGAGTCGCCCACGCTGCCATACCCGGTCCCATCGCATCCTGAAGCGGCTCCCTTTTCTTTTCCAGCGGTGGCTCTGCTCTCCTCAGCGAGCCGCCCGCGCTGCCATCGGCGGTCCCGTCGCATCCGGAAGTGATGCGACGGGACCGGCGGCGCGGGCGGCTCGCTGTGGAGAGGCGAGGCGCTGCTGGAAAAGCGGCTCCCTTTTCTTCTGCATGTGGCTCCCTTTTCTTTTCCAGCAGCGGCTCGCCTCCCCTCAGCGAGCCGCCCACGCCGCCATCGCCAGTCCCGTTGCGTCACTTCCGGGGGGAGATGACACGACGGGACGGCGATGGCAGCGCGGGCGGCTCGCTGAGGGGAGGCGAGCCGCTGCTGGAAAAGAAAAGGTAGGGAGCGGTGGGAGCGCCTCCACACAGCTCCCTGCCAGGGAGCTGGCAGTGCTTTGCCAGCTCCCTGGCAGGGAGCCGTGGAGGCCAGGTGCGGCCACTCGCTCTGCTGGCGCCTCGCGCTGCTGCTTCCCTGCCTGGGAGCCGGCACGGCAGCGCGGGAGGCGCCCGCAGAGCGAGTGGAGGTGTGGCACAGCGCAGCCACTTGCTCTGCAGGTGTCTCGCGCTGCGGTGCCGGCTCCCAGGAATTCATTCCACAAGCGTTTAATCACTGCTTTGCCGGCTCCCTCCATGGCGGCTCCCTGCCAGGGAGCCGGCAAAGCAGTGATTAAATGGTTGTGGAACGAATCAGCAGAGTTCCCATTATTTCTAATGGGGAAATTTGCTTTGATGTACGAGTATTTTGGATTACGAGCATGGGTCCGGAACGAATTATGCTCGTAATCCAAGGTACTACTGTATTAGGAAAACATGTTGTACTTTCCAATTTCTCGCTATCATTAGCCTGGCTGCAGTTAACAAGTTTACAATTAACTCCTTCATATTTTGATCACAAATAAGCTTCTCAGTTATTGATAACAATGCTAATTTTGGACAGACCTCTAAATTAATACCAATAATTTTTGATATTTCTGTAAAAACCTCTCGCCAAAACGCCAATACAGTTTTACAACTCCACCACATATGAGCATATGTCCCTTTTTCCTGACATCCTCTCCAACATAATGCAGAACAATTATTATCTATTCCAGGGGTCTTCAAACTACGGCCCGCGGGACACACCCGGCCCGGCGGGCCCTTTCATCCGGCCCTCCTCCATCGAAGGAGATGCTGGCCGTGACGCTGCCGGCCGCCCTGCAGGGCTCCGGGAGAGTGCGCCTCCTCCAGCAACTCTATATTGAGCCAGCTATTGGCCGGCTCGGTGAAGGCAGGGCGGGCTCCCTGGGCGCGCTGCGGCTGCCCGCTCTGTCTCGCGCTCTCTCGGGTGGCGGAGCAGCGGCGGGATGCGGTGGCTGTTGGGGCCGGGCCAGGCCGGGCAGTGCACGCGCGTCGGACTGGCCGTGGCGGCCGCGGCGCTGGTGCTGCAGGGGGCGCGCAGCTGAGCTGCCTCCGCGCGCCGCTTCAAGGTCGATCTGCAGGAGATCGCGTGCCTCGCCAAGCACAACGCCGGTGCGTCCCCCGTGGGCCTCCGTAGGGCAGGCAGGCGGGCTGGGGCAGGCAGGGGCGAAAGGAGGCGGTCGGGTGGGTGGGCGGCAGGCGGGCGGGCGGGGTCCTGTGGGCCCTCCGGTGCAAGGCGGCCTCCTCCGGGAGGCGCCCTACCCGCCGCCCTTGCACCCGCTTGGGCGCTCTTGGCGGTGGGCCCCCGCTGCGGCCTGGGAGTTGCCCCACCGTGCTTGCCCGCCCTGCCTGGAGCCTTAGGAAGGGCCTAGGGAAGAGTGGGGCTGCTGGCCATTCCATCGCCGCCTCTGGAGTCCGGGCATTCCACAGGGAAAGGACCGGGTGCGCCGTCGTTCCTCTGCGGGGCAGTAAAAAAAAAAAATTATTTGCAGGCTAATAGCTTTGAGGGGGGGGGTCTTTACAAGGCCATTTTGACTTTTTGTTGTAAGACACCTTCAGCTTTTCAAATGGAAAGGTGGGATACAAATGCTGCTTTATTGGTTATGCCCAGATTCAGCTCTTCCCCCAAGGAGCTGCACAACAGCCCTGCGGGGTGGGGTGGGCTGAGAGTCAGTGACTGGGCCGGGGTCGCCCAGGGAGCTTCGTGGCTGGGTCGGGACTGGAGCAGTGACAAATATGGAACCAGACATTGACCATCTCATTAGCCAAAAGCAGCCCCATACTTCCCATTAAAATACTAATAAGCTTATGTTGATTAAAATTGTTCTTCATTTTAAAAATATTGTATTGTTTTTTCCTGGTTTTTTTTTTGCACTACAAATAAATATGTTCAGTATGCAAATCAAGCCTTTCTATGCCTTTTTAAAATTTAATGTATTTCAATTTTAGACAACTTAATTTATAATTAATTAATTATTAATTTATAATAACTTTCCATTTAATCAAGTAAAAAAAAAGGACCCGGGTCCTTTTTTTTTACTTGAGCCATTCGTTCATATTTTTTTCAAACTATAGTCCGGCCCCCCAGCAGTCTGAGGGACAATGAACTGGCCCCCCGCTTAAAAAGTTTGAGGACCCCTGATCTATTCTATTTAATCTTACTGGAGTTAAATACCATCTCCAAATTAGTTTATAAAAATTTTCCTTTATCCTAATTGACATCATTTTCACAATCCGTCTATCCCATATATTGTTCCACCCCACCTTCGAGGTCACCTCTTCAAATTCATTATCCCATACTGCCTTAAGCTGATCCTCTTGTTCTTTTGCTTTTTGAATCAATCTATATAAATCCCTTGTTATACCTCTTGTTGATGCATTACCTGGTAGGCCGTCTCTAGACATGACCATCTTTTCAAAATTAGTTAAATCTCTCTTGTAGTCAGTTTTCCTTTTCCATTTCTTCGACCACTGTTCTAACTGTAATAAATTTACGGTAACCACGATAATCTTCTTCTCCCAACAATTTCCATTATTTGATCTCTAGTCCCCATCTTTTCCACCCAATCGGACAATCTAATAACCCTTTCTTCTCTCAGTTTACCCTCCAGCTCTGATCTTAAGTTTTCAGGAAAATCCTTAAGAGCTACCACCGGAGTTAATGGAGATATCCCTGGTATAAATATGCTCTTCATAGTACCCCAAATCATTAACAAATTTCTTAGAAAAGGGTTGTCTATATTTTTTATCAATTTATTATTATTTTTTTGAAAAAAAATATTCTCCAAAGTACTACGTAATTCATATGTTTCTAACTCCAACCACATTATTTCTTTAGGGCGTGCTATAATATCCACTATATGTCTTAATTGATTCGCTATATAATACCATTTTAAATTCGGCAAACCCAAACCCCCTACTTTTTGTGCTTTATACCATCTTGTTTTAGTAATCCTAGACTTTTTCCCTCCATTACAATATGTATTAATAATTGATTGCCAATCTTTAAGTTCCTTATCTGATATCGCACTTGGTATCATCCGAAATAAAAAAATTATCTTTGGCAAAATCTTCATTTTAATCAAAGCAATTCTACCAAACCAGGAAAGTCCAATTTTTTTATACTCCTCTATTTTATTCTTTACCTCATTCTTTAATTTCCTATAATTCTGGTCTCCCAATTTATCTATATCTTTTGGAATTACAATTCCTAAATATTTAATTACATTATTAATCTTATAATTACTTTTTTTTACACATTTCAATCTCTTCTCTTTTACTATAGTTAAACAACAAAAATTTAGATTTATCCCAATTAATCTGTAGCCCCGTTACTTCCCCGAACTCCTTTAAATGATTCTCCACTCTATCCATATTTTCCATAGGGTTTTCGATTGTCAAAAGAGTATCATCTGCAAAAACTTTGTATTGTAATCCTACCTCACTTGTATTGTATTCCTACCTCACAGGATTGTTGTGAGGGTAAAATGAGGTGGGGTAAGATCGTGTATGCCAGGGGTGGGCAACTTCAGAGGGTGGGGGGGCCTCATTGGACCCCCTGGAACTCTGCCACAGTGCACCCCTCCCCTGCCACACCTGCAACCAGAAGTGGTTGCACAGCTGCATTCCCAGGAGAATTGTGCTCCTCCAGCCCGCCAAACAGCTGGGAAGAGTGCAATTCTGCAGATAAACAATGTGTACGATTCTTATGTGCTCTGTTTCTCTTCAAAACTGGTGTTTTTGCTGTGAAACGGGGCGCACAGAAAGTGCACACCTTACTTCCCAGCAGAATCACACTCCCCCAAGCCCACCAGACAGCTGTGGCAGGCTGCGGGGAGACTGATTCTGCTGGAAATCTGGCAGCACAGCAGCAGTGGGGGCAGGGGACCCAGTGGGGGCTGCATGTGGCCCATGTGTTGCCCACCCCTGCTGTCTTGAGCTCCTCGGAGGAAAGGTGGGCTATAAATCTAATAAGTGCAGAAATGCTTTTTTTTTTTTTTTTTTTTTGCAAGAGGAGACTTTTCAACGAAGTGGCAGAGAACAGTGAGTGTTAATTCTTCAGACATGTAGACAACGTCTGTGGTGCACTTCTCCCACCCTGGTGCTTGGGTACTCTGATGTCTGTGCTTAATATGTTAGCCATATGGAGGGTCATCAGTGGACCGAATTACTATATGGGTACCTTCCCTAGGACACCACTCAGAGAAGGGAAGAAGCTGCTTGTAACTATGATTCCACCCACCTTCTTCATACGCATCCATCTTCTCATTTACAGCCCACTTGCCACCCATGGCTCAGAACTGTTGTAAACCACCCAGAGAGCTTCGGCTATTGGGCGGTATAAAAATGTATTAAATAAATAAATAAAATAAAAATTGGGGTTTGATGGGAGAAGGGAATGTCATTCCTTCCTCCTGTAAGTAACCTTTCTTGACTCAGGCTGCCACTAGGTAGGTAGGGGCATCTATAGCACTAACATTGCTTTGAAGAATGTCGTACCGTGTCACCAGTCAGGTGAGTCATCTGTATATGTGACCGTATGGACCGTTGATGAAGAACAACAATTGCAGATAAGCAACTTTTATTTTTGTCTTGTTTTAGGATTTTTGGTCCCAATATAACTTTTTGTAAGTACCGTAGTCAAAAGACATCAATATCATTGCCTTGAATAAACACAGGCCTGTGGCTCACGCTGGCTCAGCTTGTCTGAGTGTGGAAAGCTAAGCAGGGTCAGGCCTGGTTATTACTTGGATGGGAGACCCCTCCTCTAGTTTCCTGCATTGAGCAGGGGGTTGGACTCGATGGCCTTGTAGGCCACTTCCAACTCTAGAATCTATGAAATCTATTATCTATGAAATCTATGTGAATATGTGTCCAATTGTTTAGGTATTTCTGTGAAGATGTAGATTTTAACTTGAGAACAAACAGCAGTGGCCTCCTTATCTGTTGCTTTAACAACTTCAGTCTCATGAAGAAATACATCCAGGTTGGAGGTCAGAAGGACTTCGATATTAAACCTAAAATCATGGTGAGTGCCATTGCTCGTAACCCCCCTCGCCAAAATAAACATGATATTTTTGTTTGATTTTCAGTGACAAAGCCCCCCCCCCCTTCTCATTGTGAAGACACTGATGAGGGGAAAAGATTTGTAATAGTTGAGTTGTAAACAGCACAGTCCTGTTTGTGTCCATTCAAAAGTAAATCCCACTGAGTTAAATGGGGCTTACTCCCAGGAAAGTGGGTATAGGATTGCAGCCTAAATCTCTCTAGGTCAGGGGTGGGCAACTTGTGGCCCTCCAGACATTTTGCCATCCAGATGTTTTGCCCTAAAACTCCCATCAGCCCAAGCCAGCATAGCCAGTGGTGAGGGATGATGGGAGATGTAGTCCAAAGCAGCTGGAGGGCCACAAGTTGCCCACCACTGCTCTGGGGGATACTGTCTTGGCAGCTAGGGACCTTCTAAGAATATCTACTAAAGCGGGGCTGGGGGGGAACAATTGAATTGCAATAATTAAAATCCACCATTATAGTGCTGTGGACACCAAAGAACATTTGTTATCACAGAAGTGCAGTCCAGGTCGCCATGCAAATTCTGGCTTCCAGTTTTTGGCAGGTGATAAAGGCAGGCAGGCAGACATATGCACACACAGGGTTGGATCAAGAAATGGGCTGCTGCGTGCATTCGGGCACTCCCTCTGAGGCTGTACTTATAGGAGCAGTTCACAAGCAACGGTGACAACATGTGGGTTAATTAACCCACAATTTGCCATGGTGTGTGCCGAGCACATTCCATAGCCTTTTTGAATATTCAAACCCCGGTTGGGCTGATTGGGGGTTGCTATGTGACATCGGGACCCAGGCAGCATAGATTAATTGTGGATTATATAACCCACAGTTAACCTGACTATTAATTGTAGGTTAACTGTGGGTCGTTTAACCCATAATTAACCTGTAGTGTCCGGTTCAGACATCATGTAGCAAGCCCCGAGCAGGGGCTGAATATTCAAAATAGCTTGAGCTGCTGCAGGATTGACTTTCTGGCTTTTTCTACCTTGCATGACTCCCAGTCATTCAGCCTTGCCCCCAACTGCTTCTTTGATAGTCATTCTGTTGCCCCTAATGGCAGGGCTGTGGAGTTGGTAGATAAATGTTCCGACTCCTCAGTTTTTTGTACTTCCGACTCCGACTCCCCGACTCCTCTGTATTAATATGCTAATTAATTAATTAATATGCGAGGTAGTTGGGCAGAAGCTGCTGCCTTCTCCTTTTTGTGTGCTGATCTGCTGCTGAAGATAGGGCAGTGGGAGGATCCAGGAGGGGCATTTATTATAAAACAGAAGTCATTAATTATAACTGTTTGTGAATTGGGACATTTAAACTTGCTTTTTTTAAAATTCCAATCTAAATTCAGTAGGAGTCGGAGTCAGTGCATTATTTGCCGACTCTGACTCCAGGTACCCAAAATTTCCTCCGACTCCTTGACTCCGACTCCACAGCCTTGCCTAATGGTTGAAATCATAACCACAGTTTGACTAGAACCATACTTACATCCATGTTATGTTTAGCTGCTGCTGCTGCTGCTGCTGCTGCTGCGGATACCTCATGTACTGCTCTACGCCTGGTCTCAGCAGTTAGTGCATGCTTCTTCTAAGCAGCTAAAGTAGCTGGATGCAGCGCAATTTGGGGAGAGGTCTAGGCCTCTGATATTGGGTTGGATCCAGACTTAAGCTGGATCAACTGCACTGTCGGAAGTGGACATCCCTGCCCCCTCCTTCCCTTGGAAGCCCCTCCAGACCCATGAAAATGCTATGCAGAGAGTCAGGAGACTCTGCTGAATGGGGTGGGCTGTGGTGTGTGTGTGTGGGGGGAGGGGAATCCCCAAAAATTGGGCAGAGGGACAATCCGTGAGCGGAACTGTCCCTCTTGCGGAAGGTAAATCCTGGATCCAACCCAGTATCTATTTTTCTTGAAACAACGGGAATCTTGTTAAGATCTGACACCCCTTACTCTGGAGTTTTATGGTTTTTCTCAGGCCTAGCATCAGCATGCAGTATCCTTGGATAGCTGCTGAAGCTCCAGCAGCCTGGCAAGACCCACTGCTGATGCCTGTCCTGGGCTCACTTTAATTCCCGCTTGGCAGCTGCCACTAAAATTTCCCACAGTGCCCCAGAGCAATGCTACATCAGCTGCTCAGCTTCAGTCGTGGTGCCACTGCTGTGGTGGAAGCCCATAAGGTGGCAGGGCTGCTGGCATAGGAGGGCACACAGTGTCAAGGACCCCTCTCAAGTTGGCCCTTGTTTTCTCACAGTTGCCATTGCGCCCAACATTTTAATATAATCTAGTGCTAGCTGCATCATAGGGTTGTTTTTTTTTTAATGATAGATGAATCATTATATTTTACTTTAGCATCATTCTCCTTAATAGGTATCTGAGAGCTTGACTCCAATAATGCCTCTTCAGTATGTCTGTGCTCCAGACAGTGAGCACACACTCCTGGCAGCTCCAGCTCAATTCCTCCTCGAGAAGTTCCTTCAACATGCCACCTACAAGCTTTTCCCAAAGGCCATCCATAACTTCACGAATCCTGTCTTGGCCATTGACTGCTATCTGAACATTGGGCCTCAGGTACATATCTAGGAATCTTACAAATATAACCAAGTCTTGTAGTGGGGGGGGGGGAACTATCCCAGACTTTTAAAAAAATGAACATGGCAAAGCAACTGTATGTTGACTTTCTTGAGTCTTAACTTCAGTTTGTGAATCTGAAGAACTAAGATTACTGTTTTTATTTGCTACAAGGGTCAGAGGCATGAAAATTGAGATTGGTGTTACAGACATTTCCTTTCCCTCTTTTTATTTTGTTATTTGGATCTTTGGGATTTAGGATTTTTCCAATCTTTTTTGTATGTTATCTAAACAACTCTTCCTCTGTCTTTCCCTAGTTGACTACATTTTTGGCACAACAGTTACAATTTATTCAGAAGATTATCTAGATTCTAGTAAAAACAGTGTTTGGAGTTCACCATTGGCATGATGGGCCATTTGCTGAGGTTAAAACATAAAACATTTAAGAAAGACTCTAATATGTGTAACTTTCCCCCCCATTTCTGGTTTAGGTAGCTCTTTGCTATGTCAGTTCACGGCCACACTCTGTTAATGTCAACTGTGAAGGGGTGCTTTTCAGTGGACTCCTCCTATATCTTTGTGACTCCTTTGTAGGAGCAGATTTTCTTAAGAAGTTCAAATTCCTGAAAGGTAATGTGATTTCTATACTGAACCTGTTGTCTAGTGCTTATTTGATGGTTTCCTAGCATAGGACTGGTATGGCATTGGCACTACTTATGCAGGAAACCACCTCCACTTCCTATTTCTCCAGCGACCTTTAAAACTGGGAGCCATGGTAGCTGGTGCCCTGAAAGTCCTGCAGGACACAAGAGGCCCTACAAACCAGATCCATCCCAGACCCCAACACACATTCATCCCCAGTTAAGCACAGTCCACTCTCTACTGTCTTGCGGAGTATACTAAAAATTATTTCAGGCTAACTACGCCTTAATAACCCACACTGTTACTACCTTTTTGTACTTATAATAAGGGTGGTAAAGTGTTGGATTGTTCTACTCTTTTTTAGTGCATGGTTAAAGGTGAAGTCGGGATTCCTATTTTAAATATGAAATAGGTAATATTAGTGAACAGTTATTATCTTATATGTGTCTTGACCTGACACATTATAGACTTTTTCATGCTGTGTACAGTGTCATTCTTTATTCCCATTTAAGGCTTAGCATTAAGTTGTGGTTGCAGCTGGAAGAGCAGTTCCATGTTGCTGAGGCTTCATCATGTTACAGCCAAAATGATAGACAATATTTAAGGAACTCACATTGTCACTAGTGCTCTCTGTCCTGCCTTTGGCAGCCTGCTGTGCTTCTGTGCTGGCCAGGGAGGAAGAGAAGCCCCCTCCCTTCACAGCCAGTGTGGAATCCAAGCCCCAGCCCCAGAGAGATGACAAAGAGAAAAGGGGGCTAGAGAAAGAAAATGGGTGGGGCCAGTCCTGACACCACCCACCACCAGCATGCAGCCCCCAACAGAAAAAAAAGGTTCCTGATGCCAGTATTAAGAGCCTTGACTGCCCTTCCATGTGCATATGTTGGTTTTCATAGGGAAATGTACCTGGAAACTTTTTTCCTCAAGGGTGGTAGTGGAAATCTATTCCAGTTGTTTTCTGGTATAAAAAGTGTTGCATGCACAGTGAAATCAACTTGGGGAAGGGGCTGGTTCTTGTATTTGGTAGCAATAGGAATTGAACTGACTCCCCTCCACAGGCCTAACTGACAACAACAGCCCTGTGGGAAAGAAGGAGCAGGCAGAGGGAACATCAGGGCCTGCTCCAGTTGGCCTCCCCCCCCGGGGGGGGGGGGGGCTAACTGACATCAACAACCCTGTGGGAAAGAAGGAGCGAGGGAGGCAGGAGCAGGCAAAGGGAATTTCAGGGTCTGCTCCAGTTGGACTGTCCCTGCACCACCACCCTGGGAGATAAAGAGGGGAAGCAGGACCAGAGGGAAGCCAGTGTTTTTGTAAATTGTTGTAAACCACCCAGAGAGCTTCGGCTATTGGGCAGTAAATACATAGATCAATTGATCAATAAATACATAGAATTTAGAATAATCAGGAATGCTAAAAGCACACACACACAAAAAAAACCCTTAAAGAAGCATAATATTTATTGCAGAAATGTTTAATGTTCTTCTTTTAATAATATCAATGTTCTTTATTTAATGAACATCCCCCTGTGTCACATGTATTGGTGGAAACTGCGATGGGCAGAAGAGATGATTCATAATCAAAACAGAATTCTTGGATTCATGCACATGCTAGCTAGCAGGACTCTGGCTCCAGACCCTTAGCATTACCTTATTTGTGTATTGGTAATATTTCCAAGTAATAGGGACAAATCTCAGAAAACAAACAACATGGAAGGAGAACAGCAGTATAAACTGTATTTTGTTTTTTTTAACCTAAGGTGCAACCCTGTGTGTCATTTGCCAAGACAGGAGCTCCTTGCGTCAAACAATAGTCCGTTTAGAGCTGGAAGATGAATGGCAGTTTCGTCTGAGAGATGAATTTCAGACTGCTAACAGCAGTGATGATAAGCCACTCTATTTTCTGACTGGACGCCATATATAAGCTTGACAAAATGGCAAAGGAAAAGAAGATAACCTGACAAGTTTGATTGTGTCTTTTTCCTTTTTCCTTTTAAAGTACAATCACTGTGGAGCAAAGTGCAACCAATACTTATGTTCACTACTCTAAGGATTTCCCAAAATTCTTGCCCAGTCTTTATATGTTTATCTCTTTTTATGATTGAAAGAGCATTGATTCAACTTAATTCCTCATGGGTCACTGTTACAGAAGCTAACATAATGGCATAACCACTGTGACCCAAGATGTGGAGAAAAATGTTTTGATAGATGCTGGGTTCTCCTGATCTCATTGTACTATGCTAAATGGGGAATTAAACTGACTTTTGGCATCTATCAGCTTGAATGTGTTACATGAGATTCACACAAAGAATGTGGAATTATTTGAAGATAATATGTTGAGGAATGCTGTCTGTTTCTCTTCATGTCTGTACTTTTGGTACGGTATAACTCAGGGGTTTGAAATGACATAGAACTTTGTGTTTAAAAGAGTAATCATCATTCACTTTCTGTGCAGTGTTAGCTTAAGGTTTGTAATTTTATATGTATTGAAACTGTTTTGGCAAAATTTCCACAAAAGTTAAAAAGTTTACTTCATAAGCCTGAACAAATCAATGAATGTATGGCAGGCATTGTACGCACATGCAGGTTTGTCTCACAATTTTTATTCCACCCTTGTTGGTGTCCATTATTGGTCTGAATCCAGAGATCCTTATGAATGGATAAAGCTGATTACCTCAGTAGGTGATCGGCTCCCCCCCCCCCCCCGCAGTATGTATGGATTCAGAAAGACAAGCTGCATGCAGAAACCTGTTTCTGCATGTGGATCATCCTTGACTGTGGTTTGAAATACATCTGATCAGCCAGCCTAAGTAAATTGCTTATGCATAGTATCTTCTCAGTGGATGCTCCACCAAAGTGATTTTCCCCTCAGCACTACCAGATATCATTTTGAAGTGAGTAAGCAACCTGTCCAGCTTGATCTTATACAGCAAAAATCCCTGGAATTCTCTTTGCAGTGGTTGCCTCTACTTTCTCTAGTCCTTGGGGTAGATAACCCTACTTTGGGGCTTTTACTGAGAGCATTTACTATCCCATGAAGAATATACAGATCACAAAAGAGGGATAATGGAGCTTAATACTTCATGATGTAGTCAGTGGCTGAAGAAAAGCAAATCACAGGTTATGAGAGCTAACAAGTCCTTTAAAAATCAACTGAGTTGGGACCAACAGCAGGAGCCATATTTTTTTTACAAAGGTCTTAAAAACACCTGGAAAAGCTGGCCAGCTTATTTGAAATACCTAGGCCTTTATCCAACTGAGCATAGACCCAGCACCTGTGTGCAGAGGACTCCCACTGGGCTCATAAAGCTCTGTTGTTCCATTACCCACCCACTCCCCATGTGAGCACATGGGTATATGCAGAAAAGGAGCAATGAAGGAAATGGAAGGTCAGTGAGTGCTTCAGATATTCATATCAGAGCCAGCACATCTGTTACAGAACACAAGTAACTTTCTTGGTACAGACTGAAAATTATGGGGATATGGGGTGTGGGTACAAACCTCCTCCCAGCAAAGCCTCATAAGAGTGTAAGAGCCACGTTGAATCAGACCAAGGGTCCATCTAGTCCAGCATTCTATTCACACAGTGGCCAACAAGCTGCCTGTGGGAAACCCAGAAGTAGGACATGAGTGCAACAGCACCCTCCCACTTGTGTGCCCCAGCAACTGGTATACAGAGGCATACTGCCTCTGATTCTGGAGGTAGCATATAGCCATCAGGACTAGTAGCCATTGATAGCCTTGTCCTCCATGAATTTGTCTAATCCACTTTGAAAGACATCCAAATTGGTGGCCATAACTACATTTGGTGGTAAGGAATTCCAGTGTTTAACTGTGCGCTGTGTGAAGAAGTACTTCCTTTGATCTGTCCTGAATCTCCCACCAATCAACTTCATGGATTGACCCTGTTTTCTAATATTGAGAGAGGGAGAAAAATGTCCCCCTATCCACTTACTTTCCATCCTTGCACTGCCTGCACATGTGCTTGTTTTGATAGGGGAAATAGGGAAATCAGGTCTGCTGAGCCCAATGGAACTCTTTCACATGCAAGTGCTGCATGTGTGCTTGACTGGATCGTATGCTTTGTCTTGGCTTGAATTAGATATATTAAAAATAGCATTCTTTTAAATAGGCATTGAATTGTTTTAAAATGAACATCTTTGCACCAGCACTTTGTGCTGTGAAATATGCTGATAGTTTAAATGAATCTAGTACAATCAGGTCTTCATACTGCAGTTAAAATTGATCAATTTCCTTTCCCCCCCACTCACTACTCAGTTTTTTCCAGTTTCTCTCACTGTTATCGTTT
The DNA here is from genome assembly GCA_021292165.1 of Shinisaurus crocodilurus. Lineage (NCBI taxonomy): Eukaryota > Metazoa > Chordata > Lepidosauria > Squamata > Shinisauridae > Shinisaurus > Shinisaurus crocodilurus. The sequence continues at coordinate 161,027,094 of CM037880.1, forward strand.
AATAAATTGATAGTTCTTCTTTCACATACATTCTAACACTTTTTCTTAATGCACAAATATTTAAGATGTGTGGCCTGTTTCACAGGATGGTGAAAAGAGATACTAATTTAGTGCATTACATTTAATATGATCTAAACACAAACTGTATACCTGCAACTCAATTAAGAAGCACCTGCCAAAACTGCATTTAGAACAAAGTGTTAATCATGCAACTTTTTTACCTTGTGAAAGAGCTGTTTACAAAATAAAGAAAAGTATAATATATTGATTGAAGTTGAAAAGGAAAATAATGGTTTTCAAACTTATTGGTTTTATTATAGCTTTACGTAAATGTAGCATATTTCAAATGAACAATTGTTTACTTTAGTGTAGATTATTTGGGATTTTTTTGTACCCATACAAAACCTGCCTTATATTTTAATGAATACCTTTACATTTTTGGGGTAGAAGCTTATGTAAGAGCTACAATTGGAGGCTGTAAGGCTAATGTATTCACTGCACAGCCTGCAAGATGCTTGATAAATACCAATATTCTAGGGATAACTAGGGCTTTGTTCTAGTTTCACTGGCTGAACTTAATACCTGCACAACATGAATTTAATTTGTGAGTTTCCAAAGAGTTGCCATTTTATTGCAAATTTTGCAGATCTAGAGCTTTCAAAATCTTCTTTGTATATTTGATGTTTGCACTAAGTTCTTAAAATTCCAGGTGCTGAGACTTAATAGATCCTTGGTAAAGAGGTACAAAAATATCTATAGGCTGAGAACTTGGAAGGGCCTTTTCACACAATCAGAGGGTTTGGGGTCACCTTTATGAGTTTGTGTTTGAGTATTACAGTTTCTGCAAGCACTGTACTCTGTACTTTGAAAAATGTGGTATCTCCTAGGTAGCGCATTCTTATCCTTACTTGATATACCACTTTGTAAACATAGCTTTTTAATACTTTTAGTAAAAAAAAATTGCATTAAGCATCTGTACTCACGTGCTATCGAACTCATACAGTTTTTGTTCAGGATTTTTAATAGTGCACTCCCTGTTGAGCAAATTGTGCAGGAATAGTTTTTAAAATATATATATAATTGTTGGAAGCATACAAGCTCCACTACAATTATTACTGAGGAATGTTTTGTGTGATTGTGTGGAAAGATCCTAAATGCCGTCTTCTGTATCAGACAAGAACAATTGGTTATTCAAAGCAATGTCACTAAGGCAAAGGAAGAAGAGCTTTTGCTGATTACCAGCTGAAATCTCAAGTAAATGTCTTCACAAACTAATCATAAAGGTTCCATGTGGTACAATAATACAAGCTCTTGATATGATATATGGGATAAGAGATCAGATTAAGATACCAAATGCTACTATATTATTTTTGGTTACAAGCCTTGCCAGCAAGGCAATGGCATGAATGTATTGAATAGGCCAGCATTATTTTACCTGCAGACTTGTTAAATATGAGTAGTTGGCAGGTCACAGGTTATACTGAATGTAATCTGTAATTATAAACAAATCACTCAGATATTTCTGTAATTTATGCAGTTGCTTTGTATGATCTCTGAAAAGGGGTTAAACGTTGCTTTCTTTGGACTGCTTCACACTTGACTAGTTTCCTATCCAGAGAACTTGTCTGTCTTGGGGTGGGGAGGAGGAAGTATGTAAACTGTAAAACAACGTAATGATATACATGTCGAGTTTGTTACATGTACAATTGGTTGCAACTTCCCAGAGCATCTATATGTAACAAAACAAGTATGTGTGCAGCCATCATATATGTTGATCTACACATTGCTTGTTTGTCTGTCTGCTTTTTCTTACATAGAGCTATACTCTCTATGAAGGAAGTACATCAGGTTTGAAGCAGTCCTTGATGTAAAATTCTCTTAACCAAAACTTGGTGAATTTAGCTTCACTAGTCAGTCTACCTCACATTTTATTGTTTGAACTGAAGTTGTCTGCAATTGTGGCTATAGTATGTTTATAATGTTCTTTCATTAAATTCAATGAATGTTGTATTACCATTCAAGAGTCTGTTTTTAATGTTGTATACAGTTTTTCTACATCAAACGTGTATTTGGTAAAAAAGTGTCTGTTCCCAGTGTTATACAAACAATTTCAGAACTTATGGTTTTAAGTTTCTGCTATGGTACCAGCTTATACTTTCAATACTGTAAAGGTAAGTGGTGTGTTGAATTGTTCCCCAAAGCTAGTTACAGGTGGGTGAGGCCAGAAGCAAAAATGGTATGTCATCTGTTAGCATGTACTGCAGATGAGAGCATGCCCATTTATTGATTTTTAAATCCTAACATTTTTAAAGCTAGGATGCAGGGAGAAGACATAACTTAGAATATACAGTAATACCTTGGATTGCAAGTAACTTGGTTTGAGAGCGTTTTGCAAGACAAGCAAATTTTTAAATATTTATTTAAAAATTTTTTACTTGATATAAAAGCGACATCTTGCAATACAAGTACTGAAGTACGGCTTAAATTAAAAATCTCTGTACAAATTTTTTTGGGGGGGATTTCGTTTTGATATAAGAGTGTTTTGGATTACAAGCACGTTTCCGGAACGAATTATGCTCTCAATCCAAGGCATGACTGTACTGGAATGAGTGTTCAAACATTGGCTCCTTTCTCTGCAGTGACACAGGCCAGTACCAAATCTCACAAAAGACTGGTGCTATTTTATTGTCTCTTAGCTTAGCAGTTCTCTTGACAGGTGCACAGATGGTCATTACTCTGAAAGCCTACCCTCAACTAAGCTCAGGAGTGCTGTCCAATCACTACTTTAGAGAGACCCTGAACTATGATGCACTGTCTTAATTAGAACTAGTTATCAATAGGCAATGCAGTGATGCAGAAAGCGCACTGTGGCCTTCATTACTATATTAAAACAGACTCCAGCTAGTGACTCAGTTCAGCTATGACAACTTATGGTCTGTCTTTTTGAGAGTGATCAGTCACAAGCCTTTGGCTTGTGTGATTCCTCCCCTTCCTTTGGGTGGGTGGGTAGAATCGGAACTTCTACTCTCCTCCCTTCATCATGGTCAAGGGAAGGGCAGGAGAGGATTCATGAACCCGAGGATCACTGCTGCTCATTCCCAATCCTCCAAGCCATGGTTCGATTGGCTGAATGCAGCTAAAGAGTAACCCTATAAAGGCAGGCCTTTCTTCTAAAGCGTCACAATATTCCTGCTAATTTGTGTATAGAGGCTTTTAGAGATAGCCCTGGCCAATTCTGACCAGTGTACAGAGGACAGAATATACTGTACCTACTGTGAAGGGCAGTTTTAGCTCTCAGAAGAGTTTTATGCATGTGTGGCTTGGAAAAGGTGGAAGATATTGTTCATTATGTATTGTACTATCTATACCACAGAGATAGGTTTTTGAAAGATTGTTGAGACAGTTATTTTCTGAAAAGTAGGGAGTAAATGTCTTGCTTATTGGGTGATAGGGATAAATATTTTACATATAAATTTTCTCTATTTGCCCTAGCATGCTAACCGATTTGATATAAGTTTAGCACTCAAAATGGAGATCACCTATGCTAAAATGTATCTCTCATTTGATTATGTTGCTTGTGATGATTAATAGTTTTTAGCAATTAAATATGACTGACTGGCAGAAGGAGCAAATCAGTAGAGAGGAAGTCTTTGTGGATTACTTGCCTACCCACTTCCCAACTTGAGAGACGTGCCAAGGTGGGGCACTGTCACCCTAGTTATAGCCAGGGCATTGTAAAATGACTGAGGAGGCAACACATGCACTGTTTTGTGTGCACTGTTTCGCAGACAGAAAAATTGTGTTGTAGCAGTGCTTCATTAGACAGGGCCAAATCCTCACCCTAGTCAGGCTAGCCTCATTTTGCATTCTCTGCCAACACTCCATCTTTTAGGCTGCAGTGCAGTCTAGTCTGAAATTCACATGGTAAGTATCTGACTTTCCAGCCCACCTGTATTATGAATTTAAAGATCAACAATATCAGCACTGAGTGAAAAAGCAGGCAGTCACTTTGGGTTGTATCCCATGTTGGTCCTACTTAGGGAAGATCCATGGAAATGAATAGGGACTTAAGGTAGACGAACATCATACAACCCAATGTTTGTGACAAGATACGACCAAGACCTAAACTGCTAGATTAGCTGTTAACATAGCAAAAACTTTAGGTATACATAAATATGGTATCAGAAACATGTATGATCAGCAATGAAAGTGAAATAGTGGTATTAGACTCCATGACATGACTTCATGCTGTGGGCTTCCTGGACATCTCACTAGCCACAGGATCTCACTAGTTAGAAACAGGATGCTGAGCTAGGTTCATCTTGGGTTGAATGTTTCCACAGTGATATTGGGAACCTGAGTTCTTAAGATCTTCTAAATGTAATTATTGCAACTGATGATCACCCCAACTCATTATTTTTATATAAGAATCAGGCTAGTTTTTCAATCAACTTTTAATATTCAACCATATCAAAGGAATTGCTTAAATGCATCTCACATTAGTACATTATTTAAAAATTATCAAATACTTTATTTTTTAATCTACATTATATACAGGTCAAGAAAGGCCACTGTAGTTTTTCAACATATGCACCCTCTGTAACTGGAGGGGTTTAGGTTAAAGTATCAAAGTGAAGTCCACAAATGAAGGTATATATCCAGTCTGCTATTGCTGACGAAATCAGGGACATTCTTCCTCTTCACTGGCTAATCTAACACTCCCTTCTGAACATTATTTCCATTCAAAGTACATACTGAAACAATGTCATGCTGTAGACCATCTTTTACTGATATGTATAAGCTGTTCTTTAATGTGAGGCTTTCACTACTATACCAAACACGAATGATCTGTAATCAGTGGTAAATCTCTCACTGCCCCGATATATTACTACATTGTGAACTTCAAAATGTACTTAAAAGGTGACCACAGTTCTTGCACTAGTTGACAGTCCACTATGAACAATTATAAGCTGCATGTAAACATGACTAAGTTTCTATAGATAGTACATAATTTTTTTAATAAAAATATCTTTTAAAAAATTACCCTACCTCTGTACTGTTTACAGTTGTAACAAAATACAACAACCACCATTTGGTTGTTATTACTCCTGAGTTCACTGCTAATAAGTGTCCCATTCTCTTGGTCAACAGCTGCAACCAGGCAACAGGTTTTAGCAATAATTTCTCATTACCTTTTGCTATAAATGTTTCCACTTTAAGCAAGTTGTTGTCCACTGAGAAAATTATATACTAGGAATTGGCTAGTACCAAAGTACTGCGTTGCAAACAGCTTTCCATCAGGAGTAGGATCAGAAAAAGCGATTTCTTCTTTACTCAAATATGAGCCATATATAAAGTTACTCCTGTTTAAAGATATTTAACAAAAAGATCATGGTGGCAACAGAAATCTGTTTAACATGGTTACCTTCCTATTGATCAAATAATGCCCATGAATCATATAGCCATTCTTAAACAAGCACCAACCATACAAATATTGCCCCATTACCCCTTTCATTTAATGCCTCTCAAAAAGCAGTTAACTTGAGACTGGAGTTTTTCTTCTTGCCCTCCCTCCAGCCCTTACAACTGGCACACAATACTAACATTTGCTGTTATAATCATGATGAAGCTGAAGGCTTCCAAGTAACAGCAACACTGATCAACAAAAGTGAGCAGTAGTTGGTTAGGGTTTTTTAAATTATATTTTTTTGAAAGCTTGGTTATTTAAATTAATATTCTGATATGTGAAGCGCTTTGAATATCCTGAAGTACTTTATAAGTGTTGTATATTTATACATAGATAAATTAAATGTCTTAAGACTTAACACAGTTCATGCTAATACAGAAAAAAATGGCTTACCTCAGGCATTCTAACATCCGAGAAGCAATTTTTTCCCGTCGCATCATGCTGAACACCCAGATGCGACTAATGCCACAAATAGCAGGCTCAGGAGATGTTGAGCAACACCAAGCTTTTTGCCTTTCAAAGGTGACTTTCTCATTTTCTGAACTAACTTCTGGAATCTTTTCTTCAATAACTCTATACCCCTAGAGAAAAAATATGGTTAACATACTTTTATCAGTGCACTGAAAGTACATTAAAACTGCTGATACAAGAGACATCTGTTATTTCAGATGGTTTAATGACTACCTCATTTTAAAATACTGCATTTTTGTCCAATCACACCTTTGCCATTTGGATTACCAGGAATAGAAAAAGAAGCTGAAGCCTTTCATGTCTGCAACTGAAGAATCAGTTGCCAGAAATTTCTAGAATTAGTAGCATCTCTACACGGTATGCAGAATTTAATTAGGGTATGTCCTGCACCAGCTGTTTTCCTTCAGGGTGCCTGGGGGAAAACAGTCCTCTGTCCTCTGAACAGCTGGTACAGCTTACAATTCATTTTGTTACTATCCCTCTTTTTAAAAAGCACTCACTTCCCCTGCAATGTGCTGTGTGATATCTGGATAGAGAGTACAACAACAACATTGTCTTCAGCAGCCTTGCCACTTGAAACACAAGAGAAAGCTAGACTTTGAGTAAATCCACTTTCAGTAGGCACTCCAGAATGTTTCAAGCAGAAAGCCGAGGAGCTGTGGCATTAAGGAAAACTGCTCTTCTACACCCCTTCCCCCACTACAAACCAGTCTACAATAGTTCTCGACAGCTGTGTCAAGCAGCAAACTGGAGCTAAAGATTTTTTAAAAAAAACCCAGCCTGCTACATAACTTGGAAGGCTGGGTCTCTTGCAAATAATTGCTATGCTGCTCTTTGCAGTATTGACTACAAATCTGCAGAGACTGCAAACCTGCAGCAGATGGAGAAACGGGAAGCAGGGCCTGTTATGAATTTGAACTTCAATACCATGTGACTGGACCTTCAAATTGCCTCCTTATTGATTTCCCCAGCTATATTAAGTCTTCAATCCTGCGCTGTTATCATCTGTTGAGTGTTTAAAGATACATTAACAGCAATCTGTGGGTTTGTGCTGGAAAGGCAGAACGGAGGAACAATGTTTCACTGGGTATTTTTCTTAAAGCTTTCTTTTTTAAAAAAAATCCTCTCCCATTGATTTCAATGGGAAGGAATTAATCTACAGCAGTTCCAGGGCTGACACACATCTTTCCTATTAAAGAAAGTATTTTCTTATTACTAAGTCCAATTCCAAGTCATGAAACTGAGATTACAATAGACAACTGTGGTTCAAATGGTTAATTCCTATGAAGGTGAGGCTTCTGGTCTAAAAATACAAGGAAAGACTAGGCCAAAAGGAAAGTATTCCATTTTGGTTTTATATAGAATAAAAGGCTTTTTAAAGGAATCTTATCCCAGTAACATTTATAGGATATAAAACTGCAATTTTGTTTTAACCGTCCCTAGTCAACCAATTACTAAAATAAACTGTTCAGTGTACTTTAAAAAAGGACCAATTTATAAAGATGAAAAACAATTACAATCAAACATGTGAACCATCAGTTAAAATGGACTATTATTGTAATTGATATAGCGGGTAAAGAACTGCATCAAAGACTGGATATGCAACACCATTTCATCAGCTCTGCTGAAAGACCACCTCCAACTGTTGCATGGCAGTAGCCATTCTATCAAGATGCAGCAGAGGGAGAGATGGGAAGCAGAGACATTCCATTGGCTTTGCTGAGAAACTTATCTGGATTTTCCTCTCCCTGAACGGTTTTCATTCCAGCTGGTCCTTATAAAAATTACTACATTTTAAGAATTTGAGTTTACTTTTTTCCCTCTTCCCTTCCCCCATCGCTTTTTCCTTTTTGTCATGTCATTAGATTGTAAGCCTGCAAGAAGGGACTGTCTTGTTTTCATTGATTAAGCTGCTCTGGAGGACTTTTCCTTTGAAAAACAGAGTAAAAATGCTTTAAATAAATAAATAAATAATAAAAATACTACAGGAACTTTTCAGTACAAAGAGGGCTATAAAAATGAAAATGACAGTTGCTTGGGACACAGTCTTACTCACCCATTGGATATGTTCTGCAATTAAGCAGCCAGTTACTTTTTTATCATTAGAAATAAATAATAGTGTTTTAGTTCTGGAGCATGTAAGAGGAGCTTGTTGAAATCCCAGGTCATTATCTACCATCTCTCTGATCTCATCAACCTGCCAAAATAAGATAATAGAAACAAAGCCAGTATATTGAAAAGTAGTAATCGTATATATATATATATATATATTTCCCAGGACTACTAAAGAATCTATAAAAAGATTGTGTTATAGGGATTGCAATAATGATTGAGCAGGCCTGTGGCTTACGCTGACTCAGCTTGTCTGAGTGTGGAAAGCTAAGCAGGGTCAGGCCTGGTTATCACTTGGATGGGAGACCCGTCCTCTAGTTTCCTGCATTGAGCAGGGGGTTGGACTTGATATCCTTGTAGGCTCCTTCCAACTCTATAATCTATGAAATCTATGAATATATTGGAAAACAATAAAAATGTGATTTTAGCACCGAAAACTCAAAATAGTTCTGCAATGTTAAAGGAAATGTGAGATCTTAAAATTTAACAAATTTAACCCATTGTTAAAAAGTAAGGCCAGCAGCAATATTTTTTCTCATTTTCTGTAATGCACCATAACCAAAGTTCTCAAAATAACAAAAAAAAAAAAAAGTTTGCTTGAAGTCTCAAACCTACTCTTAAATACTTATTTATATTTAATCAACTGATTATATGTCATTGTAAGCACACAAATGGAAGAAAATGTCATTAATAATATTAAAATTGGCCTTACCAGTCAATCAACTAATGCTTTAGGAGATTACTATACTGAAGAATGCAATTTAATAAAACAGATCTAGAAAATAACAATTTCAGCTGCTGGTTTAGGTAGAGTCCAGACCTTTTGAAAAATGGAATGGGTCTGATTATTTCACAAGGGATAGTGTCTGTATACAGAGGGATTGCTAGAATCCTGTTCTCCCTCCCCCAACACCTTTTTTGGCATGCATGCACACAGGCACTGCCCCAGGACATTATATCGAATGGGACACCTATATACACCTTCCTGGTCTCCATTCAGGCCACCCCATCCACTCAATCAAGGAAAGTGTTATTGGAGCTCCCCCCGCCCGACTGAGCAGAGCGGATGGGCTGTATGGGCATAGGGGGCATGTATACTGGCTTTCCATTCCCTGTAATGGTCTGGTGTGGTGTCAGTATGTACATGCATTCACACACACTTGGGGGTGGAGGGTGTTTAGGAGTGGGAAACCTGTGGCCTTCTGATGTTGTAGGACTCCAATTCCCATGAGCCCGACAACTGAAGGGCCACAGGTTCTCCACTCCTGGTTTAGAAGAGCATGGCTCATACATGTTTTATCCTGCTGCATGTGGGCATTGCGCTTGCACAAACCCCGTCTGTTTAATAAGTTGCCTAATGTTTTCAAGCATTAGTAATGCAGTGCAGTCATCTTCCATGAGCCCATTTCTGACTCATATCTTTTCTGCAGGACCTGACAATGTTTTCCTTCCATGGAGGAAACCTTTGGGCTGATCCAGCATGGCTCTTTTTATGTTCTTATTACACCCAAATTGGGTCTTTATAATCAAAAAGCAAGCAGCCCATATTGATTAAACAGTTCAGGTCAGGCTTGCATGATTACGTATTTTTCTTGTAGGACCCAATCAAGTCCTTTGGGATGTATTGATTTTTGTCAGAATGGTCACTTCCATTGCAAATTTGGTGCTATCTACAGGCTCTAGCCTGGCACTATTGTCAACTATGACATTTCCTGAAGTAACTTGACCATTCATATCTATTATCTCTGTACCCTTTCATGCCACAGGCCCATGTGAGTAATAAGACAGTCTTAAAATCTTGGAAAGGGTGCACAAATTTGCTAATCTCTATGCATACACAACTTACTTTTCCGGTTTCTCTGATTCACATAAAGATCCAAAAAGTAAAGGAGCACTATGAAAACATGAATATTAATTCATCTTTCTGATTGCAACCTAATTGTGCTGATCAGGTGAATAACTTCAAATACTGAAGTGGAAGTATATGTAGGTATAAAAACTAACAAACTCACTAAGTGCATTTGAGCTGCCAACCTACGTAATACAAATATTTAACCAAGATAGAGGTATCTATTTCCCGTATGCAGAACCAAGAAAAGAACATAGTTTTTAAAAAGTTTCATATACCTTTCTTAGCGCATATTTTGGATCATCAGGAAGTACCATTATTATCTTGCCATCAGGATACTCAGCCAAAATTCTCTCTTTTTTCCAGCCCTAAAAAAACAACACACCACACATAATAAATACTCAACTAAACACACATCCTTTTACATTGCTTAACTCATAGTTGACAACTATATCTTCCTTTAGCATTTTGTACAATAATCTATACTTGCTTGGCGAGCTGTTTCACTTATCCATGTGAACAGCCAGACAGTAGCTTATAAAACACAAAGAAGTTATAGCAAACTATTTATGAAAGTGTTTTAGACTTCAGAACTCTTTTTTTTAGAATTCTAACACAAATTAGCTTAGAATCTGCAAACATATTTTGTAAACTGAGCTGATTCCCTAACAGCAACACAGAGCGAGTGCATGTGCATGTAGGTATATGTTTATTTTTCAGCCTCTAGTGAACAGAAATCAGTTTTGGTTTTGCTTATTTTTTAAGAACGTGTTTCTTTAATATAGTTACCTCCACAAATACAAATTATGAACATTTTAACATCCTGGCATGCAAAAGACCTCCAGGAGGTTTTCAATGAACTGAATGGCATGCAATGTTTCAAAATAAGGAATAATTTATTATGGCACTGGTTATAAACTATCATAGTCACAAAAATGAGACTATAAAAATAATAACTACCTTCTAAGAATCTAAAGGGGAAAGTTGCTATGCTGTGTGTATCTGAAGTTAAACATACTCAAAAATGAGGTAATTAACTCTTCTTCAGATCCACACTGATGGTGATTAATGAGCAGTACCTGCATGGGAAAACAAAACAAAAAGCCACTTAAATCTATTAAGATGGGACTCATCCAGAAATTAGTGTTTATGTCACTCAGAAAGGATGCCCAAAGTAATATTTATAGAAGAACTCAAGTAAAGTGTACTTCAATAGGTTAATTCAATCTACAAACCACCACTATACTTGATGCATAAAACACTTTGAAGGGGGAGGGAGGGAGGAAGGGAACTCACTGGAAGATATTATCCCCTAAATTTACACCATGGCTAAAAATGTTCATCTCAAACTTACGTTTTCAGTGTTACATACTACTTTAATGCTCTCTTTCAAGGAAACATACTAAAGAGATGCTATCTGATAAAGATCCTTTTAGATATCAGTACTAGCAATAAGAGAATTATGTTTCATCAGCACGTGTGGATTTGTATCCTACCCTATTCAGAAGGCAGCTTAGTTCGATTTTAGAAACCATATATATATATATAACCCTCAAAGTCTACTATGTATTCTTATCTCAGTTTGGGGACTTCATTTTCTCTCACTAATAGCAAAACTGGGCACCACAAAATGAGGCAGATTTTATAAAAGGTTAAACTACTCACAGGCATTTCCCTACCATTAGGCAGAGTGAGGTGGCTACCAGGGCCGGTGCAAGGCAGTTTGGTGCAGTTTGGTGCCCTAGGCAAGGTCAGATATTTAGTGCCCCCCCTTCCCACTTAAGCCCTCCCTCCCTATTTCTGGTGCCCCCTTTAGCCCTGCGCCCTAGGCAGCTGCCTAGTTGGCCTAATGGTAGCACCAGCCCTGGTGGCTACCTTAGGCAGCAGATGCTGCAGGGCAGGGAGCAGCAGTAAGATGTTGGGAGGACAGAGCTGTGTGTGCCACATGGCCTGCCCTGCACCCCTAAGCTAACCTTCTGCCCTCAGGCGTGGTGGAGCATGCGATCCCATTGACAGTGTTGAAGTAAGATTCAACTGCCAGTCTTTTTCTATACATGGAATGGGAGGAAGATCATCATCTTGTCCTTTGTCACTGGTATCAAAACGTCTTGGACCAGCCCTGAGTCTCTGTAGTATGTTATACATGGGGCTGCCCCTAAAACTGCTGTCAGTACAGAATACAGTTGCTAGACTGCTAACAGGGACCAGGTGTTATAAGAATATTAAGCTGGTGCTTTGCCAACTGCACTGGCATCCAGTCAATTTCTGGAACCAATGCAGAGTGCTGGTCTTGACCTTTAAAGCCCCTCACAGTTTGGGGCCAAGGTACCCAAGGATCAACTGTCTCCATATCTGCCTGCTTTAAGTTTTTCATCAGAAGCCCTTCTCTGAGTTCACCTCATCCAGGTGTGGCTGGTAGCTACCAGGGAGGGGACCTTTACAGTGGTGGCACCCTGGCTTTGGGATGCTCTTGCTAGAGAGGCTACATCTTTTTATTTTCCCAAGCTTTTTATTTTCACTTTTGTTAACCTGTTTTATCTGGATGCTGCTTTTATATGTCTTAATTAATTTACTGTGTTTAAAATATTTTATTGTAAGCCACCCCAATATTTATTTCAAGGGTAGAGTATAGATCTAAGTAATAACTAAATAAATCAAAGAAAGAGGTACAATCCTTCCTTCCAAATAAGCATGCACAAGATTGGGCTGTAAAAACTGAATCAAGGTTTTAAGAACAACTCTTGGATTCAAGGGAAGATTTACAACACAGGGGTACTTAAAATCATGTGAAGGATCTAATTAGGTTTGCATAAATCTATCCCCAGTTTGGTTGTGTGATGTTTTCACAGTCCAGTTTTAGATGGAAACAAATAATGCCTAAAATGCCTAGATTGATTGTAATGGAATACTAATACACTACATAAAAAAGAACCTTGTTCAAGCCAGCCAAATAGGCTACAACACCACACAAAAAAATAAAAAATGGCAAAGGCACCAAAGTAGGTGTAAACCCCACTAAGACTTTATCGGAACAGAAGGGAAATAGAGATTAATTTCCACCAAGGGAAGCTGATGTCCATCTCATCCCCAAGCTCTGACCATTCACTCACCCAAGCATCTTCTACTGTCCCATCCCAACACCGTTTTCCCAAGTGCTCTAAGTTGTTATGCTCTCCAGATATCCTCTCTATGAATGTTTTGTAAATAAACATAGAAAGGTCAACTATAACCATACTGCCTTGTGTAGGCCTTCAGTGGTTGACCCCCCAAAAATAAATAAGAAAACACACCTAAATTAGATACATTGTGTGTGTGTGTGTGCTAAATTTGAACCAACGGTAGAATGTGTGTGGTATACAAATGAAGTAGCTTGGTAAGTTTAGTTCAGTTATCCTGGAGGTCTTATCAATGTCAATGCAGAATATGGAAGGTAACATATATGATAAAGAAAACAAACTTCAGTGGTTGTAATATAAGTTACAGGGGCACATTATGATCAGTCTAATAGCAATTTTGTATGGTAGGTAATTTTTCAATAAATTTTGGACAATGCAAAGCTTAATATTTTCTATTGGCCATATGATGTTAATATACACTTTAAAAGTTCATGTTGAAAATATGGCCCCTTATTTGTGTATTCATATTTTACATGTAAACAGAGGACAACAAATTCAAAAATGCATGCATGGCATTGTAAAGAAATGACTGACTAGCCCGGTCAAGTCTTGGGTGCTACGATATATATTTCAATATTGCTTCATAGAAAAAAAGACCAGGACAAGTTAAAAAAAAAAAAAAAGCCTTGGAAAAGTATGACTAAATAGTCTAAGTAATATATTAATGACCGACCAGCATTCTAAAACATTTCTAACTGGATTTGATTCTTGCCTACAATATACTTAGAATTAAGTAGAACTCTGATTAATCCATAGCAAAAGCGTCAAAGCATACAGTGTTTTATAAAAGAAATGAAGTCTTCTTACCACATATTTCACAGCACTTATAAATTGGTTGTGAAACAGTAGATGCTGAGTTTCATCTTCAGGATTTGAAGCTGTGTAAAGCATCCCACAAACATTGCAGGAAATGGCTCCAAACCGTTTTTGCCCTGCATCCTATATTAAAAAGTAAATATATTGCTCATGCAAGAGTAATATCCTGTATAAGATGAAGTTTCTTAACAAAATAGACAGATCACAAAAACATTAATCTCTGCAGATTTCATGTTGCTAAAAGATACAGTGGAAGTGTTTCGGCCTGCTTGTTAATATCAAGGATAGTGGCTATGAACAGCATTCAAAGGCCTGTGCTATTGTTAGGGATAAAGCACAGTATGGCCTCATGGTAACACATCCAAGATGGTCCAAACATCAGAAAAATAACATGTTCTTCCCTGCCAGATTTAAAAGAAGTGTGAAAGGACAGTATGCTAGCTGCTTTGTCTAGTTAAGTCAATCAAAGGGAACCTAAGCAAGGAGTAGAAGAGCCATAGTAATGCGCAGGACAATAGCAAGACCCTTCTACTACACTGATTTACTGAAGGAGCCAGAAATTCAGGTGCAGGACTGCTTCCTTCCCACTCTTGCTTTCCTGTACTAATGTTTTTATATGTTGGTGTAGTGAACCCAAATATAAATGGGTTTGCTATATATATATTATATGGGTGTAGCGAACATTCCTGCGCTATAGTCACCCATTTTTAAGTAAAGCATTTTTTCAGTCAGGCACCTACCATCGTGCCTAGACATGTGAAGTGGGGAGGAGGAAGGGAACATTTAGAAAAATAAGGAGTTTTTCTCTCCCACCACCCCTCAAGGATTGTTTTTCAATTTTCCCCCAATGGAAAATTGTAATTTTGGGTGAAATGAAAAATTCCTGTGAAGTTTTTTCTTCTTCTATGATGAGTCAAAATGCATTTTTAGGCAATGATTTACTCACTAAAATGTGCAGTATGACTTTTTATGTAAGGCAATCTACAGTATTAAATAAAGTTAATTCCTGTGTATACTGTACAGTTCATTATTTTAAAAGTTGTTATACAGTGTAATATCCAAATATGCTGATGGTCCTTAATATTGTGACACAGGAACCAGACCCTGTGGCAGACACAGATGTCAACCGTGTCCCCTATATCTACTCTGGAAACACTATTACAGGATCTAATACTGCCATCCACAACATCAGGGATTCATACACCTGCTCATCTTCCAATGTGATATCTGCCATCATTTGCTAGCAATGCCCTATTACATTCTACACAGGAGAATCAGGCGAGTCTCTATGCAAAAGAATAAATGGACACAATTTGACATCAGGAATGGCAATGTTCAGAAACCAGTGGCTGTGTTATCACCCAACATTTTGTAAATAGCAACTATTAAGGTAATTATCACGGGTCTCTACTTTTTGCATTTCAATTCCCTCTCACCTCACAGTTTACATCTCCCCACACCCCCAGCATGTGTATCTAAATCTGCCAGTCTGAGGTTAACATTTCATGCATCTAATTAAGTGGACAGTTTTCATAGAAGTGTATGCCAGAATAAATTGGTTAGTCTTTAAGGTGCCACAAGACTCTCTGCTGTTTTTGTTGCAACAGACTAACATGGTTACCCCTCTGGAATGTATTAACACAATAGCCGCAAAACCAGAAGCATAAGGGCACATTTAAGAGTTGATGTTTTTTGCTTAAAATAGCGCACAAGATTAACATTAAAAAAGGCGCAGTACACCAATACTTACTATGATTAGCTGCTTATCACTATCTTTTGCTGCTTCTCTTAATTTTTGAATATGTTCTTCAGATGAAAGGAAGCCACCACATTTTGATGCTAATGAAATCTTTGGCGAACCAGCCCTTTTAAGTATAAAAAGTAGTTCAATATGAACAAAACAGGATTCTTCTATTTATATGTTTTAGTATGAACGTAAGAAGTCCTACACTTATTTGATAGACTAGGGTTGCAATTAACCACTTGCTTGATTGCCTGTGAAGAGAAAGAATTGCTTCCAGGTGACCACACCTACATCCCACCCTGATTTTCCCTTATACCCTTAAAGAGCTTACTGACTTTTTAAAATTCAGTGGAGAAACCAGCCTGCTGGGTTTGGCTGCATGATGGTCTCAGACTATCATGCTCCCTTGCAGGAGAAAAAAGAACAGCTCCATATGTTCCCTTTGGAACTTAGCCCTCATCTTTGAATAGAAAGACTAGGGACTGAGTTCTGAAGGTGCTAGGCAGGACTGTTTCCTTCCTCCCTTTCTTCAGGATGGGGAGGGAAGAGTGCTGCACGCTTCGTTTTAAAGACGACTGGATTCTGGAAGCAGCACATGGGCTGTTCCATCTCAGGACTGAAAGGAGGGGTAGAAAGCAAACAGCCTCCTGCATGATACCTTCAAGATGCATGCTTTAAACAGGGCTGTGTTCTGAAAGCTGGCCATGGGACACTCTCCCCATGGCCTTTCAAGAAGAAGTGATCAGCTCTGCACTCTGCCTTTGCAAAGATGTCTGTGTGACCACATTTCCTATTTTGGATATACAAACTATAGCTGGAAAGGAGAACGCTGTGCCTACAAGCTTACAGAATGCTGCTGCTTTGGGATCTTCCAAGCTAGAGAGCTCTCTTTCTTTTATGAAGGAAGAAAGCAAATGACATGGCCACAATCTCCACAATACAGCCCTGTTTAATACAGGGACAGCATCATGGAGAATGTGTGCAAGCAGCTGCTATTCACACTGGGCTGTGCAAAGCAGTATAGCATTAATTGTGGCTGTCTGATCAAACTTCTATATGTCCTCATAGGTGGAAAATATATCCAAGGGGGAAAGATGCATAGTGCAAGGGGGAAAGATGCACAGTGCATGGGGCAAAGGAAAAAGGGGGACTCAGCCAAGTGGGATAAGGAACGAATGATTACCCTTTAACATTTTATATGGTAGACTATAAGTCATAGCTATGGGCAGACAGTAAAAAGTGTTATTGACTATAAACAACGCAGACGTATAGTTGAGCCCATTTGAACACTTTTTTGTATGGCCTTTTTCTCCCAAGAATATAATTGTGTCCACTACAATATCAACTTCTGAATTCTCAAAAACAAGTTCTTCACGACCTCCTCAGTCTGAACTTCAGTCAATACAAATTATATACATCACCCCATGGAATAATTAATTTATACTCATTAAGCTAATGAGAAAATTAGGAACCATAACTGACAACATTTATAAAAGGTTTTATATTTCCATTACAAAGATAGCAACCTCTAACATTCAGTACATTAATTGATACACAGAAAAATGTACAGCAAGTGTCAGGTCTTATTTATTTATTTATTTATTTATTATATTTATACCCCGCCTTTTTTCCTGCAAGGAACCCAAGGTGGCTTACATAATCCTCCTCCTCTCCATTTTATCCTCACAACAACCCTGTGAGGTAGGTCAGGCTGAGAGTCAGTGACTGGCCCAAAGTCACCCAGTGAGTTTCATGGCCGAGCGGGGACTAGAACCCGGATCTCCCGAGTCCCAGCCCAACATTGTCACCACTACGCCACGCTGCATAAGAAAAGGTCAGAGGAGCTGCAATATTGGCCTCAAATTTTCCATAGGTATGACAGGAGCAAGCAATGCATGGAAAGTCCTAGCAGAGCCTAACCCTACTATCAGATGCAAAGGGTACCAAGGAGTTTAAATCTGAGGTGGCCAGACTGAGTTTTCATGGGTTCATGAGGTAAACCATGGGTTCCGAGTCTGGGTTGTTTCTCCCCCAACAACCCTCAATTCCAGGTTCGCATGCCACACTAAACCACCTAGGGACGAAGCATCCCTGTGTTGTTTAGTGCAGCGGGAGCAGGCGAGCTGTCGGGAGCCAGCATGCTCACTCCTGAACAATCCACCTTTAACTATGGGTTGTTGTATAGTCTGAACTGGCCCTCAGTCTGCAGCCACTTCCTTTCATCTTCCAACACCCAGGAGAACATGGGAATGGAGAGGTTACTATTCTTACATCAACAACTTTTACTCTATTGTGATTATATTGAGATATTTTAAAATTTAATCTAAATATAAGGCACCAAGCAATGCAACTCTGGAACTATTCAAAATACTGTACCTGCTCTCATTTGTCTCAGGGGTTTTATTTGCAAATAAAGTCCGAACCAACTGTTTGGGAGCTGGACCTACAAATAAATCTGTGTATTACTTCATATGTATATCATTAACACATATATACCAAATAGTGATTATAAGCATGCTTGTTGGCAAAGAAATACAGAAAGTAAGTACCAACATTTCTGTAGTTGAAATAGTAACATTTGAATACCAGAAACAAATAAATTTTCGGTGTGATTTTTGCTTTAGTGCATACAATTTTTATTACTGAAGGTTACATATGACCATTTTAAAAGTTTTATAACCAAAAGAAAATGCAAATATAATTTGAAGAGAATCCATGAATCAAGACTTAAACTCCTAAACTAAGAGATTTAACTATGCATAAATGATTCTCCACGGATACATATTCGGTTTCTCGTAAAGTGTATAGCTTTTCGGATTAAATGATCTTCAGCCAATGTCCTGAAAGTGTTAGGTTCTACCTCCTCTCATTCCTTAAGCATAGGATTGGTTCATTTAAGGGAAGACACTTCCCCCAACATGATTCCCTCCAGAAGTTTTGGACTCCAACTCCCAATTGTCAGGAATACTGGGAGTTGTAGTCCAAAACATCTGGAGTGCACCAAGTTGGAGAAAACTGTCCTACACAATGTTGGATTCATATAATTTAGGACTATATATGACAAACATAATATCTTGAATTGTACACTAACCAAAACAGGAACCATTACAGCTGTGTTGTAAACAAAAAAAACAACAGGAGACGGCATAGCTTAGTAGTAAAGCTTTCATGCAGAAGACTAAGTTCAATACTTGGCATCTCTAATTAAAAGAATCTCATGCAACAGGGATGGGAAGGACGTTGTCTACTGCTCTGCTGAGATACTGCCTATCAAAGTAGAAAATACTGGGCTAAATGGATCAGTGGTCTGACTTACTGCAAGGCAGCTTCGTATGTTCAAATACACAAACATTAAGATAGGGAATAACTAGCAGGGTACCAGCATTTCCAAGAATGACTTCAGTATTACAGTATATAATACACAACCAAGGGGCCAAATTCATTTTAAGTTGTTTTTGAATGACCATTATTTCCAATTCGTAGTACTCTATTCAGCACTGGCTAAGACCTTATTTGGAGTACTGCAGTCAGTTCTGGGCACCAGAGCTCAAAAGAAAAAAAAAATCAGAGGAAAATTGCAAATACCAAAAGAGCAGGAAAGGCTGAAGGAAATTGATCTGTTATCCCATAGCAGAACTGCACACGGTTTGTGACAAAGAAACCCAAATTTTTGAGTTTGTACATGAGACAGAACTGTAAACTTCTTGTTTTTGCTGCCTGATTGAGGTGAGGAGGAGGTTGCCCATCTCCTAGCAGGCCACAATGCAAGGTTGGGGAGATATGTTTGCCATGTTGGGTCACAATTTGCGCAGGTCTGCTCTACAGAAAAGATAATATGAAATATGCTAGCAGAATTCCTGGACTAGAAAGGATAACAGTGCACCCTATAGTACAGACCAAGGTAGGCAATATGTTAACATACTAGCAAGTACATTTAATTAAATGTTAACTTCTCAACAAGAAGACTAACTCTGCAAAGGAAAGTGCTGCTTAGAAAAGCTGTAAGTGATCTTACTTTGATGTTTCAAGAAAAATCTAGTCAGTTAGTTGTCATGAATGCTTTAAGTATAGATTATCCTGTTGGATTTCATAATCCAGTGCCCTCTCTAATTCACGGCTCTACAGCTCTTCAGACAAATTTGTTAAGTGCTTCCTGTAATGCAATAGTTAGTAACTTAAAATTCAACTACTAATAACTTCCACAGAAGTGATAAATTTATGAAAATGTATGGAACTTGTATTTTAAAATTCACCTTGAGATTTGATTTCTGTTGTATCTTTTTTTACTTGCTTCACTGGTGGCTGTGCTGTAATTATTTTCATTGGTGTATTTTCTGGACTCGAGTCCAAACGTAAGTTGAAGCTCTGAAGAAAATATTAGAACATATTTTAGTCAAATGTCTTACCAAATCGAAGACTTATAAAAACCCATGTAAATGACAACAGACCCAATACTGGCAGACAGAATGCAGTGCTTGGGAAAGTATAAACATTCAGGTTAATAATTCCTGTTTGAGTAACTTAAGAACATAAGAGCCATGCTGGATTAGACCAAGGGTCCATCTAGTCCAGCATTCTGTTCACACAGTGGCCAACCAGCTGCTCACAAGAAACCCACAAGCAGGACATGAGTGCAACAGCACCCTCCCGGCCAAGCTCCCCAGCAACTAGTGTACATAGGCATACTGCCTCTGATTCTGGGGGTAGCATATAGCCATCAAGACTAGTAGCCATTGATAACTTCTTACACTGTGCTAAATGTAAAAGTCATTCCCATGATATTGAATTATAAATACAACTAGCTGAAAAAGTGTAGTGGCAACCCACATTGCAGACCACTTTTTGCGCAGTTAACAAATTATAAGTAGATTATTGCCTCTTGGGTGTTGCCCTGCACATTGTTAGATTGACAAGAGAAAGCAATAAGGCTGTGGTACACTGCAGAGATGTCTGGTTGCACCTTTGAAAGGAAGCTCTGGAAAGCTTCTGTTGTATTGTTAACAGTGAGTGTATTAAAAAGTGACCTAGTTCACACATAACGCGAAGCCACTGTGGGTGAATTTCTCCATGGGGCTTCTCGCTGTGGCAGCGACTGCCGTTATGAATATTTGGGCCATGGTGGGGGATGCCGTAGCTTGCTGTTAGGTGCGAACCAAGCAAGGGTGGGTTGTTGGGGTGGTTGACAAGCCGCCCACAACCCTAAAACAGCCCACAGGTTCTGGGTGGCTTGTCAACCATCCCAGCAACACACCTTCGCTGGGCTTGCTCATAACAGCCAGCTACAGTGCGCCCCTGCCATGGCTCAAATATTCAAAATGGCAGGCGCTGCTGGAACAGAAAGCCCCATAGAGAAATTCACCCACAGTGGCTTCTTGTTATGTGCAAACTGGACCATCTCACAGCCAGCAAATCATGTACAACAGCTTAGAGTGAAACTGACCAGAGTAGCTTTAATACACTTTACTTGGAAAAAAAATAGCAGTACAGATGCACAACCTGGCTCATTTTAAGCAGATTGCACTATGATATACAGTAATACCTTGGATTGCAAGTAACTTGGTCTGAGAGCGTTTTGCAAGACAAGCAAATTCTTTTTATAAATTTTGACTTGATAAACAAGCGACGTCTTGCAAGACAAGTCACTTGTCTTGCGTAGGGATGTAATCGCTCGCCTTGAGTGGGCGTAGCAGGCCAAAATCGGCCCCGCTCACGCCCGCCAGAGACTCGCTTTGATATAAGAGTGTTTTGGATTACAAGCACGGTTCTGGAACGAATTATGCTTGCAATCCAAGGTATTACTGTATCCAAGTTACTGCACAATATGCCTCATAAAATATTACTATTGAAGCTAATATTGAAATGTATAAAATGTAAGCTATCATTATACAACAATATTACAACTAATTACCTCATCTGGTGTTGGCTCAGAACAATGCTTTGTCTCAAACAAACCATTTTCTATAGCCTGTATAGTGGGCTGTTCAGCATGTGATATCCTATCTTTAGTCTGGATTCCTTCGAGGCAAGCTGTATTCAACTTCTGATCATATGTTGTGTTACCATTGTTTTGTGACTGTATCAATTTCCTTTGGGTTTCTGGAAGGTGTATTTTTACAGCTCCTGCTTGCCCTCCCTCTGGAATGCAGCTCTTTAAAAAACCATGTTTTGGAGTACTTGAAGAATTTGAAAGATTTTGGTTCACATGATTAACCTTTGTTAATTTTATTTTGGTCCATTTTGAGTTTTTGTTTGCTGTGCTATGTCTGCCATTCACAGTACATTTGACAGGCATTCCTTTTTTGCTAGGAAAAAATCGCTTACATTGGGAGTTCTGTTTAGCTTCTTCAGTAGATATTGTAGTCTGTGGCAACTCCACTACTGTATCTCTTTCTTCCTCTTTTCCATCTTCAGCATTAGGAGAATCTCTTTTTACCTCCACTGTGTCTGACTCAATCTCACCTGCAATTTCCTCACATAGCTCAAGAATGCTAATCTTTTTGGACTTCATCACATCCTCTGGTTGATAAGCAGGTTTTAGATTCAATGGGGCTGGCAAAACTCTCTTAGCTTTTACATTGATTTTTCCATTTTTGTGCACCGACTTATTTTCCTTACTTATTACACTGCAAGTTGATGTCATAGAGCAGGAAATTGTGTTGACAGGTTCATTCCCAGATTCTTGAAGAATGTAATCAAGATTTCTTGATTCTCTTAGCTTATCTTGAGAAGCAGTCAAATAATTAATTTTAGGATCTGCTTCATGTTCTCTCTCTTTCAAAGAACCCATTTTCTCAGAACTTGATATTCCTCTTCCTAGGTTTTTACATTCATCTTTTTTCAGGGGCTTCTCTTCTATTTTCTGCAGCTTTTCATTTGTAATACGTGGAACCTGTTTTTTCATCTGGATGCATTGTTTTGTAGTAGAAGTTTGTCCTTTCATTTTTCTACTACGCAAGGATACTGTAGGTACAATAGATGATTGCAGCAATCTTGGTGATTTTCTAGTTTGATGCTCATCATGTGAAACAGTATGTTGTGACTTAGAAAGATCCTGTACTATCCCCTTCCGAGATACTTCCTTAGTTTTTGTGAAACGTAACTGCTCTTGCCTAATTCTGACACTACTTTTGATAGAATTAGTACTCATTGACCTTGTCGCTATTTTTCCCTGGTCAGAATCACAAGATTTTTTATCACTGAAAGTTTTAGTCCGTGCTGGTTCAGGGTTTGGGGGAGCTGATTTTTTTGCACAAGGATTTTTGGAATTCTGAACCTCTAAGTTAACTTTGCTGCTTTTAAGATATTTACCGGTTTTATTTCTTCTATCCTTTTTAGAATTTTCTTTTGTTAATTTTATTTCAGAACACAGGTTCTTATGCGTAGATTTAATACACAAAGCTGAATGTCTATTACATACAGCTTCAGTAGAACACTTTTTAGTTTCTGCAGATGACTTGTCTTGCTTCTTGCTTCCATGGGAAGTCTTACTTTTGACAACACTGGGTTTTCCTTTCCCTCTAGTACAGATTTTGGAGGAAGTCTTTGTAGAGTTCAGATATTTAGCATGGCTTGTTTTAGAAGTTTTCAGGGATGTTTTTGTAGGAGATAATTTACCTAAAGACTTTAAGGAGGTTCTTTTCACACATACTATTTTACAAGTTTTCTTCTTTAATTCATTTAACGTCTGCTTGGAGTGTTTTTGTGCTTGTTTAGTTTGGGAAGATGGTCTAGACGATCTATGTATGGATTTATTAACAGCTGACCTGTTAGTTTTGGTAGAGATTTTGTGCATTTCTTTCTTCAGCACTGCCTTTTTATTTGATACATGTTTGGCATCAAGCAATTTCCTTTCTTTGCTAGTTGTTACTGATTTACTATTCTTATCCAGTTTCCGACGCTTAGCAGGGGGTTCTACTAGCACAGATTTTCTTTTCTGTGCTGCCATTTCTGAAAAAGACAAGTAATACGTCATTTCTACAGTCTTTCTAACAGCCTCTGGTAAATCAGAACTTAATTGCAAAGTTTAGCATGATGACTTGGCTTACTCACAGGTATTGTTTTATAAGTGAACTCGGTCTCAGTAGAAGAAATGTACTGATTTGTGAAAAACACATTCCTTATAAATTTGCATCCAAAGAGAGCATTACATATCTCCTATAAACACAAAGACAAAATATTATTGGAAATATCAGTGTTTTACAGATGTCCCCAAGTTCAATTACTTGGACCCGTATTTCACATTACAATAGTGGGACTTACTTCCAAGTAAATGGATTCAGATTTCAATTGACTTTCTAATTGTATGAGAAGCTGAGAACATTTTGCAAGCCACATATCAAATAAGCGTGATTTTTAAACAAAGTGACCAAATCCTTGTGTGCACATATTCCACATAAGTGCAAAATTTGGTTCTGGGTCAGAATTCAGTGCCTTGATCATCTGAGGGTGCTTGTTTCTTTTATGATGAAAGTTTCCAGCCCCTGGGGTTAATATAGGCTTGCCTGGTGAAATCTCAAGAGAGGAGCCGAGTGGGGGGGGGGGGAAGTATCCTAAACAGTTCCTTACCCTTTCTACAGACTAGGGAAAGTGAAAGAAATAATGTAATAGAAAAAGACATACATGAGTTTGGCACAGTTAAAATAGGTCACAAAATTCTGCTTTTCTCAAAATTCTAGTTTTCTCATCACAGAACCTAGGTCACCCTGTTGCAGTATTTTGATTCTTAGGGAAATGTTTCAGGGCAGATTTTTAGGACACTATAATATTTAGATTATATGCTAGTATTCTTTATTCAGTGTTCATATTGCTCTGTATCTTGCACTCTTTGTCTACCTCTACATTATTTTAATCTTACTGGGGAGTAAACTAAATCTGTTTTGAAAATCACAGCACTAACAGTTAAGAATAAGTGTTCTTTCTCAGGATCCCCCAAGACATGTTTCTATTTCACTTTAGCCTCTAATAATGCCCTTTTATTGTGTACAAGTTATTTTTAGATTTCTATTATTTTTGCCATTTCACACGCTTTTGGGGGGAAACAAACACTAGGTGTCAACAAGTCTCCCTCTAAAACCTATCCCCACCCCCATTAAGCAGGAATAAATCTAGATACAAACTATTAGTGTCACCAAATTCAAGAGGAAATCTGAATAAATCATTTGACTGCTATATAAGTTTCTTCTATTTACAATGCCAAGAAATTAAGATATGTGCCCAGGTCCCCCTGCAGTTAAAGATTTTTTTTTTAAAAAAAAGATTGTGTGTGACAGGTATCCCAGCTGTTGCAACAAAACAAAACAAAACCCCTAATTATCTACCTGTTATCATCAATAGCCTTAAAATTGCCATAACTTTGTTCCATTATGATGAAACAAGACAATGTATTTCATCACAACATTTTTATCCAGATAGCTAAATAGTATTTGATGGCTAAAATTTACAGCCCCTGTCATCACAAAGAGCACCTAGCTATGACAGACAGACAGACGGGCAACAGAAAAGCAATGTTTTGATGTGCGATCACATCTCTAAATCTTGATTTGAACAAAAAGGTAAGTCATGTAAAGCTCTTTCCTCCTATAGTACTGAAACAAGATGTGGCATCAGTGATTCCAATCTTAAGCTATCTAATGCTTCCTATTACCAGGACAGAACTCCTCTGCCCCAATTGTGAAAACACCTGACTCGTATACAAGGCAAGGTTTTTACAGCAGCCTAAGTAAGAAAGTTATGCCTATTGGAAGTCTTTACATGACTATCTGCATCACACAGACAGTATCTGTGTCTATATTTGTATTTGTATAGACTTTGTATACAAGTCTATACAAATAGACTTGTATACAAGTCTATTTGATATACAAATATCAAATATACAAATATACAAGTCTAAATAGACTTGTATATTTGTATTTGTATAGACACACAGATCTAAACAAATACAGACATATATCACACATGCACACACACTTTATCGTACGCTTCCATGAAGCTCTGACTGGCATACAAGGTCTCCCCTCTCCCAATTTATCTTCACAATAACCCTGTGATGTACATTCATCTGAGAGATAGAGCTTCTCTGCATGAAGCTTTTAACCCACCACTTTACCGAGGCTTCTGCTTCCGAATTCTTTCTGGGATTAAGATCGGCACATGTTTTACACGTCCCGTCCCGTCCCCCCCGCTGGGGTTTTTCTTTCTCTGCCTTTCTATATGTTCCATTACAGAACCACAAGGTAGCACTGTGGTATAGTGGAATTGTACAAATACATGAGTGTTTCATTCCAGTTCATTCCGCCATTTCCAGATAAAACCACATTCTCCTCAATCTAAAAATAGCTGCAGAAATGGTTGCAAAGAACTGGAGTGGCCCTGGAAGATGATGATGTTGTGTAAAGCACCTGCAAACTACCATGAGTTAGGAACTACAAGCACACAATAAATGCCTCGAGTAGAGAAACCCATAGTGATGGGCTGAAGGTGGGCCTCATGACTGAGTAGGATTTGAAACACTGGTATCCCTGGTCTGAGGCCAACACTATTACCACTACAACGCACTGGCTATTAGAAATGGGCAATAACTGTAAAAATAAGCGAAGGATAACTTCCTACACTTGAAAGACCACAAAAAGTATGGCATTGGAGGAAAGCCTCTCTATAATAATTTCCAACTGTGTTTTAGTTAAGGGTCTCTACGACATACTTTTAGGCATAAAACCAAGATTCTATACACCTAAAAATATAAAGTATTATCAGTTCACATATAAAGTATGGAGCTGCTCTCAGAGGTGGGACAACACTGAGTGCAGAGTAGAATAACATGTAGCTATTTTGCAGCACATTCGGCAGGGAAAGTCACCCTATTCAGTCTCAGTAAAGCAAGGCTAGCTGTTGATTTAGAGGCAACACCAAACCACAGTATGCAAACCATGGTTTGAAATTCTGACTTGGCAACCACTAGGAAAACCACAGATTATTCAGATGGTGCAGGGTTGAACAGCCCAACCAACCAACCACAACTTGGCTTTACAAACCATGGTTTAGCACGATACCTGCACGATCTCTTAGAGGAGTTTGGGGAGGAAAGAGCTCAGAGGCAGGAAGGCCAGATGGTGGAGCCATAGAAAGTTCCATAAACACTTCCCCCCACCTACCCCAAAAAAGAAAAGCCAATATATTTAGCACGGAGCGCTAGCAGAAAGGCATGGCGAGCTTCAAAGTATCAATTTACCTCAGGCATCCCTATTATGAACCGCTTCGAGTCTCTATGAAGAAAGCGAGCATAGGTAGTCTAAATAAAAGTAATGCAATGTGTAATCTCGGGGGACGGGGAAGGGAAAACGGGGGACAGGTGTGCCGACCCAGCCCCCTCCCTTCGTCGCGTTTCTCGCCTCCACAAAGTCATTTTTCCCAGATACCAGAACACACTCCCCCCCCCGCCCCCGCCCCCGCCACTCGTCCTGGTCCCCAAACCCAAAATGCGCGGCGCGGGCGGGGAAAGGCCGCACCGCCTCTGAATATTTCTTTTACTTTTTACCCCCGCCCCTCCCACCGACTGTATGAGGAAGGCGAGCAGGGTTGTCATTTACCTCTGGAGGGATGAGGTAGAAGCGAGTCCACCGAGTTGATCGCTCGCACCACAAGCCGCTTTTTGACGGTGGAGGAACGAACAGAGCAGCGGGCAGGAGGGGGGGGGGGTAGAGACGCCGTCGCCGCGTAGGGACAAAGTCGCTTTCGTCGCGCCGCTCACCACAACGTCAACGTCCCTCGCGCAGGTTCCTCATGTCACCCGGCCGGCGCTGAATAGCAGCGAGAGAGAAAAAGGAAGCGACTAGACCGCCTCCTCACATCCGGGTATCACAGAGCCCCAAGGGCGTCCACACTCCACAGACTGAAATCCGCTTCCCGAAACGATTTCCGGTTTTCCATTGCAGCGCTGAGCATCTTCCGTGCGCGGGGGCAATGTATTTAAAAACACATACAACAACAACAACAACAACAACACAGAAAACAAGTGGCGTTATATAGGCTCCCCTTTCGCTGCAGTGCTTGGAAATGATATAGCCTCCAACGCCCTCCTGCGTATTTTTCAAAAGCATTTTTTAAAAGCAAGTCGTTTCACCCTTATTGGGGCTCTTATGCTTTTATGAAGAGGGGAAATTCAACAGAGAGAGAGAGGAAGAAATTGTAAATTCTTCACGTGTTGAAAGCATTTATGTATCAATAAGAGCTTCAGCTATGGGGCACTACAGAAATGATTTATATCCTGCACTTTCTGCCATTAACAAAAGAACTTATAAGCAGAAAACTATAACTGTGTTTTTTCCATTCATTCCACAACGTGCAAACAATAAGAAAGGGACGGGGAGAAAGAAAGAAGAATGAGAAGGGGGCATAGACTTTTATTTTTATATTTATGTATGTATGTGATTTATACCCCGCCTTTCCACCAAAATAATGGCGTGCAAGCAGTCCAAATAAGTGCCCTTCAGCTGTTGTCGATGATGGGCAGCATGTTCCAATATGGAAAGGGACGTCCATTGGATGATAGGCGGTGGGGAGGGGACCGGTCATTCCAGTGCTCTAATACAAGTCTCTTGGTGGCCAACATTTCATATATATTATAAAACAACATCACAATAAAAAACGTATGTTTAAAGTCACACACAAAAGATAGTAATTACCAGGGCAGGTAGAGAGCAAAAATGTTTCGATATTTTTATTGGTGTTATCAGTGGTTTTAGTTGTATTGCTGTTGTATCCTGTTATGTTTTATTGTATTTGTATATTGCTTGAGCACGATTTGGTGGAAAGGTGCGATACTAATTTAACAAATACAGTAATACCTTGGATTGAGAGCATAATTCGTTCCGGAACCGTGCTTGTAATCCAAAACACTCTTATATCAAAGCGAGTCTCTGGCGGGCGTGAGCGGGCCGATTGAAAAGGGGCCAGTCCTTTTCAAAGGCTGCATACCAGGCTGCCCTCACAGGAATTCAGCAAGTGAAGCTTTGCCAGCCTCACCATGGGCATAGGCTGGGGTGATGGGAACTGTAGTCCAACACATCTGGAGGATACCAGGTTGGGAAAACCTATTTTAACTCTGCTCTCCCTATTCTTCCTCACCACACCCGCCAAGAGTCCAAATCGTTATTTTGAAGAACTACAGAGTTCTGTTCCAACAGCCACTGAAGGAGCAGGCTCAAAATAATAGGGGGGGGGGGGAAGTATGACTGTTTCGAAGCACTGCAACGAAAGGGAGCCTCTAACTGATGTTTTGTTAAAGGTTCCCCATCGATTCTAAGTAGAGCATTGGGGAACCAGAAGTATGAAAGCTTCTGATATACATGTATTTTTCTCTCTCTCTTTGCAGCGACACCGTTTTCGCCCGGCCCCCAAACCGCAGCCAGCTGACGTTTGACACTTGACAGTTATACCGACTCCTCCCGCAACAGACTTCCTGGCTTCGGAAACGGATTTCCGGTCACGAGCGTTAGAGACAGCTCCTGCGCATGCGTAGCTTTAAGCGGAATCTGCAACAAAATGTTGCAGTGTGTACCTGTCCTGTTCAGGTTTTTGCAAACTCCGTTCCATACCATCTCTAACCGTATACTCATTCCGCAATGAGCTGTTTTTGTGGGGGTTTGGTCGATAAGGGTTTTTCCCCTTCAAGCTTTTTTGTACTTCTGCAAATTTTAGGGGGGGGGGCAGCCTGCTGCTGCCTTCCTTTTGTATCTAGATGGTGCCGTTTTGGCTACATAACAACCGGCATCCAGATATTTTTGACTATTATGTAAGGCTCTAGTCCTCAGTATTTGCTTCTCCCTCTCACCCAATAACCATAAAATTCCCCCTGCGCTACAGTAACCTCTGCTGACTTCCATGGAGTACAAGTCAAGAAGGCTGAATTACGAGGTGATGGGCGTTTGCCTACAAGGAGGAGACACTTGAAGTTTCTCTAAGTTTGTTGTGTCTGTTTCAGAATTACTTTCCCTGGGAATAATCTTGCTACACAGGAAAGATACATTGAGGGAGATGGATTAAAAATAATGTCTCCATTTTCTGGCTCACGTAAGCAGTTAAAACTGGAACATTTTGGAATGTATTGGGCCCAGGGGAAGGAGTTCTAGGTCAAACGCAGGACATAGCAATGTTCTTAGATGTACAAGGAAGATAGGATTAAAAACAGGGTTGGGATGGTTTACAATAATTAAGTATATTAAATCAATGCCATTATAAATATGTGCAACTTTCCTGAGCAAAAACAGAACAAAAACCCAGTTAAGAAAATTTATGTTTAAAATTTCTCTTTAGTGAGGTTCTGCTAGCCCCTGCTGATGTATCTTGATTTGGCAACACTGAGCAGAAAACTCAGTTTGTAATGTAATGCTACCTTTGGCTTTGCCAGGGGATTTCCCCCTTAACTGGCATCCCAATTCTAAACAGATTCACTTGAGATCTCTCACTAATTTCAATTACGCTTCTGACCAAGGCAAGAATCCTGTGCATTTTTTCTGGGAATAAGTCTCAATGAATTCAGCAGGAGTGGCTTTTGTGAACAAATGTGTTTAATAGTGGTGGGTAGATGTACATCTTCTAACAGATGTCCTGTTTCCTTTGGGATCCGATTCAGAAATATGCCCCACTGTATTTAATGTGTATACAATTGCTGCCTTCATCTAAAATTTGTTAGAATCATAATTTTAGAATTTAGCAGAGTGACTTTATTTTTATTTTTTAAAAAACAACAAAAAACCTTATCAAAGCCTTTCAGATACCATATTACATTCCTCCTATTAACAGGGCAGTAAATTGCCAGACTTTCTTTTGAATACTTGCTTCCAAAGCACTTTTCAGGGAGACGGTGTGTGTCCTGGCTGAGTGGAAATGGGGCAGAGGGATTGGCCAGCACCGGCTTCCTTCACTATGTACATTTACCTTTCTGGTAAGTCTCTTATGCACGCTGTCCAATGCAGTACCCAGAAGTGGTACTGTGCCTCAGCTGTGTAGCAGATAGCATTTTGCTGGAGCAAAGGACTCATCATATTGCTCCAGAACTCCATTCTTTAAATATGAATACAGTCATGCCTTGGATTGAGAGCATAATTCATTCCAGAAACGTGCTTGTAATCCAAGACACTTGTATATCAAAATGAAATTCCCCCCCCAAAAAATGTACAGAGATTTTTAATTTAAGCTGTACTACAGACGTCGCTTGTATATCAAGTTAAAAAAAATTAAATATTTAAAAATTTGCTTGTCTTGCAAAATGCTCTCAAACCAAGTTACTTGCAATCCAAAGTATTACTGTACAGGAATGGGTTTATATGCCAGGGGAAATGGGAAATGTCTAGAGGCAGCATTTCAGAGGGGGAAAGGAGGAGACTGGGGAGGCCTCAGGATAACTTGGCCTTGGATTGCACCCGAACATAATTTATCTTGGCCTCTCGTCTCCTCCCCTCCCCAACCCCTGGAACACCCCGTCCCCCCTCTCCGAGGTCACTTTACCGACCTTGGAGAACAGCCCACAGTTATTTCCACACTGGCTGCGAGGGGGCGGGGGCTGGTCAGAGCTCTGATTCCCAGAGATTGGAGCACTGTCTTTGAACTCAGATCTGGGAATCCAAAATATCCTGTGGCCCCTCAGACACTGTTTAGGGGCCATAGGATTGCTCCCTAAAGATCTGTAGAGTACTTTTTAAAAAAAGTATTGCTTATTTTTCATTCCCCCCCCCAAAACCCTCGGGGGGGGGAAATGGTTTTGTTTGTTTTTTTGCCATGGCTTCAAAATTTCTGGAAATTTTACATCTTTAGTCTTAAGCAGTCAAAATGGTTACGGTATTCCACAATAGTCCTGTGGAGTTATAAGTTGTTCAGATGTATTTTCATTATGGTAGAAATGCTATACAAGTTTGCCACTCCGTGTATTTCTCCTCTATTAGTAGATTTGCTGGTGATATTCCAGAATGCACAGCGGATAGGGGGGAAGCTACAACTGGGTTCATGTTTTAATAAGCCATTCTACTTCTTCTAATAATTGTCTTAAGAAATAGGAAATTTAATGAAATTGTGTGTTATGACGATTGCCATCACCAAAGGTCAATATTATGTCTAAAAGCATCAAGTGGTTAATTTCCAAAATGAGAGATTCTAGTGTGCAACAAGCATTCCTGAAAGATATGCCAAGTGACCTGGAATCCCTTCCATTTAATCCTGTATTTATGGGGATGGGCTGTACTTACTCAATTAGGGGCAAGTCATTCCTGAGCATTACTTCACTAAACTGAAAACAATTCTAGGGATAAGGTCTGCTGGTATTAAGAACAGATTCCAGGGCATAGCCTGGGTCATATTAAACTCTGAAAGCACTTTATGTAATAAGATGTGCTGCAGTACAAGATGGGCATGGGGATGTGGTGGGGAGAAAAGGAAAGGCCATTTAATAGTTCTATTTTATTTCTTTGTTTACGTGCAGCTGAGAAGAGTGACTAAGTGTGCAGTCCTCTGCATGGTTATACAGGAAAAAAGTCCTACAACTCCCAGCCTACTGGGAGTTGTAGGACTTTTTTTCTGTCTAACCATGTATAGGATTGCACCCTAACATAATTTATGGATTGATTGATTAAAAGCCTCTTGAAATTGTAAAAAAAAATATAATCACATGTCTTTCTGAAGGTACTGAAAACATGTCATAGGTGGTTCCATTCCCTGTAGCATGGGGGAGTGAGACTGGAAATAACCCAGTGGTGGAGTTCAAGCTGGAGCAGTTCCACTCTGTCCTGAACTGTTCTTGTTGACTGCTGTCTAATGAGAAGCTTACACTAGCTTTCCTCATAGCAAACATATTTATATTTTATATACAAATATTGCACAAAACAGCATAAAATATTAAATGCAAGACATTAAAAATGTAATTTATTTCCATTCTGTGCTTCAACATAAAATATCTGGTATAAATATAAATGTTATAAGTTAACTAACAGTGTTTAAAAAGTAAGACAGATATGGCATCAGCATAAATGAAAAAGCTGTAAATATAATCCCCACAGTGTATAACAAGTGCAAAAATCAGTAATGCTATTGTAGTCCATGGCTATAGTTAAAGATGGCTTTCTGAACTGCTATTTTTTAGTTTTAAAAATCTCTTTCTATAGCATTTCCTCTATCGGTGCTCTTAGAGAGAAGCCCAGTTATGTATTACACAGGATTGTGTTTTTGAGTATTAACTGCATGAGAACAAGTAATCAAATGCAAGTTTCCTTAATGTGAATTATCTAAATAAAAAACCTGAGTATTATCTGTTTACTTTATGGTTTTGGTTAAGTGCAATTTAATGTGTGCAGAGTGCTTTTTAATTTTAAGGTCATTCTTAGATGGCGTATTTAAATAAAAATATAAAACCAGTATTGCAAAATATCTAAGCAAGACTATCCCTTTGCCGAGTAATGGATTTCTTCCGTTTGCTGGCTTATTTGCTAAAGCATGTGCAGTGCATTAAGCTTAATTACCCTGATAATATGTCACTGTGCTGCAATTATGGTTCTGATTATGGTTCTGGTTATGCTATATATTAAGGATTTTACTTCCATGCTCAAACACAGCTTGAACAAATTGTTTGAAGACTCTGTCCATGTATGTGCACTTTCTTGGCCACAGTCCTTCCAGAAAACCAATATGGCCTCCATAAGAAGTAAGGATCAAAGCTACATTAGGATTTTGTTTTGCCATTTCTACTGGTATGGCTAAAGGGGGAAAAAGGAGAGAAAGTATAAGTTACCATTACAACATTTCTTTCTCAAAAGTATCATGCAAACATTGTAATGAATAGTTTTGGTTACGTGCAGTCTGGTGCTTGCACAAAGCTGTTTAAGGTCAAGGTTGGTAATAGAAGTAAATTATGACACAGATGAAATATGAAATACATACACCTTTCAAATGACAAGATTGGGACTCTGCTAATTTATTTATTATATTTATACCCCGCCTTTTTTCCTGCAAGGAACCCTAGGCGGCTTACATAATCCTCCTCCTCCACTCCTCCATTTTATCCTCACAACAACTCTGTGAGGTAGGTTAGGCTGAGAGTCAGTGACTGGCCCAAAGTCACCCAGTGAGCTTCATGGCCGAGTGGGGACTAGAACCCAGATCTCCCGAGTCCCAGTCCAACACTCTCACCACTACACCACACTGGCTTTTAATGTCCATCTTTTAATTTTACATAATTTAAAAAAAAAATTAGAGCCAGAAAGGTTTATATAATAGAAACCAAGAATTATGAAATATGTGCTTTATGTAGGGTTCCCTTTTCAAGTATACTTTATTGGTACAAAATTTGATACTGGCTCAGTTTGCACTATCGTTGTAGCTCAAACGAGTGGCTTGCTTAAGCCACCATGGCACATGTCAGTGAGTACTGGGCACCAATTGCTTAATTGCCTGCCTGGGTGCAGCTTTTCATGTTGTCCAGACCCAAGCAGTATGGCTTGTTTGAGGTGGAAACAGCCCGCAAATAACCCAATAATAGACCGTGGGTTTTTTTGAGGGTTGTTTCCCCCTCAAACAAGCCATGGCACCCAGGTTTGGACAACACAACCAACCATGCCTGGGCAAATAATTAGGCAAATGGCATGTGGCACATGCTGCAGCTTAAAAAAGCCACTGTGGCTTGTTTAAGTCTCAGTGATCATGTGAACCAGGCCACTGTGTCGTGGAACACCAGAAGGATAGTACACCACTGCCCACCTCTGTACTATCTGCTCATTCTGTTTCAGGTACTATTCAAAGTTATCTCTGAGGTCAACCAAGAGCAGCCTCTTAAGAGGAAAAAACAAAATATATCAACTTGCCATGATTTGGTGAGAAGACGTCATCCAGAGAATTTAAGCACAACACTGGAATTCCAATACTCTTCAGCCTACGGCATGGACTAGCATCTGCATAGTAATCATCAATTGTAGGATAGCCAAACATGACTGAGGTGAACTGTTTGTCAAATTCCCTAATGGTCTTAGCCTGAAGTACAGAATTCAAGTTAAGGTCTTCTGTAAGTATTAGTAAAATTAAAATATGAAAATAAAAACAAATGGTTAATCCTCATACCTTCATGACAAGTTTCATATTAAATAGCTTATCAAACATTTGCCGATGTCTGTAAAATAAAGGGGGTAACCTGAAAACTGGATCAAAAGCCTTCAGAGACATATACAAAAGCACAATGTCATGACTGAGATAACAGTTTTATAAACTAGGCCCCATTTATAGGACAACCTGGAAGTGTGGTACCATTGGCTACCTGAAAAACGGGGCTCAACACATATAGCCAATGCATGAAGTGGCACTCATGTAGGACAGGTCAAGAGCAATCATGTGAGCAAAGGTAGCCAAAAATGAGGGGTTCATTTATGTAGTTAAACACAGTCTCAAGAAATTTGTGTATGGCTGTAAGTTCCTTGTACCTTGTTGGTAGTCAGCAATATTCCCACAAGTAGGGCCCGATGAACATTTCATGGAGGTTAATGTTCCTTTCAGTGGTTAAGGGGTGCTGTTTCTGCTGCCAAAGGGGTTGTTCGGAGGGAGGAATTAAGCTCTTGAGAATGAGCCTGGTTCCTCCTTGGGTTCCTTTTGATAGTGAAGGGGGACTCAACCCTGGAGAAATCTCTAATTTTGGTATTTTAGATGTGGACAGAAAATGAGAAATGGTGGCTTGTCTAAGACCATCTAGGGACTTCATTTTTGAGCTGATTTGAATCAGACATGCCTGGTTACTCATGCGTTTAACCACATCAAGCCACAAACATTTTTTTAGAGAGCCTTTGGTGGTGCATAGCAAATTCATACATTTTACCCAGAATGAAGGGGGGGAAAGTACATCATACCACGAGACGTATTTTATAGCTAGTACTTCTACAGGAATTTTACAAATAGCAGGGGCAAATGCTGTTCAACATTTAATATTATGTATTTAAAGTATTTGTAGGCTGACTTTTAGGTTAAAGCCATCATAAGGCGAACTTCCAACATACAAGTTTACAATATATAATGATGATACATTTTAAATCCAGAAAACACCATAATAAGATTAATAACTAGTAAGAACCAACACTAAAAGTAAAAGCAACAACATATAGCCCAGTAAAAATGATAAAATCAAATAGATAATTTCAGCTAAAAACAGCTTTTTCCCTTGTGCTCCCCAAGCTAATTGTTTTCATAGCTGGGCACATGTCAGTCCTTGGATGCTGATCTAGGAGTGTGGGCAGGCTGATACGGGTGAAGGTGGTCCTTCAAATAACTGTCATCCTGAACATGCCTCAGAATGGACCTGAATTTCATGGTAGCATATTGTGCCTTTAAAAATGGATCTGAGGTTGACTCACCTAGTAACTGAAGATTGTAGACAGGTGGTTAAATAGTAATTAAAGAGAAGCCAGTTCACTGGTTTTTCCAGTGAGTCTGCAGATTCAAAAACATTCCATCCTGCTGAAAAAATTGCAGCTGCCTTTAGTGGTGTTTCTCTGCCAGTTTTGCCCAGGTAATTTAAAAGAAGCATGCTACAAACAGGAGAGAAACAAACATTTGAAATAGTATTTCACCATACGTGACACTCATAGACATACAGTTCTCTAGCATATCGATCCTAAACATCTGTACTAGCAGATGTGCCTATGAAGCTGGACTCAATGTCAAGGCAGTTCCAGTCACATTTAGGTGAGATTGCAGACCCAAACCATTTAATACTATCTCATTACATCTTATGATGAAGATAGTGCAATCACACAGATTATATGAATTCATTGGGTTGGATCCAGAAATACCTTGCTCAAGTGGAAAGGCACTTCCACTTGTGCAAGAGGGAATGTAATTTCCATCCTCATTCAGCAGTCTGCCACACCATATTCCACAATATTCCCAAGGATCCCCAACCCTTGGGATCAGCTTTTCGAAGGGACTGGGAGCCACAGTGTGGAGGAAGAGTCAGAAAAGCCCATTCCACAAGCAGAATACTGGTTATGGTTCTCTGAATCCAATCTATTGTCTGCTCTTTCTCCAGATTCATCCTGTTATTTTTCTCCTTCAGGAAGACTGATATTTCGGTGTCAGCAATAATACTTCCCCTTAGTTCCTCTGGGGTCATTTCACACATTATATTTTTAGGAATACATTTTGGAAATGTAAACTGTGAACGTGGCAAACATGTTTGCCTCCATGCAAAGTGTGAAATGTTGCTATAAAAGTGTATAGTGATAGCTGCTACCAGTGGCGTAGCGTGGGTTGTCAGCACCCGGGGCAAGGCAAGTAATTTGCGCCCCCTAACCCAAATGTGCAATGAGAACGCAAAGCACTTTGCAGCAGAGTGACTCTTATGTTAGTTATAGCAGATATAAAAAGGAAGTATAGATTAAATCTTCATAATGTACAGCTGGGCCTACTAAAAATCAGAGTATCCACATGCAGTATGACAGAAGTGGGGGAAGAATAGATAGTGGGGCAAGGGGGGGAGGTGAGCTGTAAAGAAACAATAATTTGCTATTCCAGATAATCAACAGAAAATGCCTTGAGCTCTCTCCAAGAGCAAGACAAAACTTTTCACTATAGCTAGCCCTTTAAAGACATTTTACAGAAGCTCCAAACACACTCCAAAGTATATACTAGAGGTATCTTCTACCTATAATCAACTTTGTGATTGTTTACACAGTTAAGCTGCATTGTGTAGCAATTCTGGTTGCAATAACAAGTTCATTGATTATAGGTTAAGGGTGGTGAGGCTTTGTCACTTAGAGCATAACTTCTAAAAGTTATCCATACCTAAGCTTCTCCTCAGTCATCCTGGAAAATGTACTGTTTTCCCTTTCCTTTCATTTAAAAGACATTCAAGTACAATTAAAACCTCATGCAAAGGTAGAGAATCATCTTGGAGGTCTGTGTCCCAAAGTGTTGCATCTCCTTCTAAGTGAAGGTGTGTAACTGCACTCTGTGTCAGTCCCAAAGTATAGAAATGGTAAGGGAAGAACTTTATCCGAATTCACTAGAAACTTTCAGACTTCATTGTTAAGACTGGGAGGCAGCACAGAGATTACTGAATTATAGAAGGAGGGCGGAAATGGATGCAGTCCATTAAAAGAATAAAATAATACATCTCGAGGCAGGCGTTACGCTTTTAAATCGTGGAAATATATTTGAGAAAGAGCGGGGGTGGGGGTGGGGTGGGGTGGGGTGGGGTGGGAATGTTATCTGAAGATCTGGTGCTGTAGAAGAGTTTTCTTTGGCCGGAGGGAGGGGGCAACGCGCGAGGGAGTGGGTTGTGTTGGAAGTTAGAAAGCAAAGTTGCCCGAACTCTTAAGTCGCAGTTTCCCTGCATGTGTAGCATTGGCGTCAGGCACATAACACTTCAGATTCCGAGTACTGCAATCAGGAGACCTGGGGAGGCGCGAGGTGGGTTGGGATCACATCAGAAATTAATTTCAACCCACGAGGAACTTGGCTGCGGTGCAAACAAAAGGGATCGAGCAACTTTCTGCAGAAAGCAACTCCCTTCCCCGCCTCCTCTTTCCTCGGGCAGGACGTTGCAAACCCAACTTCCCAAAGGAAACAACCCCAGGCGAATGTGACACCCGAGCAAGTGACAAGGCGCGTTAAAGTCAGCCAGGAAGGCAGATCTGCGTTCTTTAGAAAATGAATCTAAAGAGCTTCTTACCTGGGTAAGACAGAGAGGAGAATACATGATTGCTGTGGGGGGTTTTGTGGCTTGGAGGTGTGTGAGTGAGAGGGAGAGAGAGAGAGGGAGGGAGGGAGGGAGGGAGGGGAGAGAGAGGGAGGGAGAGAAAAGAAAGAGGGGGGGGAGAATCGAGCCTGCTTCTTGCTTTCACATTTCCAACTCTGCTAAACTGCAGCCAGCGCTGATCAGCTCCATGAGCTGAACTTTAACCCCGCCTAGAGTTTCCCTACACTACACACTATACATGTCTACTGTACCGGGGCGTTAAAGGCATAGTGCACACTTCCACCACCCCCCACCCACCCCCGCCCCGCACTCCCAGCTACAGCGGCAGAGAGCCCCGGGCTCGAGCTTCTCCGGGAACCTGCCAGAGTGCTTCCAGCCTGCTTCTGCTCTGCACTGCTCCGCCAGAAGCAGCAGCAGCAGCTCGCTCGCTCGCTGCCTTGCCCGCTGCCTTGCCGCGCCCCCCCAGATGTTGCGCCCGGTGCGGCCGGCCCCCCCTGCACCCCCCACGCTACGCCTCTGGCTGCTACTGTTCTTTTGAAGAGATATGACAAATGGCTAAGGATAAATGTGTTCCAGTTTATAGCTGATGCTTCGTAATCACAATAAAACTAAAGAGATAATGGAGAGAATGGAGATAAATAAAATAATTCTTTGGTGCCTCAAGCACAGCCATGGGCACAATGGACACTGCTGCTCTCACTCCCTTTTATATTACTTCTCAACAGACTCAATAAGGCTTTTGATTATGTGTTTATATCTTAGGAGTCTCTTGATAACAATAATGCCAAAATATCCAGGGAATAATAAAGTAACCAGTTACGCTTAGCTGACTGTCTTGAGTAACGAGCAAAACATTTCACATGTTTGTATCCAATGGTGGCTGTCCACCAGAGGAATGTACATCACTGGGTGAACAAATTCCCCCTGCAGCTCTCTTGTGCCCCCCAAATCTGCTCCATAGGGCTGGGAGAGCCTCTGGCACATTTGGGAGTGTACAGGGGCTGCTGGGGGAGGAGAGAAAAGGAAAGTCCCATTGCATAAGAGGATGTCCACTTGTGTGACATTGGATGGAGCCCATAGTAATAAAATATATGATAATTACTATCATATTCTGCTGCCTTCAGAAACCTGGAACATAACTGACACCTTGTTATATCTTACATGATCATGGGATACTGATTAATATAACCACCCTTCAGTGACATTTCATTCAAAGCTGAGAATTATAGCTAAATGCTGCTTAAATGTTCAAAACTAGCTCCCATCAGTGGAAGTCACTTGTGGCTGTTATTGTGACTTGAAGTTTTCTGACAGATACTGTAGCTTCCAACAGATAAACCTTTCAGTGATGATGATGAACGCAAGCTTGATCATGTAGAAAAGCCAAGTAGAGCACCTTTAAACATTATTCTTGCTCTGTCAGATTATATTCCTTTCAGGAAAAGTAGAAGTAGGATGAAAAATGAAAGTTGGTCCATTTTCCACTGAGGTTGTACTATGTAAGAGGAATCCTTACCAAGGGCCTTTGCAAATTACTTTCTAATGACCAGAGAGCTATACTACTGGGACTTATGTTACAGAAATACTTACCCTCCCATAGAAACACCTGCTGCCATCAACAGAGCTGAGGAATACAAATTGCGTATATAACGAATAACAGTTTCCAAATCCTCTGTATTAGCAGCACAATAAGTTCTTGGTGTCTATAAGGAGCCAAAAAGGGGGGGGGGGAAGTACAGTCATCATTTCTTTTTTCTTTTTTATCTGTAAGCCAAGACCAAGCCAAAGCAGCACCAGGAT
The DNA here is from genome assembly GCA_021292165.1 of Shinisaurus crocodilurus. Lineage (NCBI taxonomy): Eukaryota > Metazoa > Chordata > Lepidosauria > Squamata > Shinisauridae > Shinisaurus > Shinisaurus crocodilurus. The sequence continues at coordinate 161,067,246 of CM037880.1, forward strand.
GGTTTATAAAGCAACAAAATATAATAAGATTAACACATGCCACAATAACATTTTTGAGGTTGGATCCAAACTGGCCATTCTGTGAACTGAAGGGCTTCTTCCATTCTTGGAACAGACTAAGATGCAGTGGAGGATCTTCACTGGAGGAAAGAGCAGAGAGAATATCCGCCGATTCGCCCCGCAGTCCCGCACACTGCTTTTCATGCTGCTCTGGAAGGTCCCTCAACCCGCTTGCGCAGATTCTCAGGGAGGAGGGACCTGCAAAAATTGCCTTCCACTTTTCCTGTGGCATTAGCAGATATCTGCCCGTTGTAATTTTGGATCTAACCCATGTTGTTTGACAAGACACAGTTTCAAATGCACACCTTTTGACCATGAACTGCACAACTAACATGTTCCACTCCCCACCCCTGAAAAGCTCTAGCTGTGTGAGTTAATCATATTAAAGGTTACAACACACCAAGGTAGCACCTTCTACAAAAGGTGTTTACAGTATATTTGTAACTAGTCTTAGGAGCCCAATTGCAAACAAATGCATACAGTTAGATACAATCACTGCTGCACCAGCATAACATTGCACTGGTGTCCAAAGCTAATTGAGGGTGTGCAGAAGCATGGCAACACTTGCAACAGCCACTTTCACCAGATGCACCCTAGCTGCTGGGCTCAAAACTGTTGTGCAGGACAGAATTGTGCAGAAAGGGGACATGGGAGGAACTTAGCTGCACGGTTTCAGAAAAGCACTCTACAACATACTCTACCCCTGATAACTGCTTTCAAATGAATTGCAACTGCCATAGCAAATTAGGATAGACATGACCCGCCTTGTAAATTTAACCAGCAGGAATGCTGACACATACACTTTCTATCTCATTATAACGTATAACAATAATATTTATATAATGTGCACATTTATATAATGCACATGTTAACCCAGTAATCCTTGCACCAGCTTGTAAAACAAGCAAGCATTATTATTCCCACTTTACAGATGGCAGGCCAAAGCATAGAGGTGCTGGATTCAAAGGACAGAACTTAGAAATTAAGAGGGAAACAGGACTCCCAACTCCACATTTCCCTCTAACACTAATGCAGGGGACCCTCCCTGCAATATGGGGGGGGGGCTTACCTCTTCACCCACCCACCTGATTTTTGTCTTGTAAGTGCCCACCAGGAAATGAACAGCTGCACTCTAGGACAAAAATGAATCAATCTGGGGGGAAATTGGTTGGGGTGGGAATTTGCAGGTGGCAGTCAGCAGATTCAGAAGTGGCTAAGTAATCCTTCCTCCAGATAATCCCCCTTGCAATTAACTCCCACTCCCATATTCCGCTTATTTTGGCAAATCCAGGGTTGGGACATCCTAAGCAGCGAGTCCATGGCTGAGCTGAAATTTGAAATGGAGACTTCCAGCTAATTGCTCATGCTTACACCACTACATTCTATGAGCTAAAATTGTATCAGTGGTTTTTAATCTCACCGCCCAGAGAGCTTCGGCTATTGGGCAGTATAGAAATAAATAAATAAACACAATAAAATGCATTACTGATTATTTAGCATACAATTTAAGCTACTCACAGACAATGTTCTCAAAAGAAATCCTTGTTTAGATTCTAATGGTGGACTGGGCAAATAGAGACAACCAGTTTATCATGGTGTAAGGTTTTCTCCTATGTGGTTACTTGGTCTTCTGTGTTAATGCAAATATGGTGTGAATTTCCACGACCCCCCTCACACCACCACATATTCTAATGTATGGTAAAGGCTGGAGGCCTTATCAATTGTTAAAGTTTCCCCACATTTACCTCTTGGTAAATTCATTGTTTGTGTTAGTAATTTACTGCAGGTAACATCAAATGGGGGATAAACATCCAAGCGGTTCGTGGCAATTTAAAGACTAATGCATTTATTACACCATAAGCTTTTGTTGGCTAGAGTCCACTTCATCAGATGCATGAAGTGTTATCCTAAGTTAGCATATACATATGGGTGTAGAGAGAGACAGAAAAGCAAGCAATGAGGTGGTACGGAAATGAAATGCAAAAAACAAACAAACTAGACTATGATCATCATATTAAATACATGTAAAATAATTGCAGAGACCATTCACAAAGCATTGTTGTTGATGATAGCACAAATACCCTGGCATTTGTAAGCCAATTAACACCTGGAGCGGGATAAAAACCTGCTATCTTGATTCGGGCCACAGGGAATAGAACTTAACTTCTTAAAAAGTTGTGAGTCAGTGGTTTCATGCTGGAGTCTCCCTCCAAAGTCCCTTTGTTCAAGAATTGCCACTTTAAGGTCACTAACAAGAGTGTCCTGGTAGGTTGAAATATTCTCCCACTGGTTTCTGAATAATGCCCTTTTGATGTCAGATTTGTGTCCATTTATTCTTTTGCACAGACTACAGACTGACCTGCATGTCCTATGTAGAATGCAGAAGAGTATTGCTGGCAGATGATAGCATATATCACACAGGAAGATGAGAAGGTAAATGAACTCTTCAAGCTGCTGGCTGATGTTATTAGGTCCTGTAATAGTGATGCCTAAGCAGATATGGAGATACAGATATCTAGGTTTAGATCTAGATATTGTAGGTTTTGGTCTTTGTGTTTGTATTTCAGTTATATGGGCTGTTACTAGTAAGTAGCTGTTTTAGGTTAGGCAGCTGTCTGTGAACATTATTTTAGGTTTTTTTGAACCCTAGGTTGTTTTGTTGTGATTGCAATGTGTGCACATGTACACATTGCCATGGAAAACAAATTAAGACAACCCACCCTAAAATAACATTCACCTTAAAATTAATGCAGCACACAGTGTAGATGCATGCACAGAACAGCTGCTGAAAACTAGGTAAAAGGGACCTTTTACCTAGTTTCAGTGCAATGACACATGGGACGTTTCAGTGCAATGACACTCCGGGTTAGGCTGCAAGAATTTTAAATACCCTATTAAATGCTTTAGCTTTGCTAATGCTAAACCCCCAGGTGGCAGAGACAAAGAAACAGTATTCCAGTGTCCTTTAACATTTATTTACCATAGTTTATGCAAGGTTTAAAATATTTCTAATACTTGTTTTGCTCAGCAACGTATGGTGCAATTCTAAGCATGTTTATGCTGCAATCCTATACCCATTTACCTGCGAGTAATCCCACTGAACTCAAAGTGACTTATTTTGAGTAGGCATGCACAGGATTTGTAAGACCCACTTAGGGTGCAATCCTATGCATGTTTAGACAGAAAAGGGTCCTACAATTCCCAGCACACTCCAGCCAGCCATACTGGCTGGAGCATGCTGGGAGTTGTAGGACTTTTTCAGTCTAAACATGCATAGGATGGTGCCTTTAGTTAAATTATTCTCAGCTAAGCATGCCTTAGGTTGCAATTCTGTGCACACTTACCTAGAAGTAGGCCTCACTGAACATGCACACAATTGCACCATTATTGTCTTTCTAGAGTATTATTCATAATTTAATTCTTTCAGAAGGCACTGATTGTTAAAATGATGGAAGTTATTTCTGCTCTCAAGATTAAGAGAACTTACTTATATATGTCTGTCCTTGTCTATAATACATTTCTTGATTATTGTTTCAAAATCATTAGGATGGGATTGTACATCACAATGCTGAAAATTCTCTACTCAACAGGCTACAACTGCAGCTGTTTACACTGAAAAGGAGCCTTTTAATGCTAAAATATGTAAAGCCGATTACATGGAATTTCACAAAATACAGTCAAACAAAAGATCTTTTCACTTCATCTGAATATAAGCAAAAGGGGCTTGGTGTGCCACAAAACTGCTTTGTGCTTTCATTCCCAAAAGTATGCTGTAAACTGATTCTCACACTACTTTTATTAAAGGAATGTATTATAAATACATTTTTTGAAACCAGCGAGTTAAATGTGTAAGGCTGTCCAATATGTCGTATTATTTCACATTCAATAAACCTCTGCAGAAGCTGTCAACAAACTGAATGTGACAGAACTTCAAGACTTTGATAATTTATACAAATTCTCACTGAATCCTAACTTTTAAGACAAATGTATCCTCTTGTTTGTTGTTTTCTGGGGGGTGGGAAAGCATGCTTATCTTAGAAGAGATGGAGATATTAATGGCAGGATCTGTCTGGGACTTGGTGGTTTTTCAGTACTGGATGGGATTATATGTCATGTCATGGGTTAGGAAGTGCAGGTATGTAGCCAAATGATACTCAGGGTTTCCTTGCATTGTTCTGCTAGGAAAAACCTATGCATGCCTCTTGCAGGGACTAATTGTAATGCCTTAGGGTAAGGGGTGTACAACTTGTACAGTCTCAAGGGCCATATGTGGTGTTGGGTGGGTGGCCTTCCTGACCATTCACCCAACTCTCTCACACACATACACAAGGCTTTAAACGTGCCCCCATCCCAGCAATATAGAGTAGTATCACTGAGATGGGGGAAAGGTTAATGCGACCACTGCAGCGCTGCACCACCATTCAATCGCTGCACTATTGCAGCGATACTGCTGAAGATTACTGTGGTGGGGAGGAGGCTTTAGTTTCATCCCACCCCCGCTGCAGAAATCTTACTGGGAAAGAAGGCACATGGGGATGACTTTCCTTGCTCACCCTCTTTCCTGGTACTTCCTGTTCTGGTGGGAAACAGGAATCTGCACACCCTGTTCCCCAGCAGGATCTGTTCTGCTAGGAAACAGGAACATGAGGAGCATCATCCTTACATGCTTTGTTTCCCAGCAGAATTGGGAAACGGTGCACAGGGACTCCCCTTGCTACAGCTACAGCGGGCCACACAGAAGGGTGGGTAAGCCCACCCTTACCCTAGATTGTTCAAACAAGAATTCTCAATTGATGGCAAAGTTAAACTCCCAAGATGAAGGGGTTATGTGCATGTCTGCAATGGAGACTACAGTCCTGGTTCAGTTAAATCTGAAGTGGTGGTAAGGGTCTTTCAAAGAGCAGCTGCAAAGTGGAGTGGCAACAATGCATGAGCTTGGACCTTGCTGACCCCAGTATCATCCCCGTTTTCCTTGCAGATGAGGGGACCTCTGCAAGCTTAGCTCAGCGTACCTTGTAGCTCGCAGAGATAGGAAAGATGCACTGAATTCACATGCCCATGGCTTATGGGCAGGCAAATCAAGGGAAGGAAGGAAAGATGGATGGAGAGAAGGAAGAAAGGCCATGTAGGTTAGCAGAGCTTCTTAAGGTACCTTAAATTCCTTGGGCAGGCAAGTGATCTATGACAGTGACAAGGAGCAGCTGCCATCACCCTCTTCCCTCTCCTTCTGGGTAGCGAGCAAGGGAGTGGCAACAGCGGCATGGACAGGGGTCAAGAGTGGGCCCTTCCACTGTATTTGGGGCTTGGCAGCTGCCTGAAGATGCCAGTTCCTGACACATGCCCTACTTATTTCACAATTGCCTAATCCTGCTCTCATCTTTGACAATGACCAGATCTTCCAATCCTGCACATACACTGCCATAAATCAGTGCCAGCTCCAGGTTTCCAGAGCCATTGGTTAAGACCCCCTCAATGGGCCCCCTCCCTCAGTGAGCCCACCTTCTCACCACCATCCTCATCCTCTTACTCATCATTGCTCCCACTTGCTTGCTTGACAGGCAGAGAGCCAGTGAGCAAGTAGGCAGTGGCATCTACTGCTCCTCCTTCTCAGCACCACCATTGCCTGGGCCAGAATGAGAGGCAGGGGGAAAAGCAGGTTGCAAAGGTGAAGAGGTGGAGCAAGTCCAGGGGGCTCATCAGTGGGCCCCGGCTGGGGTGTGAGCCCTTGGCAGGTGCCCAACCATGCCTTCCCTTGATGCCGGCCCTGCCATAAGTGGACACAGCCCATACGAATGGAGTGCTTGGGACGAGTGATTTTACATTCTGCTTCCTCCTTGTATCAAGGCCCTCACAGTAAGTGAGCTACGAAGGGCCAGTGTGGAACTTGTGCCTCCTCTGGCAAATATTCATCTCTTCTTATGGAGATTTGCCACACAGCTTGAGAATTACGGTATTAAATGGAATTACTGCTTTGATTTAATTAACAAACGTATTTTGTTTTCTATTTCTGACAAATTCCTGTATGGGAACTGGTGGTAAATTACGAAAGGGAATGCAACTAAAACATGGAGAATGATGGAGTGAGTTGGTTTGCTATTTGTGCCACAATTTTTTGTTTGTTTGTTTCGTGTGTTGTATAAGATAAGCGAGGGGTGGGGGCAGAAATTGCCAGCTAGGAACTAGCCCTCCCCATGATAGCATTTCCATGAATTGCTTGTAGAAGTGTTGCATGCTTCCAAGTATTGGTCCCTTCACTATGTTTTTACATTATGGTTGCTCAACGTTCTTACTTAATGTAAGAGCAATTCTTACCAAGAGATTTTCACCAGCAATTCCTCGATAGTTAAAAACCACACACCTTTAAAAAAACAAAAGAGCACTGTTTACCAGAACTGTTAACCTGAGTGCCTTTGGATGTGAAGGTCACATTTCAAAGCTGCTCCAGTTTATAATTCTAGATTTTCCAATGATTCGAAACACGGACGTGGACACACACATATTTGATATAGACGTAAGACATATAGTTATGTATTACCTATTTAAACTGCCTATCCATAAACTACAAAGAGTGCTTACTGCAAGTCAATGAATTTGATCCATTTTAAAGTCAGCTAACTTTAGTCCTAACTATTAATGTGTTTTGAGACCTTTATACTTGTGGAATAATAAGGTGGGGGGGAGGGGAGAGAAGAGCGTCCCCATCCCCCACCCCCAAGTAAAGATAGCTAGCACTTGTGCCCTAGCCTCAAGCTGCCAGGTCTGTTCCAGCAGCCAAGGCTAGCATACATATCTATATGAGTTGGGGGAGAAGAGGTCAAGAGACCAGCTGCTCTCTTCCACCACCTAGCCTAAAACTACCCAACCCCCTACTTTCCTCAATGGGGTGTTCACAACCCAACAACAAACTGTGGGTTCTCTTCATGGGTTGTTCATAGTTAACAAACCATGGTTAGCACAACTGGGTTCAGCCGCCAACACGATAACCCACATTTCAACAACAACCCATGGTCAACGACAACCCACACTCAACCCATACTCAGCCTTTGAGTGTGGGTTATTGAGTTGTCTGAACCCAGCCCCAGACTGTTTGTGGAGCTGCAGTTAGTTGCACATAGTGCAACGGACCTGACCCTGAAACATATAATCAGCCCCGTGCTGAGAACTGAACTCTTGTTAATGGAATATTCGCATGAGAGTAAGGGCTGCAAGCCTTCCTCACTGCCAAAAGGAATGTGGGCATGGAATGAGGCTTAAAGGATTCTCCATCTGCGCTGAAAGAATCCATTGGGGCTGGGGATGTGGGTAATTCTCCTCCCCAGATCCTTTCAGTGGAGAAGGGGAACTCCCCATTACAGAAAATGTGTGTGTGTGAGGGGGCTCGGTGGGAGCAGACAAAGCTTGCATCCCCCAAGAACAATTCCTTGCCCCTGCTTTAGCTTGTGCCGGTGTGCTGCCGTCTGCTGCCCAAGATTTCTGGCACTGTGAGGGCAATGTGCATACACTACCCTTTACATCAGCCTCCCCCAACCTGGTGCCCTCCAGATGTGCTGAACGGGGGATGCTGGGAATTGTAGTTCAGCACATCTGGAGGGCACCAGGCTGGAGAAGGCTGCTCTACATGCATGCACATGCACACCTTTTTTGGGGTGGGTAGGGCATCACTCGAATCCCCTGATATTTTTTTCTGCTTGAGGTAGGAGGTCTCTTTTATTGGTAGAGAGCCGTTCCTACCCTGTCTCCCCCCACCTCCCCATTTGGGCTTTGGGATGTCTGCATGCACCCCCACACACATTACAAATAGAAGGATTGGTTGCTATTGCACAATTTCTTAGTAAGTCTTATATCATTTTTGTCTGGCAGCTCAGTATTATTATGCTCATATTGCATATGCAAGATAGAGGTGCTGAAGATAAGTGGTAGTCATTTGCCTAAGGTTACTGGCAGAATTCATGGTTGGTCTTATTTGAGCCACAGACTTCCAGCTCACAGCTCACTTTCTTAACCACTATACTACAACAGTCACCGGTTCTGTACATGCACTCCAGTCCAGGCAGGTTCTCCCCGATCCCTAATTGATGTTAAAAATGCTCCTGGAGCGACCTCTCTCAAGCTAGGAATTTGCCCTCTTGAGAGGACTTCCTGTTCTGGTAGTGGTGACCACTGGGAGCCCTCTCTATTGGAGATGGCAAAGATCTATGGGTTCGGTAGGTGGAAGATGAGGGCAAAAGAAGGAATGGAAAGTCTCCTCCTCCAGCTCTGACTGTGACACTCTTTTCACCCACCATAAAGGACTGCAGCTTTACACTTGTGCATATTTAACCTGAGCTGTTCAAATAAAAACATCAGCAAGTGGAAGTGATTATACCTGTATCCCAGTGCTTCGCTCTGCTGAATCATATGGAGAATGTAGGATTCCCTGCTTGTTCCTGTCAGGCCAGGCAGCAACAGGATAGTGGGCCTGATGCTGGAATCTGGGTAATGTATGCTATCACGATTATCAAACCAATCCAGGGAAATCTGTCCTCCATCTGTTGCTGTAATGAGCTCACTGGAAGAACCAACACTGATTAGCTTTGCAAAAATTATAAAACAGTCAGCTTTTTTCTCCCTCCTCCCACACTCCACTATTCATTCAGGAAATGTCCCATGTGCAGACACACAATTATTCTCACCAGGCGTGAGTTGTTGTGACGTCCGAACCCGGCAAGGCTGGCTGGCTGGAGTGGTAAACAAACCCTCAGCAACCCTACGCAGACTGTGGGTTCTGGGTGGTTTGTTAACCATCCCAGCCACCCACCCTTGCAGGGTTCGGATGTCACTACAACTTGCGCCCGGTGAGAGTAATTAGGGAAATCAGCCAGCACGCACCCAGCACACATGGGGGTGGTTAACAAGCCACCTTGGCTTATTAATCACCCTTGTGTCATGAGAACCTGGTCATTGACTGGGTTCAGACAACACAATAACCCACACTCAAGGGTTGAATATGGGTTGAGTGTGGGTTGTTGTTGAACCATGGTTTATCGTGTTGCCTGAACCCAGCTGTGCTAAAAAGCCATGGCTTGTTAACCATGAACAACCAATGAAGAGAACCCACGGTTTGTTGTTGGGTTGTGAACTGTGGGTTGTTCACCATGGTTTGTTATCTCAGCTGGGTTCAGACAACACGATAACCCATGTTTCAACAACAATCCATGGTTCAACGACAACCCACACTTAACCCTTGAGTGTGGGTTATTGTGTTGTCTGAACCCAGTCACTGAGTAGGACAACGGGAGAAAGGAGAGCCTAGTAGTGCTGTCTTGTAAACAAGCACACAAAAGTTAAACACCTGCAGAAGCTTTTACTGGCCTGCTGGGGCTGGCAGAAGAGGGGCAGAGAGCTGCATTTCTATGGTAGGTGCAGAGAAGGGGAGGGGGCTTCCTTCCTCTAGATCCCACTGGGTTTTTATGGTGAATACAGAGAAAGGACAGAGCACTCCACCCTTCCTCTACCAGCCCATCGAATCCCCTTGCCTGCATGGAATTTCTGGCTACCAGGCTGGTGCTTATATATATATATATATATATATATATACACACACACACACACACACATACATACACACACACACACACTAGCCTGGTAGTTCCTAGGGTAGTTCCTGCAAGGAATGCAGGAGAAATGTGGATCTTTACCCCCCAGAATGCTTTTCCACACACCCCAAATGTGAGAAGCAGACTGGCAGCAGCAATGCCAGGCACTTCCTGGCATGAAAAGCAGAGGAACTGCAGTAGCTATCACCAGAGCTGGTTACTAGGAATAAGACTACAAGGCCCCTTATCTGAGCATTGGCCATGCTAGCTGGGGATGATGGTTGTTGAAGTCTGACAACATCTAGGGATCCAAAGGTGGGAACCATTGAACTAAGGATATCCACACCAGGAAACAGGCTTCCATATGTGGATCAGGGCCAGTGGGCCGAAATCAGATGCTTTCTCTGCACTGCATTGCTTTTTAGTGAACGGTTGATCCAACAAGAGAGAAATAGTCTCAAGATGCTGAAAATATATTTTTATTCTTTAAGGGTGCAGTCCTATGCAATATTTAGATAGAAAAATGTCCTACAATTCCCATCATTCCCCAGCCAGCTTGGCTGGCTGGAGAATGGTGGGAATTATAGCGGGGGTGGTGGTGGTCTGCCTAAACATGCATAGAATTGTGCCTTAAGAAGCCCAACATGTTTCAGCCCAATGTATTAGTAATGGTCTTCTTCAGACAAATTCTTTTAAAAGCCTTCAGAGACCTCTGTGAGGACTGTCTCATAACTTTGAAGATAGGCACCAGAGTTCTCTGAAGGCTTTTTTTTTTATTTACAAATTTGCCTGAGGAAGACCGTTACTAATATATTGGGCCAAAATGTGCTGGGCTTCTTAAAGAAAAAAACTATTTTTTCAGCATCTTGAGATTAGTTCTCTCTTGTTCGATCCTTTCTAGTTCTCTCATACTTTCCACTGTTTAGGGCGGTGTTCTCCAACCTTGGGTCCCCAGATGTAAAAGGGCATCTTTAATCTGATTATAAATGGGCATCTTTAATCTGATTATAAAAGTACTATGTCAGCATCCAAATCCAGCTATGTAGCTTTTTATACAACTTCTTAAGCTAAACCCAAGGTTCAATATTTTAATAACAACAAGTACAGCATAACCACATCAATGACAACAATTTTATGCAACCATTTTATCTTTAAGTGGCAAGCAACTTCTTACAGCCATTGATGGTGCAGGAAGGTCCACTGCCAGAGCCATCGCCACATCCTGTGTCCTGCCATTTAGCTGTAGACAGGACAGGAGGTGGGGGGGGCAGCTTTTTCTCCATCCTCTCCCTTTGACTGCAACAGGAGGAAAGTAACCATGCCAATCTGATGGCTGGTGTAAAGTCACACTGATTCCTGGGGCATGACAGGGAAACAAAAGGGCTTAGGATGTTGCATCGTATGCTGGCTGAGGCATGCTGGGAGTTGTAGGCCAAAAACATCTGGGGGCCCATGTTTGGAGAACACTGGTTTAGGGAATGGGCATTCATATTCAAACATGCATCCCCACCCAGAATGTGCATTCAGATATACCGTATTTTTCGCTCCATAAGACGCACTTTACCCCCCAAAAAAACTACAGTAGGTGGAAATGTCTGTGCGTCCTATGGAGTGAATATAGTAAAGAAACTATATTTTTTTTTTTATTTTTTTATTTTTACTTTCCTCTGCTGGTCCGGAAGAGCGGAGGACTCCTGGGTGGGGCGGGGGAAGCCCCCGCCTCTCAGCTGATTTTTTTTTTTTTAATTTTTTGTACCATACAGTAAGTGCGTCTTATGGTCCGGTGCGTCTTATGGAGCGAAAAATACAGTACATTCATTTGAAAGCTTTGCAGTGCAGATAGACAGCACCTACATTCTGATGAGCATTTGGATGTGCATCCAGTTTACACCCATGGCCCCTGATCGAGGAAGTGGACTCCTTAGGTGGACTAAAGCAGTGATCTTAACAATTTTGCAAGCAGGAGCCACATTGGCTCCTGGCACCACCACTGAGGCCACCTGGAGGCCTGCACAGCACTGCACTGCAGCTGGCCAATCATGCTGTGCTTTGTCTCTTAGGCTCCTCCCCCACTGCAGCTAATTGGCTGATTGCTCCTGCATTCTCCTCTCTCCCCCCCCCCCCCGCCGCCTTACAGCTGATGAGCAGCAGGTCTCCTGATGCCCCACCCCTGAAGCCATTTCCGGTAGCCCAGATCACAGCAACTGGCCCTACCACTAAAGCAAACAAGAAGGCAAAGCTAGAGAGCCCCTGCTGAGAATGAATCACTACTGCAAAAAGTAAGAGAGAGTAAATGAGAGACAGAGGAAGAGAGCTGCATCTGAAGAGACCAGAAGTTGCCAGTGCCCCTCGGGCCTTGCAGTGAAGAACATTGGACTAAGCTAAGGAAGCCCAAATGGAGTTGGAGAGGGATGGTAAAAAGGAAGAACAATTTCCTCCTCTTTGCCTTCCCCCTCTTCTCCTGCTCTGCAAATGTTTTAAATGTATAAGACATATTCCTATATTTAGGAATGTATGCATTTAATTTCTAGTTTAAAAAGGGTGAGATGGAACAACAACAAAAAGGAAGGGCACAATACACAAACCACAGTTTTGCTTTGTTTTTGACACATTCTACACTTATCACCATCGATTATTACTCAAAAGGGCATCCTTAATCTGATTATAAATAGGCATCTTTAATCTGATTATAAAAGTACTATGTCGACATCCAAATCCAGCTATGTAGCTTTTTATACAACTTCTTAAGCTAAACCCAAGGTTCAATATTTTAATAACAACAAGTACAGCATAACCACATCAATGACAACAATTTTATGCAACCATTTTATCTTTAAGTGGCAAGCAACTTCTTACAGCCATTGATGGTGCAGGAAGGTCCACTGCCAGAGCCATCGCCACATCCTGTGTCCTGCCATTTAGCTGTAGACAGGACAGGAGGTGGGGGGGCAGCTTTTTCTCCATCCTCTCCCTTTGACTGCAACAGGAGGAAAGTAACCATGCCAATCTGATGGCTGGTGTAAAGTCACACTGATTCCTGGGGCATGACAGGGAAACAAAAGGGCTTAGGATGTTGCATCGTACCTGCCCCCAGCATGCCCTGTTTCCCCCTGCTCCACCAGCAGACTATCACCAGTTAAATCCCTATGCCAGCAGCGCGTTCTGAGGGCGGGCTGGGAGATTTGAAATGGTGTAATTGTAGTCCTGCTGGTGTACCTCCATTTTCAACAGTGGAACAGCATTTCTGGTGCTTCCTGAGGCCCCTCAACCAGCTTATCAGTGAGAATAGGATTGCTCCCTAAGTCTGTCTTATAAATTAATTGCTGTGTAAGCAGAGTAATGTGAGCAGACACATGACTAAGATACTGAAAAACAATCCACTGTGCTTCTTATCTAGCAGCTACAGTGGACTAAGGGACAAACATTATGTTTAAGTGAGAAAGCACCGAAAAGCAAACTTGAGAAGCAAACTTGAGAAGCAAACTTTAGGGTGGCTTTCTGAAAGAGAATATTAACTAGGTGTGTGAAAACAACTTTTATTTCCAAGAGGACTTTTGATAAATAGCTCTTCTGCACACACATTCCTATTAATGATGGAAGAATTAAATTCATCCATTCATTTGCATGCTAAAATTTAGCAGCTAAATAAATATGAGAGAATCCTTAAATATAATGCATTTACTAGATGCATTTGGATTGATGGTAAATTCTCTGACAGGAATCCTAAGAAAATAAGTCTGCTTTCCATGGTGTGACATTCTATATTTTGGATTGTCACTGTTTCCTTTTCTGAACCCAGAAGTTGAATGATATTGTTATGTGTTGTTCACGCAGCCCATTTCCTCAGGATAGTGAAAGCGCCTTTAAGACAGTAACTACACCAGTGCTTCTCAAATAGTGGGGCGGGCCCCCCAGGGGGGGCGAGAGGCTCCGTAAAGGGGGGCTCGTTTGACCTCAGTTAAAAGTTTTTTTTAATATTGTGTTCCTTTAAATCCTGTGCTCCTTTAAATCTTTTCTGCTACAGTTAATAAAGCTATTCTTTGTTGTAAATTGATCCACATTTCTTTCTTTTTTTATTCTCTTATACGTTAATAAGGATACAGTGTTATGCAGAGGTGTACTTATAACAATTTTATAGACAAATGATACTATTTACAGTCGCGCGGGGGGCGCGAAATGTTTTCTTCTTCCTAGGGGGGGCATGACAGAAAATAATTGAGAAGCACTGAACTACACTAATATGCTATAATCAAGATGTGTTTGATGCTCAGAAGGGTGGCCAATTCATACATATGTGTAAAGAACATTAGCTCCCTTCAGACGGTACTCCCCATATGTTCAAAGAATGCGGGGGGACACACACACCGTGACTCCAATGTCCCATCCCTGCCAGCCCCATGCATGCCCATACCTTTGCACATAGATTCCCCCATGCAAGCAGGAGCCCTGCACAATCAGGGTTCCTAACTGCATGGAGGAGCCTATGTGCATTCAGCTGAAAGCACATAGGTTCCATCTTCAGAACTTCTGCCCCAGTCAAAGGACTGGGGGTGAAGCTGGTGGGAACACTGGCTGTAGCTAGCACATGTGTCCCCACTCTCCCCTCCACGCATTCTTGGAATGTGTGGAGGGCAACTGCTGAAGGTGGCTACAAACCAAACATCTATTTCATTCCCCAGCACTACCATGAGCTAGATTCATGTATCATGTGGGCTTCTCACAAGCAGCTGGTCAGCCACTGTGTGAACAGAATGCTGGACTAAATAGGCCTTTGGTCTGATTCAGCATGGCTCTTCTTACGTTCTTACCCTGACTGATGTAACAGTATAGAGTCAGTATTTAAAGTATGTGCTTGCTATGGGCGGTATCCACTGCTAACTCAATGGGAAACTAGCGGATCCTTAAGCAAACGGAAATGAGCCCAAACATTCACTTCCAGAACAGGGCAGGTCAGCAGAGCTTGCAGAAGGGAGCTCTGCTGACCTGTTCCATTCCAGAAACAAGCATTTCCCCTCATTACTGGGGTTGCTCTAGGAAGTGTTAGCATTGGGTCCTGCTAGCACAACAGAAACAGTGGGAGCACAGCAACAGTATAGGATACTTCCCTATATATGGAATGAACATTCTTAAAGCTTCTACAGAAGAGGGGTCATGTAGGAGAGAGGCACTTACTTCCTGTATTGCACATATGGTCGTGATGTGATGAAAGGGCGAAGGAGGGTCTGCACACGGCCCTCCCAGCACCACACAGTGGGATAGTATGTTTCTGTCACCACAGGGCAATGGTCTTGTAGAAAGCAGCAGAAGCTCTCACTGCCAGTCACCAGCTGAGGTTTCTAAAGAGAAAAACAGGCAAGTGTTTAGCACCAAAAGGTGGGAAGGTGGGAATTGGGAGATCTAGGTTCTAGTCCCCGCTCGGCCATGAAACTCACTGGGTGACTTTGGGCCAGTCACTGACTCTCAGCCTAACCTACCTCACAGGGTTGTTGTGAGGATAAAATGGAGAGGAGCAAGAGGATTATGTAAGCCACCTTGGGTTCCTTGCAGGAAAAATGGTGGGGTATAAATTTATTTATTTATTTATTATATTTAATAATTAAATATATTTAATAATATAATTAATAAATAAATAAATAAAGTCAATCGTTTTTAGTCGCAATACAATGAATACATCAAAGAAACAATTTCAGGCTAGTAAGAGGGCAATATGTGTGCAGGTCTCTTGTATGCTATAGTCCAAACAGAGGCATACCTACTATATGGCAAAGCAAAGTGGCTGCCTCAGGTGGTAGATCTTAGGGGCCACTTGTGCAATCCCCATTTATGTCAGCGAGACTTGCTGCGCAAGAGAACTTCCTCTGTGTTGTGTATGTATGTGTGGATGCCATTTGGATTTTCTCTCTCAGACACCAAAATTTCTTGGGGTAGCCCTGGAGACAAGAAACTGCTATATACTTGGAAAGCCATGCAAACTAGAAAAGATCCAACAGCAGAGCTAATAACAAAATTTGTTAGTGGTAAAAAAGAAAAACAAATGAGAGCGGGGGAGCGAGCAATCCTAATACAGTAATACCTTGGATTGCAAGTAACTTGGTCTGAGAGCGTTTTGCAAGACAAGCAAAAATTTTTAATAAATTTTGACTTGATAAACAAGCGACATCTTGCAAGACAAGTAGGGATGTAACCGCTCGCCTCGAGCGGGCATAGCGGGCCGAAATCTGCCCCGCTCAGGCCCGCCAGAGACTCGCTTTGATATAAGAGTGTTTTGGATTACAAGCACGGTTCTGGGACGAATTATGCTCTCAATCCAAGGTATTACTGTATACCAGGGGTCCTCAAACTTTTTAAACGGGGCCCCGGTTCATTGTCCCTCAGACTGTTGGGGGGCCGGACTCACTGGCCGCCACCGCCCCCAGGACCCTGCTGCGGCTCAGCTGGCAGCGGCCCTCGGCTCCCGTGCTGCCTCCATCATGCTGCCCCCCGCCTCCGCAGGACCCCCGCCGACTCCACAGGACCCCCCCGCTGCTGCCACCCCCCGCCCTCCCGCCGCCACAGGACCACCCCGCTGCCGCCCTCCCACCACAGGATCCCCCCCGCCCCCGCTGCCAGACCCCCCCCGCCGCTGCCGCAGGACCGCCCCGCCGCCGTCCCCGCCCTCCCGCCGCCGCAGGACCGCCCCCCGCCGCAGGACCCCCCTGCCCCCTGCCGCACCCCCCCCCCGCCGCCGTCACCCGCCCCTGTCCTACCTGGTCCCCTGCGTGCTGCTCCTGCTGCTGCTGCCTCCGCCCGAGCTGCTCCGTCGCGTCCATCCTGGACTTCCCGCCGCACCGGAAGTGACGCGACGGGACCAGTGGGCGGCAAGGCGGATAAGGTAAAGCCCCCTGCGCCCCCCCAACTGCCATAACCCACCCACCACCACCGTAACCTGCCCCGCCCCCCCCACCGCTGTAACCCACCCACCCCCGCTGTAACCCGCACCCCGCCGCCGTCCCCGTCCTACCTGGTCCCCTGCGCGCTGCTGCCACCGAGTCCGCTGCCGCCGGAGCTGCTCTGTCGCGTCCATCCTGGACTCCGCCCGTGCTCAGTTTTGAAAAACAGCACGGGCGGGGTTCAGGATAGACACGACGGAGCAGGGTCCCACCGTACCGGAAGTGACGCGACGGGACCAGTGGGCGGCGAGGCGGATAAGGTAAAGCCCCCTGCGCCCCCCCACCGCCGTAACCCCCCCACCCCCGCTGTAACCCGCACCCCGCCACCGTCCCCGTCCTACCTCGTCCCCTGCGCGCTGCTGCCACCGAGTCCGCCGCCGCCGGAGCTGCTCTGTCGCGTCCATCCCGGACTCCGCCCGCGCTCAGTTTTGAAAAACAGCGCGGGCAGGGTACAGGATGGACGCGACGGAGCAGGGTCCCGTCGCGTCACTTCCGCCGCGCCGGAAGTGACGCGACAGGACCAGCGGGTGGCGAGGAGGATGAAGTAAGCCTGCGGGGTGGATGAGAAGGGAGGAGGATGGGTGCTGTCCGCACCCTGCCACCGGCTAAGCTGCCCCTCCTCCCCTTCCCCCCCCAGCAGGAGATGCAGGGCAGCGGGCAGGCGAGCAGGCGGCCCGTGCCCCCCCACTGGCTTAGCCAGCCCTCCTCCCCTTCCCTCACAAGTTAGATCGGCCGCCGGGCCGGATGAAAAGACCCGGCGGGCCGGATGTGGCCCGCGGGCCGTAGTTTGAGGACCCCTGCTGTATACTAATAACACATTCTCTGCATGTGGATCCTTATGTAGCCAGACGGCACCCTCCATGTACAAGAGGGAGGTATTAGCAGGCTCAGGGGTATTATCCCTCCTGACCCCAAAGGTCCACAATATCCCATTGAAGACTCAGAGAAGGATGGGGTATAGGCTGCTTCACCCAGGGGTGAACCTTCAGTGCCTTCTCTCACACCGTCACACGTGGCTAGAGGACGTGGTGTGGCACTACTATCACCTTTGGTCTCAGAGGACAACTCTGCAGCATCTCCACCTCCTCTATCTCGCAGAGCCCTTTAAAAAACACAGACTTCTGCTCCTGGGAGGCCAGCACAGGCCTTGTCAGGCTACACAGGTCTTCAGATAACTTCAACTCTCTGCTGAGAGGACATCCCTCTAGTATAGGCTTCCCCACTCTGGCACCCTCCAGGTGTTTTGGACTTCAACTCTCATCAGCCCCTAGCCAGCATGGTCAATGGCCACGAATACTTGGAATTGTAGTCCAAAACATCTGGAGGGCATCAGGTTGGGGAGGCTGCTATACTGTACAGTTGCAATAGGAGGGAGAGAACCTGCCAGCAGGGCCCCCTGGGAGCTGTCCTTGGACTTGGACTCCTCTGCCTAAGAGATAACCTGACTTGACCTGATCTTGCCTTGCCTATCTTGACCGGTGTGAAACAAACTGGACCTGGCCATATCCACTCCCCCTGTGAGCAGTATGTGTTGATATATTGCCAAGGTTTTGAGGTGCATGGAACTCCCTGCATCAGGATGGGACTGTGAACCCTGAAGCCTGTGGGGGAAATTTCCTATGTAACTCATGAGCTTGCCCCATAAAAGGTATGTTGGCTGGTGGCTCCAATGTCAGTGGGGTGGGGTGTCCACTCTGGGCTTCAGTCTGAACTTTAAAGGAGCTATCCATGGTTCTGAACCTATTTTAAGTTTGGGATTCAGCACCATGGATAGCACCTTAAAGGTTCAGCCTGAAACCTGGGGTGGATACACCGCCGCACTGACATTGGAGCCAGCAGCCTCCACTATAATACACGAACCTTTGAGGCTCATGAAGGATAAATCTAATGATGGCTACTGGTCAAGATGGTTACATGCAACCTCCAGGTTCAGAGACAGTATAGCTGAGAGTACTAGTTGCTGGGAAGTAACAACAGGAGTGGGCTATTGCCCTCATGCCTTGTTTGTGGGCTTTCTGGAGGCATCTGTGGGAGGAAAACTGGATGTTGGACTAGATAGGTCTTCCCCAACCTGGTGCTCTCTAGAAGCGATGCCCATGCTGGCTTGGGATGATGGGAGTTGTAGTCCAACACATCTGGAGAGTACCAGGTTGGGGGAAGGCTGGACTAGATGGACCTTCCTTCAGATCCAGCAGGGCTCATCTTCTGTTCTTATGAAGCAAAAGAAAATATATTTTACAAAAAGGAATACTGTATTCTAATTATTATCCTGAAGGGGAAATTGTCCTAAATCATCACTCATGTCAAGTCTGTGTATTTAAAAAGATAAAATAATTGCATACAAATCTACAACATGTCCTGCTTTTAGTTTCTGCATTTGTGTTTGCCTCTTTCCCACCCACCCACCCACCCACTCCTCCTCCTCCTCCTCCCTCCCCCCAAACTGGCCATCGGTTCAGCCGCAGTATGTACTGCGCAAACACCGAAGCACCAGGTTACACTAGGGGAGGCGGCGGGGGGGGGGGCACGGGGCCGAAGTCAAACCGATTCGCATATTATTTGTTCAAAGTGAGGGGTGGGAAAAGTGAAAAGGATACCCCCGCCCCCACCCCAAAAAGGCACCTCTATTTGCAGCAGACCGCTGGGCTCGGCGGACACGTTCCCTTACCTTCCCGGGCTGCCTCTAAAGGCGCTGCCTGGAACGCCAGCCAAGGACAAGCGCCGACGAGCAAGCCTCAAAAGATGGGCTTAGCCTGACGGTGACCTCGGCTGGCCTTTTCCGCTTCCTCCTGCGGCTTCCTCCTTGCTCGCAGAGCTCGACCGGCGGCCAGGTGGGGATGCCACCCCCACACCCCGCTTCCCAAAAACGGCCCCTGGAAGAAGCGCATGAGCTCCCCTTACCTTGGCGATGCTGCTGAGGTAATAGCAGGCGTAGGCGGCGCCGAAGCACAGCACCAGCGACCACCCGGAGACGCTGGAAGCCCACAAGCCCTCCCGGACTCGGCTCTCCAGGTACAAGGAGAGCTCGCGCGTCAGCCCTTGCAGGTTCATCTCCAGGAGGGGCGCGGCCGCAGCTTACATTACAGCCTGGGAGGGGGGTATATTGGGGCGCCGAGGATGCCGCTGCCGACTCCAACCAAGGTGGCGCCCCCTCCTCCTCCGCGTTCCAAGGGACGCAGCCACCTGCCGTAGCAGCAGCAGTAGTAGCAGGAGACTCTCTTCCGGCTGCTGCTTAGCCCAGGCAGGCTGCTCCGCCCTCGTTCCTCCTCTCCCCCGGCGTGGAGAGAGATTCAGTCTAGAAGCGGGCTTCTGGGAATCAGAGGCGGGGGCAACGAGGAGAAGGTGTGTATTGGCCCACCCCCTCCTCCCTCTCTCTCTCTCTCTCTCTCTCTCTCAAGAGCAAAGTTCGTTCTAAATGCGCATTATTTCCAAATGCTGCACAGATTTCAGCTGAGCTGGTATATGGGGTGTGATATATATGTGTGTGTGTGTGTATATATTCCTTTAAACAATTTTTATTATTTTCTTAAAACATATTTTAAAAAATAGACCTCCCCCACGGTTACTTTCATCAGAAGAAAAAGAAAGGTAACCATTTATATAAAGAATTATACAGTATTCAGTGCTTCTTCCTAACATACTCCTTCATAGATTTTAGTTCTGTTCCTATACTTGTGTGTGTGTAATAAAATGTCTCTTAACAGTGCAATCCTATTCATGTCTACTCAGAGTAAGTCCCACTGATTTCAATGGGACTTACTCCCCAGTAAGTGTGCATAGCCTTGCAGCCTAATTCTCCATGAGTGTAGATTTCCCCCGAGTCTTTTTAAGTGAGTAATTTGTTATCATTATCAATGTCTGTCTTCGAACCTATTCATCTATTACTGGCAAGTTTGGTTTGTTCCCATTTGTTTGCAATCAGTATTCATTTCATAATATATTTTTCCCTGCACCCTCCCCATCTCTCTCTTCCTTTTGTGTTGTGTCTCATTAGATTGTAAGCCTGAGAGCAGGACTGTCTTGTTTTTTATTGATTGTATGTAAGCTGCTTCAGGATCTTTTTGGCTGAGGACAGAATTGCAATAAATAAATAAATAAATAAATAGCAGATTATTTATAAAATACTTCTCTCTCTCTCTCTCTCTCTCTCTCTCTGGTAGTCCCAAAAACAGAATCTCACATTTTAAATTGACACTTTCTCCTATTATTTATATAACTGGTGGTTTATATTTGAGAGCTGCTTGTAGAAACCTGCCCTGCTGCTATCTGAGTGTCTGTCTGGACATCACCAGTTTTCTGGGGATCTAGCCATAATCATCCTGGGCCTTTGTTCTGGAGTCCACATGACAATTATAATATAAAACTTTAGCCAAATATTAGTGTTGTCTATCAAAGTTTGATACCAAAACTGTCAAAGATAATAGCATTCAGAACCAATTTAGCCTCTCTAGATTCTTTGAGAGAGCCAAATAGGTCCCAGCTCGGCCTTGAACAAGGGGATGGCTAGCTCACAATCCACCTCTTAGTCCTGTTATCTCATGCTGTCTTTCAAGAAAGAATGCTTGCCTGTCTGCTTGTCCTTCTTCAGAAACAGGACTCCTTACCTTTTCTTCCGCTCCCCTCCTTCTTCCACCTCTCTCTCTGCTTATATCTCATCTCTCTGCAGCTTGGAACAAGCCTAGCAGAGTTTCCACCCACGCACAACCTCTCTTTCAATTAGCTTTGATGCATTTGGCTTTCTGAACCTGTTGGATACAGGTAAAGCAAGCGCTTGCAAGATGCTGTATGTTTTCACAGCCACACTCTTAAACTATGAATGAGATACCTTTGGCTGTTGGGCAGTATAGAAATGTAATGAATTAATAAATGCACATGCTCTGGCCCTGAACTATTAACCCTATTTTTAGATATTGTGCCTCATAGCCATGGATAGCCCTATCTTCTTTGAATTAGTCTAATCTCCCTTTAAACCCATTTAAGGATAAAGTATTCTAGCGTCTCCGAATTTCCCACAGTTTCAGCAGCTTTCATAAACAATACCACCCCAACCCCCACTTGGAGATAGTCCTAGAGTGATAAGAGGCTTCATAGATCTTTGCTTATTTACATCAGTTATAGATTGAAAAGGAACTGCTAGTAGCCTAAAGGAGGATCTAGGGGCAGTATGCCTCTGTGGGCTTTTCTACATGAGGCTATTAATCGGCTGTATCTACTTTTGGTTTCATCACAGAATTGAAATCCGAGCACTACATGAGGAGCGTTTCCTTTCCTGCTTTTCTGCTTCATACCCTCTAGGTGGCACTGTGGTATAGTGGAATAGCACAAATACACAAGAGAAAATTGCACTTTCAACATCAGAAATAATACCCCATTTCCCCTGCTCTAAAAAAAACTTGCGGAAAGAGCTGTTTACGAACAGAAGCGAAACTGGAGGGCCATGAGTCATCTAAAGAACCTGTAAACAACCATGAGTAGGGAATGACGAGCGCACAACAAATGCCTTATGCAGAAAAGCTACATATGTCAGTTGCTGGGAACATGAGTGGGACGGTGCTATTGTGCTCATGTCCTGCTTGTGGGCTTTCCATGGGCATCTGGTTCTGATTCATCTGCCAGTCTAGTCAGCTTTTGTGCATGGGATAGGAGGAGGCACCCTCCTGTACTTGTTTTGGGCTAGCCCTGGTAATTTGGGCTAACTCTTCAGTCTTCACTTGGCATGGTGCCTAGCACCAAAGCCTTATTTTGTCTGAACTAATGTGGAGGGAACTCAGCTGTGACTACATGAAATAAAGCAAGCAAGGAAAGCATTTACTTGCAGTCCAGTTCTCTCTGTGGATAGGTCTTTCCAGTATTCGCCTAGATCAATAATAATAATAATAATAATAATAATAATAATAATAATAATTTATTTCTTACCCGCCTCTCCACTCAGATCGAGGCGGGGAACAACCACAACACAAAATACATAAGTAGTTAAAAACATAGTAAATATTATTAAAATATTCTTTAAAACCTCTAAAAGCATCCTAAAAACTCTTTAAAACTCTTAAAATTCCACTGGGTAGGCCTGTTGGAAGAGGTCAGTCTTTAATAATAATAATAATAATAATAATAATAATAATAGAGAAATGTAACAGTGTGGACAGACTGAGGATATTATCCTTAAAGGAACAAAACACACACATGCACACACATACATGGACTATGAGTTATGAAAGAAAAAGGCAAGGAAATGGTAAATTCTGTAAAAAGTGTATCCCTATTTTTCTAAAAGTAGTATGTGTACTGATTTCTAGTATGCATACTAGAAATTAAATGTTGAAAAGGGCTAATGTACTATACATTTAATTTTTAATTTTTTTTTTAACTTACCCTTATTTACATACATAGTGAATGTTCATTATATATCTGGTCTTGCTGTGCAACCCTGCTCCTGTCACAAGCTCTCCCATCTCCAGCCATCTCTCCTCCCCCATCTGAAGATACAAAGACAGAACCAAAAGCCACCAATCAGTGCACGGAGAACAGCAACAAAGCAAAAGCAAGTTCCCTGTATAGGATGGTGAAGCAAATCAAAAGTGGGAGAGTGAGGTGGAAACCAGCATGGGTTGGGGCAGAATGGTAGTAAGACTGCACCAAGCAATAAGGAAATACAGCCAGAACAGTAGCAATGTTTAAAGGGAAGTGCTTCCTTGTAATCAGCATGAAAATGGAAGCAGGAGTTAGGAACATGTGTTGCATGAAGAGTCCATTTGATGTACCAGGAAACTGTATTGTATGCACACAGCTGGGAAAGCTACCATATGCTGGGGCAACTTTGTATCCAGCTATTCTTTTAAGGACCAGAAGGCAGCCCAGTGTTATAACAATGGAATCCCCTAATTGATACTCAACACACATTGCATGGAGCTTTCGTGGGGGTTCCATGGAATCAATGAGGCACAAGACCTGAAAAGAAGGAAGGAAAAAAAGCCCAGTGGTGGTTGCCACCTGCAGTTTCTCACTTTGGAATTATATTTTTCCCCTTTTGAGATGGCTAGTGTCTGCCATCTATTGGGTGGAATTTGACTTGTACTTGTTCTTTATTTCAAGTGGTAAGGAAAGGGCTGTAGGTTCGGTTTCCAAGGCTCCATGTTTCTGCTGTGCAGTGTGCAAAATCCTAAGCAGTTGAACATTTGAGTCACTGGTCACCAAGATGTGTTGAATAGGGAAAGTGAAAATATAAAATTAACTGGGAAATTTTGCTATAACCCGAGGGAAGCACATTTAAGTCTTGTTGAAATAAGTGGGGCTGGGAATGAAACAGTGGAAGACGTGTGGCTACTGTCCAAACCAGAAGTCAGAGATCTCCTGTGTCCTCAAGTAACCTGTAGTAAAAGAGAATGGATGATGTGATGCACGATGTCATTGCCATGTTACCGCAGGAGAGAGGAGGAGGTGGAGATGCGGGGCTGCTGGTTTTGGTGGCAACCATGTGCCTCCCATAACATGCACGTCTATGCTTAATGGTATAGTTAAGCTCTTAAGCCTTATTTAAAATCCATGGGAATTAAGTGCTCCTAGCTGTAGACTTTGAATAGAGTAGCATTGTCAGGCTGTCCCACTATGAGTGTAAATTTATGTAGAAATGCTAAAATGCTTATATTATCACCAATTACTGCTCTTGTGAATTGTTATTTTGCTTACAGTTGATCTCTAATTGACTTTAATGTGCATTTCATTACAATTTTAGTCAGTTTGCCCATTTTTTTCCTTTCTACATCCATGCATATTATATCCTGTCAACCAGGCCAGCATGTGTCAGGGGTCAGCATGGGTGGGCAGCAGTTGGTGAGGGCCCAGCAATTCAAAAGGGCCCAGCCCTGCTTCTGCTGCAGCTGCTACCAGAGCCAGACTACTACTGCTGCTGCTGTGGCAGCTGCTCCTCTTGTCTCCATTCCCTCACCCAGCTGGCCCCACTGGCCAAAGGAAGCATCACAGGCAGCAGGCAGCTGGCTGAGCTTGTAGCTGAAGGGCCTGTGTGCCACACATTTTAAAACAGAACTTTTTAATCCTAGGTCTCGAGCAAGAGCAATATGAACCAATCAGATGCTGCCTTTGGGGGAGATGGCCAATGAAGGTACAGGAGCAGCAAAAAGACTGCCCCTTCACCTCTCCTGTGCCCTCATTGGCCATTCCCCTGAAAGGGAATGTCTGATTGGTTCAGATTCCTACTACTCGAAATCTAAGGTTAAAAAGTTATTTATTTTTTTAATGGTGCAGCTTGGACCCTGCAGGTTCGTCCAGCTGGCTGCCACAGCACTTCGATGGGGCCAACCGGGCTAGGTGGAGGAGGAGCCGCTGCCACCACCACCAGGTTAAAAAAAAGGAGGAAAGGAGGGCTGGCTGGCTGGCTGGCTGATGTGGCAGCATTGGTGGTTGGGAGTGTGTGTGTGTGTGTGTGTGTGTGTGGCAGCAGCAGCAGCAGTGATGGTGATGGTGATGGTGCCATTCGGGTGGTGTGCAAGTGGGAGGGCTGTCAGCAGCACTTTGCTGAGGGCCCACTGGAGACTGGTGCAGCCCTAATGTCAACTGACGATAACACATGCACCTGATGATGTAGAGCCAAAATCCACAAAAGCTTACCGGTATGTCATAATAAATTTAACGTGTTATACGTGTATTGGTTTTGCAGCAACACAGCTACTCCTCTTGTTGGGATTGGCCTAAGCATTGCTATGGGCCCTATAGTTTTAAAGTCAGAATCTAATTCAGAACTAGACCACGATGGATTAAAGAGTCAATTCAGTCATAGAAAGCCTGAGGCCTGAAAGAGTTTAGCTCAGCCTGGTTTCTTGTCTGATGGTAGCTAAAGGAGGGGTGGGGTGGTTGAGCTTGCTCAGCCTGTTGAATGTGAGAATGGTGGGAGAATTACTACTACTATTATTATTATTATTATTATTATTATTATTATTATATTTTTAATGTGAATTTCACACAAAAAAGCAAAAGCCATATTAAAAAGAAAAAAAATACAATTTTCTTACAAAAATTAAAATTAATCACTTACAGTAAATATACATGAAATGTATATCAATAAGGATCAATAAATATGTGGTAATATAGCTCTCAATAACAACAGTTATGCATAAGCTTCAGAAAAAGCGGACCAAATATCCATATATTTATCCATCCGCAGGTAGCATCTAAATACCACCCATTCAAATAAAGTGCTGTTAGGTCCTCAATCCATTGTGTTATAGGAGCTGAGCATTTATCTTTCCAGTGTTGTAATATCAGTCTCTTAGCTATCAAGAGGGTGCGGAAAATCCACTTGCATTGTCCTTGTGATAAATTCCATACAGCAGGTATGTAATTTAAAAGAATGTGTGAATCAGTAAATATTAAAGAGCATTCTGATACTAAGTTTAACTGTTCTATGATCTCTACCCAAAAAGAAACAACCACTGGCCATTGCCAAAACATATGGGTAAATGAAGTATTCGCAGTATTACACTTCCAACAGTTGACTGACTTAGACAAACCCTTATTAAAAAGACGTTGTGGTGTCCAATAAACACGAAACAAAAGTTTTTGCTGAATAAGACGTAACCTAAGATCCATAGACCCGTCTGACACAGATGCAAAAACAATGTTCCATTGATTAGGCAATATAAGACCATCTAATTCTCTATTCCATTCATCGTTAAGACTCTGTGTATCATACTTATTCACTGACAATAAGTATTTATAAACATGACCCGTAGGTCGATTTAACTGCTGAGCCTCAATCCTGGAGAGCGAGCGAACAGAGCGAGCGAACAGGGAGAGCAAACAGGAGTTTGGCAGCGGAGTAGTACAACAACAAGTGCTGCAAGGGAAAGGCGTGGCCTGAGAGCTCATTCTGTTGAGCAGAAGCTCCTGCTGACTGCAACTACCTGGGGCTGATTGCAGCTGATTGATTGCAGGAAGTGGGGCTGATTGCAGGGCGTGGCCTGGGAGCTCATTCTGTTCCTGACTCCCAGCTGAGCAGGAGCACAACAGGAGAGAGGCTCCAGCTGTTTTTGGGACTGTTTTGGGACTGTGAAAAGGCAAGCAGGCTCCCAGAGAGCGAGCGAACAGAGCGAACAGAGCGAGCGCACAGGGAGAGCAAACAGGAGTTTGGCAGCGGAGTTCGGCAGGGGAGGTCAAGGGGGAGGTCCCTAAAAAAAACAAAAATAAAATAATAAAAAAAACAACAACAAAAAAAAAAAACAAAAAAAAAAAACCCATATATATATATATATATATATATTCTAGGAAGACAGAAACAGAGCACTATGGAAGGAAAGGACTCAGCAGTGGTGGTGACCTGCAAGGGGTGTGCAATGTTTGTTTTCCTGCCGGAGATCAACATGGCCTACACGTGCAACAAGTGCAAGCTGGTCACGCTGTTGGAAGAAAAGGTCAGAGGACTGGAGCAGCAAGTGTCAACCCTCAGGAGCATAAGAGAAAGCGAGGAGTTCTTAGACAGAACGGTGGATCTACAGCACCAAAGCACAGTACAGGAGCCAGAAGGGCAACGGCAGGATGAGGCGGAGTCGGAGACTGCAGAGGCAAGGGAAAATAACGCAGGGGGAACTCCCTGGAAAAGGGTGACTGTTAGGAGCAGAAGAACTACAAGACACTCTGCACCTGTGGAAGCAGTGGAGCTATGGAACCGCTTCCATGTACTTGAGGACGAGAGCAGAGGACAGCCTGCAGAGGACGGATTACCGGGCACCCAACGTGACAGCGAGCAAGAGGCTGAGGGTCAGTCAAGTGGAGGCAATCAAACCAAGGCCTACAGCAAGAGGAAGAGAAGAGTACTCGTAGTGGGAGACTCCCTCCTGCGGGGGATCGAAGCCAAAGTATGTCGCGAAGACCCATGGACTCGCCAGGTGTGCTGTCTCCCTGGGGCACGGATTAAGGATGTGACAGAGCAGCTGCCGAGGCTCATGCAGCCCACCGACACATACCCCTTTCTTCTCTTCCACGTGGGTACAAATGATACTGCCAAGCGGAGTTACAAAGAAATCACGGCAGACTTTGAAGAGCTGGGAAGGGAACTCAAGAACTTCGGGGCCCAGATAGTTTTCTCATCCATCCTTCCAGTACTTGGAAGAGGCATAGAAAGGGAAAGAAAAATACTCCGAGTGAATGACTGGCTACGAAGGTGGAGCCGACGTGAGGGATTTGGATTCTGGGACCACGGGCTACACTTCCTGGAAGATGGACTGCTGGCAAAGGATGGGTTGCACCTCACAAGGACTGGGAAGAATGTGTTTGGACACAGCATGAGGAACTTAATCAGGAGGGCTTTAAACTGAATCCAACAGGGGAGGGAGACATAAACTCGGGGGTACCAATGGAAGAAGGCCTCTTTGCCACAATGGAGAGAACAGCTCCAGCGGTGCCCATTGATAGTCTACCACAAAATGTAGGGGGAAAGTCGGACTGTAAAGCACATAGTCTTCAATGTCTCTATACTAATGCCCAGAGTATGGGCAACAAACAAGACGAACTTGAACTCTTGATACATGAGGGCAAGTACGACTTGATAGGGATAACTGAAACCTGGTGGGATGACTCCCATGACTGGAATACAGCAATTGAAGGGTATAACTTGTTCAAAAGGAACAGAAGCAACAGAAAGGGAGGTGGAGTTGCACTGTATGTTAAAAATACGTATCTCTGCACAGAGATACAGGAAGAGGAGCTTGGCAGCCCCATTGAGAGCATCTGGGTTAAAATAAAGGGGGCAAAGAATAAAGCGAACATGGCGGTTGGAGTCTACTACCGACCACCCAATCAAGGAGAAGACGAGGATGGAACTTTTGAAAAACAAATTGCCAGTGTTTCAAGGAGGCACGATGTGGTAGTAATGGGAGACTTCAATTTCCCTGATATCTGTTGGGAGACTTATTCAGCCAAACATGGCCCCTCCAAGAAATTCCTGAGCTGTGCTGCTGATAACTTCCTCCTACAGAAAGTGGAGGAAGGAACTAGAGGATCGGCTATCCTTGACCTGATTCTAACCAACAGAGACGAGTTAGTGGATAAAGTGGCAGTTTCGGGAACTCTGGGGGAAAGTGACCATGTTATACTTGAGTTCTTGATTCTAACAGAAGCAAAAGCTGAGTGTAGCCAAACACGTACCCTGGATTTTAGGAAAGCCAATTTTAACAAACTCAGAACAATTATTAGTAAGATCCCATGGCAAATGACTCTCACGAGAAAGGGAGCCCAGGAGGGGTGGGAGTTTTTAAAAAAGGAAATTTTAAAGGCACAATTGCAAACAATTCCCACAAGGAAAAAAGGCAGAGGGCAACAGAAGAAGCCAATGTGGCTTCACAATAAACTCAAAGATGACCTGAAAACAAAAAAGGACACGTATAGGAAGTGGAAGGAAGGACAGGCTACAGGGGAAGAGTACAGGCAGGTAGCACAGAACTGCAGGAATAGTGTCAGGAAGGCTAAAGCTGAGAATGAGCTAAGGTTAGCGAGGAATGCTAAAAGCAACAAAAAAGCTTTCTTCAGATACATGCACAGTAAAAGACAGAAGAAAGAACTGGTGGTTCAACTACGCAATGAGGATGGCAAATTGATAACAGAAGACAAAGAAAAGGCAGAAGTGTTCAATTCCTACTTCGGCTCGGTCTTCTCCCAAAAGAGGGTCTATGACCCCCCTGGCAAACCTGAAATGCAGACTGAAGGGGCAGAATTGCAGCTTGAGATTGATAGGCAAATGGTCAAGGAGCACCTGATTACTCTGAACGAGTTTAAATCTCCAGGGCCTGATGAGCTGCATCCTAGAGTAATAAAGGAACTGGCAGAAGAACTCTCAGAACCACTGTCTATTATCTTTGAGAAATCATGGAGGACAGGTGAAGTGCCAGACGACTGGAGGAGGGCAAATGTTGTTCCCATCTTCAAAAAGGGCAAGAAGGAGGAACCTGGGAACTATAGGCCATATCAGTCTGACATCAATCCCCGGGAAGATTTTTGAGCAGATTATAAAGAAGTCAGTCTGCAAGCACCTTGAAAACAATGCAGTGATTACTAGAAGCCAGCATGGATTTGTCAAGAACAAATCCTGTCAGACTAATCTGATCTCATTTTTTGATCGGGTAACCTCCCTTGTGGACTGTGAGAATGCTGTGGACATTATATACCTGGACTTCAGCAAAGCTTTCGACAAAGTGCCTCATGATATCCTGATTAGTAAGCTAGCTAAGAGTGGGCTAGATGGAACAACTATCAGGTGGATCCACAATTGGCTACAGAATCGGACTCAAAGAGTGCTTATCAATGGTTCCTTCTCAAACTGGGGAGAGGTAACGAGCGGGGTACCACAGGGCTCGGTCCTGGGCCCGGTGCTCTTCAACATTTTTATTAATGACTTGGATGAGGAGGTACAGGGAATGCTTATCAAATTTGCAGATGACACAAAGTTGGGTGGAACAGCTAATACTCTGGAAGACAGAAACAAAATTCAAAGTGACCTCGATAGGCTGGAGCGCTGGGCCGAAAACAACAGAATGAAATTTAACAGGGATAAATGCCAAGTGCTGCACCTAGGGAGAGGAAACCAAATGCAGAGTTACAGAATGGGGGACACTTGGCTCAACAATACTACAAGTGAGAAGGATCTTGGAATTGTGGTAGATCACAAACTGAATATGAGCCAGCAATGCGACGTGGCTGCAAAGAAGGCAAATGCAATTTTGGGCTGTATTAATAGAAGTATAGCTTCCAAATCGCGGGAAGTGATAATTCCCCTTTACTCGGCACTGGTTAGGCCTCATCTTGAGTACTGTGTCCAGTTCTGGGCACCTCATTTTAACAAGGACATAGACAAACTGGAGAGGGTTCAGAGGAGGGCAACAAGGATGATAAAGGGACTGGAAACAAGGCCCTATGAGGAGAGACTGAAAGAACTGGGCATGTTTAGCCTTCAGAAGAGGAGACTGAGGGGAGATATGATCGCACTCTTCCAGTATTTGAAGGGATGTCACACAGAGGAGGGCAAAGATCTCTTCTCGTTCATCCCAGTTTGCAGGACACGGAATAATGGGCTCAAGTTACAGGAACCTAGATTCCACCTAAACATCAGGAAAAATTTCCTGACTGTCAGAGCAATAAGACAATGGAATCAACTACCTAGGGAGGTGGTGGGCTCTCCCAGTCTGGAGGCATTCAAGGTGCGGCTGGACAGACATCTGTCAGAGATGCTTTGACCTGGATTCCTGCATTGAGCAGGGGGTTGGACTCGATGGCCTTGTAGGCCCCTTCCAACTCTACTTTTCTATGATTCTATGATTCTATGAATCCATACATCCAATAGCGAAGGAGGCTCTGAAGCTGTAAAAGCGGCAGGACCAAACCTAGATTCTAACAAATGTTGCAACTGCAAGTATTGCCATTCAGCTGAAGCAGGCAAATTATATTTGGCACGCAAAGCCAAAAATGACAAAAACTCATCATACACACACACTAATTGATTCAAAGTAAAAATCAGCCTGTCTGTCCAAGTCCGCCACAGGAACATTTTCTTACCAATTTTTAAATCCAGATTACCCCATAAAGTCAGTTTAGCATGAAAAAATGGGTCAAACTGTAATTGACGAGATATAATATGCCACACCTCTCTAACTGCCATAATTGTAGGAGGCACCCTATCTGTTTTAGTGTAGCAAGACCCTAATGCCATCCATTTGGAGAGAGGATCCAGACATAAGGATTCCAAAACTGACCAAGGTGGATAATCTAATCTAAGTGGAAAAGACCAAAATTTAGAACTAGTCAATCAATAGGTCCTATGATATAAAGCAAGATCCGGAAAGTAAAACCCACATTCTTTAATTGAAAGTTGTATAATTTTAATTAAAAGTTTAATCAAAGTTTAATTGAAAGTTGTATAATTTTCAAAGAAATTTGTGGAGGTGAGGAACCCCAGAAAAATTTGCAAAACAAAGCATCAAGTTTTTGAAAATAGTTGCCAGGTATAATAGAGGAATCCCACCTAAGATGGGAGCTTCATTCTGCCTGGCTTTCACCAGGAGGGATGTTGAATGGTCAGCTGCAAAGTTTGACCTTGAATGACATGCCTACAGCTAAGAAAGTTTATAGCCTCTCTGTGGGAACCAGACTGGATGGGGAAGATTCAGTAAAGGAAGAAGGGGTTTCAGACTTGTTTTTGAGAATGGAAGTGTCTATAGAGTATAAATAATACTAATAATAAATAGAGTATTAATAATGATGATGATGATGATGATGATGATGATGATGATGATGATGAGTATAAATACCTTCTTTAAGTTAGTGCTGGCTTATGGGCCAAGATCCCATGTCAGTTAGATCATCAAGAAGGAAGGCTCTTAAGGCCCCACCCTTGCATTTAAGCAGATGCTGAGGCTACAGTGCTTTGCTAGGAACAGTCTCATCTTTACTGCCCCAGATCCTTTCTGTTTGCACTTACCACTGTCTGAGCCACTGGAGTGGTCTCTTCACCTGGACTCTCCATTCAATCTGGACCTTTGACTGCTTGCACTTTGTATTGTTAAGAACCTGCCATGGAATATAATGCTGGAAACAACCTCTCTGTTGCCTGGACCACTTTCTTTCTTTATTGCCTAGGATCATAAGGACACCTGGGGTTTTAACCTGCCTGGGATATAGTGTAATAGAGGCCCCAAGGGGGAATGGTCTACTGCTTGGGACTTCCACCTGCCTGCTGTTGTTTTGAATCCTGGACCTAGTCTGCCTGAGAGCATGGACCAGAGAGGCCCTGAAAAGGGATGTCTCTACTGCCCAGTACTGCTCATTCTCTCTAGCTTGAACTTATCATGTCCCTTAATCTTTGATCTGCCTAGACACACGTCCCATGGAGATTCCAATGGGGACTCTACTGTTGGACTGGTCACTGCCTGTGGGTCTGTGACGTGTATGCTAATATGTAACTTGCTTTTCAACCACATCTTGAATTGCCTGGAATGTTATCCAGGTTGTGACCCTTGACCTTGCCTTGTATTCTGCAGTGCAGAGATTGTCACTTGGAAACAATTGTTAAATTGATCTCTGACATAGTTGTAGTTAAAGGACTTTGGACTGTTACTTGAACTAAGTCTTGGACCTAAAGCTGTCATGGAGCTATAAGATTTCTAAAACCATTAAGCTTTTACCATAAGAGTTGCTATTGTCAGAACCTGGCTTCCCGGAGTCAAGGCAAGAGTCCCAGTAAAACCTTTTTTTATCGCAGTAATTCCAGTAATTAGTTATCAGCCTTTACAGGTGCAACAAAGATCCACAGAAACAGATTACAGCCAAGTCCCAGGTGAAATTACTAGAAGCCAACATGGATTTGTCAAGAACAAATCCTGTCAGACCAATCTGATCTCATTTTTTGATCAGATAACCTCCCTTGTGGACTGTGGGAATGCTGTGGACATCATATACCTTGACTTCAGCAAAGTTTTCGACAATGTGCCTCATGATATCCTGATTAGCAAACTAGCTAAAAGTGGGCTAGATGGAATAACTATCCGGTGGATCCACCGTTGGCTTCAGAATCGGACTCAAAGAGTGCTTATCAATGGTACCTTCTCAAACTGGGGAGAGGTAATGAGTGGGGTACCACAGGGCTCGGTCCTGGGCCCAGTGCTCTTCAACATTTTTATTAATGACTTGGATGAGGAGGTGCAGGGAATGCTTATCAAATTTGCAAACGACACAAAGTTGGGTGGAACAGCTAATACTGGAAGACAGAAACAAACTTCAAAGTGATCTCGATAGGCTAGAGCGCTGGGTTGAAAATAACAGAATGCAATTCAATAGGGATAAATGCCAAGTGCTGCACCTAGGAAAAAGAAGCCAACTGCACAGTTACAGGATGGGGGATACTTGCCTCAACAATACTGCAAGTGAGAAGGATCTTGGAATTGTGGTAGATCACAAGCTGAATATGAGCCAGCAATGTGATGTGGCTGCAAAAAAGTCAAATGCTATTTTGGGCTGCATTAATAGAAGTATAGCTCGATGAGGGAGTGATCCCATCAGCCCTTAAGAAGGCCGTAGTAAGACCACTTTTAAAGAAGCCCTCCTTGGATCCCCAAGATCTGAACAACTTTCGCCCAGTCTCCAATTTGCCATTTCTGGGCAAGATGATTGAGCAAGTGGTGGGGGCTCAGTTGAAGGCACACTTAGATGAAGCCGATTATTTAGATCCATGCCGGTCGGGCTTCAGGCCTGGACATGAGACGGAAACGACTTTCGTCACCTTGGTGGATGATATGAGGAGGGCCTTGGATAGGGGTGAATGCTCCTTCCTAGTCCTCCTCGATCTCTCAGTGGCTTTTGATACCGTTGACCACGGTATCTTCCTGGACCGCCTGGAGGGGTTGGGTATCGGAGGCACTGTATTACAGTGCTTCCGGTCCTTCCTCTCTGGAAGGTACCAGAGGGTAGTTCT
The DNA here is from genome assembly GCA_021292165.1 of Shinisaurus crocodilurus. NCBI lineage: Eukaryota > Metazoa > Chordata > Lepidosauria > Squamata > Shinisauridae > Shinisaurus > Shinisaurus crocodilurus. The sequence continues at coordinate 161,101,277 of CM037880.1, forward strand.
TGGGGAGGAGGTTACGGACCATGCTGACCATGCACCAAAAGAGACACCCCCGAAATACCCACTCCTGCAGAGACCTCCTGCTGCCGCCCTGTTCCTAGGGATGATGTCCCTGGCTGAGACGCAGGGGCCTCCATCAAGGTCAAGTCTTCCAGCTGCGAAAGACAGGCCGTATCAGTCTCCAGCACCTCACCCCCTCTCAGTTCGCCAGGTAGTGGGAGGCCTGGCAGAACTGAATTCTCGGGCCTCCGGGTTTCCCATGGCTCGGCCTGACTCTACAGCTTCTCCCCCTGAGTCAGAATCGGTATCTGAGACTATAGCTCCTCCTGGACTGGGGCAAGGTCCTACAGCTACCGTGTTTCCCCGAAAATAAGACCTACCCCAAAAATAAGACCTACCCCAAAAATAAGACCTAGTGTCTTATGATGATGTTCCAGAAGAAGATGACATGACTGTATTTGAATAAATGTACGGTATATTTTTGTACATGAATAAATGTAGACTGTTGTACATGAATAACTATGGATTGTTGTACATTAAAAAAATAAGACCTACCCCGAAAATAAGACCTAGTGTGTTTTTTTTGAGCCAAAAAATATAAGACAGTGTCTTATTTTCGGGGAACCACGGTATAATAAATAATGTTACTGTCTTGGGTGTCCTGTGTCAGAATGCCAGAGTGTGTGCCAGAAGGATTGGGCCCATGACACCTCTGCATGTTATTGCCAGGTTGGTATAACAAAACAATACAATTATAGATGGGTGAGAAATTTACTCTACAAGGTGTTTTTTTAAATGGAGTTACCTGATTTGTACCAAACATGGACATGAATGCAATTTGAGGTGGAGAGCCATACATTTCTGAGCTTGCGATGCAATCCGAGAAACAGAAGAAACGTGTTCATTAGCATTTGTACATTTGAAAACTGTGCAAAGAAAACTGCATATATGTCTAAAATGTGCACAATCACACTTTGCTCAATAGATACATGTGTATAATAATGCATACGTATACACTTCTGAACAGAAAAAAAACCTGAACAGAACTGGGATGGAATGAGCTTGGCAGTGGAAAAATGAGAGCTTCAATGAGACTGAGCTTGACAGGTCTGCCCATTCCTAGATACAATATGTATAAGGATGACATCTTCTAAGCCAAATACAGCTTATGAGATAGCAGAATCTCCCAGCTTCAAAAATCTTTTCTACTAGCATCACACATTAAAAACAATGTTTAACAAACATATGGAACCATCTAAATTTTTATGTCATGTACCGGTATATCTTTACAGAAAATGTTGATAGTATATGAAACCAAAAACTAAAAGTTCCTGAAAACATTACATTTGTCAGGCAAACCAGTAATATTACGTTTTTTTAGATTATACATGTTTGTCTTTAAAACTTTGGTGGCATTACTCCGATGATATCACTCATTTAAATAAAATATAAACAGAAGCTACTACTACTCTAGAATTTTGTTTCAGAATTTACCATCCTTTCCTTCTTATCATGTAGGCTTGCCTTTAATTTTATTTATTGTATTGTACTTTGTTTTGAAAGCATTTGGACATAATAACAATATATGGATTATTACTGTTATTATTAATTACAGTTCATTCTTCCTTATACAGGCAATACTAACTCATTTTTGTCTTCTATAAAGAAGTGATACCTTGGATTGCAAGTAACTTGGTCTGAGAGCGTTTTGCAAGACAAGCAAACATTTTTTTAAATTTTTGACTTGATAAACGAGCAAGGTCTTGCAAGACAAGTCGTAGGGATGTAACCGCTCGCCTTGAGCAGGCATAGCGGGCCGATCGGCCCCGCTCACGCCCACCAGAGACTCGCTTTGATATAAGTGTTTTGGATTACAAGCACATTTCCGGAATGAATTATGCTTGCAATCCAAGGTATTACTGTTTATCATTTTCAGATGAGTGCTGATCTGGAAGCACTGGTATAGATTTATGTGGGTACACATCTGGCTTGATCTCTGTTTCCAGTACAGAGTGTGAATGGGAATCTGTGATCCCCTCCATATTTTATTAAATTAAGACATTTATATACCACCATTCTTCCTGTTTGGATCTCAGGATGATGTGAAATCAAAATTTATATCGTAATATAAAATACATTAATAAAACAGCAAATGGCAGTGCAATCCTATGGCCGCTAGACAAAGTCTAGACGGCCATAGGATTTTTCGGAGTCCCAGCACCAACACTGGAAACTCACTCTGAGGTTGGAGCGAGGTCTTCAAACTTGGAGCGCCCTCCCCCTGCTCTTGCAGCCGGGGTGGAAAAAACTGTGCCAGCTGCAGCTCCAGCTCCAAGGTTGCTCCTGCAACCTCGGAGATGGGCTTTTTGGGTGGGGAGGGGAGAAGGCAGGCTCCGCCAGCATAGGAGGTATCCTGGCAGCACCTTGCACTCCTTCCCTCCCGCTCCGAGGCCAAACGCTTAGACCGATTGGCCAAAATCGGTCGTCTGTTTTGCATGGTGGGAGGAACACGGAGGTAACCTTTGCCTCCGTTCTCCTCCTGCCATGCATACGATGCCTGTAATCCGAGTTTGGAGAGTTACGGGCAGCCTCATTGGATTGTGCCCTAAAATATTTAAAATTACCACTGTACCAATTTTAAATTCTTGGAGTAAATAAAAAGGTTTTTGCCTAGTGCTAAAAGGTTGCAATTTAGGTTGCAATCCTATGCATGTTTAGACAGAAAAAAGTCCTACAACTCCCAGCATTACCCAGCCAGCAGTGCTGGGAGTTGTAGGGCTTTTTTTCTGTCTAAACTTGCATAGGATTCTGCCTTTAGCCTTTTTAGGGAGGGCATTCTCCAATGGTGGCAAATGCTGTCTTTGGCTGTGTGTCAAGAGCAACAAGACAACTGTACATATGGAGGTTTAGGTTCTCTGTTATTAGCCTTTGTGGCAAAGGGATATTACTCTGGGGCTGCGGTTCTGCACAGTTGTAAAAATCCATACATTTAACGGATGGAACATATCGGGGCAAAATTGCAATGAGCTCAGCTGTATATATTAAGCAAATAAGAGTGATATGCAATATACTTGTTTCATGGCTCTCATCTTAAAAACAAGGATGTATACAGGCTGACACTACTAATATGGAACAGTACGAAGCTTTGAGTAAATTCAGCTCTCGATAACCAGCTGATGAGGTCAAACGGGGCAGTTATGGTGATCCTGACATAGTTCTCATCCACCGCAGCGAACCGCCTGTACAGTACTTGTATTTAGCAACCCGAAAAATTACAAAGGAGCCGACCTTCTGCCATATCACATGCAATAAACGTCTCGGCCCCTAGGGGTCGCGAAGGAGCCTCGGCTCTCTTTGTTCGGAACGGGGCCGTTCCCTCGCCCTCTTGCTGATATGACAGAATCAGAACATGCGCAGGAGGGTCTATTGCCCTTCCTCCATTCCCAAGGCCGTGGCGGCGCTGCCGTCACGGAGCCCGGATGTAGCAGCAGAAGTGCTAGCTTCGCCCCTGCATTTGGAAAAGCGGCGCAAGCGTCTCCAGTAGGGAGAGACCATCGGGGAGTCAAGTGAGGGGGGTGCGTTACTGAGTCAGTCAGTCGCAGACGTTGCGCTCCGCTGGCGGAGGCCGCATTCAACCCCACCCCGTCAAGTATAGGAGACCGGCCGGCCCGGCTCCGGCTCCCCGTCTTTGTTGTGCCGGCGTTTCCGTGAAGATATCCCTCTGTCCCTCCCGACTCTCTTTTCCGTTATCGGCGTCGACGGCGCGCGGCCTCCCCCGTCTCCCTCCGGTGAGGGACGCCCTCGGCGGCCGAAGGCGCTGAGCAACGATGAGCAACTCGAGGAATAACCGGGTGATGGTGGAGGGCGTCGGGGCGCGGGTCGTGAGGGGGCCCGACTGGAAGTGGGGGAAGCAGGACGGCGGCGAGGGCCACGTGGGCACCGTGCGCAGCTTCGAGAGCCCAGAGGAGGTGGTGGTGGTCTGGGACAACGGCACGGCCGCCAACTACCGCTGCTCGGGAGCCTACGACCTGCGTATCCTCGACAGTGCGCCCACCGGTGAGAGGAGGGGGCGCTTGGCGGGGCTGAGGGGAGGGGGAGATACGACCCGGCCCCCACCCCGCCCCTTCTTTAAGGCCTTTCCGCTCTCCGTGGCTGGCGTGGCGTCCAGCGCCGTCGGGGCGCCGCCTTGGAAACTGCCCAGACAGCCGGGCGGCCGTGGATGTCTGCCAAGGGCTTGCCAACCCTCAGGGCTCCTAATTGCGATAAAGGTTTTCCCCCAAGCGCTCTGCCTAGGCGGGGAAGCCGGTTGCGGGCACTGGTTGTAGACAGCCGTCCACAGTCAGCGGCGCAGAGATGGAACGTGAGGGGCCAGAGCGCAATCCTATGCATGTCTACTCGGAAGTAAATCCCGTTTAGTTCAGCGGGACTTATTTCCAGGTAAGCGTGTGAAGGATCGCAGCCATCGCGGAGTGGGTCACTGGTAGACCCTGGGCTGGATTCAGATGTAGGCGTCTGCAACTGGGATGGTGGAAGTGGACCAAGGCGCCCCTTCCACCCTACAGCAGCCCCTCCAGCCTGGCTCCAGGGGCTGGAAATGCTATACAGAAGGCTGGCATACCCTGCTGAATGGGAGGGCCACTTTCTGTGAACGGAGCCCATCAGTCCATAAAAAGCTGATCCTGTATCCAACCCTGCCTGAGTAGAAGCAAACCTTATTGTTAGTGATGGGGAAGACTCCAAACGCTTACAGGATTCCCCTTTAAGTAGTGAAGGAAAGTTCTACCAACTTATCCATGCCATTCGAAGAACATTTCAATTGGAAGATTGATTTCCTTCAAATTTCTTTCTCATTAGATGTAGGATTGGGATTTTACAATGCAGTCTTTTGCATCTTTACTTAGAAGAAGGCCCCCTGTACTCTGTGGGGCTTACTCCCAGGTTAACGCACATTGGTTTGCAGCCTTGGACTGGATAGCTGTGAAAAATCAGTTCTCCCAAGCGGAAACAACTTTTAAGTTGAACATATTTCATCTAGCAGTAGACATGTCTTGACTCAATAGGCATGACGTTTAAGTATATTGTTAGAGAGAGGTTTGGAGAGCTCTTTCTTCTGGTGATATAGTCAATACATTCCTTATTGTTCATGTGATCAAAAGCTTTAAAAAAAAACAACTTGGGAAAGTTTACTCCAGTTTTTGAATTCTGCTTAGTCAAGGAGAAGGTTCTTGGAACGGGGGAAGTGGATCTACATTTGATGCTGCTGTTTTAAAATAGCAAGGAGATGTTGATGGCAGATGCCCTTATTTTTACAGAAACACCGTGATAGTAATGTTTATGGAAAGTGTAATCTTTTTGCCAGTGGCGTGATAAATTCTTCAAGGTTGTAGTAACAATCTACAGTCCCCTCAGGGACCCTGGTTATCACTTATGCACACCACCTAACAGATGTACAGTGCTACCACTCTAGTGGAATTCACCTATTAGGCAAGACCAGTGATGTGGACTGAAATTTTTCTGTGGCTATATCTTTATGTGGAAAATGTTCTATTTCTAAATATGTATTTTATGAAATTAATTAGCAACATAATGAATTCATGCTAATACAATGTCAGTCAAATTGGATAGTTTCAAAATTGTAATTATATGCAACAGTTCTTTGGACATGCTAAAATTAGCATGGTAACAGTTTCAGTGCCTTCATATGTTTTTTTCTTAAAGTTTAAATAATGTAAGGGAATTGTATGCTATTGAATTATCATGTAAACATTTTAAAGACAAGTATGTCAATAAAAATAATTTCCAAGTAAAGCTTTGAATAGTTTGAATATTACACTTAAGAGAGCAATCCTATGGTCCCTGGGAGAGCATCCCAGGGAACATAGGATTGTTCAGAGTCCCCCTCCTGAGGCCATACACCAGGGGTCCCCAACCTTTTTGGACCTGTGGGCACATTTGGGAATTTGAGAAACTTATGTGAGCACCACCACAAAATGCCTAATATGTGGATTGCTGCTTTGGTGTCTACTTGTCGTGTCTATAGATCTTAGGCTGCATCTTATTCAGCAAAAACTTTTGTTTCGGATCTTGTTGGACACCACATTGTCTCTTTAATAAGGGATCATCTAATCCAGCTAATTGCTGGTGGTGCAATATAGCTAATGCTTCTTTTAAACATATGTTTTGGCAATGTCCAGTAGTTGCTTCTTTTTGGGAGGAGGTTATTACACAGATAAATTTTGTACTAGAACAGTCTTTAATATTCACTAATGTACACACTTTTAAATTATTTACCTGCTTCATGGAAATTAACAGATGGAAGGGGAAATGGATTCTCTGCACCCTTTTGACAGTTAGAAGACTGGTATTACAAAATTGGAAGGATAAATGCTCACCTTCTGTAATGCAATGGATTGAGGACCTTACAACGCTTTTGATTTATGAACGCGTGGTATATAGACGCCAACCTGAAATGGATACTTACTTGAATATTTGGTCCACTTTTGTTGAGGCCTATGTATAATTGCTAGAAAGTTGTATGCATTTCATACAAATCCATGTACGTATATTTAAAAAGTGAAAACATATTTTTCTAGGGGCCCGTGGGCACCAAATTGGGTACCCCTTTGCGGGTGCCATTGGAGGTGCCCACAGGCGCTGCATTGGGAACCCCTGTCATACACACTGCTATGACCTCAGGGAGGGGGACTGTTAAGTTCCAATTCTCCTCTCCCACCCCATCGCAGCTGCCATGGAAAGAACCATGGCAACTGCTTACCAAGGTTGCAAGTATGGCCTCGAAGGTAGAGAAAAGGGGGTGTTCTGGTGGGCGGGGAGGGAAGGGGAGAGGCCAGGATATGAGAAACACTGGCAGTGCTCACCATTTCTAGGCTGGCTTAGAGGCCTGTCTAGAGGAAAATGTTGTAATGGGAGGATGGAGAGGCAAAGATAGCCTCTGTTGCTCCTCCTGCCATATTGGCAGTAGCACAACAGGACATTGGATACACGGAAGCCTTGGAGATCAGAGGCTTCCTTCTAAGGGGAGTGCAATCCATAGGATTGCACTTTAAAGTACCTTTAGAGTGCAATCTGCACCTGTCTACTTAGATGTAGGCCCCATTGAGTTCAGTGAGCTTGCTTCCACATAAGTGTATATAGCATTGCATCTTTAGTGTGCTTTAATTCACTCCATCAAATATTCATTTCTTGCTATAGAAAAGCTTTTGAGTTATTTATAAAGCACTTAGATGAACAAGGTGTACTTAAAAAAATGTTTACTAAATATAAGTCAAATATGCTAAATCTGATTCCGATTGATTAGGGTATTAGAAAATTTTAGTAAACTTTTCTAACTTGAGAAAATTCACATCACTGTGATGGACTCTGTTCTGGTATCCTCTTTACTCCCTAGCAGGTAATCAGTGCTCTCAGGTCTGTAGGTGCTAATCACATGGTGCCCAGAAGTGTTTCAATGGGATGCACAAACTTTATGTGTGTAAGATTTCCTAAATCAGGACCATTTTCCTATCTTTTTGTGAGGAAGGACCATAGCCACAGCAGTCAACAATATTACAATTTTTAGCCTGAAATACTGTATTAGAATTCATTGAAGCTGAATGCAAAACAAATATAGAGACACCAGCTGGTAGGCATCCGCCTGCTTTTGCCCTTGGTATGCAATGGGCATGAATTCTTTTAAGTTTTTGTTGATCAGTTTCAGATGCATCTACTTTTCCAGGGTAATAGCTTTACCAAATCCACCCAGCCTTTCTAAATACTGCTTCGTTCATTAATTGAATTTACATTGCATTACTTGGGCAGTTCAAATCGCATTATAGTAGGTTAGAAACAAAATATGAGCAATAAGTTCTGAAATGAATTGCCATAGGACACTGGGCATGTCAGGCCGTTCAGACATAGAAAGGGAGGATTTTCCACTTGAACTTTACAACATCAGATCACACCATCAGTTCCTCAAGGGCCTTAACCACTATGACAATCCATGGTAGATATATTTTCTTTGCAGAAGGTCCCAGGTTCAATCCATAGCATCCCTGGTTGAAAGATAAAGGGTAGCAGGACTGGGAAAAGCTACTTGAGACTTTAAAAAGCTGCTGTTGGTTCAATTAGATAATACGGTAATTGGCTAAGTAGACTGATAGTCTGTTTCAATAGAAGGGAGCTCATAATTATAAGAGATCTTACACAAAAGCCTACCTAAAATACCACTTTCATGCAAAGTTTACCATGAATTGTGTTGTTTGAGCACTTGGTTGTTTATCATTGATTGACAGTTTTATTTGAAAGATACACATATACAGCAGTATCTAATGCTGCCTGCATGCTAGTGGGACCCACCGCTAGTGCAGTGGGAAGCTAGCGGATCTTGCAGCAATTAGAAACGAGCAAAACACTCATTTCTGAAACAGGGTAGGTCAGCAGTTCTTGCAGAAGGGAGCTTCACTGACCTGTCCCATTCTGGAAATGAGTGTTTCCACTTGTTTCCAGGCTTGCTGGTGGAACAACTAGATTCTGTTGTGCAAGTGGTGGGTCTTGCTATCTCAACTAGAGCAGCAGGAGCACAGCAACAGTATTGGATACTGCCCATAGTATTTAGGAAATAAATGCAGGGATTTTAAAAAGTCAAAATGTAAGTTAAACCCCACTCTAGGTTTTGTTGTAATATTTGATTGGCTTTGTAGTAATTAAAATTAAATTACCCTTTTCTTTTGTACATATACAGTCATGTGAAAAAGAAAGTACGCCCGTCTCGAGTTCCATGGTTCCACGTATCAGGACAGAAGAAAAATCATCGGGCCCATAGCAGGTCTCAAAATTAGGTAAAGACAACCGCAGATTAACAACAACACATGGCAGAGTACACCGTGGCATTGTTTGTTGTACAGAAATGGAGAAGCCATGTGGGAAAAACTAAGTACACCTTATGATTCAATAGCTGGTCGAACCACCTTTAGCAGCAATAACTTGAATTAATCGTTTTCAGTATGATGTGATCAGTCTCTCACATCGTTGTGGAGGAATGTTGGCCCATTCTTTACAACATTGCTTCAGTTCATTGCGGTTTGCGGGCATTTCTTTATGCACAGCTCTCTTAAGGTCCTGCCATAGCATTTCAATCTGGTTGAGGTCTGGACTTTGACTGGGCCATTGCAGCACCTTGATTCTTTGTCAGCCATTCTGCTGTAGATTTTCTGGTGTGCTTGGGATCATTGTCCTGTTGCATGACCCAATTTCAGCCAAGTTTTAGCTGCCAGACAGATGGCCTCACATTCGACTCTAGAATACCTTGGTATACAGAGGTAGTCATGGTCGACTCAATGACTGCAAGGTGCCCAGGTTCTCCGACTGACAAACAAGCCCAAATCATCACCCCTTCACCACCGTGCTTGACAGTTGGTCTGAGATGTTTGTGCTGATATGCTGTGTTTGGTTTTCGCCAAACGTGGCGCTGTGCATTATGGCCAAACAGCTCCACTTTGGTCTCATCCGTCCAAAGGGCATTGTTCCAGAAGGCTTGTGATTTGTTCAGATGCAACTTTGCAAACCCAAGCTGTGCTGCCATGTTCTTTTTAGAGAGAAGACGCTTTCTCCTGGCAACCCTTCCATACAAACCATACTTGTTCGGTCTTTTTCTAATTGTACTGTCATGAACTTTAACGTTGCACCTGCTGACTGCGGCCTGTAGCGCCTGAGATGTAACACTTGGATGTTTTGCAATTTCTCTGAGCATTGCACGGTGTGCCCTTGGGGTGAATTTGCTGGGACGTTCACTCCTGGGAAGATTGGCAACTGTCTTGAATGTTTTCCACTTGTGAATAATCTTCCTCACTGTAGAATGATGAACTTTAAATTGTTTGGAAGTGGCCTTATAACCCTTCACGGATTGATGGGCAGTAACAATTGTTTCCCTAAGATCATTGCTGATGTCTTCTCTCCATGGCATTGTGGTAAAACACACCTGACTGCTGGAGACCAGCAAACTCCTGACACTTCAGATTTTATAGAGGTGGTCACACTTGCTGATGATTAATTCATCAAGAGCATTCGCTTAGCAGCACCTGGCTGCTCCTTAGCCTCCTCATACCTATGGCAGCAGTAAGGGTGTACTTAGTTTTTCCCACATGGCTTCTCCATCTTGGCTGTATTTCTGTACAATAAATAATGCTACGGTGTACTCTGTCATGTGTTGGTGTTCATCTGAGGTTGTCTTCTTTACCTAATTTTGAAACCTGCTATGGGCCCGATGATTTTTCTTCTGTCCTGATATGTGGAACCATGGAACTCGAGAAGGGTGTACTTTCTTTTTCACATGACTATATACAGTTTAAAATCTGAATCCTCCTTAATTTGCTTGACACTCCATTTATTGCTCTCTGTAATGTTACATTTTTTTCAGATCTTTAATGTTAAAAATATTTAAAATTACAAAGTTGAAATACAATTATTTGCAGAAATTTATCCACCACTATAAGGTCTATTTAACTATTATTTTTATTTATTTATTTCAATTCATTTCTATACCACCCAATAGCTGAAGCTCCCTTGGCAATTCACAACAGTTCAAAAAATTACAAACCACAAATACAGATACTAAAATACAAAATAAAATTTCAATATACGAAATTTAAAACAAAACAGCTAAAAACACTTTCAATAAAAATACTAGACATGTTAAAAGACAGCTGTCATAAATGCCCCCATTATATGCCATTAAATACCATTAAATGCTGGGAGTAGAGGGTGGTCTTAACCTGGCACCGGAAAGATAGCATCGTTGGCGCTAGGCGGGCCTCAGTGGGGAGATCATTCCATAATTGGGGGCCACCACTGAAAAGGCCCTCTCATTGCGACCCTCCGAACCTCTCCTTTCCTAAAAGGAAACCTTTTGTTGACCTCATTCAAAAAATATTATTTTCTAAAAATTGTTACTTGATAACTCACACTCTATGTTGGTGAAAACAGTGCTGCTCTTGCCTTCAGTGTTTTCTTACGAGATTATATATGTGGCCACTAGATGTCCATTCTACATTCCTTTGTACCTGCAGTTTAAATATTCAGGAATACTTGGCTGGACAGGGGAACTGACCTCCCCCCTGCTCAACTTGCCCAGCTGACTTCTGCTTTTCACCCAGCTCCTTTCCCGCTCTCCACACATCTTTCAATGCATGGAAGAAATGGGGCTTTGTGACCACAGCACTGGAGAATGATCCCTCCAACTTTGCTTTCTAGCCTCAGAAGCCATGGAGTGAGCCAAGATGCTCTGGCAGTCTGATTCTCTCAGGTTGTTTACAGCAAGGCTGTGATCTGTTGGTGGTGCTGAGCACTGTTCTTTTCTCCATTCCAGGAAGATTAGTTTTAAGGTCATAAAGGAGAATGGGGACTCATCTCATTGCCTGGGGACAATTTTTACTTGCCATAGGCAACCAGGCGGTTGGCTATTTGAAGCCTGGATTCAGCCCTTGAGGCTTCTGCTTGCCTCTTGTGTTTGTTCATGGTGGTTTCCTCCTGCTGGGGTAGTTTGTAGCAAAAGATGCCCTCTGACTAGAATTTGAAAACAAAAACATTTCCTTAACCTACTCAGGTGGACAGTAGAGTTTTGTATGTGTGGAAGGGTTGCCTGGTGGTTGTGGAATGGCTTGCCTTGTAGACTTTGATGCCTAATGCAGCTGGATGATGAACTTATTGTTAAATAGTTTATGTCTAAAATACCCCTTGCATGTTAACATTCCAATAACATATTCTTTTACTGAAATAATATGTTAGTCCTTGAAATATTCCCCAAGACCAGCAAGTTATTTTGACTGTTTTGCCTGGCCTGGCCCAAAGTTGAAACTTGACATAAAATATTCTTTGAGAAAAGAAAAAAAGCTTTCCAATAATTTGATGACTTAAATATGGGGCTTATATATATGACCTCTAAACTGCAGCAACATGTTGCATTAGAAAAAGACATCACATAAAGACCCTTTAAAAGTTTCAGGTTTTGTAGCAAAATAGGGTCTTTATACAAACCAAAAACGTGTGTGCGAGTGTTTATTGCTGTAGGGTCACTACCTATTTGCTTATAGGGTAGTTTCAGGGGGAAATGATGGTTGACAAATTATGCAATCTCAGTCACTTTTTTGAGATTAAAAAATCTAGTTGGTGGGGGGGGCTGCTGTGATGAGCAGATCTCTGGACTTACTCAGCACATGTGTAGTAGCGGGGCCCGCCCTGCTAGTGATGCAGGCCAAGCCCTGGTGTTTGTACATTTGTGGGGGGCCCAGTATCCTTAATAGGTTGGTGCCAGTCAGTACATGCATGTGTGCCGGGATCTCCGCTGTCAGGCTGCAGCCCCATGATTCCAGCCCACTCAGTGGACATGTACTGGCCAGAGCTGCCCTGTTAATGATTCAATCCCACCTTGATTTGTGTACATCAAGAGCAATATTGGCATAATTAACAGTGTACCACCATAGAATATGCACGTGTGCCAAGTAGGCATGGAGCAGTCAGTCAGTCAGTCAGGCGATCACTCGTGACCGAGTAAGATTGTCTTCCAGGATAAAAAAAAAAAAGAAAGAAAGAAAAGAAAATTTACAAAAAGGAGATTTTAAAAGGAGGAAAATTCTAAAGAAAATTGTGTAGACTCTAGCGATGGGTCCGTAAGTGACTGTGGAGGCCAATTCTAGATCTACACAGCTTCCCACAGTGAGGACACAGGTTACCAGATGGAAGATGGTCTTGTAAAGGATTCATTTGACGTGCTTTTCGCTTAGCACGTTTCTCCCTTTCACCTTGCACTCGAGCTTCTTCAAAATCCATAGAACCTTTGTGAAAGGCCAACCTCCACTTAGATCGTTCATGGGCCAGAGCTTCCCAGTTTTTGATGTTTATATTGCATTTTTTTAGATTAGCCTTAAGAACATCTTTAAACCTCTTATATTGACCACCGGTATTCCGCTTTCCATCCTTGAGTTGGGAATAAAGTAATTGCTTTGGGAGACGGCAGTCAGGCATTCGAACAACATGACCGGTCCACTGAAGTTGGCGTTGAAGGATCATTTTTTCAATGCTAGTAGTCTTTGCTTCTTCCAGTACACTGATATTTGTTTGCCTATCTTCCCAAGTAATTCGCAGGATTTTCCGGAGGCAACATTGATGAAATCTTTCAAGGAGGTGGAAGTGACGTTTATAGATAGTCCATGTTTCGCAGGCATACAATAAAGTTGGTAATGCAATGGCTTCATAAACCAGTGTTTTGGTCTTCTTACAAATATCCCGATCCTCGAACACTCTGTTTCATTCGAGAAAACGCGGCACTTGCAGAGCTCAAACGATGCTGGATTTCACTGTCAATGTTAGCTGTAACAGAAAGATAGCTGCCAAGATAGAGAAAATGATCGACATTTTCCAGTATTGTCCCGCCAAGCTGGATAGATGGCATCACCAAAGGGTTAGCTTGCACTTGCTGATGAAGCACTTTGGTTTTTTTGATGTTAAGTCACCACCCAGCTGAGCCACTGGGTGTGTGAAGAAGTACTTTCTTTTGTTTTTTTCTTAACCCCTTGCCAATCAATTTATTCAGTGACTCCTAGTTCTACAATTGGGAGAGAAGGGGGGGAAATCCCTACTTCCTCTCTGTATTCCATTCATAATTTTATAAACCTATATCATGTCTCCCCTTTGTCTTTTTTTTCCTAAATGAAAAAGTCCCAAACACTTCAGACTTTCCCACACCTTCATCGATATCGTTTCTTCTTTTTGTACCTGTTCTAGCTGTGTGATAAGTATTCATTTTACATTTTCCTCACATTCAGTTTATGTGTGGGTGATCTCAGCTCTGCCCCCATATGTTGATAAGCATATCTGCAACTTGCATACAAGCATATACGGTATATGGTGGGAGGGCGCCTCCACATGATCAGGAACCCTGCATTTTCAGGGTTCATCATGGTGTAGAGCCCTGCCTATGATAGAGATGTGCCTTTTAATGTCCGGGGGATGGAGCCTGCTGCAGTCTGCATGTGCATTGAACATGCAGAGAAGAGCTCTAGCAACTAAAAAGGGTAGCTGAAATTATATACACATATTCCATATGTGTTAGCACAGAAACATTTTAATGATAAAACGGGCTGTTTTACTTTTAGTCTCTTCTAATGACACCTAAATAGTACTATATTTGTTTATGTGGTAGAGTTGATGTTTAGTAAGTAATTGCATCCCCATCAGCTTATATGAAACAGTGCTTTGTGAAACAAAGTCATGGTTGAACACTTGCCATGATTAGTACCTGAATCTAATATGTGATTATGTTGAAGAATAATGCTAACATTATGGGGAATGTTTTGGAAAGCTATTGAAATGATGCTATTACGGGTATTTTTTTGCATATGCTATCATGTGCTTCTGTATACTATGTTTGCATATGCCTCCATATGTGCATTCCAAATTTTTGTGCTAATTGTACTCCTTTCTGCAGGAATTAAGCATGATGGAACAATGTGTGATACTTGTCGCCAGCAACCAATAATTGGCATTCGATGGAAATGTGCAGAATGCACAAATTATGACTTATGCACAGTGTGTTATCATGGGGATAAACATCATTTGAGACATCGCTTTTACAGAATAACCACACCAGGAAGTGAAAGGTAACTTTTAAATTCACATTTTAATAGTAAACTCTAGTTATGAGATAGTGCTATGACTTGGATATAGAAAAGAGTTTTGTCACCACTAGAAATGCTGAGATGTTTGATAAATTGACATTTTACTTAAAAAAATTAAAACAGTCTCTTTAATTATTGAAAATGAAAAAAGATTTGAATAGCTGGTTTTTGAGCTGGCCGTCTTTTAACCTAGTATTTGATATTCAATTTTAGGGTACTACTAGAATCTCGCCGTAAATCAAAGAAAATCACTGCAAGAGGAATCTTCACAGGTGCCAGAGTGGTACGAGGAGTTGATTGGCAATGGGAAGATCAGGACGGTGGCAATGGACGTAGGGGCAAAGTAAGAGTTCAGAGTACCTCTGATAACTCCCCTGTTACAGACAGATGGTTACCTCATTAGGTTTGGACTATAGACCACTCTGGAACTGTGTAGGGGTGGTGGACCCATTATTTTGGTTCACCTATGAAGACTTATAAACCTGGATGGATTCGTGGTGTGTCTGAGGGATTTTTCCGCAGATGCAGCTGGCAATTCTGCTGAGGCCCTGGTCTCCCTCTGTAAGAAGGGCTATTGATACATTTGCTCAGATGTCCTTGCTCAGGTGCCCTTACCAACTTGTAACGCTCATGTGTGGGGTCCTTGGTATGTTGAAGAACTGATGGTAATGAAATGGTCAGCAGCTAGAGAGCCAGTGCCAACATTTATTTTATTTTATTATTATTATATTTATACCCCGCCTTTTTCCCCCGCAAGGAACCCAAGGCGGCTTACATAATCCTCCTCCTCTCCATTTTATCCTCACAAGAACCCTGTGAGGTAGGTTAGGCTGAGAGTCAGTGACTGGCCCAAAGTCACCCAGTGAGCTTCAGGGCCGAGCGGGGACTAGAACCAGAGTCCCAGTCCAACACTCTCACCACTACGCCACACTGGCTCTCATAACTCATAATGAATATGGCCAAACACAGGCTGTGATGGTGGTGAAGAAAGCTTACTTCTCTGACACCATTATATCTGCTCAGTGTTGGCCAGTGGTGCTTTTCTGAGCAGTAAGGAGTCTAGTACATTTTGACTCAAAGAATTTGGAGGTGGAGCCCTTTGTGGTCCACTGTGACTGATTTGCAATGCATATTGCAGATAAAATTGCTTGTATATGTACCATCTTAAATGTCATGATTGAAGCAGAATCAAAGATGGATGCAGCCAGTCTATCATCTTCTAGTCCTTTTATAATGGATACTTTTCAACTTGTGTAACCTGAGGACATGGGCAGGCTACTTGGAGGTTTGAGGCCTACCACAAGTGATCTTGATCCTTGCCCCTTATGGCTAATTATTGCTGGATGAGAGAATTTGACTACCTGGGTCACAGAGGTTTGCATATGAGAAGGTGTGGTCCCCACTGCATTAAAAGAAGCAGTATTGAGACCTCTTCTGAAAAAATCAGCAACATTGGATCCACTGGACCATAAAAACTATAGTCTCATTTCTAATTAGCTCCTTTGGGGCAATATCTTGTAATGTGTGGTAGCCTCTTAGCTCCAGGTGGTTTTGGATTACGCCGATTGCTTATAGCCATTCCAGTATGGATTTTTGCCTGGTTTCAGGACAGAAATTGATTTGGTCACCCTGGTGGATGACCTCTGAGGGACAGACAAGCTTTTTTGGTGGCTGTACCAAGACTTTGGAATTCCCTGCCCAGAGAGATCTGCCTCACAGTCTTCCGTTGAAGTGTGAAGACCTTCCTTTTTAGAAAGGCATTTGATTGTTAGGGGTTTTAGTGAACTTTGGGTTGTTTTTGTTGTTCTTTTGGTTGTCTTTTTGGTTGTTGCTTCTCTTTTGCTTCTTTTAAGTAATGTTAGTGTTTTATTTTTTATTAGTATTTTTATTGTACTGGTATTTTATTTATATATTATATTTCTTTTCCTTTGTTAGCCGCTTTGAACTTCTTGGAAAGGCAAGATATAAATGTTTTAAATAAAAAATAAATGTAAGCATTCTTTTCTGTAGCTTATGGATGAAGATTATTTACTCTTTTGCAGTAGACACATATCCTTCTTCTTTACTTTGATAGGTAACTGAAATCCAAGACTGGAGTGCATCGAGTCCACACAGTGCAGCATATGTTTTATGGGACAATGGAGCTAAAAACCTTTACAGAGTTGGCTTTGAGGGCATGGTAAGGAGTAAAACAATACAAAGAATAACATTGCTTCATGGAGGAATAGTAAAAATGGCTTGTGCTGTGCTATTATCTTCTTTTGTGATATCCTTCTGTCACTTTGCATGCTATTAGGCACTTCATTGTTCCTACAGCTGTAGGGATGGCTCATGCATATACATAAGTCTAGTCTTGGTTTATTAAACATGCAGACCTTAAACTTTTTAGCTGGCTTCTGTTTCAATCTTAGTGGCAAGTACTTTTGTAAATAGGATATTTATTGATTTATTTTTGTTAATAAGATAGAAATTATTAGATGAGATGATAGCTAAAAAGTATTTAATTCCCCAGAATTGTAAATATCTGTCTTTCTAATGGTATGGTAGTACTCTGTGGGCTTTGATTATGTTCAAGCTTGATCACTAAATTTCTCAAGTTCTTTTCAGTAGTGCTAGGGCATAACCGCAACATAAGGTATGGCAGAAGTGGGAGAGATCGTTTTTTTTCCCTTTCCCCCCCACTAAGTTTAACTATAGGTCATATTTGATGCATAGCCTTGATGCATTACTCATTCGAATAAAGTATTTAATATGTTAAATGAGACTCATTAAACATGAAGATACTTGCTATAATTCTATGGTTACTTGGCAAACGTATTTCTTGGCGTTAGTGGAGTCATTGTTCCTTTCCTTTGAAACTTGGATTTAATGCAATCTTTTGTCTTTGTGCAAACTGCCAGTATATTCTAATCAACCCTCAAATTACTCCCATTTTCTGTTTCAAAGTAGAATGATGTACAGATTTGCAAGTTGTTCCTTCCTCTACAAAATCTTTGCTCCCCTTTCTCACCTGAACAGAATGCTTTATTTCTTATGCAGGAAAACTTTGTATACTCTGTGTCAAAATTGTGGTTAATGAGTAAATATGCTTTTGTTGTAGTTATGCTTTAATCCTTGTCATGTTGGTGTTGCATTTAAATGTGCCTTTCTCTTGGAAGCAGCTCAGTGAGTTGCCGTTCATGTACATACAGTCATGCCTTGGATTGAGAGCATAATTCGTTCCGAAAACGTGCTTATAATCCAAAACACTCTTATATCAAAACGAAATCCCCCCCAAAAAAATTTGTACAGAGATTTTTAATTTAAGCCGTACTACAGTACTTGTATTGCAAGACGTCACTTGTATATCAAGTAAAAATAAATTAAATAAATATTTAAAAATTTGCTTGTCTTGTAAAACGCTCTCAAACCAAGTTACTTGCAATCCAAGGTATTACTGTACTTTTTTGCATGCTTTGATTCTTTTTGATCATACTGAATTGGGGAAGCGGAATAACATAAATTACGTTTATGTTACGTTATGTATTACAATTATGTAATATATTCATTGTAACTCAGTGGATGACTTATTCTTTTCATGCTGCAATCTGCCAGTACCTCAAGTTTACTGTTCTGGGCTTTTTTCTCTAAGTAATAAAGAAATAGACAAATCTTTGCAGCAGCACATAGTTGGCCTATATGCCACCTGTCCCTTTGTTTGCTCCCTCAGTTCCAGATTATATGAATTAGAGGACTCTTCTCTTCCTGTTCACTCCACCCTTTAGTGTACATGCATTGAATGACCTTTGCCCGATGGGAATTGCTTCAGAGATAACACCAGATGGCTGCTATTTGGATTAGGAATCACAAGAATGACAGTTAGGAAGGAGAAACATATTAGAATTTGTTGCTAGGTATATTCAATAGAGGTTACTTTTTAAATAATTTGCCTATGTATGTATGTATCCTGTAAAGTGCACACTTAAAATAGCATGCACTTTTTGTTGGGCAAGTGAAGCGCATATCATTAAAACAATATATTTCTATAATGCTGCTTAATTATTATGTATAAAAAGATATTGTGACTCTTTTTAAAAAGATGAGATACACTTTGGCAAACTGTTTTGGGAAACAGCATTGTGACTCGTGCCATTAGACTGGTGTGGCAAAGGTTGATAGGTGTGTCTGAGTTGGACAAGGCCTCTTATGAGTTGAATGTGGGAGGAAGGGAATATGGCATGATATGACCAAGATGGTGGAGAGATGACAGCATTTGCTATCATATCTTTCTTCTTTGTGTTCTCTGTGCATTCACACATATGGGCTTTGTGCCTGAGCCTCAATTTGGGAAACTTCTATAGCTGAGGAATTTAGGTGGGAAGTGTGGCGTAACCCCACAATTCTGTTCCCTGGTGTATGTCTGCATTAGTATGTTTAGTGAGTATAGAATGTTGAACTGAGTGGGTGTGGTTTGTGATGTCTTGGAAAGGGTGGGGGGAGGAGTATATAAGGAGTGTTTGAGTGATGTCGGAGTAGTTAGTTGAGCGTGTGTTGGGAGTGTTGGGAGTTAGGTTAGTTGGATTAGTCGGGTCGTTGTCTTTTACTTCTTACAGTTATTCGTGTCTTGTCTGTCAGGAGTTTTGAGAGAAATCAGTACTTGTATGAGGAGTGAAAGTATTTTGAGTTATAGGGACTTAGGTTAATTACAAAGTGTTTGGTGTAGGCAGGTTTAAAGTTATTTTCTGGAACTAAGATTTTGAAAATGAAAATAAACTTGTTTTTATTTTGTTTGCTACCCAAATCCTACATGTCAGCTTGGCGTTATTAACCTGCATTACTGTTAAATCTACACACACACACACACCTTTGTACCCACAGTATCATAAATTTAAAATAGATCCTTAATAACCTGTATTAATCTTTTCCCTCATTGGTAGGGGAAAGGTTTCATTTGACCCTCCCCTCAGGTTTTTAAATGTTGGTGCTTAGCCTGAGAAGGGTTTATGCGCTGGGTCCTAGTGTGAACGGCTGTGTCGTCGCAGGAACTCCCCCACCGTCCCAGTATGCATGTCCTTAGCGGGTTTCCACCTATTTCCTCATTTCCTCTTTAACTGAAATTGTGGTTGCCTCGAAGGGAGCTTCTAAGACTGTATTTGTGCCTGAGAGCTTTTTTTCTTCTATCAGATCTTTTCTGCTGTCGTTCTTTCTCTTCTGTCTTCTTTTATTTTTTATTTTTTTTAATTGCAATCTTGTGATCACCTGTTCAGCAGCAGGTGTATGGCCCTAAAGACGCCCCTATCGTAAGTGTGTGCAGTGTGGCAGCAAGCTCCCACCTACAGACGGACATTCAGTCTGCTTGGTCTGTCTTGAAGAAGGCCACATTGTAGACACTTGTGCCCACGGCCAATCCTTCACTAAGCAGGCTCGCAGAAATGGGGCAAATAGACTCCAGGCGATCCTGTGGCGGCATGCGGTGGAGGCTCTGAAGAAGGTGATGGACCAACCGCATTATTCACCACCTCTCCCTTCGATTTCTAAGTCTGTAAGCCTCTTGGGGACTGCAGCCTCCTCCCCCTTAGCCATGGACCAGACCAATACTCCAATATCTGGGAGATTGTTCATGCTTGTGCTTGCCAAAAAGACCTAAAAAAAAAGCGAGGAATCCCCAGAAAAAGAAGGAGTCTTGGTCCTCCTTTTCAATAAGAAGGAGTTTTGTCGATAAGCCTCTGCCTCCAGTACCTTCTCCACCGCTGATGTTAAATTTTCCAATCCCAGTGTCGGCGCTGACACAGGACCTGATACTGATTGTGTCAACCTTTGAAGGCGAAATAAGGGATCCCTGTCCAGTTTGAACCTGACAAGGGCTATCCCCTTGGCATCAATCTCCACCTCAGTATTTGGAGCATTGAGATGATTCCCCAGACTCCAGGTTTTCTCAATCCTATCGTGCAGAGAGGGAAGGCTGGACTCATGGACCTCACAGGCCTTGTGAACGATCTTGATCTCTGTTATCGGATTGGGACCGACAATCACATGATCCTTACTGTCCAAGTGTTCCTATTACTAGGATGAGAGGCACACCAGAAGGGATTGGGACATTCACTATCAACAACTAAGATACGTGGGTGGTGTCTCACCCTGATATCGATCTGACCCTTCAGCTTCAGTCAGTAGACCTCCAAGGGATGATGTTCTTCCTTCCCCTTCTGCCGCACCACTAAGGACATTACCACCGGTAGTCCCTCGAGTACCCCCATCGGCCTCAGTCTCGGTACAGCCAGCTTTGCATTCAGCTCTTCTTCCACCTGCGCCTACTCTTCAGACAGAGATGCTTTTGACTGTGCAGGAAAAGGATGCTGCCTTCTTATTTTCTCATTCCCAACCAAATTCCATCATTGTGAAGTCTTCACAAGGTTGGTCACAAAAAGTCTCCTGTAGACAAGAAAGGCTGAAGGTTGGACCTCACGGGATGGAGGATCTACTCTTCAGCTGTCCTTCGTCTGTGGGTTTCAGATTACCAGGTAGCAATGTCTAGGTACCAACTTTGTCTGTGGGAAAAAATTGGCTTCTTGACTTGCTTGATTACTAGTGTGAGTTGGCAAGAGTTTTTCATTATTATTGTGTCAACAAATTGATACAGCTCGCCACCAGGCTGACTGTGACACTGAGGCCATGGTGGGAGCTGTGGGCTTGAGATGCCATGCATTGCTACATTCTGCTGGATTGTCCCAAGAAGCCCACTCACGTATTGAAGACCTGCCTTTTGATGGATATGGGCTGTTCAGCACAAAAACCAACGACGCTGTGGACTCTGTCCAAAAGGCTAAGACCACAGCACATAAAATGGGATTGGGCCAGGTACCACCACCACTTCCATACCAACAGTGTCGCTAGTCTCGTCCACCCTCTGCATTTCAAACTTGCCAGCAAGGGGACTGTTCCTTCAAACAGCAGGGTCCTTTGGTATCAGAGTGGCAGCTCTGCAATTCTTGTCGAAAGGGCAACTGGTGACAAGCAGCACCTTTGACTTCTCCACATGTCTTCATCCTGTTGGCTATCTTCCCCTCTTCGGATCTCATGTCTCTCATGTTTTCCTGATTTGGACAACCATAACATCAGACTCTTGGTCTTGGGTCCTCTCCATCATCCAGCAGGGTAACAGAATCTAGTTTGATGCCCTCCTGCCTTTGGGCAGCATTCGTATGACAGCACCATCAGTGATTTTGAAGGCAGAAGTGGATTCCCACTTGGAGAAGATAGTGATCCAGCACGTCCCAGCTCATCAGCTGCATGCCAGCTTCTACTCCTGCTACTTCACAGTGCTGAAAAGGGATGGAGGGCTGAGACTGATTCTGGGCCTCTACAACATCAACCTCTACATAACCCCCAAGAAGTTCCAGACCTTGGCATTGATACTCCCATCTGTTGTGCAAAGGAGACTGGTTTGCCTTGCTCTACCTCAAGGATGTTTTTTCCCTATAGTAATCAACACCGATTACCAGCGATACCTCCATTTCATCATTAGTCTCAAGGTATTCCAATTTCGAGTTCTTCCCTCTGGGCTGGTGACAGTGCTGAGAGTGTTCACAAAGTGTATGGCCATAATTTGTGCTCACCTTCGTACAATGGGGATCCAAGTTTACCCATACTGATTGCTGCTTCCACAAGAGAGGAATATCGAGGTGCAATATTGACCACCCTTGACTTGCTGAACGCTCTGGGGCTTTATGTGAATATGGAAAAATCGACATTGATACCTACTCAGGTCCTTGGTGCTGTCCTAGACTCAATCACAGAATGGGTGTATCTTCCTTGGGACAGGATTACTGTCCTACTTACCTTGGCGGCAGAGGTTTCAGGGGCATGAAACATCGCTGTGGTTACTGTTCAAAGACTGCTGGGTCTCATGGCAGCAACTACTACGATGGTCTTCTTCACTTGCCTTTGGATGAGGCCACTTCAGAACTGGTTTATCTGTGCCTTAGAACTCATGGTCAATGCACATTGAACAATCCTGCATCTCCCCTCAAGAGTTTCCTCTTCTCTTCGGTGGTGGATGTGCCCCGCCCACCTCCAACAAGGCATTCCATTTCTTCAACCTCCACCCTCCAAGCTACTTACCACCGATGCATCCCTTCTCAGTTGGGGAGCTCATTGTGGGACTCTTAACAGTGCAAGGTACTTGGACAGCGGCTGAGTCTTCCAGTCACATAAATTTTCCAGAGCACCTAGCAGTCTGCAAGGTGCTACGGGCCTTTGAGACCACCCTCTCAGGACACCATGTTCAGGTTGTTACAGACAGCACCACGATGGGCTGTTACCTAAACAACCAGGGAGGGACAAGGTTGACCAGGCTTACCAGTTGTAGACGTTCTCAATTGGTCGATCCAATGCAACATCAAACTCAGTGCCATTCATATCACCGGTACCGACAACGTATTGGCATACTCTCTCAGCCGGTCTGCCCAGATTTCTCGTGAGTGGCAACTGGATCCGCTAGTACTGCAACCCCTTTTACAACGATGGGGTATTCTGAGTGTGGACTTGATTGCAACAGGGGAGTAGGACAGCAGTAGACCAAGAATCTGTAGGGGATGCTTTTCTCCTGGATTGGGAGATGGTCTTTATCTGTTTCCACTGGTTCCCTTGCTCACGAAAGTAATGGGGGAAATTCAAGCCGACAACGCCAATTACATCCTGCTGACCCCATGTGGCCAAGACAGCCATGGTTTCCCCCTCTTCTCCACAGATCCAAAGGAGAGTATCTATGTCTTCTATCGTTTCCATCATTACTTACACAGAATCAAGGACAGGTTCGGCATCCAGGCCTCGCCATGCTCCGGATGATGGCGTGACGAATGCTTTGAAGACAGATACCTTACCTTTTCCTCCTATTCAGAAGGTTCTTGATGTGGCTAGGAAACCATCCACAAGATATGCTTATGTTAGGAAGTGGAGGACAGTTTACATCTTCACCTCTACTGTTGGAGTTGATCTTGCCACGTTTTCTGTGCAGTATGTTTCACAGTTTTTACTCTCCCTGTTCAAAAAAGCTTTAAAGCATTCTTCTATACAGTCATGCCTTGGATTGAGAGCATAATTCGTTCCGGAAACGTGCTTGTAATCCAAAACACTCTTATATCAAAATGAAATCCCCCCCCAAAAAAAATTGTACAGAGATTTTTAATTTAAGCCGTACTACAGTACTTGTATTGCAAGACGTCACTTGTATATCAAGTAAAATAAATAAATAAATAAATATTTAAAAATTTGCTTGTCTTGCAAAATGCTCTCAAACCAAGTTACTTGCAATCCAAGGTATTACTGTACATGTTTACCTTGCTGCCATCTCTGCTTCTCATGTACCTGTGAATGGCTTCTCTGTATTTTCACACCTTCTGGTGTGGCAGTTTCGTTGAGGTATCTGTAATCTCAAGCCTCCTATATGCTTGTCTGTGCTGCAGTGGAGCTTGTTGATTTCCCTTCAAGCGCTAATGTTTAAACCGCTTGAACCCCTTGCAACAGTCGGATCTTTGCCTTCTTTCTTGGAAGGTGGCTTTTTTGGGGTGGCTCTCACTTCTGCTTGTCGATCAAGTGAGCTTTTACAGCTTACACGTTGACCCTCCATACACCATCTTTCATAGAGATATGGTGGTTCTTCGCCCAGATATCTCCTTCTTGCCAACAGTGATTTCTGGTTTTCACCTAAACCACGATGTGATGCTGCTGGTTTTCTTTCCTTCCCCATCGTCAAAACTGGAATCTGCACTTCATATCCTGGATTTCCGTTGGGCTCTTGCTTTTTACAAAGCTCAAACAGAGTCATTTCTCCAATTGCCTCAACTCTTCCTTTGTTATGGCAGCAAGCGTAAAGGGCTGCCTGTCTCCTCCCAGAGATTTGCCTCTTGGGTGGTCTGTACCATAATGTTAGACTACTAGATCACTGGACTCGAGTTCATTGCCTGTGTTAAAGTGCATTCGACTAGAGGAACTGCCACCTCAGTTGCCTTCGGACGTGGTGCCCCATTGCCGGATCTGTGCTGTGCTGCTACCTGGTTGATGCCATCAACATTTGTTCGACATTATTTGGATGTCCAAGCTAGAGCAGACTGTTCCTTTGGTCGTGCAGTCCTATCAGTGCTGCAATAATTATACCAACCCATCTCTGGTAAGTCAGCTTGCTACTCACCCATATGTATGATAGCACAGAGACCATGAAGAAGAAAGTAGTTCTTCAAGTGGTCATCTGTGCATTCACACAACCTACCCACTATCCTCGCTTCGGTGTCAACGTCAAGTTTGATATTGGTACTGAAGTCAGCTATGATATCGATGTTGATATCTATGTCAGTGTTGATACCAAGGATTTTCTCTTGGTTCCAAAGCCACAATAGGCAGTCTCAGGGAACTGAGGGAATAGGCAGGATCCTGTTAAGGACATGTGAACTGGGATGGTGGGGGAGAGTTCCTGCCTAAATTCCTCAGCTATAGGTGTTTTCTGAATCGAGGCTCCACATAGGCACAGAGCCCATATGTGTGAATGCACAGATGACCACTCGAAGAACTACAGTTACAGGTAAGCAACCTGTCTATATTAACAGGACCACTAACTTCCTGTTGATGAGTGTTAGTTTGAAACCAGGGTTTAAATCCCAAACAGCATGTACAGAACGGGATAATTACATAGGATTTGTGAAAAGGTGCCGTCATCTGTCCTTCCAGTCCCCACAGACCATAGAAGGAAGGGGCAAAGTAAGGACAATTAGTGGAAAACATGGCTAAAAATGGACCCACATACAATGTCATTATAGATATTGTCTCTCAAAATGATTATGGTGCAAATACTGGCTCAGAAGACAAATTAATCTGTATTCAAGTGGGTAAAACTAAAGTTCTCTCTTTGGTTTTTTTTTTTTTTAGTCAGACCTTAAATGTGTTCAGGATGCGAAAGGAGGATCCTTCTACCGAGACCATTGCCCTGTGCTTGGTGAGTTGGAATAAACATAATCTGAATTCTGGTATGATTAGTATATTTATTTATTTCTTATATTTATTAATCGCCCATCTGACCGGTCACCCGGCGATATAAGACTCAATTAATTCTATGGAGTTGTGTGTGCACAATTTGATGTGGGGTTGAAACCATAAATTAAAGTAATATCATTTTATCTAGTTTTTATCATAGTTAAAATTTTAACTGTTTTAAAATTTTGTGTATTAAAGGTTTTATATTATGTTTTATCATGTTGTGAACCACCCAGAGAGTTTTGATTATTGGGCGGTATAGAAATGTAAGAAGTGTATGAAAGAAAGAAAATTCTGTACTACTTAGGGCGCAGTCCTATGCATGTTTAGACAGGAAAAAGTCCTACAACTCCCAGCATTCCCCAGTCAGCATGGCTGGCTGGGGAATGCTGGGAGTTGTAGGACTTCTTTCTGTCTAAACATGCATAGGACTGCGCCCTTAGCTATGTCAGATCTAATGCCTGATGCTGTTATCTGAACTGCTTAGTGACTGCACTTCTAGCTACATTACACTGCTAAGTAGCTATACTGCTTCATTGAACTCAGCTTCTGTATCAGCATGAACAGGATTAGGTTGTTAGAACAGCAGTGTTGTTCTGTTGTATACGGTAATGTTGAAGTCACCATTCCCTCTCTTTGTGAGGGTGAGTGAGGGTTTCTAAATATCTTGTCATTTTACTCTAACCGTAGGTGAACAAAATGGTAACCGGAATCCTGGTGGATTGCAGATTGGTGATCTAGTAAATATTGATCTTGACTTAGAAATTGTTCAGTCTTTGCAGCATGGCCATGGAGGATGGACTGATGGAATGTTTGAAACGTTAACTACTACTGGCACAGTTTGTGGCATAGATGAAGATCACGACATTGTTGTACAGTATCCAAGTGGCAATAGGTATATTAATCCCATATTTTTAGGAGGTAAACTTTGGCTAATATGCAGGTGTTTGGTTAGTACTTTAAGTTTGCCTTTGACTCCTGCCATATCCCAAAACATGAATGGGAACATAGATCTATATTCCTTTAGGTTATACATTGCATAGAAACATACCAGAAATAAACTAATGAAAATTGCTTGTTTTTCTTGCATTTTAAACTTCAGATAGAATATAGGAAACACAAAAGTTACAGTAGCACAGAAGCAAGTTCTATCTACCTCTCCAGTATCACTGCGTTCTCTACCAAATAATTCCTTTAGAGAGCAATCCCATGGCCCCCTAGATAGCATCTAGGGGGCTGTAGGATACTTAGGATCCCCAGATCTGAGGTCGGAAACAGAGCTCCGACCTCGGAGCTGGGAATCTGTGCTCTGATACCGCACCGGCTGCTTCTCAGAGTTCGGGAAATTGACCTTGGCAAGGGGGTGGGGAGGAGGACAGGGAGGGGAGGAGACTGAAGCCGTCAGATACAACGTATCCTGATGGTGCTGCAGCCTCCTTCCCTCCCACTCCAAAGTGCCACAGAGCACTTCGGAGCTGCACTGCAGAGTGGGAGGAGCGGGGAGGTGGAGATCGCCTCTCCTGCTCCTCCCACTCTGCGCTGGATGCTCGTAAGCCTCTGAGTTTGGAGGCTTATGAGCATCGAGGGCGCAATTGATAGGATTGCACCCTAACTCAGGCAACAGAATTGGAAGTAAGTGGTGCTGTTCTTATTGACCTTGACTGTAATTATACTGAATAAAGGCTATTTCTATTTTTGTAAAACTTAGAACATATGTTCATTGCTTGCTTTGGTAGAGCTGTGCCTGTTTAAAACATTTGGTATAGAATCTCAGAGTGTGACAGAAAAGCCTGTTTCAGTTAAGTGCACTACTTAAACCAAAAATGCTAGTTAAAATAATATTTTCTGGGGTTTCCAAATATTTTAGTAAAGGGAACCATCAATAAAATGTTTCCTCTGTTCAATACTCATTTGCTGCACTGCTGCTACTTGCTATATCTCAACATCCTTGATTGCTTGATTGATCTACTACAGAATGTGTGTGATCCATTGAGAATTCTTTTGAGAAGAGTTCTGCTGACTTGTAGATAAGGAATAGGCATTGCCTATATAAAAAGATTACAAACTTGTTTAAAAAAACACTTTATCACAAGTTTTTAAAACTTCTTATACAACAAAGTCCTTCTGCACATTGGTATTGCACAGTAAAAGCAAGTACTATTAAGCACTATTACTTTTTTAATAATTGTGTTTCCCTAGAATACTTACTGCTAGTTGCCTTATTACTTGGTTATCTAATTGCATTCTTAGCAGTTAGCATATGTGGCCTGTAACATGTTACAGAAATGAGGCCAAATAAGAAGAGCCTGTCTGGATCAGACCAAAGGTAGCTTCCAGCATTGGCCAGCCATATCCCTACGTGAAGCCCACAAGCAGGGCATGAGAGCATCTCCTGTTGTTCCCCAGCAACTGCTATTCAAAGGCATGCTGCCTCTATTCTGGGGGAAGTATATAGCTATCATGACAAGCAGCCATCGACTCATCCATGATTTGTTTAATCTCCTTTTAAAGCCATCTAAGTTGGTAGCCATCACTACATCTTGTAATATGTTGCATAATTTAACTGTGTGCTGTGTGAAGAAGAACTTCCTTTTGTCTGTCCTGAATCTCCCACCAGTTAGCTTCATGGGATGACCCTGCTGCTTGTATTATGAGGGATAGAGAAAAGCTTCTCTATCCAGTTTCTCCACACCTTGCATAATTTTATACACCTCTGTCAAGTCCCCCCTTACCTTAAGCCCCACACACTGCAATCTTTCTTTATAGCGGAGTTGATCAGCCCCTTGATCATCATGCTTGCCCTTTTTGCACCTTTTCCAGCTCTACAATATCCTTTCTGAGGTCCAGGACCCAGAACTGTACAGAGTAATCCCAAGTGTGGATGCACTGTTGATTTGTAAATAGGCATGACAGTATTGGCGAACTTATTTTCAGTTCCTTTCCTAATGATCCCTAACATGGAATTAATCTTTTTCACAGCTACCACACACTGTGTCAGTGTTTTCATTGAACTATCCACCACAACCCCAAGGTTCCTTTCCTGTCAATCACTGCCAGCACAGACCCCATCAGTGTATATGTGAAGTTAGTATTTTTTTTGCTCCAGCATACATCACTTTACACTTGCTTGCATTGAACCGCATTTGGCAATTTAATACCAATTCCCCCAATATGGGGAGACCTTTTTGGAGCTCTTCACTATCCCTTTTTGTTTTTACCACCTTTGGCTATTTCATTGCTCACTCCTAACTCCAGATCATTTATGTATAAGTTTAAAAGCACCAATCCCAGTACAAATCCTTGGGGGATTCCACTTCTTACATCCCTTTATTGCAAACACTGTCCATCTCTTTAACCAGTCCATAAGAGGTCTTATCCCATGACTATTAAGTTTTCTCAGAAGCCTTTAGTGAGGGCTTTGTCAAAAGCTTTTTGAAAGTTCAAGTAAACATTGTCTATCATGTCACTCCTATCCAAATGTTTATTGATACTCCAAAGAACTCTAAAGTTTTAGTGAAAGAGGATACACTTGAAGAAGCCATGTTGACTCTTCTTTAACAAAACTACCTTTCTCTATGCTTGATAATTTTATCTTTAATATTGCCTTCAACCAGTTTACCCAGAACAGACATTAAGCTAACTGGCCTGTAATTTCCTGGATCTCCTCTAGATCCTTTTCATATATATTTTTAATGGTGTTGTACATGAATCCTTCCCATGTTACTTTTAAAACTTTAGGCATTTTCCCTTCAGCTAATAGACCTGACCTATACCTAAACATACTTGGGTTCCTGCAGAATCAAGAAGTTGCAGACTGGCGAAATGTGTGGTCAGACTAGTTAATAGTGCAGTTATCCAGTTACAGTTTCACAGATATACTTTACATCACTTTTCATAATATTTCACGTTGCTGCTATTTTCTAGGTGGACCTTTAACCCTGCTGTTCTCACTAAAGCCAATGTTGTCCGAAGTGGAGATGCTGCTCAAGGTGCTGAAGGTGGAACCTCACAATTTCAAGTGGGTGACCTTGTCCAAGTTTGTTATGACTTAGAAAGAATCAAGCTGCTTCAAAGAGGACATGGTGAATGGGCTGAAGCAATGCTTCCTGTAAGTTTATACAAATGCTTTTGTTAATCTTCATGCTGAACTCATAAGACATATGCACAAACATGTTTGTGGGGCCTTTTTACTATCCCAAGCCATTTTCCAATGTATCGGGTGCTAGAATGTCCCACGAACAACTATGTGTCTGTGTGTCAGAAGAAGTGTGTTTTATACACAAAATATTAGAAAAGTATCATAAACTGTCATGGTAAAACTTTATTATTACTAAAGAACTAACATTTTTTGTCTTGTGGTGTATTTTTCTAGTCTCCTAGCAAATCTGTCTATGGTGAGGTAAGCTGGTGTTCCCCAATGAAATCCCATGGTTTGTGCCAACCTACTGACATGCAGAGTACTTAAGCCTCCTTCCCTAGACCAGTTTTCTTTGGAAAAACCCATGAGGACATTTTATACTCCCTAAATGTTCCTTGGTTTGGAGATAAAGACACCCCAATGGCACAATCAGTAGATTCTGGGGATACTTTATGCCCCAGGTGTTTGTACTTTTCCATAAAGAAAATGATAAGGCTACCAGGAGGAGGGCCTTCTCTGCTGTGGCACCCCGGTTGTGGAATGAGCTCCCCAAAGAGGCTCACCTGGCGCCTACATTGTACTCTTTTCGGCGCCAGGTGAAGACCTTTCTATTTTCCCAGGCATTTTAAGCATTTTAATCTTGTAGTTGTTTTTAACTCTGTTATTGTAATTTAAACTGCTGTTGCTAGCTTTGCTGTTTGTTTTTTAATCTGTGGTTTTAAATCTTATATTTATATTATATGGTTTTAACTGTTGTAAACCGCCCGGAGAGCTTTGGCTATTGGGCAGTACAAAAATGTATTAAATAAATAAATACGTGGTAAGAGCCTGAAATTTGGGGACATTATGCAGCTGTAAGTAGTCAACAATAGGAGGACTATGTTGTAGGTCTGCTGTATAAATTCTGCGTGAATTCTGTGTAAATTCTGGGTGAGAGTTCAGTGCTGAAAGGAAATCCTGCAATCTTATTCTGGTTGTGTGGCACACGTGACATTATACATCCCTACTGTTCCAACTGGGGGCAGAAATGTTGTATTTTAATGTTGCATTGGCTTATGAGCCACCCAGAGAACGTCTGTTATGGGGCCTGTCATATATAAATACAGTAAGTAAATCAATCAATCAATCAATCTGTACTTTGGTTTAAAATGTGGCTCATGTACTAGGGCTTGTGTCAAATGTGACCTTGTGCCAGTGTCAGGATGCTTATGGCTTGTGCTGGCACTGGAATTCTTAGGTTAAGGCTATGATTCTATCTAATCATTCTAGTAAACTGGTTATTTTTTCTAAATGCATCCAAAGACACTTGATGACCAAATGTTAGTTTGGCTACTTCATTATATCAATATATGTAAAAGATTTCCCTCTTTCAGGACAATTGTTATAGCTAGCTGCTTTTTAGGACCACAGTTCATGACCCAGAGAGATTTTATTTCTGTTAACAATGTCTTGAATGAAATGTTAGAGAAGAGTCATACTGATGATCTCCCTCCAAAAATGGTGGGCAGTGTGGCAGCTGCACAGAACATAGAAGAAGTTCCCTTGTAAATCCAGCCTACTATCATGTATAATTAGCCCAGTAGGAGGAAAATATATTCCTATGTTGGATGGATTTTCAAATGGTTTTGAACGTTTTCAAATGGAAAATCCCCCCCGCAATCATCTTTATGATGGAAATAGGGGCCAGTGATAAATCTGCAATAAAGGTTGGTAGTTATTCAAGTGTCTCTCTTTTTAAAGGTGCACTTCATTGTTGTAGCCTGTTGCAGATTCTTAATATTCTCCCTCCCTGTCTTTCTCCCCCATCCCCAATTTTGTGTTCCGTATACCAAATCCATGTCTAGGATTAGCCATTTGCGCTGTGTTGTAGCACTCAGTTGTCTTATTTTATTTATTTATTTATTACATTTCTATACTTCCTAATACCCAAAGCTCTCTCGGCGGTAACCTTTCTTTCTGAACAAGTTCATAATGGAAATGACTGATTTTTTTATTTGAGAATTATACACTCTGCACTATTTTAGCTTTCACTCTGACTTAAGTTGATGGTTCAGGCAACAGTGTACATACAACTTGACTGAACTAGAGAAGTTTCCACAGAAGATGTAAAAAGCTGTACTTACATGACTTTATAAATTATATGTGTTGGGGTCTGTCTTGTCTTCAATTTAGACTTTAGGTAAAGTTGGAAGGGTCCAGCAGATCTATTCAGACAGTGACTTAAAAGTAGAGGTTTGTGGAACTTCGTGGACATACAATCCAGCTGCTGTGTCAAAGGTGGCATCAGCAGGCTCTGCTATAAGCAATGCATCTGGTGGTAAGTTAGCAACTTATAATGTCTACATGATTTGAAATTTTGAAAGGTGTGTTTATCTAAGATAAGTAATATGAAACAAAAATACTTGGTTAACTTTGAGGAACATTTCATTTTCTTGATGTAGAACACTCCCAAAATCACTTTTCAGGAGAGATAGTGGAAGGATAGTTGTTTTTGCTTGATAAACAACTATCAAGAAGAAAACTGTGTGTTCTGTGTTTTATTGTTCTTTGTTACTGAAAACTGCTTCAAAAGAATATAATAGGTTATGGATTATAAATAACTTATAGTACAATCCTATACATGTCAGCCCATAAGTAAGCCACACTGAATTGAATAGGGCTTACTTGACTTACACAGTTTGCTCAATTTCCAGTTCCTTGATATTTCTATTTTTTCTCTCTGGGGATGGAAGTGGAGTAATACAGAATTGTTAGAACGTTAGACATCACTGTATCTTCTTTGCCCTCTCCTTTCCCCTCCACAAAGGTAGGAGCAAAGACAAGTTTCTGTCTTTCCATTCAGTGTGAACCTGGAAGTTCCCTCTACACAGCAAAATGAGTTGTGTAGTATTTTCTTATTGGAAGGTCACAGAGCTATTTCCTTTTTGGAAACATACAAAACCTATACTTCAAAACCTAAACAAAACCTATCTCTGAGTAGAGATAGATAAATATGTCAATTTTAGTTTGTCAGTTTCAAATTATTTTAGTCTTAAGTTTGTTCTGTCACATTTCTGTATCCATTTGTGAATTTTAAGTCTTTTGTGTGGACTTAAAATTCACAAATGGATACAGAAATTTTTATTTGTACACATTTTCATGTGTATTTCTCTTAATATTTCTCTTAATATATGCATATTTGTAATCAACTTTGCTTACTATAGTGCATTTTTGTATATTTTCAGGAACACACACACACACACACATATATATGGGGAATATACACGTTCCCCTAATATATGCATTTTTGATCAAAGAACTATCAAAGGACTGGATTGCAAAATTGAGAGAAGTGAGAATACTGAAAGATAACTGCATTTCACTTCA
Organism: Shinisaurus crocodilurus; assembly: GCA_021292165.1. NCBI lineage: Eukaryota > Metazoa > Chordata > Lepidosauria > Squamata > Shinisauridae > Shinisaurus > Shinisaurus crocodilurus. The sequence goes on from CM037880.1 coordinate 161,134,451, forward strand.
TGTTCTTGTTCAGGAAGTGCAAACCAAATTAATGTATCTCCCATCCCTACTCCACAGTATGTACGAACCACTACTGAATTACTTGATGGCCATATTTCAATTTCAAATGTGATAGGCACTTGACCAGCCAAGTTCAGCACTAGAAGGAATGGTACTTAATCCTTAAATTTTCCAACAGAGCGATCCTATGACCCCTAGACAGCATCTAGGGGGCTGTAGGATTCTTCAGATTCCCAGATACGAGGTTGGAGAGTGTGCTCGGACCTTGGGCTTCAGCAGGTGGCCTAAATATGGAAGTTCCTAAATGGTTCTGGAGGCATGTCCTTCCTAGATGCATCAGTTTCAAATCTGTAGCATATTGTTTTGTACTTGAACAGCTAAAGAAAAGGCTGTTCTATTAAAGAATGTGTGGAACCTTATTTTTAAATTCTGGTTTCAGTACCTATAGAATGGGGATAGGAGGAAGAAACCGGTAAGTGAGACAAACCACCTGGATATGAGAGTTAAAAAAAAAAGAAACCTAGAGCAAATAAGAGCTTACAGATAAATGTGGAATGTTAGTAGTGAGTAGCTTGTGTACCTGCATATGCTTATGAAATAAGCTGTATTTTGTCATACTGTTTGTGGCAGTACTTCTCCCCCCCTGCACAAGAGAGAAGGATTCAGGGCTATTCAAGATTTATATATTGTATACTAGCTTTTGGCTGCGGCTTCGCTCGCGTAATGAAGAGTGACCGTGCCAAGTTTGCACGGGTTGTCATTTTCCTATAGGCACTATTTGTTCGAAATTCCTTAAGGTCGCTGACCGCTGTTTTGAATTGCTCCATAGGAAAGGTCCCCCGGGACTACATAATGGAATCCTAGCTCCCCCAGGACTACCAGCTCCCCCGGGACTTCCAGCTTCTCTGGGACTGCACAATGAAATTCCTGCTCCCCCACCCCCGGGACTACACAAGGAAATCCCTGCTTCCCTCCCTGGATTACACAATGAAATCCCTGGCCTCCCGGGACTACACAATGAAATCCCAGCTCCCCCAGGACTACACAGTGAAGTCCCTGTTCCTCCCCCTGGACTACACAGTGAAGTCCCTGTTCCTCCCCCTGGACTGCACAATGAAATCTCTGCTTCCCCCCCCTGGACTACACAATGAAATCCCTGTTCCCTTTTCCCCAGGACTGCACAATGAAATCCCTGCTCCCCCCCCCCCCAGGACTACGCAATTAAATCCCAGCTCCGCCCCGGCTGTGGTTCATATGAACATTCTGTTTTGATGCAAGAGAGATTTGCATATCTGCTCCTGATTGGGCCCCTGTGGCAGTGCATACCAACATTCTAAATGTCGTTGGAGCTTTTTGCATAACCGCTCCTGAATGGCCCCTGCGAACATTCCAAGTGACACCATTGGCTCTCATCTATTTTGGGCTGTACAGGCGTAGCGAGGGTTTTTCGAAGATTTGAACCCACCAGTCTTTGTCCTTGGGTGATGGAGAGTATGCGTGCCAAGTTTGGGGCGGATCCATCAAAACGTGATGGAGCCTATGTGACGACACCCCGCACACAGCAGTCATTCAGTCAGGCAGTTATTTAAAAAGTTTCCCTCCCTTTTTACCCCCTCAGAGAACATTCTAAATGGCCTAGGGGAGATTTGCATACCCAGCCCTATTGGCCCCTGCAGGAATTCATATGAACATTCTAAGTGTTGTATGGGCTATTTGCATAACTGCTCCTATTGGCTCCTGCAGCAATTCTGAGGTGAGGCCGATTTGCATAACTGCTGCCCTGTTTTTTGCCCATAGGAGATATGAGTGTGGGGCGATTTTGCCCTCTTTCTTCACCCCCTTAGGGACGGAATTTCCAAAAATCCTTCTTTAGTGGGGCTCTACGTCATAAAAGCAATGTTCCTTCAAAATTTCACGTTCCTAGATTAAACGGTTTGAGCTGGCTGTTTATGAGTCAGTCAGTCAGTCAGGACACTTTCCTTTATATATATATATATATATATATATATTCAAGATTTACATTGAATATGCGGTGGGTTAGGATTTTAAAGCTGTATGGTATTTTATATTTTGTTTTATTGTATTTTTTATATATATTGTACATCTCCCAGAGTGGCCGGGTCACTGGCCAGATTGGCGATTCAGAAATCTATCTATCTATCTATATAAAAGAAAGTGTACTGACTGACTGATTGACTGACCCATCAACGCCCAGCTCAAACCGTTTAATCTAGGAACATAAAATTTTGAAGGGACATTGCTTTTATGATGTAGACCCCCACTAAGGAAGGATTTGTGGGGTGGGTATGCAAATCTCCCCTAGGCTATTTAGAATGTTTTCTGAGGGGGTGAAAAGGGAGGAAAACTTTTTAAATGACTGAGTGACTGTTGTGTGTGGGGCGTCGTCGCATAGGCTCCATCACGTTTTGACGGATCTACCCCAAACTTGGCATGGTCACTCTTCATCACCTGTAGACTCTCAGGATTAACCTGATTTTACTTTAAGATCAGATATTTCTGCCAGCACCCAGCCTAAACGTTACACTTTCAATCAGAGACACTGTATCATATAGAATGTTCGTATGAACTGCCACACGGGCCAAATCAGGAGCGGATATGCAAATCTCTCCTACGTCCAAACAGAATGTTCATATGAACTGCAGCTGGGGCCTACACAGGGGACAGATGGACTGGGATTTCATTGTTGGATAGTCCAGGCGGGGGGGGATGCAAGCTGGGATTACATTGTTGTCTAGTCCCGAGGGGCGGAAGCAGGGATTTCATTGTGTAGTACCGGGGGGGGGGGGCAGGGAATTCATTGTTGTATGGTCCCGGGGGTGGGTAGCAGGGATTTCACTGTTGTGTGGTCCGGGCGGGGGGGAGCAGGGATTTCATTGTGAAGTCCTTGGGAGAGGAAAGCACGGGTTTCATTGTGAAGTCCCTGGGACTGGGGGAAGCAGGGAATACATTGTTGTGTAGTCCCGGGGGGAGGGAAGCAGGGATTTCATTGTACAGTACCAGAGGGGGGAACAGGGATTTGATTGTGTAGTCCCGGGGGGGGGGGGGAAGCTGGGATTTCATTGTGTAGTCCTGGGAGGGAGTAGGGATTTCATTGTGCAGTCCCGGGGGGGCGGAAAGAGATTTGATTGTGTAGTCCCAGGGGGGGGGAAGCAGGGATTTCATTGTGCAGTCCCAGGGGGGGGGGTGAGCAGGGATTTCATTGTGTAGTCACGGGAGAGCAGGGATTTCATTGTGTAGTCCGGGGGGAAAGGGAACAGGGATTTCATTGTGTAGTCCCGGGGGGGGAGCAGGGATTTCATTGTGTAGTCCCGGGGGGGGGGGAGCAGGGATTTCATTGTGTAGTCCCGGGGGGGGGGAGCAGGGATTTCATTGTGTAGTCCCCGGGGGGAGGGGGAGCAGGGATTTCATTGTGTAGTCCCCGGGGGGAGGGGGAGCAGGGATTTCATTGTGTAGCCCCCGGGGGGGGAGCAGGGATTTCATTGTGTAGTCCCCGGGGGGGGAGCAGGGATTTCATTGTGTAGTCCCGGGGGGGGGGGGGAGCTGGGATTCCATTGTGTAGTTCCGGGGCAGCAGGTAGTCCCGGGGGAGCTGGGATTCCATTGTGTAGTTCCGGGGCAGCAGGTAGTCCCGGGGGAGCTGGGATTCCATTGTGTAATCCTGGGGGAGCTGGGATTCCATTGTGTAATCCTGGGGGAGCTGGGATTCCATTATGTAATCCTGGGGGAGCTGGGATTCCCAGGGGAGCTGGGATTCCATTATGTAGTCCCGGGGGACCTTTCCTATGGAGGGGTACAAAACAGTGGGTCATCTACCTTAAGGAATTACGAACAAATAGTGCCTATAGGAAAATGATGACCCGTGCAAACTTGGCACGGTCACTCTTCATCATGCGAGCGAGCGAAGCCTCGGGCAACAGCTAGTATAATACACACACACACACACACACACATATATATCCAGTTTTCAAAATAGGGACATCTTCTTTAACCACAAAGTGTGGGAAGATGCTTATGTTTGAAAAAATGGTGTCTTGTCACAGATACACATATGATTCTCAATTTGATGGGGGGTGGGCACTCTCTCTCTCTCTCTCTTTTTGCTGTTTTCCATTCTTAAATTACTATGCTTATGTAATCTCTTATATAACATTCCCCATCTGGCCAACTCTCGCCGCCTTCAATCTCCCCCACCCCATTCTTCTTATGCACTGAACATCCCCTTCTGTCCTCACATTCTTTACTTCTCCATCCCCTCTACATCAATATTCTGCAGTTTTCACTGCAGTTTTCATTGTACTTTTAGACCCTTATTTTCTTTCCCAACTGGGTTCCATTTTAACCCAATAGACACATCAAAACACACCCTTGTTGCACAGTCTTCATCTACTCTTTCCTCTCAGCTCAAAACCCTCCGCCCTTTTCTTACCCTACCGATTTCCTACTCACCATTATTCAAAGTGTAGTTGCTCCTTCCAACAGTTGGCGTAGATGTGTTTGATTTTCACCACCTCTTGACACCTTCTTTGTACCCCTTTGTCCTTTTGTGTTCCTCACAAATGTCCATAACTTAACTTCCTTCCCCCCAATTGTATATACTGTCTTCCTGCACCTCTTTACTGATATGAGTGGTGACTCTTCTCATCTTGACAACCCGCCAGGTGACAAAATAGTGTACATTGAATCAATCTTGCTCTGGGAAGTCTCCACCATATCTGCCTTGCCTGCTTTTTCCACTAGGGAACTGTTACTGCTTTTCTAAAGGTGATAGTTACTTATAGGCAAGTAGCAAATTACAAAGCAGCTTTTAAACAGATTTGGAATATTGATTTCTGTCATGTTTACATGCTTCTTAAGTTAGAAATACACTGAAGTTCATTCAAGTACAACACAGCACTCAGGTACCGTGATCCTAATAAAATAGTTTTTTATAACAATAAATAGTTTTTTAATATAACAATAAATATTCACAGAGAGATTGTCCCAGTTATTGAAGAAACTGTTTGAAACTCAAGAATCTGGGGATCTTAATGAAGAGCTTGTTAAAGCAGCTGCTAATGGAGATGTAGCAAAAGTGGAAGACTTGCTTAAGAGACCAGATGTGGATGTGAGTACTTTATTTTCTAACTCCTAATGTAAAAGGGACTAAGAGAGCTTCCAATTCATTACTATGGATTCTTAGAGAAGTGGGGCACTTCCTGAAACAAAGGTAGACTTTCTTTTTACCATCTTTGCTGCTGGAGCGCCTCCAGCAACATCAAGTAGGCCGCTCAACAAGGTCTGCCACGGACGGCCTTCTCCTTATCCCATCAGCCAGAGCAGCCAGGCTGGTGGGGACTAGGAAGAGGGCCTTCTCTGTGGCGGCCCCCACATTATGGAACTCCCTCCCTAGTGACCTTCGCCATGCCCCCTCCGTGATGAGCTTCCGCCATGCATTAAAAACATGGCTGTTCAGGCGGGAATATGGGGTGGGTTAGGTTTTTAATGAGAATTTTTTATATTGTTTTAATTATTGTGTTTTATTGTATTTTAATTGTACATCGCCCAGGGTGGCCGGGTGACCGGCCAGATGGGCGATTGATAAATATAATAATAAATATAAATAAATGGAACTATGATGGCAGTGACTGGGTTGTCATGTAATCTGAACCTGGGTGACTGGCCCCATTGTAGATACCAGGAAGCGGCTACTGAGGTACTTGGTGGTAAAAAACCCTTACTGTTCTTGCCAAGCGTGCCCATGCACCCACCAGTGCCAGCTGCCCCACAAGTGCCCAAGTGGTACTTGGGGGCAGCTGACACTGGCTTGCTGCCCTCCCCGCCGCGATCACAAGCTATTTTTGTCTTTTCCCCCATTTACCTTCCCCCCCTCCCCCGAGATCATGAAAGCTGGCTTGACAGCAGGCTTTTGCAATCCCCAGTTTGACAGCCCCTTCAAAGAGCCCAAGGGGGTTGGAGAGGAGAGGCTGTCAGTGGCTGGCAGACCATTTTTTTAAAAAAATTGCACAAATAGTATATGAATGAATGGATTTTTTTTATTACGGTCATTGACCAGAACCAGCAATAACATTGAAACAAGGAATCAATCTATGGAACATACATTACTACTATACACCAGCATACATCTCAGGTTCACAACAAAATTTTATATCAGAATTATAGCAGACAAGCAAGGCCAGGGTCAGAGGTTTAAAAGGTGCAGCACGTTATAGCAGTTGCAGAAAATTTATTAGTAATATGAGGAACCGTATCAGAGAGTAGCAGGGAAATACAGATTTTTTCAGTTCTACCTGGGCAATTATGAAAAATAGGAAGAATAAGCTCATCACAGAGATCCCGGTAGAAGGGGCAAGTTTAAAAGTATATGCCCCACAGTTTCAGCTTCGCCATTATTACATGGGCAAAGACGGTCTTTAAATGGTATTCCCTGATATCTTCCCTCCAAAACCATAGATGGCAGAGCATCAAATCTGGCTAGAGTAAAAGCTTTTCTATACTGGGGAAAAGTCAAATCAGCCAAATAAGCATGAGGCCCAAAGTTCTTATTTCCTCAATGGCTTAATTTACACAGTGAGCTTACATGTTCTTGTAATACAATATCCCTGATTCTCTGCTTAATAGCTTCCTTGGCATTAGAGTATCCCATTTCTATTAACGCATTGGGAGAAAATCCCAGGCACGAAGATACTTCATTACATAAATGCTTTTTCCATTTCGATTGGAAGGGATCCAGCAGTATCAATGGAGCCAACCTGACTGGCAAGAATATAAGTTCTAGCCAATAATTTATCATATACAGTTTGGATCGGGCTACAATGGGAATTAAACCGGCCTCTAGCCGTAGAGCTGCATTGGGAACACAATGCGGTACAGAAAATATAGCTAATTTGGACTGGATAATTTCTAAGGGGCAAAGATTATAGTGAGCGCACAGTTGAGACCCATATAACATTTCGGCAATGATTTTATCCACAAATACCTGGATCACGGAGTGGACATATTGTCCACCTTTAGTAAAGTAGAATCTTATCAATGCTGCGGCACTCCTCCGCACATTTGCCGCAACATAATTTATATGGATGAGCCAAGATCTAGATGCATGAAACATTCCCAGGTATTTATAGCTAGCAACCTGCTCAATAAGATTTTCATTAATTGTCCATTTATGTTTAATTTTCCTCTTCCTAAATACCAACACTTTGGTCTTTGAGTAATTGATTGTTAACAACTCCTCAGTGCAATATAAATGTAACATCCTCATTAGTCATCTTAAACCAATACTGGTTAGGGATAACAACACAGCGTCGTCAGCATATAGAAGTATTGACAGAGGATGAGTGTTCATCTTAGGGGGGTGAAAGTCAGGGTTTGATAGTCTCTTCACTGTTGAATTAATATAAAAATTAAACAATGTGAGAGCTAGAATACATCCCTGTTTGACTCCATTAAATGTATACACTGGTCTTGATAGAACCCCTACCTGGTTGCAATTCACCCTTAACCTGGTGTTTTCATGCAAACACCACATAGCAATAATAATCTTCTATCAATATTGGTGTTCTCAAATTTGGCCCATAATTTCTCTCTGGGGATAAGATCAAAAGCTGACGAAGTCGATAAAAGCAGAATAGAGGGCACCAGCTTTGGGAGATGCATATTTATCGACTAGATGTTGAAGGATAAACCTGTGAGAGCTGGACTTACCCGGGTTCAAAAGCTCCCCTAGCCAATGACCCTCAGTCCCAGTCACGCAGGTGGAAGGAGGAGATAACAGCAGTTAATAAAGATTAAAGAGTTTATTTGTAAGACCCAATTACATGGGATTAAGGCAAGCAATTAATCTCTACTCACTACATCATTGCAGACTCAAAACCAATACCCCAGTGGTAAGGCTAGATGAAGTGAAGTCCAAGAACAATACACATGTCGTGTCGAGACGAGCAAGCAGCAAGTGGAAGAGAGAGCAAGCAAGGAAGTGAAGCTATCAGCAAGTGTGTTAGCTTATATAGCGCAGACCCTGCACCTATAAATAGGACATTACTCACCCAGTTGTATAACCTATTCATCAACATGTTGATCCCAAATCTGTTCAAGGCTGCTGAGTCATATCACCTCGAGACTATGTCTCGTGACCAAAGACCTTCTGTACTTGAACTCAAGTAACACCCACCAGGTCAGGTGATAATCTCGATGTCAGGTGGTAATCTCGTTCTGCCTATGCAAAACCCAACATCCCCCTGCTTTTGCATTTGTGCAGAACGTGGTTATTTACCTCATACAACAGCAACAGCTTTGTTGACATCTGATGCTGTTTTTTCATCTATGGACTTTGATAAAAAACTTCTGCAGGAATGACTTTACCTGCCAGAAAATTTGAACCACTATCAAATCACTTCTGATGTATCCCTCCTCATGACACAGTTTTATTTGCAGACCCAAAACGTTGTGTATTGCTATCTGCCTGCAGCATAGCAATCCTGCCTTGGTTTCCTGAAAAAACTGTAATAGGTTTTTCACATCAATCCCAGCATCATTTAAACATTTTTAACAATTTAAACTATTTAAACAAATGCATTCAGTTCAGCTTCAGTTGAACTTTAACTTCTAGATGATTGTTTCTACAAAATCAATCAAAGTTATAAAAATAACAAACTTCAGGTGTGTTTTTGTTGTTCTTACTATCACAACCACAACTGGCATTTCTGTGAATCTGTAAACCACCTGTGCTCTGACTTGTAAAGTAATCTGGTGTGTGATGTTCCCTCCAGATAACACTCAACTCCTTTTCAGAGCTCTCCAAGCATGTCCTGTTGGTCTAACAGTCTGCCTATTACACTGACAGCAATATCTGGCCTTGTTGCTTGTACAGTAAAGCTCAACAGCCCAATGCTCCTGTGTAGCATTCAAACTGCTTTTCCACCAGCATGTGCTTGAAAATCCTCAACTATTTGGAGTCTCTCACTGAGTTAACTTTCTCCAAAATTCTCAATCACATCCATGATATTTCTTTGGTTTGTTACAGTAAGATACTGCCCTCTTGGTTCTCCCTCAACCTCTATTTACAAATAAAACAGTTGATCCACCACCAAGCAGTTTCATTTCAATGAAATTCCAAACCCTGGATCAATTATATCATATTGCTTTTATCTGTCCAGAAAAACAATAGATCATCCATTTAAACAAAGTACATACAGTCTATGTCCTTGTCCTCCTGTTTAACAAACAAACATTGATCTGCCTCTCTGTGCAAATCTCAAATTCAGCAATGTTTGAGTTCAAAACAGAATTCCAGCCTCCAGCTGATTTCTAGCTTTTCCTACAGAAAATTCTCAGACAGTTTTCTATTTAAAGACTTCCTCTCATTTAAAATGCTTATGTTCCAATATTTCAATTGTGAAATATTCATACATCTTTCCACATTCTTAAACATCAGTCTAACTGTTTCCAAGCAAATTGTTGTTGCACTCTCCTCATGATTATCCAGCTCCTTTAAACTTGAGCAAAAATCACAAGCAACCAATCTTGCTATTTGTCATATAACCTTTTTCAATCTGGTTAGTTTTCACTTAAAAATCTATCTGGTAACAATGAGTTCCATGGACTGCTGTTTGTTTCACCAGCTTCCATGTTTTGTTCTTTATCCAAAGAATTCAACTCAGCTTGCATAGCCTGAAGCTATGGTTCAGCTTCCTTAACAGATATTTTTTTCACCTCTTTGAAATTTTGAACTTTCAAATGGCTTTTCCTGCAAATTCATCCTGATATCTCACAGGTTGTTTGACTCACCTGTTCCTTACTTCATCAATTATCAGGTTCCTGTTCCAATAAATTTGCACCAATGATGAACAATCATTTGTTTAGTCTCCACTAAACCAAATGTGTATCAGAGTTTGTCAAATTTACCTGACTGTCTTTCAGCAAATGCTTTTCTATTCTGACTCTGCCCTGATGCATCTCCTGCATTAACAGAATTAATTTTGAAAAATGATCTCACCTTTTCATTCAGCATTATACTCAACACTTCTAGATAATCTCACTATCCAAGTGTTGTTCATGTGAAACACAATATTCTCATTTCTAGAAAAATCTCATGTAAGCTCCCTTACAGATTTCTTCTAACTTTGAGGTGTATGTACCTACATATCAGATCCAAGATCCTGAAATGTTTCTCCAGAAGATTCCTCCTTCTACACTACTTTCTATAAGGTGTACAGTTCAGCACAGAACTAAAACTACTATCATGTACATAATCAAAACATTTAAGAGCTTCTACCCAAACCTCATTATCCAAATTAGTATCACCTCTTCTGAGTGTTTGTTTACTCTTCCACACAATCCATGTGTTCAATATCACATCCTGTTAGAAATGCATCTAAATATGCACTGAATTGAACTTCCCCATATCTTAAAAGAAATAGGTAACATGGGTAATATGCTTGTTCTCATCCAAGCACAAAACACCTTGACTTTGTTCAATACTCCAGCTTTCTATCTAACATGTACACAACCTGTACCTCGTGTATTGATCAATTGACATCATGAAATAACGTGCCTTTCCTCTAAAGACCATCAGAGTATCACAAGATTACCAAGAACAAATTTAAATGAAATGAACTGGTTTTACAGCTTGCCTTCCAGTTTACCTGTTGAAGCTAGCATCCCTTGTTTATGTGCACAAAATTACCTTTCATGTGAAAATTACAATTTCCAATGCTTTCCCCACAACACAGTTTGCATTTTCTTTCACAGGCCTGTGAATCTAAATGACCAAACATTCATGTGATATGCATGCATGTACATGTCATACATATAAGCATTTAACCTTTTATAGTTGCATCAGTACAACCTTCCATTTCTTTATTTACATCATTACAGTATAAAAGAAATAATCCATCTCTTAGCTTTGCCATATAAACATACCTACTTATTCAGTATTTTACATTTTGCTACAGAAAAATCCACAATATACTCAAGTCATATATACATTCAGTACATTTCCTGACATTTCAGAGCATATATTACACTTTCTTGAATCCAAGTTATCCAACTTTCAAGAAATACAGTTCAAAAACATGACTGTTAAACCCCTGACCATTTGCATAGTCCTCTTCCTGTTTATTCATGTCCAACACAGAAAGCTTCATTTAAACAATCCACTGTTTTCTGTCCACAACAAAATAATGTCCATTTTGTTATTTCCTGGGTTAAAACACAAAGTTTTTCTCATCAGCAGCACCCCTGCTGATTTCAAGCTCCTTCTTCATGATCCCACATGAAGAAAATGAAGAACAGCTTCTCATTTTAAGCACAGCTTTCTCTGTTCAAAACTGACGCGCTGTTTTTCTTGTTGTTTTAAAACCACGCCTCCGCTGGTTTGATACAGCTTCCCGTGTAGTATCAAGTTACCCAGATACGTTCCTGTCACACGTGACTTTGCTGCGACATGACGCTCCAGACGTTTTACCCACGTCAGACGTAATCCACGCATTTGTAATCCAAGCCACTTGTTGATACAATGCAAAAGATAGCTGATCCGCTGCTGTGTGAAGAAGAAACTGTAAATAGAAATATGATCCTCCTGCCTGTAGCCTTGACTCAAATGAGTTGACACAGAGCCTCCTGGAGATTATTTCCTTGCCCGATACAGCTCCTTGACAATCACTCCAGCACGCTGTGGAAAACGAAATCCTTGTGTCCAGCGTTGTTCACTTTTCAGCCTAGTAGCTGCCCGGTAGCCTCGGATTTTGCCAAGCCTGGCATCTCCGTTCCAGCTGCTTTCAAAACGAAAAATCTTCCGTCTCTCAGTTTCTGCATTCTTCAGTTGTGCTGCATTCCAAGCCGCTGTTATCAGCATCCAGCTTTAGCAACATGCCTTCGCCTTCCCGGTTTATTTACAAACCGTTCTTACAAATAGTAAACAATTTCTCTTAACTCTATAACTGCCGAATTTCTCCGAACTGCGTCTCTGTGGCTTATCTGCCCATCTGAGATAACCATCAGATCGTTATCTGATCCTTATCTGGTCCCATAACCAGATGTGAGAGCTGGACTTACCCGGGTTCAAAAGCTCCCCTAGCCAATGACCCTCAGTCCCAGTCACGCAGGCGGAAGGAGGAGATAACAGCAGTTAATAAAGATTAAAGAGTTTATTTGTAAGACCCAATTACATGGGATTAAGGCAAGCAATGCATCTCTACTCATTACATCATTGCAGACTCAAAACCAATACCCCAGTGGTAAGGCTAGATGAAATGAAGTCCAAGAACAATACACATGTCGTGTCGAGACGAGCAAGCAGCAAGTGGAAGAGAGAGCAAGCAAGGAAGTGAAGCTATCAGCAAGTGTGTTAGCTTATATAGCGCAGACCCTGCACCTATAAATAGGACATTACTCACCCAGTTGTATAACCTATTCATCAACATGTTGATCCCAAATCTGTTCAAGGCTGCTGAGTCATATCACCTCGAGACTATGTCTCGTGACCAAAGACCTTCTGTACTTGAACTCAAGTAACACCCACCAGGTCAGGTGATAATCTCGATGTCAGGTGGTAATCTCGTTCTGCCTATGCAAAACCCAACAAAACCCTTGATCCATCTTTGATCTACCTATTCTGAAACCAGCCTGTTCTTCAAGTATATTTTCTACATATATACACTCCAATAATTTGTCAAGCAGATGACGAGCATATAGTTTGCACTGTGACAGCAGGTTACACCCCCCCCCAACATTGTCTGACTGTGGGTCCCGATTTCTGCACTCGTGCAACTGCGGCTAATTTTTTTTAAAATGCTCACATTGTGTGTGCAAAAATAAAAAAAAATGTTGTGCCAACCACTGATAGCCCTTCCAAGGTGCCACATGGGCACTTTGAAGGCGCTGTCAGTGACTCTCAAAATGGAGATTGCGAAAGCCGTCTGTCAAGCCGGACTTTGCAGTCTCTGAGGAAAAAAAAGAAAGGGTAAGGGGACAAAAAGCCACAGCGAGCTGAAAATGGCTCACGATCATGGCAGGGAGGTGGAGACATGTCGTTCCTGCTTCAGGGTCCCCTGGGATACTCATGGGAGGACTGAGCAGGAGGGAGGGGGCGAATAACCCATGGTGAGCCTGATCGTTTGTGAGGCGCACTGTGGGGTGTTCACTGAACAACCAACCCACTGTGGCTTATGGCCAGGGTGGGTTAGCATGATGTGCGAACACACCCATTGTATTATGTTAGCCTAGTTAATAAGTAAAATGTATGGGACTCTGAAAAGGCTATGATGTGAATGGGGTTGGGGGATTGGGGTGGGGGGAAGTTAATTATGTTTACCTACTCTATACTCAGTTTAATTGGATTTGTCCTCTAAAATTTATTGCACTGCAATTCTTGAGCATATGTGTGCATATAATGTATATTTTTAAGCTTCTTTGACTTGATTAATCATGTATTTCCAGGTGAATGGGCAGTGTGCAGGACACACAGCTATGCAAGCTGCTAGTCAGAATGGACATGTTGACATTTTGAAATTGCTTCTAAAACAGAATGTGGATGTAGAAGCAGAGGTAAGTTAATGTTTAATTTCTCAGCTAAATACCAGTAGAAGTTGCCTATAATTTTAAACATGCACTTAACGTTTTATGTTCTAAATCAGTCATTTATAACTTCAGCTATTGCTTCTGGGTAAGGATCATCTTGACTCTTCATTTTATTCCCATGTGTCATTATTTAGCAGTGGCCTTATTAACCAGGGTTATCAACAGTCATGTATAATGTCAGACCATGATAAGTAAGCCATTTACACATGAAGGGGGAGGAACCATGTGATCCTGAAGGTTGTGCTACCCCTAAACCATGGTTCTCTGCACTAGTCCTTGTGTTTTAGCTTGACCAGACTATTGCATGGAGTAGTCATGCTGTTTACATTTCAACAAAACATCAAGTGTGCCGTATTTTATTTTGTGTCTGTCTCGCAAACATATGCGTGTGTGTATATGTGTGTGTAAATAAATATAAAAGGGTAGTAAATAGTGGATCACTTCACTAATGGTGTAGAAAGTGCTTAATCATCTGCCAGAAGTTAGAACTATTGTCTGGAACCAAAGTAATAATGACTAATTCAGTTAAATGTTAATTTAGGACAAAGATGGAGACAGGGCTGTTCACCATGCAGCTTTTGGTGATGAAGGAGCGGTGATAGAGGTGTTGCATAGAGGCAGCGCAGATCTCAATGCTCGCAACAAACGTAGACAGACACCACTTCATATTGCTGTTAATAAAGGTCATCTCCAAGTAGTGAAGACATTACTGGACTTTGGTTGCCATCCTAGTCTGCAGGTAATTTGTGCTATTGTTTGCTATTTTTTTTAATTGCCAGTAAAAGGTATGAAGTGTATAGAAACATATATGTATGGAAACATATGTTACGTTCATAAGGAAAGCAGTGGGGAGAGTGGCTTGTTTTTGAGACCGCTCTTAATGGCTGCCTTGGTTCTATGGGGGTGAACTGGAGAAACAGCCCAGAGACAACCCATGGTACCAGGTCTGGACATAATGTCAACCATGGTTTAATCAACCCAGAGTTGATAACCGAACAACAAACCATGGGTTTTCTTTGTGGCTTGTGGCTGGTTAACAAACCAGTTTGTTAGCAAGGCTAGGTTCAGACACAATGTCCCAGTTAGCACAACATGCTGGGCTTATTAGGGGTTGTTGTTGCCCTGGTCGGAGGTTGTATATTCAAAATTGCCTGGCATGCACCACAGCTCATTGCGGTGGGGTGCCGGACGACATTTTGAATATACAACCCCTGACTAGGGTGATCAGGGGGTTGCCATGTTGTGCAAACCCAGCCACCGTGGGTTATTTGAGGGTTACACAACCCTCTCATAACCCTTGGTTTGTAGTAGGGTTATGCGAGTGTTGTTAACAGCAATCCAGGTTCCAATAACACACCATGTGTGCTCATTAAATGTGAACCAGGCCAGGTTCCTAGAAAAGCTGATCAAGGAATGAGTATCTTCTAGATGGGTTAGTACTCCCTCAGAAAGATCAAATTTGCAGTCTGGGAGTGCTTCTGGAACCAACTGTCCTGATGGCCAGGTTGTGTTTGTGGCCAGGTGCACTTTTCTGTAGCTTCAGGTAGTTTGCCAGCCTTGTTCCTTTCCTGGAGAAGGCAGATCTGGCCAGTCTGGCCACTGTTACACATGCTTTGGGCGGGTTCATCCAGTTTGGACTACTGCAGTGCACTGGCCTGTTATGTGGGACACATTGATATTGTTCCATGTGCATTGGTTCTTGGTTTGTTTCGAAGCCCAATTCTAAGTACTAGTCATCACCTTTAAAGCCCTATACATTTTGGGTCCAGAATATCTAAAGGACCACTTATTTCACATAATTTTGCCTGCCCATTGAGACTATTGGGGAAGGTCCTTCCTTCACTGCCATTGGAGGCCAATTTGGTGGATACTTGAGACAGGGCCTTCCTGGTAGTAGTGCATAGGCTTTGGCTTGCCTTCCTCAGTGAGGCCTGTGTGGCCCTTCCTTCCTTCCTTTTTTTCTTTCTTTCTAACGTTCAGAAAGTTTATGAGGTCTTTTTTTTTTTTTTTTAAAGAAAGCCTTTAATGTTAGTTGATTTGTTGCTATCTTTTAATACTTTTAGGTAATTTAAAGTTTGCTTTTTTAGTATACAGTAATACCTTGGATTGCAAGCATAATTCATTCCGGAACCATGCTTGTAATCCAAAACACTCTTATATCAAAGCGAGTCTCTGGCGGGCCTGAGCGGGGCCGATTTTGGCCCGCTCGAGGCGAGCGGTTACATCCCTACACTTGTATTGTAAGACGTCGCTTGTTTATCAAGTCAAAATTTATTTAAAAAATTTGCTTGTCTTGCAAAACGCTCTCAGACCAAGTTACTTGCAATCCAAGGTATTACTGTACTGTGTTTTTTATTTGTTTTGTAAGCTGCTTTGGGGGCCTCTTGTGTGGTGGAGAAGTTGGATATAAATGCCAATATAAGAAAATAAATAATAGTCAGGGATGCTTTCAGAAATGCAGCTACAACCTGGAGCTGGGCATAAAGCGCAGTCTTCTCACTTTCAGCTTCCCTAGAACTCCATTTGCTTTCTTCTTTAAAACATAAGATGGCATGTCTGGATGTTGCCTCTGCAAAAGCTTTAATTCTTCTGACGAGCTGCATCAAATACCTATTTCTTAACGGACTAGAATAATTCTTGCAGTGGTAGGGTATAGCTATAAATGCTTTCCGTAGTTACTCTGCCATTCATGCTTTCTTAGTAATGCTTTACGTGAGGCTGCTTCTAAAGTTTAAAAGTACCAGGTAGCTGATGCTGATGGGGTTATTTGCCAGAAGTATATTTCCTGAGAATTCCACATCAGCACTGACTTGCTATAGTCAGTGAGCCAGGTTCAACTCAAACTAATAGTTCTAGGGTGTTACACTGTTAAGCTTTTAAGTGAACTTGGGTTTAAATACCTCGGAGACTATGACCTGGTTCACATGTAACGGTGGCAAATCATGGGTTAATTAACCCACGATTTACTGCATGCCACTGTCTCTTTAAATATGCAACATCCGATCTGCCCAATCGGAGGTTGTTCCGTGATGTCTGAACCTGGACACTACTGGTTAATCGTAGATTAAACAGCTCATAGTTAACCTACATAGTTAGGTTAACTTTGGGTTGTTTAACCCAGTATTAACCCATAGTATCTGGGTTCAGATGTAACAGAACATTCTCCAGTTGGGCCGATCGAGGTTGCATATGCCAAATGATGGTGGCACGCATGTGGCAAATTGTGGGTTAATTAACACCTGTTACTGTAATGTTAAGTGAAGTCCGTTATATCCGAACTCCCCCGCCCTCCTCTCTCTGAATCCCCAGTGTAATCTCTTTGATTTGGGAAGAGCAGCAGTGCATCTAGTATTTACAAAGAGGTAGTGTTATTTTGTTCCCTTTCAGAGTAATACACGTTAGAAATTTAAATAGAATTTTCTTATAACTATTGAAATTCTTTAAACATTGCTGGAAACATTTTATGTATCTTAGTCCCATAAAACACTGTCTGTAAAGATATGGTAGTTCACTACTTTTACTGTATCATGATTTTTTCTCAAAAGTCAAATCTTGCATTGATCCAGTTAACATTCATGTGAAATGTGTGTTTTATATAAAGTGTGTATAAGTGTGTGTAGTTATTTATCTCAAATTATACATGTAGCCTTTTCATAATCAGATGTTTTCTCTGGGAATATGCTTTTTAAATAGGTATTAATGGGAATTAACTAATGCCTATTTTTAGGATTCTGAGGGTGATACACCTCTTCATGATGCAATAAGTAAAAAGCGTGATGACATCTTGGCAGTACTTCTAGAAGCTGGAGCAGATGTTACTATTACAAACAACAATGGGTTTAATGCTCTCCATCATGCTGCACTAAGAGGAAATCCAAGGTACAGTTAACATTGGTTGCTTCATAATGTTTGGTAACCCAAATAATTTATTTCTGTGGAAAATTATACATTAGTTCAGATGAGAGTTTCATTTGGGTTTAAATACAGTTTTTCTATTGCTCAGTGGTTGAAGTGTTAATATTAGCACAAGTGAACATGTTTACACATTATGGCTACCACATGCAGGTCATCTTAAATATTTCCATATGGTGAACTGTGCCATGTGTAATCAGGTGGGTATTTCCATGCTGCCCCCATAGTGGAAGAGCCTGGGGATAAAATAGCTTGTAATGTAATTGGTGCATCAAAACCATGGCTGCAATTCCCACAGCGTTGGAAATAAAGTCCTATTTCCATTAATGAATTAGAGCTACTTAAGAAAAGATGCTGTTGTTCAGGTGTCTCTAAAAGCTACAGATACAGGATGTAACCACTCTGCTGCAGCTGTTTATATACCACTAATATTTGTGCATTTTTATATTGCATGGGTGGGCCAGATTACGTGGGTACTTCCCTTACTGATGTTCCAGTCCCATCATCTTCCATCTTCAGCAGAATACTAATGCTAGAATGGGAAATCCTCATGTGATATGAGTATTCCAAGTGTAGTGTGTGATAGCCAGCCATGGGTGGGCAGCTTTGCAAAGCAATCATGCTGCAAAAGTAAAATCTGAGTCAGGCCTGAGGTTTAGCCCTATCTGAGGTGAGGTATCCATTAAGAGAAGAATAGCTCTGTGATAGGTCTCTGATAGTGAAATTTAATTGGCCCTCACCTGGAACTAAAATACTGATACCTTTGGGGCAGAATAGCTCTTTATTTTTAAGAAGAAAAACCTTATATTGCCCTGAAATGTAGTTTATCTGTAATATGGAACAGCTGTTTATAGAGAAATTCCTTGCCCAGATCTGAAATTTCTATCTCTAATAGGTTCAAGATATTTTTATGCAGGATGGGCAGAGAGTGGCTAATTCAGACATACCAATCTACGGTCAGGGAAGCTGAGTTATGATTTAAGGTGGTCTGAACTGATAAAACATGTTTTGCACACAGCTAGGGAATGAAAATAAAAAAATCCTCCATGCTTTGAACTGGGCTTGCAAATCATAGTTTGCGCTAACTATAGTTTACTGGAATATCTGAATTGACAAACTATTATTTATTTATTTATTTATTTCTTATATTTATTAATCGCCCATCTGGCCGGTCACCCTGGCCACCACTATAGTTAAAGCTGCTGCTGCTTCGCACTGGAGGAGGGAATGAATTTATAAAGCAAAGTGCCAAGGGGACAGAAAATGAAAACAAACAAGGAGCTCTAAAGCTTGGTATGTTTGTACAACTGGAGATTCAAACCATGGTTTTAATTCTAAACTATGGGTAATGCAAACCATGATTTTGTGCGATATTTGAATTGAGACAGTGACTTACATGATACAATACAGTGACTCATCTCTGCAGTGCAATAGAACAGGTAGATATCCTGAACCATTTATCATTTAATCCAGTGTCTGACCCAATATAGATGTTGTCCAGTGTGGTGCAGTGGTTAGAGTGTTGGACTGGGGCTCGGGAGATCTGGGTTCTAGTCCCCACTCAGCCATGAAGCTCACTGGGTGACTTTGGGCCAGTCACTGACTCTCAGCCTAACCTAGCTCACAGGGTTATTGTGAGGATAAAATGGAGAGGAGGATTATGTAAGCCGCCTTGGGTTCCTTGCAGAAAAAAGGTGGGATATAAATATAATAAATAAATAAATAAAATAGGTAGGGATATAATTCTGGACATATAAAAAGTAAACAAGGAGTTAAGCTTTGCTTTCTCACTCCAAAATTTCTTTCCGTCCACGCCCACTTCATACTATATTCTCTACATTCTAGAGCTCTGAATAACCAGCTGAACCATTCATTATTGAATGTGTCTTTGTCTTTGTAACATTTTACAGCTGCTCAACAACATAAGTAAAACAGGACCTAAATATTTGAATTTGAAAGGTGATCAACACCTGAGAGTGATCCTGCAGAGATTTGATTGCCATCTGAACTGTATACCAGTTCCTGGACGTGTATCATTAACTGGGATCATTGGTGTCCTCACAACTTTTTGTACAACAAAGCTTATTTCAAAAATCCCAAGAAGTATATGATATAGTACATCTTGTACTCTATGCTCCCCTCTCTGGAACAATTTCTTCCCTTACAGTCCACCCCCTTTCCTGCAAGCATGGTTTGAGTTAAGAGTGGTCTCTCTACCACAACACATATAGCTTCTATATGAAGCTCATGCCAACTTGCCCAAGTAATCAGTCATCATGTAATTTGTCACACAAAGGTCTGGTGCAGATATGACCTTGTCTTCCTAAAACCACAATTTAGGAAGAAATTCTCTTTCCCTTTCTTTCTGTGTTAAGGTTTAGTGTTACATCTGTACACATGCCATGGTCAGCACAAACCAGGATCCCTTATAACTGATTTGCAAATCAACTTCAAAACCATGTCATTCTGCACCACCAATCAATGGGTGATTAGTGATCTCCCCTCTCCAGTCTGCTGGATGTCCACATGCGGACCTAACATTTGCATAACTAGTGTCCATAAAATTCAACACGTGTTGTGTGCTATATTGTAATTGAGATATTGATTGCATGATCTATCTTCAGAGGCTTGAATCGGGATAAAGGATTTTTATTACACTACAATTGGGATAGTTGTGCCCAGTGGGTAGAAATGTGAAATCTTGTTGCGTTGCATATAGCTTCTACTTGCCATGACATCCATCTGAACCAACTCTTAGTATTTTTACTGAAGTTTCAATTACCTGTGCAAGCTGACCAAGCTGGGAGGAAACATAATCACTGAACAGCAGTCTGAACAGAATGCTGTTCTTGTGCGTGCTATGTTAATGAACCAGTTCATCTATTTTGGTAGAACCTGGAAGAAAGTATAATTACCCTAAAGACTGCTTCCATATTTTATCTTTTCTCCCTGAAGAAAAATTGCAAGAAATTTTGCTTGGCAATAAAACAGGTAGATACCCTGTATCTGCTAGTTTCTGTCTTCCACATCTGTGTGATACAGCCGTCTTTCCAATGAACCTTTATTTATTTATTTATTTATTATATTTATGAATCACCCATCTGGCCAGACATCCAGCCACTCTGAGCGATGTACAATCCAATAAAATACAAAGGGGGACACACACACACACACACAGTATAAAACACAATTAAAAACAGTACAAAACTTAAAAATCCTAACCCACCTCATATTCCTGCCTGAAAAGCCACGTTTTTAATGCACGGCGGAAGCTACGGTAATCAAGGAAGGGGCAGGCGGAGGTCACTGGGGAGAGAGTTCCATAAATTGGGGGCTGCCACAGAAAAGGCCCTCTTCCTAGTCCCCACCAGCCTGGTTTCTCTGGCTGATGGGACAGGGAGAAGGCCATCCGTGGCAGAGCGGCCTACTTGGTGTTGCTGAGCCTGACTGATGATGTGTTTTTTATTCTTCCTCCTTGTTCAAAGGAAATTAATTATATTATTTAAGTATAGTGTGAAAAATAGTCATCTTGGAATATTTAAATCCTTTATAATTGGTGTGTATTTACTTCCATATATGTGAGAGCAAAAGTGTTGACTAGTGATTAATATTTAAGGGTTGTATCCCATGCTGTTCTCCACTAGTGGAATGGAAACCACTGAGGAAATGGATTTCCCCTGCAGTTCCCTGCACGCCCCCAAATCTGCACTCCCATGCAACCCCCAAATCTGCTCCATATGGTTGTGGAAAGTCTGGAGCAGATTTGAGGAGTGAAGGGGAAGTCCCATTGTGCAAGCAGAATCCCACTCACGTGACTTTGGATGGAGCCTGATGTGTTTGTGTTTATACACAGGTGTCTTTAAATGACATGTAACAGAATGACAGCAGATTTATTGCAGTAGTAGCTATGTTAATGACAATTGAATGTAAGCAAGTCACCATTAACTGTTAGGTTAACCCTCCCAGTTTGATCAGTTACAATAGAATACTTTTGTGGTTTAATCCCACAATGCCTTTGGAAGGACTAACACAATTATGGACAAATCCCGTCTGAAACATTTATTTACTGACATTAAACATCTTGGTATTAGCCCAGTAGTAGAGTTTGTTTACTTTTCTGTTAATTTTTGTACAATGGAAGAAGTCTTGGTGATTGCATGCTATTCTTTGAACTTAATTTGAGACAAGCAAAAATAACATTAAAATAGAGGGATCATAAATCAAATATATTTGAATGCTTTTGAGTTTATTTTATAGGAGTGTCTTATAGTTTGCTCTTTAAAAAGAACAAAACAAAAACACAGAGGTAATGACACTTTTTAAAAAATGGAACCATTGGTCTCAAGATCATAGGGCAGTATCTGATGCTGCCCATCTGCAAGTGCTTATGCAAGCTCTGCCAACCTGCCCTGTTCCAGGGTTGCCCCCAGAAGTGCTAAATCTCATTGTGCAAGCAGTGAGCACCGCTTGCGGAATGGAATCTGCAGAGCTAGCCACTCGCAGGTGGTCACCATTAGATATTGCCCATAATAATTTACAACAGTATGTGCGTGGGGAGGGGGATGACAGTTTCCAATATGTTGAGAAGCAAAGTACCTACTCTTAACCTAAGAGTCAGTGCTGATGCTTAGTTTTATACAGGCTTGTAATTGTGTACTTGACTACTTATAAGCAGCCCTTTTTTCTTGCATATTTTCATATCTTGCTGTTGAAAGCATTTGTCCTGTAGTGATCAATGCATAGCTACAGCTGGTTGAAGGGGACCAAATCCATTAAAGAAGTGATTTGGTTCCATTTTACCAGCTTTAGCAAAGCATTGAAGTTTAGGAAACATACAACTGTTTTCATGTTGTGTTAAGTTCTTATGATACATACATGGTTTTAAATTGGAATTTTCCCAGTATTTTCCATAAAAATGATTCCTCTCTACATTATAAAAAGGTAGAAAAAGTGAAAGTCCAAATGTTAAGTCATAGAGGAAACACTTTAAAGGCTTGCAATAATTAGTTGTTCGTCCTTTCCATTTATATCTTTTTGTAGTCACAACGTTTAATGAAAACTCAAGGCAGAGCTAATTGAGTCCCTTTCCTTGGGACCATAGAGATATAAAATATTATTATGCACTTTTGTTGACTGTATGGGCAGCATATTTATCACCCAAATGGAACCTATCAATGAAAGGAAATACTATGGTCAGTATCCAGTACTGCTCCTGTGCCTCCACTAGATCTACTACATCCGCAGAACCTACTGTTGGCACAAGAACTAGTGCTTCCGAAAGCAACCCTGAAAGTGAGCGGAACTGCTCATTTCTGGAGCAGGACAGGTCAGCGGAGCTCCCTTTTGTGAGCTCTGCTGACCTGCCCCGTTCCAGAAATGAGTTGCCTTATGAGATGCTAGCTTCCCGTTGCACTAGTGATGAGTCCTGCTGTCCTGTATTTTTACAAGTTTACTACTGATCTTAATTACAGCAGCTGTTTGACAGAGAGCTGATTAGGGGAAGGTAAAGGAAAGGTGCTGTAGCTTGCCGCTTTTAACGCTTCTACAATTGTTCTCAAGTATAATCCCAGTTGATATTTCTGAAGGCCTTTTCATTCTTTCCATATAGAATATCGGGTGGTATGTGTTATAAATAATTACTTTATCTCTCTTTGGGATGCAGTTATCATAATGCACTGCATAGCCTTTGAAATCAGAATTAAAATTGCATGTGGTTTGGTTAATAAAATATAATTAGTTCAAACATGGCAGTAGATGTAGAAAAGCAGTATTTTATTTGAAAGCTACAATTGTTGAGCCAAGCTAGAGGGCACAATAGTATTTCAGGCCATATGTTAATAATGTAAACATTAAATATAGCCTGTCTGCTTTCATAGAATCATAGAATAGTAGAGTTGGAAGGGGCCTACAAGGCCATCGAGTCCAACCCCCTGCTCAGTGCAGGAACCCAAGTCAAAGCATCCCTTGACAGATGGCTGTCCAGCTGCATCTTGAATGCCTCCAGTGTCGGAGAGCCCACCACCTCCCTAGGTAGTTGGGTCCATTGTCTTATTGCTCTAACAGTCAGGAAAATTTTCCTGATGTCCAGGCGGAATCTGGGTTCCTGTAACTTGAGCCCATTATTCCGTGTCCTGCAATCTGGGATGATCGAGAAGAGGTCCTGTCCCTCCTCTGTGTGACAACCTTTCAAGTACTGGAAGAGTGCTATTATATCTCCCCTCAGTCTCCTCTTTTGAAGGCTGAACATGCCCAGTTCTTTCAGTCTCTCCTCATAGGGCTTTGTTTCCAGTCCCCTAATAATCTTTGTTGCCCTCCTCTGAACCCTCTCCAGTTTGTCTATGTCCTTCTTAAAGTGTGGTGCCCATAACTGGATGCAGTACTCAAGATGAGGCCTAACCAGTGCTGAGTAGAAGGGAACTAGTACTTCATGCAATTTGGAAGCTATACTTCTATTAATGCAGCCCAAAATAGCATTTGCCTTTTTTGCAGCCACATCACATTGCTGGCTCATATTCAGCTTGTGATCTACAACAATTCCAAGATCCTTCTCGTTGCAAGGCTGCTGGTGGTGATGAGATTTCTGTAAATATACATAGTTTCTCTTGTTTCAACAGAAGCATAGCATGTGTGCAGCTTGAATTTGAGAATTTAAGGCATCTATAAAATTGGCGTCTATTTTTATCATTTATATGGAAACTGTTGTACTAGTCCAGCTGCTCATGTGTTCTTTTGGATGGCAGTAGTTTTCATGTACTGACCATATCTGGACAAAAAGTGACTATGGAAAGAAGCATGGTAGTATTTGATAATGTCAGCATCTGTTATCCTTGTCAGTCAAATGGTTTAGATGTTTGAGTTAACAACTGTGTCAGCAGATGTCCAGACTTCAACTAGAGCTTAGCTAGAATTCAACTGCTGACCTAAGTGAGGGAGGTGACATTTTAGTGTGACGATATTCTAAGAAAAATACTAACATGAATTTTTATAAAGCTGTGTGTATAGTTCATCTAAGGTTTATTTTGCTGCTTGTTAACAATAGTGCTGTAAGCAAGGTACAAAGTCTGTTACTCAAACAATGCTCAATTTTTAAAATGTGAGTCTTTGAACGTTAATCTTTAATTTGTTGCTTAGATGCCCTATTATTAGAAATGGGCAGTGCCTCATAGAAATAATTCAGGTTTGCCAACTTTGCTACTAGTGAATTCTGCTCCCTGATAATAAATCTGTTGGTTGTAGAATAGAATTCGCGTTAGTCACAATTACCAATATTGACTACCGTTCCACACATTTGCTTTATCAATCATATTTAGATGTTTATTGTGGTCCGAACACAACATATCTGCAAGATAAAATTGAAAGTTAAGGGTTTTTGTGTGTCTGCCTAATGAGAAACATTCAAGTCTAATTTCATCTGAAGCTGAAATCATAATATTTACTGTAGCTCCATCTAATAACAGCCAGATTCCAGTTTAGAGAACCTGTAATATGTGTAAATAGTTGCGTTTGTGAAATATAATGTTAATCTATCTGAACTGAAATAATATATTATGAAGGTTCCTTTAATGTTTAAGTTCTGTGTTTTCAATTTTCACATGGTTTTTGTAAATAATAGTTAATGGGTTTCTGAACTCTTCACCAAAGCTTGACTAACAAATTGTATTGCATATTTTTGTAATTAACTCAAAAAGATTTTGCCCCTAATAGTAAAAACGGCATTTTGGGTGTCTGCCAGGACATTCTGCCTGCCATCTTTGAATTTTTCAAGACATTAATTAGCAGTTTTGCACTTTAACAATTGTCTTTCCTCTTTAAGATCTTGGAAACTAATGGCATCTGTATACTGGCAGAAGAAAGCTTTATGCATGCGTGAACTGAGTAGGAACTTGAAACAGATGTTTACAGTGAAATCGAGTATATGATGCCATAATGCCTAGATGCCACTGTGTGCCATAATATCCAATCCACCTACCTACCTTGAATTTTTACTTTGAAACCTGTCATATATTTATTTGCATACTGGTATCCCTTGTATGGTTAGCAGTCTTTCCAGGTAGCTAATCAGTCTGGATAAAAATCAATGATTTTATAAAAATTTTAACTGGATTACAAAAAAAATTAAATCAGATTTTCTTGATTTAAATTTTTTTTTAAAACTCTGAATATAAGCCAGTTGGCCCTACACTTAGCCTAAATAGAATCAATGCTTCTACCACATACAGTGAACCAAAGGAGGCTTTGTCTGTACCTATGAAAGAGAGGTATTTCATTTTCACCTGATGAAAATAAACTGCTCTTGTCTGCCCAGTAACTCCCAGACCTTTCTGTGACCTTTCAATCATGGACATTTACTTTTGTTTGCTACTTTGTTTTTGTGACGGTCAGGATAGGCCAAGGAAGAGTGAAGTAGAAAGGATCAACACTGGAAAGAAGGCAAAATGTTGAGTTCACAGGTTCCAAGAGTTGTGCCGCCCTCTGGCAAGGTAGCAGGCAGCCACCCTCCCAACATAGAAGCTGCAGAGGTGGGCAGGGGCTGTCCCTGAAGCTATGTGGTGATACCCCTCTAGCTCCAAGATTGGGAAAAAGTCTGTGGGTTGTTTGGCAGCCTGGAAAGACTTTATCTAGGAATTTTTAAAAAATGCATTCCCTCCATATGTAAAGAAAAAGGAAAGGATGCAAAATGTATACAGTGCGAAAAAGAGATGCAAGGCCTGCTTGTAAGAATAAGACAGTGTAAATAATACTCTATTAGTTGTAAATTAACATAGTTTGGTGCTCAGTTTTTCACTATTGTATAGTACTAAATGAAGTATCAAAGGGAAATTTGTTTTAAATAATAGAAATCAGCCTTTTTCCCTATCTAATTTAAATCATGATATAAATCATTGATTTAAAATACTGCAGCAAACACCAACTGCTCATTTCATTTCAGCAGCTGAGCTGGGCCTTGAGTCTTCTCCCAGATCAGACTGCTTAAGTCCTATTGACATGTTTGCTAAACTGGGTAAATGAAAGACGTAGGGTGGCTTCAGAATCACACCCTGCCTATACTGCTTAAACACCTTTGTTACAACTTTTTAATTGGTAAGAGATTTTTCTGCATGGACACCCAACGGCACATGATCCTTACACCTCATAAGTGGAGTAGTGTGGGCAGGGATAAAGATTAGACTGTGTACGCATAGGGTTCTAAGCACATGAATAACATTTATGTTATGTCATCAATGAAAGCAAGATAGGTAAGGGCAAGCACAATTGGAAAAATTGCAAACCACAGCAAGGGTGCTAGTTAGCAAATAAATATTAGGCAGATTTCTAACTGAAAATTCAAGGCAAGTTAGGCAGAAGGCTGGAGGCAAACCTTTGCTAGTACATTGAGTTTACCCACTTTGACAAATATGTGAAAATGCCTTGTTAATAATATTGAGTTTGAATGGTCCTTTATGTACACACAAGTTTAGCTGCCAAGAAAATCCCTTACTTAGTGCTTTACATAGTAGATAAAGGATAATTTGGCAAAAACTTCTCAACTCTAGATTTTTTTATAAAGCTTCAGTAAAAGAGATTTCAAACTAGAAAATGTTGAAAAAGCTTGATCAGGCAATCAAAGTTATCATGATCCTGAAATAGTTTAGTAATAGTTTTTACCTATACGATTAATGTTTTTATTCTATATTCTAGAGTGATTATTTATTTATTTATTACATTTATACCCCGCCTTTTTTCCTGCAAGGAACCCAAGGCAGCTTACATAGTCCTCCTCTCCATGTTATCCTCACAGTGCTTTTAGATCTTGAATGGAAAGAAAATAAAATGTATGCCTGTACAATATTGGCAACACCAATGTTGTACTGCCAATGAATAGCACACTGGACATCCCCCCACGTTTTAAACAAATGTTAATGTTTCACAAATTGTAAAGAAGTGTGTACTTTCATACTACTGTTCATTGGATCCTTTCACATGTTAATTTCACCTATAGAAGAACAACACTTGGATCAGGAGTTTAGTTCAGTTTTCTTTTACTGGTAGTTCACACCTGCCAAAAATACATACTTCTTTACATTCCATAATATTGTATTTTCATATGGGTACATAAAGAAGTATGTGCTCTGGACAGGTTTAAAGAATAGCAATCTGCTGGATGTAGCTGAAAAGCATTTTTCTCACTCTTGTCCTAAGGTGCAAAATAATGGTTCCCAATTAGTCGCAAGAACATCTTTTTGTTCTTGTTTTTTAATAACTGGCATTATTGCTAAAATCCACAATGTAATTTACCTGCACAGTAACTTAACGCATATTAAAATGCATTGGACTGTCATGAAGATCTCAAGTACTTGTCCAGACGTCTGATGCTTCTTACTGTCTTTTAAGCATATGTATAAAGAACAATATGATTTCACCAAAAGTTGGCTGTATAAAATGCCTTCATGAAATGATAATTGTATTCCACTTTGAGCTTGGATTGCCATTGGCCTTTATCCATATTTTAGCCTGTTTAAACTAGAGTTTGAAGGCAATTCAGATGAAATGGAAAGAATAATCTTTGTAAAAAGTCCCAGCTCTTTTGCTGTAGTTCACAATGTTGTTTTTTTTTAAAGAATTATTTGAGAGTGTTGCTGAATAAAAAGCTGACAAACTTCAAAAAGAGAACACACCTTCTAAATATAAGGATTGTTCTTTAGTTGGTTCTATTTCACGCAGTGTGAGCTGGTCCTTTCTGAACACTTCCGGAATAGTTAACTTCATGCAGTAGTTCATTTGTTTCAGTAAAGGATCATTTGCAGGCTTGCCACATGTATCAGGTTAGCTATATTGAGATTTTTTTTAGCAGTCTAATCAATTCCATCTCTTTCTGTTGAATCCTGCAGTATGGCAAAGAAAGTACAAGATCAGGTTGCAAGAACCAATACAATTTTGTTCATGTTTGTGGGGTCAGATATTTTTGAACAGCTGAAATATGTAGATTGTAATTCTGAAAAATGCATGACATCTGTAAAGTTGATTTGTAATCTGAACAAGGAAATATGTTTTCACTTGAGCTTTTCTCTAAATGAATACTCAAGTAGATCATATTAAAGGTCCTGAGACGAGAGGAAAACCATGAATGTTCAATTTCTGCAGCCCATGACAAAAAGGTAGTGCAGCTGATAGAGAGCAAATCAGAGCCTAGCAGTAGCTAGCACAGTTCTGCAAGGAGAAACAGCAATGCAGCATAAGAATTATAACTTGCTCGTTTCAGATTTGAACTGTATTGTTGTCATGCTCCAGAATAAAATAGTTTTAATGTTCTTTCCTAGTAGAAGTACCTTGTAGTTAAATTATGCATTGCCATCTTGTTTTCTTATGGATAATGAAATGGCTGCAAAATGCTAGCTAGATGTGATTTAAAAAGGAGAGTGAAGTAATGCATTTATTTAACATTAATACTTTTCAAAATGTTTAGACATCAAAGGATACAATACGTAAAACACAACTAAGATGAGATTTCTTGACAAGTAATCTGCTATGGTATTTCAACTAAACACGATTTCTCCAAACCTAATCTTTACACTACAAATGCTTAATACTTAAGCACACTGGCAAGAAGTATTGCCTGCAATAAAAATTAATATACAAAAATCCAATCTAGTAAATGATACATGCAGACAGAGTCCTTTAAACATGTGTAATAATTCAGGACTTATAATGCTCTGTTACCTGTAAGCTTATCATGCAGCATTTGCAGTTGGAAGAGAGGTAATGACCTAGAGAGAGACATCAGCAGCAGCCATCTCATCTTGAGTGTTCACTCTATTCGCTGATTCAGCTCTTCATTATGTGTGTGGGGGGGAGCAGTGGGGCGGGGAAAGTGAATATATATTTCACTTTCTAAAATAGTTATGACCCAAACACAAGTAAGTATGCTAATAGTATCTGCTACTTTTCCTTAAATACTAAAGTGTGGATGCGTGGAAAAAAGTTCCTTGTATCTGGAAGACTAAAAGTATAAAGTATCCAGGATGGCTGCTAGGAAACCCAAAGAAGGATAAACTCATCTTGTTTTTCAGCTGAAAACAGCTAGAAGAAAATGTTCATGAGATCTTAAAGATTCAGTATACACCTTTACCACCACCCCTTCGGAAGCAAATATTTCTTTCTTCCTCCTTAGATGTTTTACTTTGCCTCTTCGTGCTTGGCGTTTAGTTTCCAGACAGATCTGTTGTAGCTATTTTCCATCTTCAGAGGTCAAATGCTGCTGTTGAGGTCAGGGCTCCCACATGCGTGCTATTTAGGCTGAATCCATTTGCCACTCTGGACTCAAGCAAAACTGTTTCAGCTTTATAGGCAGCTAAGCATTTGAAACATTCATTCCGAGGCTCGCTTCTGCCTCTCTCTTCCCTGACCATATTTAGTCAACCACTGCAAAAAATAGTCTCTAGGCTGTTGGTTGCAGTTCTAGGAGCAGAGGGTGGCTCTATCCTTTTCTCTGCCTATTGATTGTTCATCCTGCAGTCCCAACAGTACTCAGCCATTTGTGCTGATATGTTTTTAGCAATGTCAAATGAAGTGGGGTTTTGTATTTCTAGTTTTTTCTAGATCCCCCCCCCCTTAGATTCACAAACCTGGTGCATCTGTCAGCGTGTTTAGAGGCACTAGAGATCAAAATGGGGGAGGGGGATAGCAAGGAAAATCTCAGGCTAAGCAGGAATTAAAATGACTTTTCGGTAAGGCTATAGTTTAGCCTTTGAAATACTTGTGTGGAAATAGTTAGATGCACGTTGGAGTAAGGAATTGGGGTTACATCCGTTTAATGAGGAGGATGGAAGAAACCTATGCTCCTTTATCTTAAAACCTTCTGCGGCTGGAGGGCAGTTTGTTTTAGGAGATTCTGCAGTACATCTTATGAATACTTACATGTATATTAGAGATAGTATGCTTGATTTTCAAAGAGCAGCTAAACAAAGCTATCCTCATTTTTAGTATATTTAAATGTGGCTAAAATAAAGTATGTTTCCTATTCATGTCTAGATAAAATGCTTTATCGCAAAGTAACAATTAGGGGTGAGCCTCAGTCAGATGGACTCTAAAACATGTATTTTCTATACAGTCCTTGTGATCATGGCTCTCCATTTGTGGGAGGGCTGCTGACTGGGTGAAGGGCATGGTGGTTGTTAGCAGGAAACTCCCATGTGTAAACCAGCACTTATGGGAGAGGGTGGACAGGACATGGCAAGTGATTGGATCCCCATTAAATGTTTTTAAATATTTGGAAGGAGCAGTGTGTGAGAAATATAAATTATTGACCATTCAGAATTGTTTATCCATACCTGTATTCCAAGGACCACGTGGTTCTGTATGAACTTGCCTGTGCCCTGTCATCATCTGTGTAGGCCCTTCTCCATGTTCCCACGTGATAACGTTAGGTGGATGGTAGTTACAGAATGGGCCTTTTCTGTGGGGCACTCCATCTTTGGAATGTCCTCATTAGGTGCTAGGTAGAAACATATATTTTTTTTTTGCATTGACTTCTTTTTAACTCACTGTATTTTTTTTATTGGCTGCCGTATTTAGAGATTTTTAGCCGGACTATTTGATTCGTGTATGAGCTCATTTTATATTTTCTTCCTTTTTGCTGGTATTTATTTTATGGTGTGGGTTTTTTTATATAATCTATAAACCACCTTGAAGAAATATTTGAGGTGGGATGTATGTTTGTGTATATATAATTAAATAAATGTGAACCCCCTGCAAATGCTTTCTGGTCTCCAACTCTTGTGTTTTGACGATGTTCCATGTATGTTCTGGAATATTCAGGAAGGTTTGAAAGAAGGGGAAGTTGTCTTAACAAACAAACAACAAACAAATGCAATGGAGTAGAATGTAAGACTAAACTTTATTTTAAGAGGAGCAGATTAACTAAATGCCCACATACCTTTTCCTATTTAAAAAATAATAATACAAAACTACACTCAGATAAACCACTTCATTTTACTGCCATGGATGGAACCCTGTACTGAATTCCATTCATATATATTAAGGGGAGGAAGGTATGTCATGTCAGACCAGCAGATTGAAGCACACCAGGTGGTACATGAGCTCCATTTACTTCATTCTTGAAGATGAAATAGTGATATTAGAGGCTGGGGGGGAAGGGAGAGAAAGGAAATATGAGATGGTTGGACAATCCTAAATGGGATAGCTAAAAATGTGCTTTAGAGTTTAAGCTAAAATAGCTATTTTTCATACTGCAAGAAGTACATGAGGAGATATTGCACCACTGTCCTGAATACCAAACTATATTGGGGATGCACAAAGGAAGAAAAGATGGATACACTTTTGGAAAATTGATTTATGAACTTCTGGAAAAACTAATAATGTGGATCCCTTTACACTGTTTTCATTGAGTATACAGTAAATGTTATGCTAAAGTTTAATAAATAAAATGGTTCAAATTACAAAATTGTTCAGTTATTCAATTGTGTGTTTTGTGTGTTTCAGTGCAATGCGAGTGTTGCTCTCCAAGCTCCCAAGACCATGGATTGTGGATGAGAAAAAAGATGATGGGTATACTGCCTTGCATTTGGCAGCACTTAATAATCATGTGGAAGTGGCAGAACTCTTGGTGCATCAGGTAAAGGTTCTTATTAATATTTTGGCATGAAAATAGTATCTACATGAAGCAGATGCCTATGTAGGCTGCCAAACTATTTTCTATATCCATATGAACATATGGAGCCGTCTTTTACTTAGCCAGATCATTGGTACATCTAGGCAAGTTTTGTCTACTCTGGCAATGTCTCCAAGGTGTCAGAGAAGAGGTCTTTCTTATTACCTGCTGCATTACTTTTTTAACTGGAGATGCCACATTGGATATTATATTGGTTTGTTTGTAGAAATGTACAGAGATAGAAAATGCACATAACATTCTGATATTTATTTTGTATAGGGACTGATTCTGATATGACAGAAGTTATAGTTTGTGCATTATAGTACTGTAATTAACAGTGACCCAAGCTTTTAGTGATAAATGCTTCTGTAAGTAGCATTAAAACTATTTCCACTCTTATTTCACTGGAGATAATTATGACTAGGATTATAAAGCAAATAAAGCAGATTTCTAGTAAACACAAGTCCATGGGATTCGATTCCCAGTACAGTAGTTCCAATGTTTGGCTTTCTTGTTGCTCCCTTTCTTTGCTGCTTCTGGAGATGGAGCAGCCTCAATATGTTTGTGAGTGGAAGTGTAGGATTGGACAGGCTCTGACCTAGGTGAAATTGATATTACTACAAAGAGCTTTGCTATAAATCTAATTTGAATAAGGTCGGTTAGTCTTGTAGAGGCTAGTTAGCCTCACAGAGAAGTACAAAAACCCTTTTTTATCCCCTCCATTTTTACTAGTCTTAATGTGTTTGTGTCCCAGTGCAGCTGAAGCCATGCATCTAATAAACTGCTTATCCAGAAGTAGTTGTACTTGCCCTAAGCTAGTGGGTAAGTTGCTAGCTGCCTGTTTGAACTAGTCAATCTTGGGAGCCCATTTAGCTGGTCAGTGACATTTTGGGTTATCAGTTGGTTATATCCATTCAGTTTAGAAATTTTTTTATACCCAACTTGTATTCATAAATTGTTCTGGTATTAGCGTTAACTGTGAGAAACATCAAGCTATTTCAGTAAATCATGTTCTGTTGGTTAGGTGCTAGGTTTTAAAAACAGCTAATGGAAAGATTTAATACTCCTTTCTGTATCACATACTGAACATTTAACACATGTGATTATAAATGGTTTGTAAAATGTGTTAATTTAACTTTGTAAACCAAGATGTAGCTGTAGCTTTTCAGATTTTAGTTTTGGGGAACTTCAGGAAACTAATCTCTTCTCTCTTGCTACCTTGCCACATACCTTTTCCCTAAAGTATTCGAGGAAGAGGTCCAGTTCAGGATTATATAGTTTTTTTTAATAGTAATGAGTAACAGTTAGGATATCTCTTTCAGGGCAATGCTAACCTGGATATCCAGAATGTAAACCAACAAACTGCGCTGCACCTTGCTGTTGAACGACAGCACACCCAAATAGTGCGGGTAAGGTACCTATAATAGACTACAAGGTGATGTGTCTCAAACTGTAGTTTGCAACCGTGTGTGTGTGTGTGATATAATGAAGGGTCGTCCCCCCCCATTTCCCTGGGCTTTTTTCTTTCACCAGGCCAACAGCACACTGTTAGTATATGGTGGCCCCTTTGAGAGACAGACTTGCTCCCTCTCTCCTTCCTACATATAATGCTTAAATTCTGTTCAAACACATACTGTCTACATATATTTATATTAACATTAAAATTAAAAATTGTTCCTTCTATTTCTGATTAAATTCTTCTATGCACAAGAGGGGAGGTATCAGTAAATTCAGGGTAGCCCTGAGGTCTGCAGAAGTACAACAGATCTTTTGAAGATAAATCTTAAGGGGTGGGGGAAGCAGCCCAATAACCATAGAATGCTGACTGAAAGGGGGGGACACTGAAAACCAGGTGGGAGGGGGAATGGAGTGGCTGGAAGAGGAGGACAGAGGAAGAGACACATAGATATAAAAGGGTTAGACAGAACTGTATCATCTGAATAGGTCATTTCCTGGTTCACAGTGAAGCTACTTTTAAGTGTCCCCAGGGACAGAAGTGAGAACTGCTAATTGAAATCAATAGATTAAATTTATTTTAATGTAGCTGGGATTGGGTAGCAGTGTGTCAACCCCACCCACAAGAAACCCCCAAATAGAGAGAATCCCCAGAATGGTTCAGTGAGGACTGAGCATGCTCAGTGAGCATGGAATGCTAACTGTCTGCTGTGCAGAGTGGTAGAAAACTGGGGTGGGATGGGGTGGCTGGAACCTAGAATAGAAGCATTCCCCGCTGCCCCACTTGTAAAATATAAGCTGTTTTCACTGAAAACAAAGTGTAGTTAAACTATAGCCTGAAAGATACAAATAATTGAGAGTATTATTATAATGGCCTTGCATAACTAAACTGTGTATTGTTTTTTACTTTTAAAGTTTGTTTGTAGTTTGTCTATGCCTGCTTATGTTAAAAAAGAGATGTTAAAACATTGAATTATTTATTTCTCCTCAGCTGTTAGTCCGTGCAGGTGCTAAACTGGATATACAGGATAAAGATGGGGATACTCCCCTGCATGAAGCCCTGAGGCATCATACCTTGTCACAGCTTCGCCAGCTCCAAGACATGCAAGATGTGGGCAAGGTAGATACTGCTTGGGAGCCATCGAAGAACACAGTAAATAAATTGAACTTATTTATTCTCTACTATACTTTCTCTTTCCAGTGTGTTACAGAAAGTCCTGTTTTGTTTTGGACTGCTTTCTGTTCTTTGAAAAACAATTATTTAAAGATATTGCTCCATCATATATAAATGACACTTTAAATTAGATTGGTATAAACTCAAGGACATCTTCTAGAAAAATTAATTTTAAAACAATCTGAAATACTTTAATTTAACTCGATTTTGCTAATGTCTCTTAAAACGTCTCTTAAAACATTCGTAAAATGTCATTTGAACAAGCAAGCAGTAATACAGAACAATACAGATGGGCTAAAGCATTTCTAATACGCACGGCCTCTAACTTTTCAATTGCATGCTTTGTACTAAACTATAGAAACTGACATTGAGTGAGTTCATGTACATATTTCTATGTGTGGTTGTATATATCATGAATGTGATTGGGTTTTTTATTAAATAGCTTGGTTGAGGCAGAACAATAGGAAAAATAATTGCAAGGAAATTTTGCAATATTAATGCAATAGCGTTAATAGGAGATGAGGGGCAGATATGGGATGCCGCTAAACATACAAATATAAACAATGCCAGAATTGTTGATTGAGGAGATGTAGGTGAAGGGTTGGGAGAAGGGCTCGGGGCTTTCAGCATAAGACATCCATTCTAAAGACATACCATGATTTGTTCTATTCAAGTTTTTTGTGGGTGAAAGGAAATAACTGTACAAAGTTACACTTTAGGGCTACTATTTGCTGAGATCTATTAATGATATTTATATCTGTCTGATCAGTTTTGTTTGCTCCTTAAGGCATTATTTTCTAGGTACATCAAGAGAAACTCAAGTTAGTTGCGCATTTACTTTCTTTCAGTTGATAATGGGACTGGGTACTCAGGGAGCAGAGAAGAAGAGTGCAGCATCTATTGCCTGTTTCCTGGCAGCCAACGGAGCTGACCTTGGTATACGTAATAAGAAGGGTCAGTCACCCCTTGACTTGTGTCCTGATCCTAGCCTCTGTAAAGCATTGGCTAAATGTCACAAAGAAAAAGTCAGGTTTGTATTGTAACAAAGCACTGGGATCTACACACACTGCACTTTACAATCTTCTCTTTTCTATAGATTAGACAGTTGACTGTTTAATATGGACAAAAATGAATGGTAGTTCTCTAATTTCAGTGTTTAATGTATTAAATCCTTGCCATTGGTTCTTGCCGCTTTGGTACTGAATCACCTATAGGGAGCAATGTTTCCTTTGCCATTTGGTGTGCATCAAAAAGCTCAGGAAAGCTATAACGTTCATATTGTTTAAATTAAACAGGAAAAGCTGCCACTAGCCAATCATTTTGCCATTTCTATTTACGTATGTTATCATTGACTGTTAACATACTGTAATTTTTGCAATGCTCCTACTTTTGAGTTCATAGTCTATTGTGGCTATTTTGTGGACGCTCTGTACAGCATGGTTTCAAATTTCATTCAAATTTGAGAACTTAATGCATTCTCCCTTTTCTAGATTCATACAGGAAGTTAAGAACTTGTGAATATGAGCCAGGATCAAAACCCAGCTCTTCTCCCCCCACACTCCCTTAACATGCACACGACCTGTGTGAACAAACCGAAACTGCTATCACAAACATTATCCCGTCAGCATCCCTTTGAATATCATTGGTTATTTGTTGGGAGGGCCCTTGGCCTTGCGGAGCGGGTGTGTGTACAGGAAGCTGTCACTTGAAGTGTGAAGATGAAAACTTCCTGCACACAGACTGAACTCCGTATGCAGCATTTCAGATCCCAACCATTGACTTGCATTTTTAGTTTATTCTCCAGTGGGCATTACATGTTCTTTAAATGTTTGAAAAATAATCCAAGTTTTAACATTTTTCTGACATGACTTTAACTAATTTGATCAAAATTGCATGTAGCCATGTGGGCCCATTAGAAAAATATCCACAAAAGATACTAGGATAATATCTTGATTAGGACCAAACAGAAAGCCACTGAAAGAAGCACTTGAACTTCAGAACTCTTAATCACTCTGGGGATTAGACAGATTCTAAGACTGTCAGTGGCTACTAGTCATGATAGTCATGATAGTGATATACTACCTCCAGTATCAGAGGCAGTATGCCTCTGTATACCAGTTGCTGGGGCACACGAGCGGGAGGGTGCTTTTGCACACATGTCCTACTTGTGTGTTTCCCACAGGCAGCTGGTTGGCCAGTGCGTGAACAGAATACTGCCCTGGATGGACTCGTGGTCTGATCCAGCATGGCTTTTCTTACATTATTATGGACAGTAGTCAAAACAGGATGGATGTTAAGCAATCCCCCATTCTTGGTTTCTTGCTTAATATCTAGCTTGATGAGTTTTGATTAATTCAAAAGCATTTTACACTTGAAGATTTAGATGATCCTAGTGCAGGTATTACCCTGTTGTTCATTTTGTATTATAACTACATGTCAGTGTTGCTCCAATCCTGACACATTTTTTTAAAATATCCCGGTCTGTTTCAATACACTCATTCAGCTTAAAGGGGTTTTCCCCACCCCCATTAGTCTCATTTTAAGCTATACTGACTCTCAGAAATAAGTCCTGCTGAGTTTAGTGGGACTTACAGGTAAGCAGATAGGATTGCAGGCATAGCCACCTTTACCCAAAATGCTTTTCTGTAAGCTAGGCAGGAGGGATCATACTGTTATTTCCCTGAATCTACAATGCACATGTTTAAAAAAAAAAAAAAAGCAACAGAATGACGTTTTATATAGTGTAGTATGATTGCAGATATCATGCTGAATGTTTTTATAATAACATGTCTGAATGAACGTTTGTGTTTAGTGGTCAGGTTGGTTCCAGAAGTCCTTCTATGATCAGCAATGATTCAGAAACCTTAGAAGAATGTATGGTATGTTCCGATATGAAGAGAGATACCTTATTTGGCCCATGTGGGCATATTGCTACCTGTTCCCTCTGTTCACCAAGAGTCAAGAAATGCCTCATCTGCAAGGAGCAAGTTCAGTCAAGAACAAAGGTGTGTGCTTACATTTGCTGCTCATTTCAGTATGGAATATCTTTAAATGCTCTGTTTAAAATTGACTTCAAACATATAAGCAAACAAGGACCTGAAACTACAGTGATTCCCAATGTTCTAATTTAGCCTCTTGCCTATTTTCTCAGAAGGAATGAGCCATCTTTACAATAATGTTTTTCTCCATAATTTTGATCTTATAATTTAATCTATGTAAAGATACATAATGTAAAGTCTTGACCTAATGAACACCTATCAGCTGCAATAGCAACTTAGGCGGAAATGAGAAAAGGAGTAATTCGCAGTTGATGAGTAGCACATGAGATCACTTTTCTAGCATGTGCTTTAATCTATGTGAACATGCAATACACATAACTATTGCCAAGTTATACTAGATGCTAAGCATACTTCCTGTAATCAGCAACTGGATGAAGCGGTACTTCCTTTTGTCCTGAATCTTCTGCCAATCAGTTACATTGGATGACCCTGAGTTCTCTTTTTATGAGAAAAGGAGAAAAACTTCTCTGTCTGCTTTCTGCATGCCAGCCGTACTTCTAAAAACCTGTCATCTCCCCCGCCCCAGTTGCTGTTTTTGTAAACTAAAACATGCTGATCATTTTAGTTGCCCTTTTCTGCACCTTTTCCAGCTCTGCGATATCCCTTTGAGATGCAGCAACCAGAACTGCACACAGTATTCCAAGTATGGCCTCAACACAGATCTATGTTGCATAGATCTATTACAATAGGTCAATAAGTTTCCTAATAATTTCTAGCATGGAACCCACCTTTTTCACAGCTGGTGCATACTGAGTTGACATCTTCATTTAGCTATCCAAGACAGCTACAGGATTTCTTTCCTGGTTGGTTAGTACCAGTTCAGCCCTCATCAGTATATACTTGCTTAGAATTTTTTGTGCCATTGTGTGTCACTTTTTGGTTCTGTATGTTGAACCACATTTGACGCTTTATTGCCCAGTCATCCAGTTTGGAAAGATCTTTTTGGAGCTCTTTGCAATCCCTTTTTGCTTTTACCTTTCTGAATAATTAGGTGTCATCTGCAAACTTAACCACCGCACTGCTCACCTCTAACTCCAGTTAATTTATGAACAAGAAAAGCACTGTTCTCTATTCAGATCTTTGGGGGAACCCACTTCTAACCCGCCTTAATTGAGAACTGTCACTTTATTCCTGTTCGTTAATGAGTTATCAGTCTGTAAGAGGATCATGTCCTCTTATCCCATGACTGATAAGTTTACTCAGGAGTCTCTGTCAGAAGATTTTTGAAAGTGCAAGTATACAGTGTTTACCAGACCATCCCTTTCTGCGTGCTCATTGACACTTCCAAAGAACTCTAAAGGTTAGTGAGGTAGAGCTTACTTTTGCAGAAGCTATGTTGATTCTCCTCCAGCAAGACCAGTGTTCCTATATGCTTGATCAATGCATTGAACAATGCATTCTGCCAGTTTACCCAGAACAGACATTAAGCTACAGTTGCCCTGTAATTGCGGAAATAAATATTACTTTATGAAAAGTTAAAGAGCTCAATTTTCCTTTGCAGATTGAAGAATGTGTGGTATGCTCAGACAAAAAAGCAGCCGTACTCTTCCAGCCTTGTGGACACATGTGTGCTTGTGAAAGTAAGTGCTTTTGGTGGGTAACAATTGTTTGGTAAAGGTAATGTTATTAATTAAACTGACTGCTTGAAATTGACAGAGTTCATCAGATGATGAATGTGATCGTTCCTTTGCTGAAGGAACTGTACTGGCTACCTATTCGCTACTTAAGGTTCTGGTACTTGTGCACAAAGTCCGAAACAAGTTGGGACCAGGTTACCTGAGAGAGCGCCTCCTCCCATACCAACAGGCCTGGTAACTGAGGTAATCAGATGGCATGCTCCTGGTGGTTCCTCGTGGACCGTTGGCCTGATTGGAGTCCACCAGGAGAAGAGCCTTCTGTGTGGTGGCTCCATTTCTGTGGAACTCCCTGCCTCTGGAGGTCAGGCAGGCTCCGACAGTGTTGCTTTTGACAGCTGCTGAAAACCTCCTTGTTCAAGGAAGCCTTCTCTGCTGTCAATTCACCATTTTAATGTTACCTTGTTTCATTTATTTGTTTTTATCTTTTTATTGTTCACCGCTCTGGAATCTACTTAGATATGGAGCGGTATAAATAGTGTTTAAAATATAAAAGCCATTTTCTGAATTCATCACACTAGAGTGTATGTGGCAGATGGGCAACTTTGCATTCAGCTGTGCCTATGATTGCAGACTCTTTATAAATTAGAGGATCTCCATTGCATATGGGAGGGAAAGTAAATAGTATACGGACTCCAGTTGGGTGGGGAGTCTTATGTGTTCTCTTCTGCCCCCTTTCCCTTGCCAGAGCACAGGAAAAGCTTAGTCCTAGAAGTGTCTGAGTGCATCCCTTTACTTATAAAAATGGTTAACATTTGCTGCTATGGGGGGGGAAAAATAAAGATTTTGCAACCATCCTGAAGGTTAAAAACTCTGGTCCCTCACAGTGATGAGCCAGACACTAATGGGTATGATGTGTGTCAGAGACCTTCTGCAATCTTTCCTTGTTAAAGTGGAATTTAATGAATAGATTATCAAGTTTGTTTAAAGCACAGTATCGTTCTCAGTAACAAACTTATTTTTTTCCAGATTGTGCCAGCCTGATGAAAAAATGTGTGCAGTGTCGGGCAGTGGTAGAGCGAAGAGTGCCTTTCATTATGTGTTGTGGTGGGAAAGGTACAGAAGATACCACAGATGATATTAGTGAGTTATTTTATTTTTCTCTAGATTTGTTTTGTCTTCTCCCTTTCTTCTTCCCCAACTACCTTTTCCTACACTTAAAACTGGAGAGAGAGCTGGTATAACTGTACTTCTTACTGCTGCTTTGTGGCCTGGGAAAGAGCATTGAAGAGCCAGGAAATGTAGTTGGAATAGGCCCATATCACTGTTTTCCAAGTTCTGAGATAAGCAAGAGTGTATCTCTTAGCCTTAATCGGATAAAAGTGTAGATATGTTTGCCTTGAAGTGCACATTCTTATTTTGTGGAAGTGTGCAGTGAGCAGACTACAGATGTAAACCTTCTGGAATTTTGAAGCCATGGGGCAGGGGGAATTGTGGTGGTGTTTTTCTGTGTGGAGGCAGGGCCTGAAAAAAACGGAAAATTTGTGGAAATTTGAAAAATATACAATACTTTTTTAAAGCACTGTTTACAGATCTAAAGTCATTTGGTTACTTTAGGAACATATAACATATTGTGTATAACTTGGTTTGCTCATAAAATTGTCATTAAAATTTAAAACATTTAAAAGTAAACTCAGTAAATTTGTAATTGTCTGAAAAAAATAAACCATACTTTTAAATGTTGTATACCAAACATGATAATTTTATAAATTATATAATTAAATTATAAATTTTATACCAAACATAATACATTTTAGGTTCCTATTTTATGTTAGACGAAGGGGAACTTAAGAAAGAATTCCCTGAAACTTCTGAAACATCCTAAAAGTCAGAAGAAACAGGAAGAGCTGAGGGCAGAGGAAGGCTGGTATACAGCATCTGATCCTGTTTGTGAGAAATTGGTAGCGGTGCAGTTTAGGGAAATCTGGTCTGATGGAAAACCTACTGGGAGCTTAGTTAGCTGGGGAAGATACTCTTACCTGTTAGGCATGGTAACCAAGCATATTTAATTTAAAAACCTATCAGCAATCTCAACCTATTATTTGAAGAGTGACATTTTATTCTCTATTGTAAATAAGTTCCTTAACAAACATGTTCATTTTTATTTGTTTTGAAAGGTTGCCTGTAGCGGTGGTGTAGGTACAGAGAGTTTATTTTGGTGGCAGAAGTTAAGGGCGCGATCCTGTGTCCCTCCGACCTAGTCTGGGGGGGCCATAGGACTGGACATAGCAGGCGCTGCAACCTCGGAAATCCCTTCCAAGGTCTCGGCGCTCCATGGAGCACCCCCACCCCATCCCGTAGCTGCTGCAATTCTTTCTGCACTGGCAGGGAACCGAACACAGAAGACCATGGAATCCAGACGATGTCTTGGCCTCTCCTCCTTGCGAAGAGAGTTAAACATCTAGACAGCCGAATTCGGCCATCTAGATGTTTTTCAGGGTGACGGGAGTGTGGCGGATATCCTGTCCACCGCGCTCCTCCTGCCCTCAATAGGATGCCTGTAATCCTCCAAATTTGGAGGGTTACGGGCAGCCTCATATGATTGCACCGCCTGAGATTTCTTAGTTGAGGCAGCATTCTGAATGTTGAGGTCTAATTGGGAACTTTATTTTTTTTAAAAACCCTGTGGCATTAAGTTCCATAGACTGAAGCCTCAAAGTTTTGTTTTTTTAAATAGAAACATAGGTGGAATATTTCATTACCCAAAATTGTTCAATTTTTCAGGGGGGAAAGGCAAGAAAGGCTTTTGGAAAAAAAGAGAAAAGCAGTTTTCCAAATTTTTTTTTCCCCCATGCCTTCAGGAGACAGTAGTGATAAAGAGGAAGTACTGTTTCCAAGAGGAAAATTGCTACCTGTCCAAGGCATGCATACAGTAGCATATTGCATCTTTGAACCAATGGCAGATGCTGCTGTAATGTCCTAGAAAATGCTATATTTTTGTATTCAAAGATTACAGTTCAAGGGGTAGAATACAAATCTGTATATTTGCTGACTGTAGTTTATATGTATCACTGGCTCCATGTCAAGACTTCATAATAAGATACAGCATTAGGAACAATGGGTGAATAAGAGTTGGGGAGTGGTGTTTACATTCCGTTGACTTAATCGCTAAATAAAGTAAATCCCCAAATTTACATATGATATTCATAACCCATATAAGAATTTACCCAGACCTCTTTGGAATTTTGTTCTTCATGTTTACATAAGAAGCCCTCTGGATCAGACCGAGAGCTTGTATAGTCCAGCAACCTGTTTTCTAACAGTGCCTCTGGGAAGTTTACAAGCAATGCACGAAGGAGCCGAGTATCCTTAAAGTTGTCATCAGTATCTGGTATTCAGGACTTGGAGCCCCAAAACCTTCAGCCATTTCTCGTAAGGAAGATAATCCATAGTTGGCCTTTTTAAGTACCCTTTCCAGTGCTATGATATCCTTTTAAAGATGAGAGAACCAGAACTACAGATTTATCTAAAGACATTTCCTAATAATCCCAGTGGATAGCCTTTTCATTGATACTATCCTCCATGACTCCAAGATCTCTTTTTAGCCAGTGCAGATTCCCATCAGTGATACACGGTTAGAATATTTTGCTCCTATGTGACCTACTTGTACTTATTTTCACTGAACTTAATTCATACTTTCATTGCCTATTCACCCAATTTGCGGAGAGCTTTTTGCAGCTCTTCATGGTGGATTTAACTATTCTGAAAGCGGCCACCAGAGTTGTGTCTGGAGCCATTTTATGGACTATTTTATTACGATGAATTTGTTTCATCTGGATTGGTTACCACTAGGTTTCCAGGCACAATTTAAGGTGCTGGTCATTAGCTATAAAATCCTAAACAGTTTGGGGCCAGGTTACTTGAAGGATAGTCTTCTACACGAACCAGCCTGCCCATGACTTTTGTCATTGGAAGCCTTGCTATGCATCCTGTTGCTGTCAGAGGTCTATTTCGCTGGAATGCAGGACAGGGCCTTCTCTGAAATGGTTGTGGAACTTCCTCCCTTGGGATGCTCAATTGCCCCTCCCCTTAGCAGATGGGCTGTTCAGACGTTTTTGTTCCATTGTCCCATCAGTAAGTATTTTCTCCTATTATTTTTGAGTCTGTCTGTCCTATTTTGTCTGTCCTATTTTGTTTCTTTTCTCATTTTACTTTATTTCATTTTTAATTATTGGAAATATATTGTAGATTGTTTTAGCTTATGTTGTGAGCCACCTTCGGTGTCTTGAGGCCAAAAGGTGGCATAATATTTTAAAAATACATTGGTGTCATCTGCCAACTTGGGAACATTGCTCAACCTGACTCCAGATAATTTATAAGTAAGTTAAACAGAATTTCTCTCAATACAGATCCTTGGAGCAATCCCATCGTTTCCTTTTATCCATGGAGAAAACAATCAGTTCGTTCCAATAATCTGTAAACATTCACACATTGGAGCTGAATTTTGAAGGCAGCAATTGGGATTCAGAAGATTAACATGTGATGGATGCAGATATCTGTTTTTCTGTAGCTGGAACTTCTATATACTTTGCATTCAGTCTTCTGCATCAGAGCTAATGTAACTGCTAGTGTAATCTGAGGTGTTTTCATTAGCCATGATTTTATCTCTGTTTTATATTTTTCAGAACATAATCTGTATGAAGTGAAAGATATTGATGCCCTGTAATTATTTATTTATTTGCAACATTTTTTTTATTTATATGCCGGTCCACATCTAAACAGATTCTAGAGTGGTGAACAATAAGAAGATAAAACAGATAAAAGAATAAAACAATACATTAAAACGTGTTTAAGAATTGTGTGTGACTTGCAACTTGAAATTTGTCTTAAAACTATCTCTCAGTGTTCATATATTTGTAGTGCAGTGTTCCCAATTTCCAGCCATTGAAGCTCCGATATAGAGAAACAGTTGACAAAATTTGTATTCATGACTTCTTCCTTGGA
Organism: Shinisaurus crocodilurus; assembly: GCA_021292165.1. Taxonomy (NCBI): domain Eukaryota; kingdom Metazoa; phylum Chordata; class Lepidosauria; order Squamata; family Shinisauridae; genus Shinisaurus; species Shinisaurus crocodilurus. The sequence continues at coordinate 161,178,871 of CM037880.1, forward strand.
GTGTATTTATAAAGCAAATCATATTTAATAAGATTTTGTTTTTGTTTTATAAAATACTGTAATTCAGACACGGTAATGTGTTTAACAAGCTAGAAGTAATTTTTAAATAGGCTTGGTTTCTTTGTTTTTTTCATTTTTGCAAGTGTTGCATGTCACCATTTCCCCCTCTCTGCATTGTTTAGCCAGTGGAAACATTCCTGTTCTGCAGAAAGACAAGGACAATACGAATGTCAATGCTGATGTACAGAAATTGCAGCAGCAGTTGCAGGACATAAAGGAACAGGTAAAATAAATAACTTCTATGATAAATATCAAAGGAAAACTTAAGCTGTAGTATTTGAAGCCATTATATGAAAGATTTCAGAATGAGTGCTATATATGTGGAAAAATACAGATAGCAGGATTATAGTTCACTGCCATTCACAGTGCCATTCACTGCCATTATTACGTCAGCTGCATAATAATCTTTCTAAGCATTGGTTCAGTAATAAATTAGTTGAAAATATTTGAGTAAACTGTAGAGAAAGATTTAGGACATAATCTTCCCTCCGCTTCCACATAAAATGTGCACGGATATAAACTGAATTTCAGAAGAACAGAGCATGGACACATGTCTTGTAAGTAACGGAAAATCTTGTAAGGATAAGTAACAATGTGAATGCAGGACTAAAGCCAAATGAAGCATTCCATTTATTTTTTTAAAATGTACGGTGTATTTAATATGGGATGAAGACCTTTTGCAAATAGTAAAATTATTATTATTATTATTATTATTATTATTATTATTATTATTATTATTATTACCACCATTTCTATACTGCCCAATAGCCGAAGCTCTCTGGGTGGTTTACAACTACATATAATCAGTAAACAAGACAGTCCCTGCCCGCAGTATATGTATGTATGTATCTATATATATCTGTATATATTCTCTCTCAGGCAGAAAAACAGTCAGTTCCAAAAGTGGTTTTGCCCCTTAAACTGATAGCCAAAATTAATAATCAACTTCTTGAGGATTGGGACCTCTCACAACTTTCCCTGTCTTCTATATGAAAACAGTCCCCCACCCCCTGGAACAAACTACTCAATAATTAAAAGGAAGGGAAGATACACTCTTTTGGGCTTGTTGAATCCACTCCACTCCATTTGAACAAGGACAGCAAGGAAGTGCTAGGAGGGTGTTGCTGCTGGGGCAATTGTTGCAAAGGCATTCCCCCACCACACAACATACCTCGTTCTCCCCCCCCCCCAACTTTATGGCACAAACACTACAGCAAATCTAAGCTGCATGTGATAGGTCAGATCCTACATAAGGCTCTCAGCTCCACATTTCTCCAAGTCCACTTTCTGTACAAAAGGTAACAACTTGCATTGATACCATAATGCAGTAGCAGGGACAATGAAGCCTAGAAGTAATGAGGCTTCCATTTTTTTACATACCACCATACCCGTTGTGGAAGGCAAGTGGTTACACTCTTGATGTAGTTATCTGTGTCAAATAATAATCACACACAAACTGCGCTTACTGCTACGGCCAGCATAGACATAGCACAGAAGATTCATGAGCAGAATCAAATTGGTTTTTTTCAAAATGTTAATAGCAGCTATTGGGACTAGGGAATTGGATGTCATGATGATGCCCTGATTTGACTCCTCACAAGTAGGCATGAGTTGAACATGTTGTAGCTTGATATGAGCAGGCTGCAGTCAGGGCCTGATTGGCTTGAATATTGAGCACCCACGCTCACTGCTACTTTGTCTTCCCCCAAAGGCATAGAAATGTAACTGCGGCAGTGGACAGTCCAGCTCCCTGGGGGATCGTCCATTCCTACCAGGGAGGAGACTAGAGCATGTTCAGTGGGAAAATACTGCTATTTGCATCAATTTTCAATGGGGAAAAGTCTCTCCGAGCTGTGGTTAAAGTCATAGTCACCCATAGTTAGCCCATTCTTTCCAAAAGCTTAAGGTATTGGATTTATCTTGGAAAAGAAAGAGATAAGATAAGCCTATTCAGGTTGTTCAGCAAGGTGTCTAGGGGGCACTGTTCAGCTACAGCAGAATATAGGTGTTTGTTACAGCCCCACAGGGCAAAACATACAAATATAATTTGGATACCTGCATTTGTTGCACTCTGAGGCAAATAGCAGGTAGGGGAGAGCTGTTGGAAAAATGGGTATTCACCCTCCCTTTCCCAGCACTGGTCCTGTTCCAGATTGCCTCCTTGTCCTTCCCAGCAGCTGTAATTAACATCTTGAAAAAATATGGGAGATTCTGTTTGTGGGTCACCCATATCAAATCTAGTTTAGCCTTAAGTCAGAAACTGCCTGTTCCTGTGTATTCAGAGGTGTGGGGAGGGGAAGCAAGCTCACCTTTCACAGGTATCCCTGGCACCATAGGCTGTAGCTTCGCAGTTCCTTATAGAATCATAGAAAAGTAGAGTTGGAAGGGGCCTACCAGGCCATCGAGTCCAACCCCCTGCTCAATGCAGGAATCCGGGTCAAAGTATCCCTGACAGATGGCTGTCCAGCTGCACCTTGAATGTCTCCAGAGTGGGAGAGCCCACCACCTCCTTAGGTAGTTGGTTCTATTGTCTTATTGTTCTGACAGTCAGGAAATTTTCCTGATGTATAGGTGGAATCTGGGTTCCTGTAACTTGAGCCCATTATTCCGTGTCCTGCAAACTGGGATGATCGAGAAGAGATCCTGGCCCTCCTCTGTGTGACAACCCTTCAAGTACTGGAAGAGTGCTATCATATCTCCCCTCAGTCTCCTCTTCTGAAGGCTAAACATGCCCAGTTCTTTCAGTCTCTCCTCATAGGGCCTTGTTTTCAGTCCCTTTATCATCCTTGTTGCCCTCCTCTGAACCCTCTCCAGTTTGTCTACGTCCTTCTTAAAGTGTGGTGCCCAGAACTGGACGCAGTACTCAAGATGAGGCCTAACCAGTGCTGAGTAAAGGGGAATTATCACTTCCCGCGATTTGGAAGCTATACTTCTATTAATGCAGCCCAAAATAGCATTTGCCTTCTTTGCAGCCACATCGCATTGCTGGCTCATATTCAGTTTGTGATCATGGTCATGCTCTTTTGCCTGTGTTGAGAGGCAAGAACAGTCATGTAGGGGTATGACTTTCCCATTTCCAGCCATAGCTGGGACAGCTTACAAAGAAATGCTGATCCTGGTCAAGCTATATGTGGTACCAGTGCTGGCAGCCATTCATGCAGTAACACCAGTCCTCCTAACTTGGGGGGATGTCCCACGGACACCCTATGAGGAAAGGGCAAGTGACTAAGCACCAACTGCTCCAAAGAGGAAGATGGGGCAGCTGTCTTGAGTACCATTTTTTCTTGGTAGAAAGGTGCAGTACAAACAATAAATAAATAAATAAATAAGATGTCCAGCTTCACTAGACGGAGTATAGCACCGGCCCTGTTTGTCCTCTTTCTGCCCCGCCCCCAACATAAACCAAAGAGACCAGATCCACAGAAATCTACTGCCACTCCTGCTCACAAGAGTCTGAAGGACCACTACTTCTTCCCTAGGGAAAAAAGGGGAAGTTATAGAGGAAAAGCTGGATGGCACCCTTCAGGACAGGCTGGACTCCATCTTTTATCTAAACTTCCTTCCAGAGCAGCATTGACCCTCCAGCAGAATGGTGAATTGCCTGATCTGCTCTAGCTTTTCAAGGACAAATCAGATAAATTGTCCAAAACGCTTTCCTTTCAGCCCCGTAGGCAGTTCCAACCATTCCTGGCCTCTTTTGATGCCCCCCTTGCAAATAAAACATGGGTATTAGGAAGATTCTAATAAAATAATTGCCTCTTTATGCCCATGCCGGTTGTGCTTTGTAAACTCAGTAAGGGACATAATACATAGAAATATATGGAGACTTGGTCTTCAAAAATAGTATTACTGCTAAATAACTTGTTTTTAGTCATCACTAGAAATGCCAAAATAGTTTGTGTGTATATCTAGCATTTCAGAATTGTTTAGTTGAACTTCCTAGCAGCAGTGTGGCTTTTTGTGACAGCAGAGCATGAAATAAATCTCCATATATTTTTACTATACAAAATAACTGGCTTTTTTGAAGCTATGTCCTTAGCAGTGAGGGTTATATAACAAAAATAGAACAGCATTTAGCAAATGGGAAGTAACATTAAACTTGTGAAATTATTCTGTATTTACTGGAGAGCTAGTGTAGTTTAATGGTTAAGAGACTGAGCTATGAAATTAATTTTTTCATGTCTTAGCCATGAACTTGCTAGATGGCCTTAATAACAAACAATACCTGATCAGCATGCTACTTTGCAAATGCCATCTCAGGATAGTGAGACTGGAAAAACAAATGGCAAATAATCTCTGAAGGCAACAGCTATCTGTCTAAAAGTAGTTTTGCTTAAATTTACTATAGCATTTACTGTTTTCCTCCATACAGTCCTTAAATTCCTTGTTTGTCTCTTACAGACCATGTGCCCTGTGTGTCTGGACCGTCTGAAGAATATGATTTTTCTCTGTGGTCATGGAACATGTCAGCTATGTGGTGATCGAATGAGTGAATGTCCTATCTGCCGAAAGGCTATTGAACGAAGGATCCTTTTGTATTAAAATCTAAAGTGTCTTATGGTAACTTGTCACATTATTACTAGATTTTGCTCATTGAATCTCCATAAGCTTTAGTGGCAGCTAAAAGTTGTCATGAAAACATTTCTAATGCTACGGAGTGTGTTGCATTGTAAGTGCTGATGACAACAACACAAATCAGTATTTAAGTGGTCTCCTATCATCAAGAAAGCTAAACCAAGGTTAGGTTAATTAACAGTGCAGTTTGTTTATATCTTTTGCCTTTCTCCTTCTCCCCAAACCCTTTATGTTAAAGGGACAATCTTGTTTTTCTGTCTTGGTATTTTTATTTTATATGTATGAACTCTACTTTCAGCAACATTGATTTTTATACTGTCAGTTGCTTTCATGTATAAATATTTTTAATTCTCTAAATTGTATTTGTTTTAAGATCTTTTCATAATAGTGTCTGTAGTAAATTGTAACAGCAAGCTAAGCCTTGTAGCTAGGTACAGGAATTTTTAAAAATTGACAAAATAAATGAATAGTGTTTCAGTATTACATGTTGCCTCTAAAATCTGAAAGCCTATAATTTTGTATGGTCTGTTTTTCACTCCAAGTTAGTTTGAAGGAGTACAAGAGTTAAAACAAAACTAATCCCTGATCAAAAGGGCTGCTTGGTAGACTCTACACACATAGTGCTGGTTCCTTCTAGAATCAGCCATCTGACAAGCCTCCTTCAGAACTTGGGGAAACTCCAGATATAAGGCTGACACAGTACAGGTTGCTACTAGTAATAAGAGAAAACCCAGTGCACACAGGCAACATCCAGTTTGCCTAAGGGTTTTTCGGCGGGATCTCAACTGTAATCCTTTCAGCCGAGAAACCAATTTTTAGAATGGTGATAGAGTACGTATTATTATTGGGATACTTTGTAAAAGAAAAACATTCTAGCTATAGGGTTGGCTCCAAGCTTAGTCCTGCTTCGAGTAGACCCATTGAAATTAATAGGCCTTAGGTTAGTCAGGGCTAACTTAAATTCCATTAATGTCAATGGGTCTACTCTAAGCAGGACGAAGTCTGGAGCCAGTCCATAGACTAGAATTCAACTTCTTAAGGGTGTAATCCTATTTAGGTTTAGACAGAAAATAGTCCTACAATTCCCAGCATACCCCAGCCAGCACAGCTGGCTGGAGGGATGCTGGGAGTTGTAAGACTTGTTTCTGTCTAAACATGCATAGTACTGCCCCTTTAGTCTAATAAACTGGACTGGAACACCACTTTGCAAAAAGGGAATATACAGCAAGGGTAGTATCCAGTGTTAGTCCTACTTGGAGTAGACCCATTGAAATAAATGCAACTTAAGCTAGTTGTGAGTAACTGAAGTCCTGTTCATTTCTGTGGGTCTACTCTAAGTAGGATTAACATTGGATACTACCCCAAGAGTTTTAAAAGATAGTATAGAATAATAGCCTCTGTAGTAATATTCCTATTTGATGCAGACTTCACAATATATGGAAACTGCCTTTTCTGTCAGTACCTCTGAAATTTCATTGGGGACATTCAGTTAACAATAAGCAAGAGATTACTTGATAAATTTGTGAGATTTCTTTAACTGGGGAAGTTGCTTGGGGAAGATAAGGCTTTAAGGGTTAATATAAATGCCACTGAAGGAGGTGGGAAAGCAGCTTGCTCCTAATGCTCTGTGGTAGGCTGTAGAATGATACTCCCCAAAATTAAACCACGTACTAGAGATGATGCATGACTGCAGAAAGTAAGCTTAATTTTTGAATTTATAATTGACAGATGTATCAGTCTTTATATTTATCTCCATTTAATTCTTTATAAGCATGTGAAGATTAGATAATTGAATTGCCTTTCCTCTAACTAGTAATTTCATTTCTGTTAAATTTACTTAATCAAGAGAATTGCTTGCAAGAAGATTCTATATTTGGTGGATGTAATTCGTGCCATATAAATTTGGGTTGAGATTTTGTTTTTGCAAATATTTGCAAATTGCTTGGAACAATGTTGATCATGTATTGGGAACACTTTTTACAGATAAAAATAGGTGCAGAAACAAATAGTATTTTCACATAATGTCATAATACCTCCTACATTGGCAGTTTTCTTTGCTATTGCCAATCTAGAATGTTTTAAGAATTTATTTCCTGGAGTGGCCAGATACCTATATCAGTAGTTACAGTTAAATGACTATGGTTGCAGTCATATGCATACTAGGGAATAAATCCCATTGAACTTGATGTGACTTAGTTCTGAATAAACATATATAGAATTGGACCGTGATACCTAAGCACACCCATCTGTAAGTTACTTCAAAATTAATAGGTCTTTTTAAAAATGGTACACATGGTAAATGTGTATTGGAATGAAGTAAACTTGTCTTAAATGAATATGAGCTGCTTGACTTCCTAGTCAACATGCTCAAATTTATAAAATTATAAAACATTTGAAGTATATGTTCTGGTTTGAAATTGGCTACTGAATTGTATAGTTGCAATTTGAAAGGCGGACTAACTGGTTCCAACTTAATACAGTCATACCTTGGATTGAGAGCATAATTCGTTCCGGAAACTTGCTTGTAATCCAAAACACTCTTATATCAAAATGAAATCCCCCAAAAAAAATTTGTACAGAGATTTTTAATTTAAGCTGTACTACAGTACTTGTATTGCAAGATGTCGCCTGTATATCAAGTAAAAAAAAATTAAATATTTAAAAATTTGCTAGTCTTGCAAAATGCTCTCAAACCAAGTTACTTGCAATCCAAGGTATTACTGTAATCTATTTCTACAGGCAATCTCCTGAAAAAAACCCTGCATGCATATGCACAGAAAAGTTTTCTTAGAATAGGTAAACGATTTTCAAAGATAAAAGATGAGCTAGATTTATCCAGGAATAATCAAATTAATTTTTGACTCTATGTTTGTGTAAGGAACTAAGCTAATCAAGACATCTTACATAGAAACGTAAAGGAAGTACTGAATGTTGTATGTCAGGAAAAGGGCAAATATCAATGGTTGAATGACAAAGGAGTGTGGTCAATGTAACTTGTAGTTCTATTAGTTCAATACAGCTGGAAAAATTGAATGATAAAGTTATTAAAACATTTTGTCTCCTCTGCCCCCTCCCCCAGTTCTGCAAACATTTTTATAGCATGACTAGTCTTGTAAGCAGGTGACAAGATCCTATACACACTTACCTGGGAGTAATTCCCATTGAACTCAATGGAGCTTACTTCTGAGTAGACATGGATAGGATTGCACTGTAAGTTATTCAGTGTTTCAAAGGATGGATGTGAGGTGTTGCATTGACCCAAAATCTAGTAGAAGAAAGTAGGGCTCTTGTTTATATTAATAACTAAGAAGTCTAACCTTTTTGTTGCTTTGATGCTATTTTATGCCATTCTCTTCACCATGTAGAGAACAAGTTTTTGTAATTCCCCTTAGCCAATAGAAAACAGTACATTTGTTTAAAATTTTCTTAATTTATTTGATAAGTACTTTGTTAAACCTTTATATTACATGAAGTCAGATGTTGAGACTTGAATTTATACTTTTATTAAAGTGTAAATATAAACCTGAGGTGGATGGCTGTGTCAGACTATATTATAGCATCTTGTATATACCGTACATCTTAGGAACTAGTTGCAGTCCTGCCCAGAGAACTACACATGAAGCTCACCCTTACAACAGCAGGACAGCCAGGGGAAGTGTTCCAGGTGGAGCAGTGACTCTGACAACTGGTGGGTAGCTGCCTAATCCAGCAGTGTGCTCTCTTCGATTTGTCCATGCAACATCCCAGCTTGTGTTTTTTACTGTGCCTGTGCTAAACAGCAGCTGTACAAATAAGAACTAAAAAAGGGGGAAGCAGTTGTAAAAGACTGCAGGAAATTGGTCAGAGTAGTGGCACTACTTCACAGCCAATGGGTGAAAAGAGCAGCTGTGCAAAGAAGCAGTTGAATGCTACATGTTTCTTTCTATTGATGTACAGTAGAAAAGTGCAATTGCAGGAAACCTCTCGCCCACCCCTCACACACACACTCACATTCACACTCACTCACACTCCCAGTTTAGAGACTGTGCCACTTAGGTGAATCTGCTACTGTTGGTGGTATGGAGAGAGGATGGGCTTACAGGTGGTGCTACTTCAGTGAATCATGTAGTGCTGTGCTCTGGGAATTGCTGGGACAATAATGCCACTGAGCTATTACTAGCTTCTGTTACTCTGTTCTTCCTCTACCTGGGAGGAGGAAGGGCTTATGTGCACTCCTGAATTGGTTGGTAGATCACTGACCTCTTTTAATACCAGTGTTATGTCCAGTACTGACATGGGGAAAGTATGTCATATAAGTGTTCCATGCAGCCAATTTCAACACAAGGAAGTCAACATTAAGGGTATTATCAGGAGAAGTTTTTAAAATAATTATTGACTGATTGATATGGACACAATCGTAGAAATGGAAAATGGCTATTTTCCTTTAAAACAGAGGAAAATCTAATTTTTGTACAACTGATTAGAGAACCATTTTCAATAAAATGCTTAAAATTAATCTTTTATTTATTATTTATTTATTTCATTTTTATACCGCCCAATAGCCGAAGCTCTCTGGGCGGTTTACAACAATTAACAAGACAGTCCCTTCTGCTCCTATGTAGACCAGGAGTTCACATTAGAAATGATTGTTAATTTTAATTTTTTCAGAGCTTTGATTGTGGCCCTCACAATATTGTGAGTGTGTTTGAATAGTGAGTTCTAGGGTTAAACTAGACATAGCAAGAAATGTGTGATTACATTTCTCTGTGCAGGCAGGATACACTCTAGATTGGGACTGTGGTGCAGGAGGAGGAGATTCATCCCTCCCTCAAAAAGCTGTTTACCCTGGGAAGAAAAACATGGCTGCCATGTATGTGCTTCTTCCTGAGGCAAATATAAGCTTGGTGATTTTAATCAGGAAACAATGGTGGCAGGGAGAATTAACTTCCTCATCCTCTTGTGGCCCTGATCTGTATCGCCTGATCCCACAGATAGCTGCCTGAATTTTTTAAAAAAAGTTATGAAGTTGAAAATGTAATCATGTATTTCTTGTTGCATCTAGAGTGGATGGATATAGTTGCATTTGTACACAAAGAATATCAATATTTATGTTTATTATATATTGATCTCTTTTATGCTGTAAAAGTAATTGCTCTAGGCTAGTTTAAAATATCTCATTTGAGAACATAGGTACAAAGAACTAAGCTAGAAAAATAATACACCAATTTGTTAATAGTTGTAAAAACTAAACTAGTTCTAACTTTGACACAAGTAGGAATCTAGTAAATCTTTAACAAAGTGTGCCTTGTTAGTGTAACCTTAATGTGCATTATTGTTGGATTTGACTATCAAATCTTAATAGACTTTCTTGCCTGATGAGATGGGGAGAAGATATTTTGTAGAATTGACCAATGTATGTCTCTATAACAGTATTAGATTGTATTACTTGCATAAACTACTGCCCCTGTCCAGCAGTTTGTAATGGGTGCATTACCTTCAAGGGCTTCTGTATTGTAATGGGTACAACCTTCAAGGGCTTCCCTATTCATTTGAATGGTAGAGATCCACATTCCTTATGTGTGAGTCTTTGCCCATGCACATTGAATCCATCCACTGAAATGAGGAATACTCAGATGTGTGGGCGTTATATGCACACAGTGCAGTTGCAAAAGTCTGGGTGCAGTCCGCCAAGAAATGCTACTGTATCTCTTATTACATGTACTTCTGGAAATAAATGTACATGTACTTTGGAAATAAATTCAGGTTGTGCAGAGACATTGATGGAACATATCCTGTTATCAAAGACATTCTGTTTTCATCCCTTTACTATGCTACTGCCTTTAATATTATGAATTGTCATGCTAAAAGTTTGTCATTCTCAAATGTATCACTAATGGTACTTATTGGGTCAAATTCTTATTCAGGATTCTACACATCATTTATTATAAGCTTAAATGATATCTTAGCATAACTTTAGTTGCTGCATGCCCACACTATGGGTTATACTGGCTTACAATCCAGTTTATCAGGCCCTTTTGGATTGTTACAACCACTAATGAAATAGTGCTACTTTTTGTTTGGCAGTGTTGCGTATTAATGGAATTATTTACCTTAGAGGGCTACTTATTTTTGATCAAAGGTACATTTGTGTTCTACATCAGCTGTGTTGCTAGAGAGGTAAACTGGCCAATGGATAATATGGCAAAGGTAGCCCTGTGTTGGGTACCAGCACAATGGCAGTAGTGAAAGTTTCATGACCAACAGCCAAACCTGCTAAATTAGCATAGAGTTTACCTCAGTGTTAAAGGTGACGGACCTCTTGGGACCCCTCGTTGCTACTTTCCAGTGCCTGGATTTTATGAATGATTTGCATAACTCTTTTTGGTTAAGTGATCCAGGCAAGAAATTTCACATGGTAAGGACCATAAGACCAGCATCTTACAGTCTGTTAGGGCCCTCCACTGCTGTGTTTTTCCTAGCCTTCTCACAAAACTTCTCTTTTGTAAGTCTGCTTCACCCTGTGTGTACACACCCCACTGCCTGGACCGTGATTTCTGGGAGTCATTGGCTCTGACTAAACGGTTTACTATTACTCCATCTCTACAGAGCAGTAGAACTTGAGAAGGAAAGATGACATGACCTTCATGTCATGACCTTCATGTACTCCCTAAGTCACCTTTTGGCTATCCTAATATATAGCTGGGAGGGTATAAATCTTGTAAGTGGTGCTGTATATGCTTACTGTTTCTTGTAAATAAATTAAATGTTTTAATACGTGTTTTCTTATGTCAGGTTCTGCAAATGTTTTAGTATCTTTAGAAAAGTTGTATGAAAGTTTGGTCAAGTCTTTGAAACACCATTCATAGATTAACTTCAAGCAATTATGGGAGACGTGCAGCACAATCCTAAGCATGTTTACTTGGAAGTAAGTCCTACTGTGTTCATTGGGTGGTAGATAAGTGAATAGACTGTAGTCTTAATGCCTTGATGAAGCTATTCAACTGAAAGCAGCCAGAAATTATGAATTCTATTCCCAGCGCGGCCATGAAGCTCACTGGGTGACTTTGGGCCGGTCACTGACTCTCAGCCTAACCTACCTCACAGGGTTGTTGTGAGGATAAAATGGAGAGAAGGAGGAGGATTATGTAAGTCGCCTTGGGTTCCTTGCAGGAAAAAAGGCAGGGTATAAATATAATAAATAAATAAATTATGACACACACTCCGAGGAAACCACCATTATCTTCAGTTGCTAATGACAAAACTGGAGTCCTAGGCCAGGCTCCCTATTTATAGCCTTGGCATGGACCAGATCTGCTTCTAGACTCTTCCCCCAGAAATTTCCTGGAATGGAGCCTTGGCTATGGCACAGCAAGCGGCAAACAGTTTAGCATGTTGCTAGGCATGCAAGGAAGATCACACACCAACCCCCCCTCCAGTAAGCAGGGGTTCAGGGCTTAACAGTCCAGTCCAGATGTGCCCAGTTGCAACAGAGCAGTGTGGACCTTCAGCCTGTGTAACTGCAGCAGCAGTCTGTGTGAGGCAAGTCTGTTTAGATCTTACTTCTTTTGCAGTGTCAAGATAACTGCGTACAACAATATATCAGGCAAGTAAGGTTGTATTAGTACAGGTGGCTCTCTGGTGACCAGAAAACCCTTAAGGACAGTGTATATCTCATCTGTCCTCCCTGTTGTACTATGGGTGTTTCCAGACAAGGCTTTTATTGTGCTATCGCCCTGCCACATTCATGCAATTTTATGGAGGGTCTAGATGAGGATGTCTTACATTTGTAACCCTCCTGTGTTTTCCTACCACTTCTGTCTTTTTTCTTACTGCGGGAAATCAGTTAAATAAGACAGAATAGCTGCACAATGCTGTCTGACTGGAAGCACTAGGAATCTGTCCGCCGAAGCCGCCCGCGCGCCTCCCCCCTCCCCCGCGCCTCCCCCCGCTACCTACCTCCTCAGCGTCGCTTCCGGAGCCCCGCCCGTGTTTTGGCGGGAGGAACCAGGGCAACAGGGCTTAAACAGCCCTGTTGCCCTGGTTTCCCCGGCAAAAAACAGAGCGCGGGGGTCCCGTCGTGTCACTTCCTCTTTGGAGGCGGCGGCAGCAGCCAGGGCGGGAGTAGGTAGGTAGGTAGGTAGGTGGTGGTGGTGGCGGCGGTGGCGTGGGGGTGTGTGTTTGCAGAGCAGGGCTGCTTTGCTCCGGAGCCCCCCCCCCCCAGCACAAGAGGGGGGGGGCGCAAATTTTATTTCGCCTAGTTTTGCCAAACTGCAAAAGTAACGCTGGAAACAAGCGGACATGCTTGTTTCTGGATGGGGACAGGTCAGCAGAGCTCATTCTGTGAGCTCTGCTGACCTGACCCGCTACAGAAATGAGCATTTCTGCTCTTTTTGGAGGATTGAGGAACTGCTAGCTTCTCTTTGGGTTAGCAGTGAGTCCTGCTAGTGCATGGACAGCATAAGATACTGTCCTTAATCAGCTAAGCTTTTGAAAACTAAGGTGGTTTATGTGCTGGCTGGGGAATGCTGGAAGTTGTAGGACTTTTTTCTGTCAACATGCCTAGTATTGCGCCCAAACTCACTTTTGTCTGTGGGAGAGTAAAACCTTTTGAGGCATAATTTACTTTTCTTCTTCATATTATTATTAGAATTAGTATAATATAATAATAATAATAATATTCCACTCCTCCTTTAAGCACCTCACAGTGGTGTACATGGCTCTACCCTCATACTTTATCCTTGTAACAACCCGTTGAGGTAGGTTAGAGAGAGATAGTGACTGGCCCAAGATCACCCACTGACCAAGTTGGGCTTTGAATCCATATTTCCCCGGTCCTAAGAAGTTCCGACATATGTATGTATGTGTACATGTGTGTTAAAAAAAACAATGCAGGAAGATCATGTTAAAGAAACGGGCAGTGGATAAATTAATTGACATTTCACTTTGAAAATGCTGCTATCATCACTGTTTGCTGGCAAGCTTCTTTTGTCTTTTTTATTTTGCTTTGCTTTTTCGCTTTTTCAGAGGTAGCTCAAAAGTACCGTAATATTTGTTAGGCTTCCACTTTTTAAGAATACATTTCCTCTTCCAAATCTCAAAGGGTGGATTGAAGGTTGGACAGTGAAAGCAGAAATGGGTGTTCTGCTTAGTGATAATGCTTTTTCTGCTGTACATTTTGGTGGAGTATTTCAAAGGGGTGTGTGGATTTAAAAAAAATTACAATCTGTATATTTCAATCCTAATACTGCCAAGGTTTATTTTTTTGAAGAAATGCAATGTACTCCTCCAAAAATATGGAAGCAATTAAGGATAGTGCAGTGGAATTTTATATATATATTGGCAGTTCAAATGAAACCTGGGACGCTTTCAGGCATTAGTGCTACTAATTGAAAAGCATTGTGCAGCTATTCAATCTTTTTCTTCACTGATTTTTTTTTCTTGGAGGAAGCAGTGGATAAACACAGAAAGGTCACAAATATCCTCTGGATAATGTCATCTGGAACCCTGTAAAATGAGGCAGGGCATTGTGTGATAAAAGCCTCATTTGGTAGCAACCCTGACTTGTTTAATCAATAGGCATTCGTATGTATGTATGTGTCTGTCTGTCTGTCTATCTCTATTATCCACTAGGGGCCAGTAATGCATTATACAGTACTGGTAAGAAGATCATCCTATCACAAAGCAAAAGTGTTTCACTAAACTTGTAGTTTGCATAATTGTGGGTGAACTAGAGACCTTCCTTTTTCCTCCTCTGAGTCTGCTTCCAGATCGGTGGTTCTGAGCACTAATAAATCATTGCTTTTCTGCTGTGAGCTACAAGTGGAATTGCAGTCGACTTTCCAGACTATTGGGGAGCTTGCACTTTTTCTTTATGCTCATCCCACTATGTTCTATCCACACCAGTCCAGTGGGTGTGACATAACTGCTGTGAGTGGAGAAGTTCCAATTCACCTGAATGGTCATTTGGGGTCGGGGAATTCCAAGTGATCCTTAAAATATATAAACCAAGCTCTTATTTAAGTGTGATTGCGCGTTAGCACCCATGAAATGTTGAAGAACAAAGTGTTTAACATTTGTTTTGGACTGGAACTTTAATGAGGAAAAAACAGATTACTAAAATGGTTGTGGATGGAAAGCCTGAGAACCGTTAACTCTGGGTGCAAGAGAGCTCATGCCTTGAATCTTTTTCTGAGTGCCCTGAATCTCAGCCAGCCTCCAAGTGTGTGAATATCCTTTTTTTCTAGAGGACAGGGATGGTTTTGGGGGTGTCTGGCAGCCAGTCAAGGTTGCTCAACTAGCCACAGCTGGGTGGGTGGGAAATATGGAGGAAGAGCAAGTAGGCACCTCAGCCTCTCCTCTCGGCAGGTGGTGCACAAGGTGGCAAAGAAGATGTTCAACAGACACTTATGGGGCCTCTAACTCAAACCAGTGCTCTGTCTGCCTCTCTATGTACACCACATTCCAGTCTCATCCCAGCCCTACGAAGGGCCATTTCTGGAGAGAGGCTGTGCTTTCCTGGTACCCTTACGTCCAGGGCTTGGCCCTCCTCCTTTCCCATTATTGGCCCTATAGTCCTGGGTAGTGTGTGTCCTCTCTCCTTTGTGTCTCCATGACCAATTTTTCAGCCCCACTCCCAAGTCTTGCATGCTATTATTTTTCTATTGTTATTTTCTCCCCTCTTATTTCCCTCCCGTAATTTTATGTCCCTTGATAATGGAAGGCCACATTTTCAAAAGCATTACTACAAAGAAAGAGCTCCTGTACTAATAGTTCTGTGGAACAGGAAATTCTGGAGCATGCAGCTTTTCTAACCCCCCATGATAATAAAAAAAAACAACACCTGCTGCAATTCCCTCTTGTACACCACTGTTAAAAATATAGGAGCCCTCTTTCCTTGCCCTCTGGTCACATTTCCTGATAATTGTCCTTTTCTTAACTACCTGTCTCCTAGCACTGTCTTGTTTTAGCCTCCACCAATTCCATATCTACCCCCACCCCACCCCGATCTCTTCTGCAGAAGTTATTTACAAAAACACTGCAATGTGACCTTTCATTATAATGCCCTTTATATCTGAACAACATTCCTGTGGGGCCAACTACATACAAATGCACGTAAATAAATGGCCCTTTTAAAAAACTGATTTGAGGCCAGGGTGGGGTAAGGGGTAATTATTTTCTGCTGGGTAATTACTGGATAGCCATATTAAACAGTGGTACATTTCATGCTGTGCAGGTGAAGACTAAGCACACAAGAGTGGCATCCCATCTTAGACAGACCACAGGTTCAAAACAAAAAAAAATGCAGGTTCTTAGTAGTCACTGGTGCCAAGTGACTGGCATCTAGGTGTTCTCTCCCAAAAAATAAAAATGGAGTATTTAATTCCTGTGGCCTCCACACAAGCTGCCATAATTTTCACCAGCTTTGACTATTTGCTTGATAGCATGAGGATCTTTCAGCTCTTCAAAACATGTGCAGCATCACACTTAGCACTGTTTCCTATTTTTCTGGTTCAGCTATTCTGTGCTTTAATTGCTTCCTCTAGAATTCTCATTTTTCCTCTTTTCCTGTTTAACTTGTAGTATAAGATTTCTGGTAGTTCCATTATCTTCACTTTTGTATTATTAACCCCCCCCCCAACTAAAAGCATAGCTTTTATGGTGTTAGCTCTGTTTATTTCAATGGAGTTAAATGTATTGGTAAGGGAAACATGGCTAATGGCAGTTTGTAATTGCCAGAGGTTTTTCTTTAGATCTCTGCTCTAATAATATGTTCTGATTTTCTGAATGTAAGTATAAATATGAAGCTTGCACTGAAATATCCTTCCTGCCAGAACAAAGGAGTGGTTCTGAATTACTATGAATGGAAATGGCAATTACAAGGGAATGAATTTACTTGGGATGTACTATGCCTGTGCTGTGGCACTTCAGCCCAATGGCATAATCATTTATCATCTCTCCAGGATGTAGACGGTGAAATTTACATCAATAATAATGCAGCCTTCTTTTGTTAGACAAAGCACAAAGAACTCAGTTAAATCATGTTGATGCTGCTTTGCAACAGTTCAGCGCATTCAGGCCATGGACTGTAGCACTGCATTTCACACAGAATTTGCCAAAATGCTTTTGCGGCAAAGTGCTGAAGTATCACTCTCCTACCAGAGACACTGAATGATTGGATGCGGAGATAGAATGGTCACTTATGAATCGCCAAAAAAGAGGAAATGCGTCATCCAAAAAGATGGCACTAATTTGCATAAAATTTGCATATGCTAACATACGTGTGCAAATTTAGCAGTAATTATTACAATTTAAATAGAAATACAGTACAGCAGGGGGTTGGACTCGATAGCCTTGTAGGCTCCTTCCAACTCTATGATCTATGAAATCCTAACATCTCACCATGGTGTGGAAGACTGACCAGGTGACCTGTGTGCTTGCCTGCTCAGCCTGCTATCCAGATGTTCTCGTGATGGGCAACTATTCTTATGGTTCTTTACCTTTAAACTGGAATTGGACAGGACAGTCCTTCAAATAGAGGATGCCTTCAAATAGAGAATGGTCCTTCAAACAGAGGACACATGGCTACCCTAGCAGGCTTATAAAAGCAATACAAACAAAACTGCAGAAATACACTATAACTAAGTTATTAGCAGATAAATACAACCTCAACACACCTTAAAAATGTGCCTTAAAAGAGAGGACAGCCCTTCAAAATCAAATAGAGGATTGTCCTCTCTAAAAGAGGACACATAGCCACCATAAGTGGTGAGGAGAATAATTGGTCACAGTGTTATACCAATATTCAGTTGTTCCCCTGTGCCTATATATTTTAGATATTCTCCAGTTGAAAATGGGTTGGTAACTATTGAATCTGACTATGCCCTCCAGTACCATTAGGTGTCGCTGTGGTCACTGGATTTGGACACATGAAAGCCTAAATATCCCTTTGCCACAGATGATAAGCGTCAGAATGGATTTTTAAAAACAACTCTACTTACTTCAGATTCGCTAGGAGGAGCTGTCAAATCTTTTAAAGCAAACTAAAAATTTCAAGTCTTTTAGTTCCACAGAGTTCTTCTGTCACTTCCCTCTAGTGAAGCAAGCTGAAACATTGTGGTGCACACTAATTCAGTAATTTTTCGTCAAAGGTGTGTTCGCAGTTATGATGGTTAAAACGAGGGGCCTTCCCTGTGAAATTGCCGGTATTTGCAGATCTAAGTGCTGAAGGTCATTCTGGCTCAAAGCACCCATCCCTTTCAGGCTATTCACCTTTTTTACCAAAGCTAGACTTGCTCTGAAGAAAAAGGCCTTTAAAGCTGGTGCCACGAAAATGTGTATACACACACTTGACAACCCCCCACCTTTCAGCCACCCATAATCATGCACTCAACCAGCCACAGAAGCTTTGAACTGTTTATGTGATAGACATGACACCCAACTGGGCCTGCACTTTTCAGAGAGGCCTCTTCTGCACAGGTCATTGCTAAGGCCCAAGTTGGCTCTGTGTATGTTATCACGAAGATGACAGTTTAAACAGACCTTATCACTCTGTGTTCAATCAAGGTTTATGAGGACTGATAAGTTGCTTTGTATGTTCATTAAAATACTCTTCCTTGGTAGGGGCAGTAGTGATATTAATACTCACTACTTTCTGTTGTTATCTGTTGCTGTTCATGAGGAGGAAATTTCTCTGTGGGATAAAAATAAGACACTACGTTGGTTTTCATATGCCTAGCTTTAGCTCAGTTGACAAGCATATTTGTCTTTAATATCACAGCATATCGTTACTGAGTATTTAATTTTTCAGTGACTGAAGTTGTTTTTTTTGGTGCGGCAGTAAAAATGATATTTGTCTTTCCCAAATGATGCAGTGATTAACATGTTAGTTGGAAAGGTTTCACAAATGTTTCTGTTTGCTCGTTCTGTGTGCTATAACCCACCTATTCACACAGAGATACCCCTTCCTTCTTATTCCAAACAGTTGGGTAGCTTTTTAATCCATATTTTTTTCTGTCTTGCTTCTGGGAGTGGGACTTGGAGATCTTAGAATAGTGGTAGAGCACCTGCTTTGCATGCAGAAAGTCCCAGCTTCAATCCCCAGCATTTCCAGGTAGGGCTGGGAAAAACACCCGCCTAAACCCTTGAGAGCCTCCAGTCAGTGACCCAGTTTGCATGATCACAGGATGGTTAATAAGCCACAGTGTCTTCTTAACCATCCTGTGAGTGCCTGTTGCGTGATGAGGGAATTAGCATAATTCCCCTCTGCAGCCCAGCTTCCCATGTCGTGCAAACCTGGCCAGTGTGGCTTGTTGCTGTAGTTAACAAGCCACCCAGAACCCTTGGGCTGTTGAACACGTGTTAGGGAAAATAAGCCACCATGGCTTATTTCCCCTGCTGTTCTTGTGCAAACAGGTCCAGTGAGCGAACCCAGATTGTGCGAACCCAGTCAACAGAAGGCATTTTCTTATGTTCTTTATTACTCCAGTCTTATATAATTTGCATTGGTTGAGTATCTATTTCCAGGCTCAATGTAAAATGCTTATTTTAAGCTTTCAAGCCCTAAATGGCTTGAGGCCAAGTTAACTCAAGGAGCATTTATAATTATTTATTTGTATGGTGTAGTGGTTAGAGTGTTTGTTGCCCTGGGGCTGAGAGACCTGGGTTCTAGTCCCCCACTCGGCCATGAAGCACACTGGATGAATTTGGGGCAGTCACTGACTGCCTAACCTACCTCATAGGGTTGTTGTGAGGATAAAATGGAGAGGAGGAGGATCATGTACGCTGCCTTGGGCTCCTTGGAGGAAAAGGTGGGATATATGTTACTAATAAATAAGTAATAATTATTAAATTTTGTCTGCTGCTATCTTGGAATTGCTTTGTTAATGTTTTAATGTTTTGTTTTTAATTTTGTAAGCTGCTTTGTATGCCCAGATCATACATCAACTAGGGTAGTGGTTCTTAACCTTTTTGGTGTCACACCTCCCTTGTGAAAAATCTTATGACTCACGCCTCCCATGTGCTAACGGCCCAAAATTTAGGCTTAGGCAGGACGAGTTTGCATTTTTTTAGTTTATGCTCTGTCTCTGGACTATAAAAAAATGCATATTCAATTAAATGAACGGCGTAGCTCCCAAGATTAGTAGAAAGAAATAAGGTTGGGCCAACCGCCAAGCTGCGCTGCTATGTACTTGTAAAATAAACAATTTATAGTTGATGGACTGCTCACAGCTCCCCTGGAGTCAGTCCAAACCTCCCCTGGGGAGGTGTACCCCACAGGTTAAGAACCCCTGAACTAGGACATAGATCTAAAAGAAGAATATTTTCAGCAGGCATCTAAATGCTGTTAGGGAAAAGGCCATATGGATCTCTGAGGACAACAACAAAGGTTATACGTAGTGTACTGCAATGTAATGTCTGCATGTTACTTATATGTGAAGAACAAACATACTTTACAACTATAATCTTTTATATTCATAACTACCTGTGAAGTAGGCTTATTCTAATAGGAGGCTGAGAGACAAAAACTTGCCGTTCGTCTATCTTTTACATGTAATAAGAATTACATCAAGCTTTTCCAGGTCTAACAGTGCAAGCATTTTTACTTAGAAGTAAGTCTCACTGAGTTCCAGGGGCCTTACTTCCTAGTAAGTATGTTTTGGATTGCCGCACCATAATGCTTTTAACCTTTCCTTTATTAACATTAATTTACACTTAACATTGATTCACACAATAAGTAAATTAATTACCTGCAGGATAATTATGCCAACAGTGTGTTTAAGTTCTGGTAACATACACTCTGCTCATACAATATATGCTTACAGAGGGCAAGTATAGAAAACCATTTTCCATAGATAGTAGGTTTATAAATCAGCCAATTTTTTAGCAGATGCAAGTTCGCACTGGCATGATTCTGCATAAAAATAGAGTACTCTGTACTGTACTGTGACACACTTTGATGATTTATTATTTTTACCCAGCTCTTCTGTCCATTAGCCCTTTGACTTTTTGTTTGATCTTTTTGCTACACTATTCTGTTATTGATTTTATGTTGATATGATTGATTTAATATTCTATTAAGGAAGCCATCTTGGGCATTTCAGATATGAAATGGAAAGTTAGGACAGAAATATTTTCAACAAAAGAATCTGCCATCTGCAGAGTGCTCTAAGAGAATCTGTGTTTCCTTCCTTGTACAGAATTAACGTGTTCTGTGGAAAAGTTTGGGACATTCAATGGAAAGTTTTAAATTGGTACCAGTTTAATAACAATACTGTTACTGCCCTGCCCCATGCCATGTAGGATATTTTTGCCTAAGCAAGCATAAACAGCTGTTCCCTGGCAAATGGCTAAACAGTTCCTCAGGTGGTGGTAGCCATACTAGGTTTGTGTGATTCCTGCCCTTCAATGTAAGCATTAAGTGAGGGTTCCCTCCCTGCAGTGTGCAAGTTTAGAATATTGATCAGCACTTTTAAAAAGTGTATTTTAACAACACATTGTATTATCTGTTTTATACACATTAAAATGTGGATTTTATATGTAGTCAAAAGGCCTCTCAGTATTCCATGTGTGTGAATTTGGCATAGGATATGATAGGCTTCTTGGAACAAATCTGAAGTCATAGTCTAGAATTACAAACCTTCTGCAAAATTTAGCCTGATGAAGAGTTTTGGAGAGCTTGAAAAGTTACACATTTTTGTGGAGTGTTGGTTGGTACTAATAAAGTTACTGCTGAACTATGCACGATGTTAGTGTAATTCCACCAATGCAAGGGCCCAAAGTGGATGATATTGGGGGTGTAGAGGGGAGAAGAGGGACCTAGAATCCCATGCTCACTCAGATCTTGTTCTGGTCCTTGGAGATGGCATATGGTTAAGCCGGGGACAGAGGCTGTGTTAAAATATTCCAATTGAAGTCAATGAAGAGCCCCAAACCACTCCCTCCTGCTCTGGTGCTACAGTTGTACTGGAGTGTACCAGCTCACTCTGCAGCCAATCATGGCACACCCAGAAATGTATCTAATCTACAGACAGGGAATACACATCTTGAATAACAGGGTGTAGGGTATACATCATTCTGTCTATGTCTGGAGAACCTAGAGTACAAAAGTGGGAGCTTTGGTGATCAGCATTATGGTAAAGGGCATTTGACACAAAGAAACAGTTTGTTGTAATACGAAAGTGAGAAGGGCACACTGCTCAAGCTTAACTTCCTCAACCCTTAAAGGTACTCTTATCTCAGAGCTCCAGACAAAAATGCCCCACATGATGCTCCACTCTACTGCAACGGGGGGTGGGGGGGTGCAAAGGCAAAAGCTTCCTGCTATTTCACTACATAAAAATGAAAAGAAAAATAATGTGAAGAAATAAGTAATTAATACTCCCCCCCCCATTCAGGAAACAACAGAAGCTTTACAAGGGTCAATTAACAGTTATTTATCAGTAATTCTATTGCTGTGCTCAACAGGGAGAAATAAAAGGGTAGAACCTTCAAGCAGGAAGCTTTTAATTAAAGACAACAGCATCCTGAGAACACTTGATAGAACTGTGCAGTTTATGTGTGTGTGTGTGTGTGTGTGTGTGTGTGTGTCAGAGAGAGAGAGAGAGGGAGAATGAACAAAGAAAGGATGGCAATTCCTATCTAAATTGCAAATGTGTGTGCGTGGTGGTGGGGAACTGACAGAGAACTCTTGGCTAAGCCTTAGTGACAGAGGATTTCTCTCACATAGGATCCCCTCATACACAAACACAGCACTACAACAACAGATGAGAACAGGTGTGTGGGACTACAACTCTCCAAAAATAGAAGAGAAAATGTTCTTAGGTGCCAAAAAAAAAAAGCTCAGCGCATTTTGGAAAGATATTTCCTTCCTCGGGCCACTCATCTTTGTCCACGTATATCTTGCAAAAACTTGCTACTGCTTCCCCTGTTTCAAACCATACTATCTTTGGATACAATTGGTGCCTTTTCTTCTCAATGTTTCTTGGACTACAACTCTCATCATCTTAGAGTGGCAATTGTAGTCCAACCCCTCTGGAAAGCACTAGCTTTGGAAAGACTGGACTAGAATATTTGTGTAGTTTGAAGCAGTGGATTAGTAGGTCATTAAGGAGGCCTTTAGTTAGCTAGATCATGGTTGTGTTACAATCAGATTGGTAGATCTCTGGCAACTATGAGTAAGCAATAAATAGAGCAGCCCCATTTAAAGGAACTTTGCTCATCTAGGCCTTTGTTTTAAAACTTTGCTCATCTAGGCCTTTTGTTTTTAAAATTCGAATTGATGAGCAAACATCCAGGCAATAGAGCTCAGCTAATCTGTTTCACAATTTTCCTCTCCCCCACACTAACCTAATGTGGCAGCCATGCTTTCAGTTAACAATAGCTGCATTTATACATTATGTTTTGCTTGTAAACTGACATATAAGGGAGTGTAATGGGCTTAGGTCACCTGTCTGTACAGGGGAGGTTTCATTCTTCTCTCTCTTTTTAATCCTTTCATTCTCCTGGTTGCTCATTCGCAGTAGTTGCATTTGATCAGATGTGGAAAGCAGTACCATGGTGAACTGCCAAAGATTGGCCATGGTAGAGTTACTAGAAGTGGTGCAGTAACAATGAAACCAGTGTGTCTTCCATTAGATGGAGGTGGTGGTGGGGAGACTCTTAGGGCTGGATTCACTTTAGTATTTTAATGCGATTATCTGTTGGAAATATATTAGTGTGTGTTTGTGTGTGTGTGTGTGTTTATGTATGTGTGTAGACTCTGTACCACTATGGGGTGGAATTTACGCTTTGGCAGCGGTTATTTGATGTCAAGTCTTTATTAGCAGATAACCCGATTAAAAATCTGTGTGGGTGCTGGAGGAAGGATCACTGGCCACATTGGTTCCTTGGCCTTCTGGTGGGTTTGGAGCTGGGCTCCCCTAGGGATCCATACAGCTGTTCTGCAAAGACAGTAACCAGGTAGCTCAGCCTTCCCCAGTGTTGTGCCCCTCCAGGTTTTTGTACTACTACTTCCATCAGCCCCAGCCAGCATGGCCAATGGTCAGGGATGATGGGAGTTGTAGTCCAAAACATATGGAGGGCACTACATTGGGGGAGGCTGTGGGAGCTCCTCAGGGAGCCCACCTCCCTTGACCCTGTGAAGCTCTCTGTGTTTATAGGGTCCAGCTGGTCCCATTGAACAGATAGGGAGTTTCATTTTGAAGGCTCGGCAAGGCTGTTAAGAGGTCTGGAGGTTTGTGCTCATGACTAATTACTGTGAGTCTAGGCTTTATGTTCCATAATTCTCATGCAGGTGAATGACTAGTGGTGGCTAATTAATTTATCTGCCTGTCACTGCTGCAGACTTAGTTCAGCAGCATCGCTCTGCCTGTAAGAGTTGCCAGAGCATCTGTGGCTGTAGCATCTCCTCCCATCTTTGAAAAGATTGTAGCAATGGCCTTGATTCACTTGCAAACTCCTCATCAGGTCTTTAATTAGGGCTGTGGAGTAGCATCTGGGAATCCCAGATTTAGTTCAAAAAGCAGTGATGTTAATGACATGGATGTAGTCTTAAACTTCACTATGTGCAAAGTGGAAATTTCACTCTTAGCCCAACTGCTGAAAGACTTTAGAGAAGCCTTCCCCAACCTGGTGCCCTCCAGATATGTTGGATGACAACTCCCAGCATCTCTGGTCAGGTCTGGACTTGGGACGGAGACGGCCTTGGTCGCCTTGGTGGATGATATGAGGAGGGCTTTGGATAGGGGCGAATGCTCCTTTCTAGTCCTCCTCGATCTCTCAGCGGCTTTTGATACCGTTGACCACGGTATCCTCCTGGACCGCCTGGAGGGCTTGGGCTTGGGAAGCACTGTATTGCAGTGGTTCCGGTCCTTCCTCTCTGGAAGGTACCAGAGGGTAGTTCTTGGGGAGGAGGCTTCGGACCCTCGGCTGCTCACTTGTGGAGTGCTGCAGGGTTCCATCCTCTCCCTGATGTTATTCAACATCTACCTCAAGCCGCTGGGAGCTATCATCAGGAGGTTTGGGGTGCGGTGTCATCAGTATGCGGATGACATGCCTACCTCTGTTTCAAGTCCTCACCGAGGTTGGCCGTTGAGACCCTGTCCAAGTGCCTGGAGTCAGTGGGTGGCTGGATGGGAAGGAACATGCTGAAACTGAACCCCGACAAGACCGAGGTACTTCTGGTGGGGGACAAGGGGAGATTAGGGGATGTTGACCTGGTGCTGAATGGGGTACACATCTACCCCTGAAGGACCAGGTCCACAGCTTGGGGGTCATTCTAGACTCCCAGCTGTCCATGGAGGCTCAGGTGTCAGCTGTGAGCCGGGCGGCGCTGTATCAACTCCATCTGATACGGCAGCTGCGCCCCTACCTTCCTAATCACCTGCTCCCATCAGTGGTTCATGCCTTGGTCTCCTCTCGCCTAGACTACTGTAATGCGCTCTATGTGGGGTTACCCTTGAAGACTGGTTCAGAAGCTACAGCTGGTACAGAATGCGGCGGCTCGCCTGGTTAAAGGCAGCCGCCGGTGGGATCACATCACGCCAGTGCTGAAGGAGTTGCACTGGCTACCAGTTGCTTGCCAAGCTGAATTCAAGGTGTTGGTTTTGACCTTTAAAACCCTATACGGCTCCGGTCCAGTCTATCTCAAGGAGCGTCTCCAGCAACACCAAGTGGGCCGCTCAACAAGATCTGCCACGGATGGCCTTCTCCTTGTCCCTTCAGCCAGAGCAGCTAGACTGGTGGGGACGAGGAAGAGGGCCTTTTCTGTGGCGGCCCCCGTACTGTGGAACGCTCTCCCGAGTGACCTCCGCCATGCCCCCTCTCTGCTGAGCTTCCGTCGCTCATTAAAAACCTGGTTGTTCAGGCGGGAATATGGGGTGGGTTAAGATTTTAAATTTTTTATATTGTTTTAAATGTATTTTATTGTTTTTATTCTGTGTACATTGCCCAGGGTTGCCGGTTGCCGGCCAGATGGGCAATAAATAAATAAATATAAATAATAATAACCTCCCAGCCAGCTGCTTTAGAGCAAAAGACTGAGAATGTACAACAATCCACAGTTATTCATGTACAGCAGTCTACATTTATTCATGTACAAAAATATACCGTACATTTATTCAAATACAGTCGTGTCATCTTCTTCTGGAACATCGTCATAAGGCACTAGGTCTTATTTTCGGGGTAGGTCTTATTTTCGGGGTAGGTCTTATACTTTAGCAATTTCCAAAAATAGTACTAGGTCTTATTTTCGGGGTAGGTCTTATTTTCGGGGAAACACGGTATGTATGTATGCTTAACTTCTTGCTGTGTCAGTGCTGATTTGAAGCTTTTGTATCATGTCAGACCCCATGTCTTCTTTGTTGCCAAATTGCATTTGTAACCAGTGTGGAGAGGGGCACCATTCCCTCCGCAATTGACTGTGCTCCGAAATGGGCAGGAACAGAAATCCTTCATGATGGTGGGTAGTGTGACTACTTTTCTGTGAGCAGAGCCTGTCGTGTTGTCGCCATTCCCTCCTGCAGGTTTGCTTATCCTATGTGAGACTTTCTCCCTCCTTCCCTTTATTACATTATGTACAATTGCACACATTCACTAGATGAGCTCTGTAGAAAGATGGCCGATACAAAAGATGCATATATCTAAGCATGTGTAATTCTTACCTGTGAGGAAGGCCTGGAAACTAATGCATCTCTCAACCTGGTGCTTATGGGGCACAGTGCCCTTCTAATGCAGGAGCATGCAGAACAACAAGCCACGGGCTACAAACGCAGCATACACAATGCTAAGCACTGCTCAGAGAGAAGCAAGTGACTCTACCATCTATGGCCTTGCTCTCCTACAAGCCCAGTGACACAAAAAGCACCCTCAACGTTGCTGCAAAGTTTTGGTTGAAATGTACGTTCCACATGCATTTCCCAGGGCAAACTATGCATTTTCCATTCTTATCCATTGAAGAACATTTGTGCTTGTCTTGATCATTACCATAAACACAGGGATAGTGACAGGTGAGGTGGCAGTTTTGGCAATTAGTTAAGAACCCCTCAGTGACCTCTAGGCCTGCAGCCCTCTAGAGCTCAAGGCAAAGCTGCTTCTTCCACTGGGTATAGGAAACAAATTGATCAAATAACCAACTTGGTCTTCTTCGTTCAAATCATATTTTGGAGCTCTCTGCTCTTTCTAAGTATCTGATAGGCATAGTTCTCTATATGTCTGCTATTAATGAAATCTAAGTACCCTCCTTGCTTGCAAGAGAGAAATGGTGGGGGTGGGAATGGCCAAATCCACTTAAGCAGAAACCAGCCCTGAGGTTCTAACTCTGGAAACGCCCAGGATTGAAGAGGAAGGAAAAGAGTTTCCTGGGAAAAAGAGGACTTGATTGACCTTTAAAACCGAACCTAAACAGCCAGAGCTGGCTCTATTGTCTGAGGAAGGCTTAATCCAGTGGAAGCTGAGAGGGGGAAATAAAATAAATATCAGAGAACTATAATGCAAACAACAAACACCTCTACCGCTTGGTGTTGTAGTTTCTCCCCTGCTGAGAACAGACCCCTCATTGTGGAATGCATACTGGGAGCCAGATCTTGTACCAGAAAGCTTAAAATGGGAATAAAGCTAATCCCAATAGGTTCACATTCTACCTGTATTAATGTGTGCCAGTTTGTTGGTTCATAGGTCATTACTAGTAACTTCCTTAAGTCTGCAATCCTATACACTCTTACCTGGGAGTAAGTCCCATTGAACTTAATGGGACTTACTTCTGAGTAGATATGCATTCCTATGCATATTCTGTAAATTATTCTGTCCCTTTGGCTTAAAAAATATCAATTGTGAGGTTTATTAGGTTGCTTTTAAAATTAACTTTGTTTAGAAATGAGCACTTTGTGCTCATAAAATAAGGGAATAATTTGTGAGTCACAGAGAGAGATCTCAAGTAAATTAAAACAGGTAGAGGTGGCAAGGTGACCCCTTTCCTCAAATCCAAGCAACAGAAATCATGCAGACAAAACTTAATCCAAGGCTGTCATTAATTTTTGTAAATGTACAGTAACTAGTGCTTACCTTCTTCCCTTCTTTCCAACAACAACAACAACAACAACAATAGAAGAAGAAGAAGAAGAAGAAGAAGAAGAAGAAGAAGAAGAAGAAGAAGAAGAAGAGAAGAAAGAAGAAGAAGAAGAAGAAGAAGAAGAGAAGAAGAAACACCTTCTGAGCCGCTCATGTAACTAATATTTTAGGTACCAAATTCCAACCACCAAACACGGAGAAATGACACAGTGCTTAAGATTATGAATAAAATCTCAAAGAAAGATGATAAAGATGGGCTGCCTTTTTCCCATCCTGCCAGCCTTTCTACCATCCTGCCAGCTGCCTGCTTTACCACCTCGTCAGCCCTCTGTCTTGGCTGACGCTGCTGCTGCTGCTGCTGCTGCTGGCTGGATTGGGCCCCTCTCCTGGGAGAAGCTCCACTGCCAGCAGGAGGAGGGCGACTCCCCCAGGCCTGCCTGATGAGACGCCTGCCACCTGGGCTTGCTGGATGCTCCGCAGGCCTTTATCTGCCGGCCTGGAGCGGGGCGGCGACGGCCCCGAAGGGGACGCTGCTGAAGGGGGTCGCCCCTTTGGGGGTGCCACAAGGGCAAGGGCCTCCCCCCTAACATTGCTATTGTTGCTCAGTGCCCTTGGTGGGGGGGATTGCTTTTTTCCCTGTCTAGGGCCTGAGCATGTGCCTTGGAGGGGAGTCATGTGGTCAAGTGGGGGTTCTGTGGGGCCCCCGATTAGTGTAGTGATGGGTAGAGGGAGATATGGCGTTGGGAGGAGGACTAGCCAGGTAAGGGGAACACGGCCCAGACACTTAATGGCTGTGCCGTGTTCCGGCCCTCCTCGCACCCGCAGGTTTGTTGGTTGCCCTATCAGCCTGCCCTCGGGTCTCCGGATGCTGCTTCTAAATGCCAGATCGGTGCAAAATAAAACCTCCCTCATCCACGATTTAATAGTGGATGAGGCGGCCGATCTGGCATGCATTACCGAGACCTGGGTGGGAGAACAGGGAGGAGTTAGTCTCTCCCAGCTTTGCCCACCGGGGTACTTGGTGCAGCATCAGGGTAGACCTGAGGGCCAGGGAGGGGGGGTTGCCGTGGTCTATAGTAATTCTATCTCTCTCTCCAGGCTCCCCGTCCGTCTGACTACTGGTCTGGAGTGTTTGCACCTTGTGTTGGGCCAGCGGGACAGATTAGGGATTCTGTTGGTGTACCGCCCACCCCGCTGCTCAACAGACTCCCTGGCTGAGCTGACGGAGGTGGTCTCACTGGCGATGCTGAGGTCCCCCAGGCTGTTGGTCCTGGGGGATGTTAACATCCATGCTGAGGGAACCTTGTCTGGTGTGGCTCAGGAATTCATGGACTCCATGACAACCATGGGACTGTCCCAACATGTCATCGGCCCAACACATGTAGCAGGGCACACTCTAGATCTGGTTTTTTCAGCTGGACATGGAGATAGTGATCTGAAGGTGGGGGACTTTGAATCGGTCCCCTTGTCATGGTCAGATCACTACCTGCTGAGATTTAGGCTAACGGCAGCTTTCCCCCTCTGCAAGGGTGGGGGACCTATTAAGATGGTCCGCCTCCGGAGGCTGATGGATCCGGATGGTATCCAGAGGGCCCTTGGGGGTTTTCCGGCTGATATGGCTGGCGGTCCTGTCGAATCCCTGGTTGATCTCTGGAATAGGGAGATGACCCGGGCGGTTGACACGATCGCTCCTGAGCGCCCTCTCTGTAGTAGAGCTCGTACGGCTCCATGGTATACCCCGGAGCTGAGAGTGATAAAGCAAAACAGGAGACGGCTCGAGTGCAGGTGGAGGAAAACTCCTAGTGGATGCAATCGAGCCCTGGTATGTGCCTATAGCCAGGTATACCTAGAGGCAGTGAAGGTGGCAAAGAGACAACATCTCACTGCTTCTATCCAAACATCTCTCTGCTGCCCAGCGGAGCTCTTTAGGGTCGTCCGGGGCCTGTTATACGCTGGCCCCAGGGACATCATCGACCCATCTGATGCCCACTGTGATATATTCGCTAGGCACTTCCAGGAAAAAATCTCTTGCATCCGCAGGGACTTAGACTCCAATGTTATAGCAGTAGAATCAGGAGAGGTACCCGGAGCACAGCCTGGTCTAGTTATTTTGGATGAGTTTCAGTTGGTACAGCTCGAGGATGTTGACAAGGTGCTTGGACGGGTTCGTGCAACCACGTCTGTTCTGGATCCTTGCCCCTCTTGGCTTATAAAAACTATCAGGGAGGGAACGGCCAGCTGGGCCAGAGAGGTGATCAATGCCTCCTTGTGAGAGGGAGTGGTCCCATGCCACCTGAAACAGGCGGTGGTGAGACCACTCCTGAAGAAACCCTCTCTGGACCCAGAAGATCTTAACAACTTTAGGCCGGTGGCGAATGTTCCTTTCCTGGGCAAGGTCCTTGAGCGGGTGGTGGCCAACCAGCTCCAGGTGCTCTTGGATGAGACTGATTATCTGGATCCATTTCAGTCGGGGTTCAGGTCTGGTTTTGGCACGGAAACGGCTTTGGTCGCCCTCTATGATGACCTATGTCGGGAGAGAGACAGGGGGAGTGTGACCCTGTTGATACTCCTGGATCTCTCAGCGGCTTTCGATACCATCGACCATGGTATCCTTCTGGAGCGGCTGTCTGAGTTGGGGGTGGGGGGCACGGCATTGCAGTGGTTCCGCTCCTACTTGGATGGCCGGCTCCAGAGGGTGGTGCTTGGGGAATGTTGCTCGGCCCCATGGACTCTCCAGTACGGGGTTCCTCAGGGGTCGGTCTTATCCCCCATGCTATTTAATATCTACATGAAACCGTTGAGTGGGGTCATCCGGAGTTTTGGAGTGCATTGCCATCAGTACGCTGATGACACGCAGCTCTATTTCTCCTTTTCATCTTCAGCAGGTGAGGCTGTGGATGTGCTGAACCGGTGCCTGGCCGCGACAATGGACTGGATGAGGGCTAACAAACTGAGGCTCAATCCAGACAAGACTGAGATGCTGTTAGTGGGTGGTTCCTTTGACCGGATGGAGGGTGTTCAACCTGTTCTGGATGGGGTTGCACTCCCCTTGAAGGAGAAGGTTTGTAGCTTGGGGGTGCTCCTGGAGCCATCTTTGTCACTTGAGGCTCAAGTGGTCTCAGTGGCAAGGAGTGCCTTTTACCAGCTTCGGCTGGTGGCCCAGCTACGCCCCTATCTGGACAGGGATAGCCTGGTCTCAGTAATCTACGCTCTGGTGATCTCTAAACTAGACTACTGCAATGCACTCTACGTGGGGCTGCCTTTGAAGACTGTTCGGAAGCTGCAGCTTGTGCAAAATGCGGCAGCCAGGCTTATTGCGGGAACCGGAAGGTCCGAGCATATTACACCAGTTCTGGCCCGCTTGCACTGGCTGCCAATATGCTTCTGAGCCGAATTCAAGGTGCTGGTTTTAACCTATAAAGCCCTACAAGGCTTAGGACCACAGTACCTGACGGAACGTCTCTCCCAACCGCTATCTACCCGGACACTACGCTCAACATCTGGGGCCCTCCTCCGACTGCCACCTCCAAGAAAGGCTCGGTTGGTGGCAACGAGGAGGAGGGCCTTCTCGGTGGTAGCCCCCCAGTTATGGAATCAGCTCCCCATTGAGACCCGCCTGGCGCCAACCTTATTATCTTTTCGGCGCCAGGTTAAGACTTCCCTCTATGCCAAGGCATTTAGTTAGGAGCTTGGAATAGCACGGAGGGGATTGTCACCTGTAGGCTCAGTTTTATTGGCTTTTGTATTGTTATTTTAAACTGTGTTTTTAAATTTGGTTTTTAATTTTTTAAACTATTCTGTATGTTTTTTATTGTTGTTTTTATGTATAGAGTGTTGTGAACCGCCCAGAGAGCTTCGGCTGTGGGGCGGTATATAAATGAAATAAATGAATGAAATGATAATACATAACAATCCCTTATTGCCTTTGAATTAAGATTTCTCCCCAAATAGATGGGGCAAAAGTGACTCTTCAGTGGTGGGGGCATGTCCACCCTAGAGGTCCCAGTTATGTCCACAGAAATCTCTGCAGCTGCGGTGCTGGAAGTGTTTCTACCAGTGTTAAGCCCCCAAGTGTGGGTGGGAGGTTCTCAGGGTGGGGCGGGAGGGAGGTGGCCTTCAATCCACTGAACCCTGAGCCCCTTCAGTCACTGGAAAGCCCCCCCCTGTATGCCAGCCTGAAGTTGATGTAACTAATTTCCCTGCCCCCGTTGGAATTATTGGGGGGGGGGTTTAAGAAAAATGAAGATCTGTGTGGGACAAAACAAGTTAAGTCTACCTCCCCTACACCTCTTACCCTGGCTGGTGCAGGACAGCAGGGTTTAGGCTACTTAAGCCTTAGGGAGTGGTGGACAATCCACCACTTTGCCCCCCCCCCCAAGGATTGCACTGTTTATCTTTAATAGTCTATTGTACAACAATAGATGGTGCTACGCACAGTATTTACTTGTACTTCCACTGAGTAAAGGGTCTGCACAGCTCACTAAACTCACTGGTTTTTCTGTGCAAACTCATGGCTTCACGTGTCCTTGTTAGCATCGCGAGCTTTGTATTTGCTGGAAACCAGCCATCCAATTATGCTGACATTACTCTTGATCTCACCATTACATAATGCTATATCTCAATTTACTTTCAGAAGAATAACACGACGTGTTGGACTGGTTCGCACGATCAAAATGAGCCACCGGTGGCTTACTTAAATTGTGTTGTGTTAGAGTTATTGGAGGGTTGTTTCCCACTCCAACAAGCCATGTCACCCAGATTTGGATGACACAACAAGCTGCACCTGGGCGGTGATTATGGAACTCACGCCCTGCATGCACCTGGTACACGCCACAATTTAAAACAAGCCCGAGTGGCTTATTTTGATCATGCAAACTTAGGACCAACTGAGAAGTCACAAAGTAGTCAGGAAGATTTCAAGTTCTCTTGAACTCTTCCTTGGAATTCTAGTGAACTTGTTTGCTTCTTTGTACTTTTTAGTTGATCCTAATATAGACAGGCATGATACTGTGGGGATTTTTTCCTCTAATGAACCAATATGTCTACCTGTATTGGGTGTGTGTGTGTGTGTCTATTTTCAGAAGGTTTCGCTTGGCAATTGACAAAACGGGAGTTGCCGTAAAATGGCTACATGAATGCTATGGCACAGATCCAACTGAAACAGTGCCGCCAGTCCTCAAACTGATGGCTGTCTGGATGTTTCTAAAGTCCACACAGCCAGCTTTAAGGTAGGTGCACAGCAGGCGGGTTGAAGAATACAAAGTAGGAGAGGCCCAGCAGCTGCTGCATCCAGTGGAGGCTGGTGGCTCCAATGTCAGTGGGGTGGTGTATCCACTCTGGGTTTTAGTCTGAACTTTTAAGGAGCTATCCATTGTGCTGAACCCTATCCCCGGACTGAAACTCAGAGTGGATATACTGCCCCACTGACATTGGAGCCACCAGCCACTGCTGGCTGCATCTCTCTGGTGGTGACAATTCAAAGCTGTTTCTTCCCCACTGCAATCAAACGTAGGATGTTAGCGAAGCAGCATCACTGATCTGTGGAGCACTGACATTAATTTCAAAGAGAATGTTCCCAATTTACCACCACTGCCACCTCCTCCTCCTGTATACACCACTGATAGTGTAGTAAGTGCTCCATCTGTATGCACATTTTCCTCACTGTGGTCATCCAAGGCCCATTGAACTGGCTGTGTCAATGTGAGTGGAGATATACATCTTGATTAGTCGGCATGTGCAACTCGTTGCCCATGACTACAGCTGGATCAGGGCCAGTTTGAGAATCTTGCAAGAGGAAATATTGATGATGGATGGTTTCTGTCTCTACCATGTTCATCTCAAAGAACAGTTATGATGTTATCCTTTAAGATAGTAATTACAGGTTTGGATCCAGGATGAAAGGGCTCTGCACACCATAGGTGCCTCCATCTGATTTTTGGGGAACCGCTGTCTCTTCCACATCATGACTCACCCCATTCATCAGGGTCTCCTGATCCTGTGTGTAGCATTTTCAGGGGGCTGGAGAGGCTGTTGTGGGAAGGAGGAAATTTGCTTCTGCTAGCTCAGTTGCATGTGCCTAAATCTGGATCCAGCCCAAAATATTTGTCTTCTTTATTTCTGTATTACATGTTACAAGCTCTTTATTACAAGCTCCATCCAAGGAGCTTAGGATAGCACACATTGTGTTCTCTCTCTCTCTCTCTCTCTCTCTCACACACACACACACACACACACACACACACACACTTTATCCTTGTAACAATCCTCTGAGTAAGTTAGGCTGAGTGATGGTGACTGGTCTAAAGTCACCCACTATGTGCTACCATGGCTCTCTAATTTATTCAAGAATTTTAAAATTCCATCACTCCCCATCCCCAAAAAAGTATTCTGCTGAAGACTTAGAGGTGATTGAACTTTTTTGGCATGGGCTTCTGCACACTTAGGACCTTTCAGTCCCCTGTGCCATAACATTTATTTATTTATTTATTTATTTGAAACATTTTACTGCCTCTCTTCAGCAAAAAAAGGCTCCCAGAGTGGCTTACATATAATCAATTAGCAAGACAGTCCCTGCCCGCAGGCTTACAATCTAAAAAGACATGACACACAAGGAAAAAGGAATGGGGAGGGAAGAAGGGGACATCTCCTTGTGCCCCCCCCCCTTGCCACTGTTCCTCCAGGGCAACATTTGATGCAGTGTGAGGAGTTCAAGTCAGAAATTTAAATCAGGAAAGTCTTCATATGTATATGAAAGTGCTTTAGGACTGTGCATGGGGCTCTTTGGATCCCAGCCATAATAAATACTACAAAACATGTATCAGTTGGAAACTCATCAAAATCAAACCATCCATTATTTTCCTCCTATCCATTTATCGTCAAGTTCCAACAGTACAGCACACATGTCTATAGAATCATAGAATCATAGAAAAGTAGAGTTGGAAGGGGCCTACAAGGCCATCGAGTCCAACCCCCTGCTCAATGCAGGAATCTAGGTCAAAGCATCTCTGACAGATGTCTGTCCAGCTGCACCTTGAACATAAGCCAGTTTAAATCCCATGTATGCTAATTCTCATCATATTATCCTAGCAAATCAGTCATAGTAATAATGCTAACAAATGGGGTAAACAATGGATGATTGCATAAATCATGGGCATTTCTTCCTCCACAAAAGTCCTTGTTTTTCATTCCTGGAGGGTTTGTCACCATCTGTATGTTGTTAGCTTGAGAATGCCTATTCTATCATTTAGTTACCTTTCGAATGGTAAGGGCCTGTTGTTTGATGTGCCTTCACTTTAATGTAAAGCACACCATTACTAGGTTAATGATCACGAGCTGTCATCGCAGTCACTTTGAAAAGGTGGCAGTGATGAATGGAGCCAGCAGCTCCAGGGGAGGTTGGTCACAGAAGGCACAGTGAAGTTTATTTAAGCTGCGCTGGATAATGGACCTGTATTTGAGATGAGATCTTTCTAGTCACTATTTGGATAGCAGACATTCCCTGGCATGATGTCCCCCTGCCCCCCCATCCCTTTATATATAGTACTATACATGAAGAAGGCTGGTTTGTGTTCTGAAATCTATTCTTAGAATGGGTTTGCCCAGTGCAGTGTAGTTGTGGATTTGGGGGAAGGTTGGCTGTGTGAGGCAGCAACGTTCTGTCTTAAAGTTTGGGAGTTATAGTATGGAAGATAGAGAATGAGTGGATAAGTAGGATGCTGGATAGGTCTGTATTATTTACATGGGATAAGATCCCATTAGAGTGGCCACTTACAAATCACAGACGAAGACGAAGACAAAGACAAAATGCATCACCAAGATAGAGGACAAAAGAGGACATGGGCTTACATAAATTGATGCTAATTAATATGCCAATTTAGAAATTGTTATTATAATTTAAAATTTAAATAGAAATACAGCACATCTCACCATAGCATGGAAGACTGTGACCAGGAGACCTGTGTGCCTGCCTGTTCAGTCTGCTGCCCAGGTGCTGACTGTGGATGGGCAACTGTTCTTTACGGTTCTTTATTTTTACAACTGGAATTGGACAGGGCAGCCCTTCCAACAGAGGGCACCTTCTAATAGAGGATGTTCTCTGTAAAAGAGGACACATGGCCATCCTATCAGGGGACATGTATGAGTGATGCTACCATGCATGCAGGGCCAATTGCATGGATCTTTCCTCTGCAATCAGCACCTTGCCAGAAGGGAAGATAACCATTAGGTGGAAAGGCCCATGCTATCAGCCATGCTGATGTGATTGGGTTATGCACAAGTACTCCCTTGCAAAATGGGAATGCACCACATGAGGTGAGTCTCATGCTGCGGACTGCCTGAGTGAAGAGGTCTCAGACGTCAAATTATTTGGCCTCCAGAGCATAACTATGGCAATTTACTGTTACAGGTATATGATCATTCTAACCCTGTGCTATAAACAATGTACACTGTGCACTGGATTGTCCATGCAGCTTTTCTAAAGACCATCCTGCAAGTAGGTTAAAAGAAGAGGAATTTATATGAATAAATCTAGTATAACCTTTTAATGGTTGCTGGAGGCAGTGCTAATTTAATCTGTGTATGAGGGCTCATTCTGATAGACCTCTGCACATCAGCACCAAGCAGGAAGTACAAAAAGCAGCACCAGCATTTCTTCAGTAGAATGGAAACTGTCTTTTCTCATATTCAGTCTTCATTTCCTTTTCCTCCTTTGTTTCCTACATGCCTGTCCTGTGGTCTGTGATTATGACTTGTGGAAAAGAAAGTAAAAAAAGAAAATCTTGTACTAAGCAGCATTGTATTAGTATTACATAACTTTCTTTCATTTAGAATAGATTGTGCCATCCGTGATCTATTCATCATCTGCTTTGCCATTTGGATTAGTTTGGATCAGCAAAGTTATTCTGTGGCATGGCAATCCTG
Organism: Shinisaurus crocodilurus; assembly: GCA_021292165.1. Taxonomy (NCBI): domain Eukaryota; kingdom Metazoa; phylum Chordata; class Lepidosauria; order Squamata; family Shinisauridae; genus Shinisaurus; species Shinisaurus crocodilurus. Next base: position 161,215,468 of record CM037880.1, read on the forward strand.
GGATCTACTGAATCAGTGCAGAAGAAGCCCAAGGTTGGACAATTCGTCTCTGGATTTAATATGTAACCGACAACGGAGCCAATGTTATTACATTACCCTGCTTAATCATGCTAGAAGATATTTTACCTTAGAATTATACTGTTCATTGATGGAAGGAATCTACCCATTTTGATTTCATCCATCTCTCAGTGCTTTCCAGACTGGGTACTGGGGCCACAATGGTGAAAAGAATAGAAGGGGTGAAGAGAAGAGCATTGAGCATTGAGAGCCAGTGTGGCATAGTGGTGAGAGTGTTGGACTGGGACTCGGGAGATCCGGGTTCTAGTCCCCACTCTGCCATGAAACTCACTGGGTGACTTTGGGCCAGTCACTGACTCTCAGCCTAACCTACATCACAGGGTTGTTGTGAGGATAAAATGGAGAGGAGGAGGACTAGGTAAGCCGCCTTGGGTTCCTTGCAGAAAAAAAGGTGGGGTATAAATATAATAAATAAAAAAATAAACAATTGCAAAACATTCCATCAGTATAGTATAGGGAAAGCCTAGTTCAGGAATTGGCAGAAACATTTAGAGGTGTCGAACCTCTTTCAGTCTGAGGGCTGAATTGCATTTCAGAGAAGTTCCAGGGCAAAAGTCAAAAGGGACAGCCCCCCCCCCCCCCTACAAACAGCGCTAGCATATTTTAGCTTGAAGCTCTTCTTGCCAGGAACTAAACATTAGGAGAGGCATTTTGTAAACCGCCTAGGGAGCCTTTCGGCTGATGGGCAGTGCATAAATATATTAAATAAATAAATAGATCGATAGATCGATATCAACCTTTTAGCCATGGAGGCTGGTGGCTCCAATGTCAGTGGGGCAGTGTATCCACTCCAGGTTGCAGCCTGAACATTTAAGGAGCTATCTGTGGTGCTGAAACTATTGGGTTGGGTGGGTTTCAGCACCACAGATAGCTCCCTTAAAGCCCAAAGGGGCTATACTGCCCCACTGACGTTGGAGCCACCAGCCTCCACTGCCTTTTAGAAGGTGGGGGAACTGCACAACAGGAGCAGGGAGATGAAAGGGAGCGCAGCCGCAGGGCCATTCCACCAGCCCTGCTGAGAGGCCTCCCTCTACTGTCACCACCAGCAGCCATTCCAGCAGGCCGAGAGGAGGGAGATGAGAGGGAGCGCAGGGCCATTCCACCAGCCCTGCCAGGAGTATTAATTAATATTCCCCCCCCTTCCCTCCCCATTCCTTTTTCCTTGTGTGTCATGTCTTTTTAGACTGTAAGCCTATGGGCAGGGATTGTCTTGTTAATTGCTGTAAACTGCACAGAGAGTTTCGGCTATTGGCCAGTAGAAAAATGAAATAAATAAATAAATAAACAGCCGGGGAAACTATCCAGTGATCAGTGGTCAGGGAAAAGGGTATGTGGCTCACTGAGGAACCCCAGAGGGCTGGATTTGGACTCCAGGCCTGAGGTCCTACAACCCTGCCATAGACCATGATCGCTTCTGAAATACTAGAGCATAATAAGAAGCACCCTTCTGAATCCAACCAAATGCTCCATCTAGTCCAGCATCCTATTTCCCACAGTAGCCAACCAAATTCTACATTTTGCCTTGCTCAAGCATTCAGATCCAGCATAATTGACATATGCTCAAGTGTACCAGTCTAAAAGTACAGATTTCATTGGTTCAGTACCTGATTTTTTAGCATGCATTTACTCAGACTGCACTGAATATTGGAAGTAGCCTGTGAACCATGCTTTCCAGTCTAACAATATTTTTGCCATCTTATTTGAGGAGAACTCGGTCTCAGAGCACTGCTAGTGTTTACTGAAATTTGAATTTCTAAATATTAGAGCATTTCAGGAATGAAATGTGTGACAATTAAAACATATGCATTTCTTTCCTTTTTTAAACAAAAATGTGCTACGTGAGTAGTCGGTAAATATACATGCTAATGTTCCAAATGTTCCCTGGTAGATCATCCATCACCATAGAAGAATATCACTTCCTTCTGACTGTTTTTGGAGGGCCTGGCTATGTTGTATTCCGGAATTGCAGTTATGCAACTGTCCAGGTGGTCGGAAGGTAACTGCATCCCTTCCCTCTCAATAACAGTGCAAAATACCACTGCTTAATATCAGTGAAATGTTCTACTCTTTTTAATGTCCTTCCCCGCCCCCCTTTAAAGCTTTTATTGTTTTAAATTGTTGTACACCATGGGCAATATCCAACGGTGTCATTCCATTAGTGCAAATGATGTTGTGCTAGTGGAAACTAAGTTCCAAACCATGCGCAAGAGGAGAATCCAGCTAAAGTTATGTTTGCGCAAGCGCAATTGCACAAGTGGTTGTGCATTATGCTTGTACAACCCATTGTGCAACCAGTTGCACAACTGTATGCACAACCAGTTGCACAACTGTATGCACAACCAGTTGCACAACTGTATGCACAACCAGTTGCATGAATATAATGGGCAACCACTTGCGCAGCTAGAGCTATTTGAGTTTGTGGAATGACACTGTTGCATATTGGCCCAAGCTGATGACTTTTTAGCTAATAGTTGTTGTTGTTGATGATGATGATAAATGATGTGACTCGTTTTCTTTTGATTATTTAAATATTTTGGATTTCCCCAGACCATTTCAAAATGGGAAGTTATGTTCAGATGTTCAAGTGGTTTCATAAGATTAATCCTATTCCTCTTCACATTAAGGAAACATTGGGATTAAAACAGTTATTTGCCAGGGTAGGGTTCTGTTTGTTGGGGGGAAAGTGATACATTTAGGGACATTGCCACCTGACCCTTTTTAATTGGGTGACCATCTTCTGTTGATATAAGAACACCACTGTAACTGAGGCATTCATTTAACATGCCAGAAAGCCAGGCACTGCCACAGGATTTTGTTTCGAGGGTGCATTTATTGAGTGAGAGGGAAAGAGACTCCTAATCGGAGACAGAGATAACAAGAGAGATAGCAGTATTGTAGTGAGAGGAGGGGCTCTGTTGGAAGGTCTTAGGGCGAATTTCAGCACTCTGAGGAAAAATTGTGTCACCAGCCACCATGAATATCAAAGACGGGATTTGAAACTAAAAATGGCTTTTGCCATAGCGCTGACTGCATGCACTTAAACTGTAACTGGCAAGTGGCTGTAGTGGGACTTGGGAGTTTACAGACTGGGAATGCTGATGCTTTCGGGTTCAGAGCATTGAGGGCCTAAGATAAACAAATCTGCTGGTGAGAGTGACTAGTGTTAGGTCAGGCTAAGGGTCACTGAAAGGTCAAGCTGCCACAGATCTGGATATTTTGGTTGTCTATTTACCCACTGGGAAAAGACACGGCATGCTGAAGCACTCTCTGATCATCATATTTGTGTTTGCAGAAACAGCCTAGCTGGGGTGGGCCAAGCAAATAATCTTGACGAATAATCTTGTTTCTCAGAAAGCACGAACAGCCAGTGTGGCGTAGTGGTGAGAGTGTTGGACTGGGACTCAGGAGATCCGGGTTCTAGTTCCCGCTTGGCCATGAAACTCACTGGGTGATTTTGGGCCAGTCACTGACTCTCTCAGCCTAACCTACCTCACAGGGTCGTTGTGAGGATAATATGGAGAGGAGGAGGAGGATTATGTAAGCTGCCTTGGGTTCCTTGCAGGAAAAAAGGAAGGGTATAAATATAATAAATAAATAAATAAATGTCCATTAGAGGTTCGTGCGTGACAGCATAAACTATGATAGGCAAGTGCCTATTTTATCATATGCATGATGTTCTTTGAGAAAAGAAGTAGGCTTAGGTACCCATAGGTTGAGGATCCTAGAATTTTTTTTGTTTTAGAACACACACAAATGTTTTGCTAGGAAGAACGCTGAACATGAGCAGAACACATCATCAAAACATTTCTGGAGCATCCGAGAATTCATGCTGAAATAAATAAATTAGTCTTTGATAGTGGGGAAGGCTGGAAAAAAATATACTCCTCACTTTTCAACCATGGGAAGGTCAAAGGTCAATCAAGGAGGAGTCACATCCAAGTATCATCATAGGATGGAATGGTCAGAGGAGCAATGGACATAAGTTTACTTTATGATGAGTGGCAACATCCTTAATGTGCATTGGTTCCCATGATAAGGATGTCATGTTAAAGCAGGCATGTGATTATATAAAAGCAGAACATATAAAATATCAAAATTTGTTGATTTGCAATATTAATAAAGTATTAATGATTACTGGGAGTGATAATTTCATTTTTTAAATATATCTTCTGAACATTCCAAATTCACTTGTTTAATCAATAAAGTCACTGAATGACAAATAGACACAGGATCATAAAAATGGTACCATACATTCCTAACAAAACAGTAGAAAAAATAATAGGCAAGGCTGATTCTTCTGTTGATTTTTTTCTACACACCCACATAAATACACACACGCGAAAAGTGTGAGAAGTGCAGTGTGAGTACTTTTTTGTGGTGCACAAATATTTGTTTGTTTGTTTGTTTTATTTATTTATTATATTTATACCTCACCTTTTTTCTGAAAGGAACCTAAGGTGGCTTACATAATCCTCCTCCTCTCCATTTTATCCTCACAACAACCCTGTGAGGTAGGTTAGGCTGAGAGTCAGTGACTGGCCCAAAGTCACCCAGTGAGTTTCATGGCAGAGCGGGAACTAGAACCCGGATCTCCCGAGTCCCAGTCCAACACTCTCACCACTACGCCACACTGGCTCTCAAATAATCTCCTATAGGCTGGAAAAAGAAGCTTGCACAATGCTGTTTTCAAAACCTAAATAAATATTTATTTTCCACAACTAACAGAGTAAACCTAAGCTCTTCAGATGGCTATCTGGGAGTGGATCAACTGGGTTAGGATAGAGAGGAAAAGCCCCTCTGCCAGCAGTGGGTGGAGGAGTACATGGGCCAGGACAGGGGCAACTTTGGGTCCACTCAATCCAAAACCCTTCTGTTTCCCAATGAGGCCCCAGGATCAGGCCCCATACCTGCACCAGCCTCAGGCTGCCTTGAGGGGGGGGGGGCAATTAAATACAGAACCACCAGGAGAAAAACCAGCAGGAAACCACCACCTCCCATCCTGGCTGTTTGCATGCATGCAGGACTCTGAATGCCACCGTGGATCTCCCCTTCACCACTTAGGATTGCTCTGTAAAGAACCATTATCAAGATAATGGCCTGTTTTCAATCAAGGCAAACTTTATTGGGAATTTTCAACCCAAATCTGACTAAATTTATATTAATATTTATTGAAAGAGAGCGGTAAAGTAAAATTGTGTAGACTAATATCTTCTCACCAGCCTACTAACTCTGCATAATGTAAGTTGTATAAAGTAAGTAAGGGTATTTTTATGGCATCATGCCAAGTTGTGCCTCACAGTTGAGGATTTAAAATGTTATATGAAAAAGAAATTAATGGACTTTGTGATTATTGTGACCTTAACATCCTCGGTTATCAGATCAGTGGTACACAAGGGCTTGTCTACACAAGGCTGTTAATCCCCTGTATCAACTTTTGGTTTCATCACAGAATTGAGATCTGAGTACTACATGAACAGCATTTCCTTTCCTGCTTTCCCACTACATAACCTCTAGGTCACCAGCATGGTTAATGAGCAGTGTCAAGGAAGCTATTAGAGAAAAGAAGGCTTCCTTCAGAAAATGGAAGTCTTGCCCAAATGAGGAAAACAAGAGGGAGCACACGCTTGCACAAAGGAGATGCAAGCAGACAATAAGAGATGCAAAAAAGCATTTTGAGGAGCATATTGCTAACAACATCAAGGCCAACAATAAAGAATTCTTTAAATATATCAGAAGCAGGAAACCAGCTAGGGAAGTAGTTGGACCATTGGATGATAATGGAGTTAAAGGAGTACTAAAGGAGGATAAGGAGATTGTGGAGAAGTTGAATGAATTCTTTTCATCTGTCTTTACTGCAGAAGATATAGGATAGATACCTGTGTCTGAACTGATGTTTTCCGGAAGGGGGTCTGAGGTAAATAATGATGACAAAAGATGAAGTTCTCAGCCTTATTGACAAATTGGCCTTATTGACAAAGTTAATAAATCACCGGACCCAGATGGTATCCATCCTAGAGTTCTTAAAGAACTCAAATATGAAATTACTGATCTTCTAACAAAAATATGTAACATGCCCCTAAGATCAGCCTCTGTACCAGAGGACTGGAAAATGGCCAATGTAACACCAGTTTTTAAAAAGGGATCCAGGGCAGGTCTGGGAAATTACAGGCCGGTTAGCTTTAATGTTGGTTCTGGATAAATTGGTTGAAAACATTATTAAAGATAAAATTAGTAAGCATGTAGAAGAGCAAGCCCTGCTGAGAAAGAATCAACATGGCTTCTGCAAAGGTAAGTCCTATCTCACTAACCTTTTCGAGGTCTTTGAGAGTGTCAGTTTGGGCAAGAGAGCCAGTGTGGCATAGTGGTGAGAGTGTTGGGCTGGGACTCAGGAGATCCGGGTTCTAGTCCCCGCTCGGCCATGAAGCTCACTGGGTGACTTTGGGCCAGTCACGAACTCTCAGCCTAACCTACCTCACAGGGCTGTTGTGAGGATAAAATGGAGAGGAGGAGAATCATGTAAGCCGCCTTGGGTTCCTTGCAGGAAAAAAGGTGGGATATAAATATCTACTATATAAATGTGAAAGTTTGTACGTATGTCCGCACGGCTCGCGTGCCTCGCATTGGCTCCTATACGGTTGGACGGATCTGCCCCAAACTTGGCATGCATACTCTCCATCACCCAAGAACAAAGACTGGCAGGTTCAAATCTCCAAAAAACCCACGCTGCACCTGTACGGACAAAATAGATGAGAGCCAATGGCGACACTTGGAATGTTCGCAGGGGCCATTCAGGAGCGGTTATGCAAAAAGCTCCAACGGCATTTAGAATGTTGGTATGCACTGCCACAGGGGCCCAATCAGAAGCGGATATGCAAATCTCTCCTACGTCCCAACAGAATGTTCATATGAACTGCAGCCGGGGCCTACACGGGGGTGGGGGTGGGGGAATTTCGAACAAACAGTGCCTATGGGAAAATGACGACCCGGGCAATGCCATTGTGTAGTCCCGGGGGGGGGGAGCAGGGATTTCATTGTGTCGTCCTGGGGGACAACGACAGGGAATTCATTGTTGTGTGGTCCTGGGGGGGGGGGAAGCAGGGATTTCATTGTGTAGTACCGGGGGGGGGGGAGCAAGGGTTTCGTTGTGTGGTCTGGGGATGACGACAGGGAAAATATTGTTGCATAGTCCTGGGTGGGGAGGGAAGCAGAGATTTCATTGTGTAGTACCCGGGGGGGGGGGATCAGGGAATTCTTCATTGTGTAGTCCCAGGGGAGCTGGAATGTCATTGTGCAGTCCCAGGGAAGCTGGGATTTCATTGTGTAATCCTGGGGGAGCTGGGATTACAAGGGATTCCAAACAGCGGTCAGCTACCATAAGGAATTTCGAACAAATAGTGCCTATAGGATAATGACAACCCGGGCAACGCCGGGTAAAAAAAAGCTAGTAATAAATAAAATAAAATAATAAATAAGCATGCAGACAGGGGTGACCCGGTAGACATTGTTCACTTGGACTTCCAAAAGGCTTTTGACAAAGTCCCTCACCAAAGACTCCTGAGCAAATTTAGCAGTCATGGAATAAAAGGAGAGGTCTCTTATGGATCAGTAACTGGTTAAAGAACAGAAAGCAGAGAGTAGGAATAAATGGTAAATTCTCCCAATGGAGGGATGAAAACAGTGGGGTCCCACAGGGATCCGTATTAGGCCCAATGCTTTTCAAGTTACAGTCATGCCTTGGATTGAGAGCATAATTCGTTCCGGAAACGTGCTTGTAATCCAAAACATTCTTATATCAAAACGAAATCCCCCCAAAAAAATTTGTACAGAGATTTTTAATTTAAGCCGTACTACAGTACTTGTATTGCAAGACGTTGCTTGTATATCAAGTAAAAAAAAAAAAAATTAAATATTTAAAATTTTGCTTGTCTTGCAAAATGCTCTCAAACCAAGTTACTTGTAATCCAAGGTATTACTGTATTCATAAATGATCTGGAATTAGGAGTGAGCAGTGAAGTGGCCAAGTTTGCTGATGACACCAAATTATTCTGGGTGGTTAAAACAAAAAGGGATTGTGAGGAGCTCCAAAAGGATCTTTCCAAACTGGGAGAATGGGTATCAAAATGGCAAATGCAGTTCAGTGTAAGCAAGTGTAAAGTGATGCAGGTTGGGGCAAAAAATCCCAACTTCAAGCTGATGGGATTTGAGCTAGCAGTGACTGACCAAGAAAGAGATCCTGGGGTTATGGTAGACTGCTAGATGAAAATGTCGACCCAGTGTGTAGCTGCTGTGAAACAGGCAAACTCCATGTTAGGCATAATTAGGAAAGGACTGAAAATAAAACTGCCAATATCAAATCTATGGTGTGACCACACTTGGAATACTGTGTACAGTTCTGGACACCGCACCTAAAAAAAGATACTGTAGAGTTGGAAAAAGTGCAGAAAAGGGCAACTAAAATAATCAAGGGGCTGGAGCAACTCCTCTATGATGAAAGGTTACAATATCTGGAACTATTTAGCTTAGAGAAAAGGTGAGTGAGGGAAGAATTATAGAGGTGTACAAAATTATGCATGGTGTGGAGAAAGTGGATAGGGAGACATATATTTTTTTTGCCCCTCTCATAATACTAGACCTAGATGGACACCTGGTCTGATCCAGCATGACTCTTCTTACATTCTTATGTTAAGTGGCACTGTGGTATAGTGGAATAGCATAAATACATAAGTGGAAAAAGCATTTTCCTTCACTTTCATAAATAATACAGCATCTTCCCTGCTCTAAAAGAACTTGCTGAAAGTGCTCTTTAAAAACAGAAGTGAAACTGGAGGGTCACAATGTCGCCTAAAGAACCCATAAACAACTGTGAGTAGAGAATGACGAGCACACAATAAATGCCACATGTGGAAAAGCTCTTGCACTCACAGGGGTCTCCATTAATTTTAATGGGGGAACTACTCCATATATGTAAAGCAATGCAGCCTTACATGAATCAATACAGAAGGTATTCAGGGTATCCATGACTGCACCAAAGCTTCCACATTTGGAACAAGTAATTGGTCGGAGCACATGTCTTGATGGTGATGACAATAAATTACAGCATCAACTATTTCTGTAAGTCTACACCCCCTCAAGAGAGTCATCTATGTGTATGTGTATTATGGGGAGATCATAGAGTTGGGCGATCTCTTGTAGGCCATCCAGTCCAACCCCGTGTTTAATGCTGGAAATGCAGAGCAAGTACATTCCCAAAACCTCTGTGTGAAGTCCTCCAGTGAGGGAGAGAACACTACTCTCCTAGGCAACTGATTCCTGTTCTTACCATCAAGACATTTCTCCTAATGTTCAACCAAAATCTACTATTCTGTAACTTAAGCCCATTAGATTTGTCCTGTCCTCTAACTACATCTCCGGTATATCATAGTTCCAAAACCATCTAGCTGTGTTTCCCTAGAAGACTAGCATGCAAGAAGAGCTGTTCTTTCATGTACCTCAGAGATTAGCTCCTTAAACAAATGCAGTCAGAAAAAGGGACCATCATCCCTTAAGGCTTAGAGTACTTTGCCAAGTATGTGCAAACATTTAGATACATAAAACTGCAGGTGTCAGCTTAAACCATTGTCTCTTTAGTGATGCTTTTCTCTGAAAGTTACTTACCAGAGGACAATGTTGACCAAGCAAATGAATTCCATAGAAGCTGAAGCCTGCCTTCTTTCTTCTCCCTTACACCATGGAAGGTGTGGTAGTGTTTATTTAAAGCAATTTGAATCTAATTTTGATTATCTGAGGCTAGAGTTAGGAGTAACCGGACTTCAAAACAACTAGAAGAGTTGCATGTTTGACTTTTTGTTGGTGCTGTCCAGAGCAGATGGGGGAATAATAGAGACAATGGCTTATGGTGAAGAGAACGCCCCCCCCTTTTGGTCTATCATGGCAGCCCCTCCATCCCTATGGACCCTACCATCCTGACTGAGAGCTTGTTCTCATAACACCCTTTTTCCTGTCACAGTAAATTATCTCAGATAAGCTTTATGTTCCAGTAAGTCAGGGGTGGGGAGCCTGTGGCCCCCAAGATGTCATTGGACTCCAACTCCCTTCAACCCCAGCCAGCATGGCCAATGGTCCGGCATGATGGGAGTTGTAGTCCAGCAACATCTGGAAGGCCACAGGTTCTCCACCCCTGCAATAAGCTCTGTTCCAGCTTATGGAAAGTTAGGAATCATATTTACAGAGGCCAGATACCTTTTTTGAGGCATTTACACATGACTGGCCAGGTTGAAGGCTTTCCCATGAAAGGAAGAGAGACCTAAATAAATTTTCTGATGGCTAATTCTGAAAAAACAAGACAGTTGACAAAGTAGGTCTTTGAAGAGGTGTTCTGATGGTTGAGTATGTTCCATGTCAAGCTTTTAGGCCAGGGATGGGAAGAAGATAGATCTCCAGATGTTTGGGACTTCAACTCCCAGAAGCCCCTGTCAGCATGGCCAATGGTCAGGAATGCTGGGAGTTGAAGTCCCAATCCAGCCCCTGACATCTTCTCTGGAATAGAATTTGGTTCTCCTCAGCGTGAAAAAGGTTCAGCACCCCTGCACTACGGGGTTTTGTTCTACACAAAAATGTTCCCTAGTTATAATTGTTAAATGCCATCTAGTTAAATGTCTTGGGGGTGGTTAATTAAGGGGAGTATGTTCCATGTCAAGCCTCTGGGGGCTTCTGCTCTCTCTGACCTGGTTTGCAAGATCAAAACAAGCCACTGTGGCTTGTTGTGAGCCATGGTGTATGCCAGCATGATTTACATAATCACTGCCCAGCTGTGGCTTATCGTAGTGTCAGAATCCAGGCCGCAGGGATTGTTTGAGGGTTAGACACCCCTCAAATTTCCTATGGTCTGTTGTAGGGTTATTGAATATTGTAGGGGGTGAATATTCAAAATATTCAGAATGGCCTCCATTTAAATAAGCCACAGTGGGCTGTGGTGATTGTGCGAACCAGGTCAGACGACGTTTATTTGAGGGTTGTTTAACCCTCCAGTAAGTCATGCTGCCCAAGTTTGGATGGCACAACAAGCTACAGCAGGGTGGGGATCATGCAAATCACACACATCCCCCTCCTCCGCATCTCCTTTTCTTCTCCTCCTCCAACTGCGCTGAAAATGCCAGGACCAATCCAGACAATTTTAGAACAAAAAGAAAGTGATTGCCTGCCAAGCACTGACACCCCCCCCCCATGAAAAACAGCAGATATCAACAATTAAAGCTTTAAGTAAGGTAAAAAATTTTTTTACAAAAGCCACTAATAAAATATTATAAAACAATGTATAATATAATAATGCAATAATTATATAATATGTAATAATATATAAGATTTTGTGTGTTTCCTCTAATAACTTTTGTACCTGACTGACCATGCCCTTTGGTTGCCTGGCCATACCTTTGGCCACGCCCTCATGTTGCCTGGCCACACCCTCTTGATCACACCTTCATGTTGCTTAACCATACCTCTTACAAATTCACATGTGTGTCCCTATTTTCATCTGTGAAATGTTGGAGGGTATGCTACAAGCTGGCAGTTTCTTTTGATAATGCGAACTGGCCCTCAGAACAAAGCAAGCAGGCGCGCAAGCAACATGTCCGCCTCATAAAGAAGTTACCACAGTGCGGTCTCCAGAAGTTACCAATAGGACACACGGACAGAAGAGGTATGGACAAATTTTTTTCTTTTCATTTTTTAAGTTCCTTTTAAAAATTCTACTGCTACCTAGCATTGTGAACAAAAAGGCCAGTAACACTGTTTTGATTTATGACCACTGTGGCAGGAAGCTGCCTCCGTCACAATAACCCAAAACTCCACCTTATGTCAACAAGCCATTGAAACAGAAGGCTACAAGGCCTTTGCACGGCCTGGTATTGTACACCCTAACCAACCCATGTATTACGTAGAAAGGAAAACACTGACTGCTCTTTCCCGATTGCAAGCAGATTAGCCATCACTCCAGGGTTTTTCCCTCCTTCTCTTTTTTGTTTTACCAATAACATAAAAAGGTTGTTATAGCCTTCTACTGAGTTGTGTGTGTGTTTCTTTCTCTTTCTTTTTGGCTTCACTGCAACCATCCTGAGCTGAGATGTGGACACACTTGTTGACTTCTTACTGTGGTTAAGAAAATGTTAAGAGTTTTTGGAGTTTTGTTATTCGATGGTTTTATTCTTGAAACAGAGTTTCTGTCTTCCTTTATAATTTTAGGACTAAGAAACCCAATGGAAGGAAATGGCACTTAATATGAAGTAGGGATTCAATTTATGGTACCGAAGTACTGAATTTCAGTAGGAGACAGGAGCTGCATGCATACCTTATTTGTGTCAATATTAGTACTACGAAACATGGGCAATATTTTATTTTTGGCAAATTATGCAATGAATGACTGCCTCCCCACTACACTCCATATTAAGCAGTGTTTTTGCAGGGATTTATATTTAAAGGAGCTGGACATGAGCAACATCAAATAGCAGTGATCAAGGGTATTTTACAAATACAGTTGTGGATCAGTACCTCAATTCATTCCCTGGCCTAGAACAGATAAACTCTTTATTCTCTTTTATAGTAATAGTAGGTAGCTACTAGGTATTATTGTTGTTGTTGTTGTTGTTGTTGTTGTTGTTATTTAAATGAAGTACAATCAAGACTAAATTTCTCAATCTTCAGTTTGGTTTGCTAAAAATATTTATATGCACCAAATGCACTTGCATGTACCAGATACTAAGTAAAGTTGCTGCTATCTTTTTATACTGCTTTGTTTTGAAAGGTCATATTAATATCAGGATGATCTAGCTGAGATGTTTCTCTCTCTCCCCATTCATGGGCAAAGACAGTAGGGGAGACATCAGCCAACTGTAGAAGGTACTAACTACAAACGCTGCAATCTTGTGTTCTCTTGTTTGGGAGTGACTCCCATTGAATGCAATGGGACTTTTTCTGAGCAAATCACTAGACAATACGTATTATTAAATTGAAGCTGAATTGACCATTTGATTTGTGTGTGCTAGATGAAAAATGTCCAAAGAAAGAGATTGCAAAAGTTAGTTGGAATGCCTTGACATTCAAGAAGTATCATATGGGATCCTTTCCTGAAAGGTTCTGTGCAGTTTTTAAACAGTGCAACCTTAACCAAAGAACTGTCAAGTAAAATCTGAAATATTTTGGATCACACTTAACAAAGCTAGGGGATACTCTTGAATTTCAATGTTTTATTCTTTGGAGTTCTATAATGCAATATCATTCTATATTAAAAGAACATTATTATATCTATGGAGCTTTGATGGTTTGGATGAAGAGACCATATTTGATCATAAGTGGTATCTCTCTAAATAAGGGACACCTGGAAACCATTCTTACTTCCTTCTTGGGTCCACCATTTTGAATGTGGAGAGGTAGTAGAGAGATCTTGCAAGGTAAAACCAAAAATGTGTCACCCATTCCCCAAAGTTGGGCTGCTTGAATCTAAGAGGAACCTGTCCGTCGTAACTGTGAATGTGAAAAGAAAAGAAAAGCCAATTATTTATTGCCGTGTTTCTCAACCTGGTGCCCTCCACTGTTTCGGACTTCATCTCCTATCAGCCTCAACCAGCATGGCCAATGGTAAGGAATCCTGGGAGTTGCAGTCCAAAACATCTGCAGGGCACCAGGTTGGGGAAGACCTCTCTAGTGTATGTCTTGTCTTCTCCTTTAATGAATACAGGCATTTACGGAATACCAAAGAGGGATATTTTACAATGGAAAGGGTGGACAATGAAACTAAATGGGGGTATTTCTCTACCAAGTGCCCCTAAAATGTATAACTGAAAAGTTAACTTGAATGCTTTAGCTGAGCAGAGCTATAGTAAATATCAGAGACTCTAGATCTGTGGCAGAACTTTTTTTTACAATAATAATAATAATAATAATAATAATAATAATAATAATGTAATAATAATAATAATGTCATAATAATAATAATATATTATTATTATTATTATTATTATTATTATTATTATTATTATTATTTCTTACCCGCCTCTCCACTTGGATTGAGGCGGGGAACAACAATATAAAATACACAAACTGGTTAAAACATATTATTAAAACATATTTTAAAAAAGCAAAGGCATGATTTTGTCTAAAATAATTTTTGGAGTCTTTCAACATGCTTCTTGGGTTGGATCCGGGATCAAACTTTGAATGTAGATTTCACCAGCTCCGTTGTTGAATTTGTGGGAGATGGCTGTTGAAGGAGCTACACAACAGCTTCAGGCCTGTATCTTACAGCAGCCTCCCCCAGCATGGTGCCCTCCAGATGTTTGGGCCTAGAATGCCCATCAGCCCCAACAAGCACGACTGATGGTCAAGGATGATGGGAGTTGTAGGTCAATATACCTAGAGGGCACAGAGGTTGGGAAAGGCTGCTATAAGCATTCACAAGATCTCCTCTGAGTGCATAATGGGGGAATTATGGGCAAATATTAATGTGGCCCACCCCGATGTGGGATCCTTTAGATTTCTATTCTGTCTGCTCCTCCTATCTCCTGTTCAGTTCAAATAGATTACAGCATCACCCAGGTGTATTGCAGAATGTTTTGGTGGTGGTAGGAGGGGAACACAAGTGTTTAGTTACCAAGTAAGGATTATCTTATCTTAAAATATGTGGGTTCTTTGTGTATTAAATGTTTTATATAAAAAATGGTATAATGTTTTCATAAGACAGTTACCAATACTCAGCTTCTGTGGATAGGCTAGCTAGGTCATAAATCTAAAACAAATAAGTACACCTTGCTACTTGATGCATTTGCCAAAAGCTCTTAATTTTAGTCTCTTTGGCGTCCTTGATTCAGTTATAGAACAGAGGGGCAAGCGATGCATGTTACTTGAAGTAAATGTCAGAGTTCCCACTGATTCTAATGGAAATGCACGCCTCATTTTCTAACAAGTGGGCCTCTATTATGACTAAAGCAGAAGGCCACAAATTTAGTCAGTTTGTATCTTCTGCAAGGATTTGATGGTGCTAATGAGCAGAAAGACCTTGAGGCTTGTGACATCACGGATAAGAAAGTGGAGAAAGCAACAGATGTCTGACCTTGCCTATCTTGTTACTACTCTTTTGCTGCTGTAGTGAATAACATCTTTCCAAGGTTTCAGTACCAAAAATAAGAAAGAGACAAAAACCAGAAAATGACTTAGAAGTCAAAATCTTCAAGGTATCATTTTGGGCAGTTATGGTAGCACAATTTCCTAGAGAGTTCATAGCAAGGAAGCGAAAAAGAGGGCAGGGGGAAGTCTGGAGGTGAAATATGGAAAAAGAATACCAGTTGTTAAAAATGAAGGATAATACTAAAAGAGTTCAACTCAACTTTTACTTTGGGTAGAATCAGACAACCCTTTTACACAGGGTAGCCATTTAAAAACTTATGCCATTCTCTTACTTTCCAGCTAAGCAGTAAGCAAGAGTGTGTGCGACCTTTTGTGTGTGAGGCACCATTGTGTTGGTATTTTTTTTTAAAGGCAGTCATTGCTCTGGGAGCACACATTCATGAATATAGCGCAGTATCCACTGACCTTTAAAGCCCTAAATGGCTTGGGACCAGAGCATCTAAAGGAATGTGTTCTCCCATATGTACTTGCTCAGACCCTTAGGTCATCTTTGGAGGCCCTCCTCCAGGTGCTCTCACCAAAGGAAGCTAGGTGGGTAGGTGGCTGCAAGAGAGAGAACCTTCTCAGTTATGGCACACTGCCATGGAATGCCCTCCCCAAAGAGGTTCACCTGGTGCCCACATTGTTATCTTTTTGGCACCAGGCAAAGCTTCAAAGACTTTCTTTTCTCTCAGGCATTTGAGAATTCAGGGTTTTAAAAAAGATTTTATGGCTGTTTTTATATGTTTTATATTTATTCCTGTGCTGTTTGTTGTTTCATATTGTATTTTATTCCTTTAGCTTTTGTGATTTCATATTGTATACTATTCCTTCAACTTTTGTAGTTTTGTATCGTATTTTATTCCTTCGGGTTTTGTAAATTTTCCAGAGAATTTTGTGAACTGCCCAGAGAGCTTTGGCTATTGGGCAGTATAGAAATGAAATCAATCAATCAATCAATCAAGCCTGTTATTGGGCAGATTAAAAATATAATTAATTAATTGATAAAATAAGCATTAGCATTAGCATCTTGAACTGGGCCTGGAAACAAACAGGCGGTGACTGGAGTTGCTGCTACACTGCTTTAACAATATACTCACACCTCTGAATATTTGGTAGGGCAGTGTTCTCCAACCTTGGGTCCCCAGATGTTTTTGGCCTCACGCCGCCAGCGCCGTCGCTCTGTTTTTGAACCACAGCAACCCCGCCAAAAACAGAGCGACGGCGCTGGCGGTGTGACGCGGTGTGCTGTGTGCTACGGCGATGGTGTCGAGGTCGACGGCGGCGGCGGCGGAGGAGGAGGAGGAGGAGGAGGTGAGGGCGGCGGCGGCGGCAGCAGAGGCAGCAGAGGTGAGGGCGGCGGCGAGGGCAGCGGCGGCGGCGGTGGTGAGGTGAGGGCGGCGGAGGTGGAGGTGAGGGCGGCGGAGGTGGAGGTGAGGGCGGCGAGGGCAGCGGCGGCGGTGGCAGAGGCGAGGGCGGCGGCGGTGGCGAGGTGAGGGCGGCAGCAGCGGTGAGGTGAGGGCGGCAGAGGTGGAGGTGAGGGCGGCAGCGGCAGCGGCCCATGGAGGGAGCAGGAGGGTCTCCGCGGGAGGAAGGGCAGCTCTTCTTCCTCTCGCGGAGACCCTCCTGCTCCCTCCATGGGCCGCCGCTTTGGGAGGGACTCGGGACTCGGGACTCGACTCGAGTCACCATTTTGGACCTCGGACTCTAGACTCGACTCTAGACTCGGGTCCAAAGACTCGGGACTCGACTCGGGACTTGGGACCAAGGACTCTTCAACATCCCTGTTTGATAGCAACTCTTCAGGACTAACATTATCAAAACATGTATTGTGCCATACTGATATGTTGTAAAAAAAAGCAAAAGCATTTCCTTTTAAACCTTTTTTTTATTGTCTGCATAATGCAATAATAATAATAATAATAATAATAATAATAATAATAATAATAATAATAAATGTTTGAGACATTTTTACAAGAATGACACCTCCTATTTTAACAGGCTATTCCAGCATTTGACTCAACAACCTTATCAAAGGTTTACAGCTGTGAACAAAGCCTCCTGAGAAAGCAGAGTGGTTGAAATATAAAGTGCTATTTATAACAAGGCACAAAAGAGCACTCAGGGACACTGGTCTTGGTACACAAGCAGAGCAAACTGGACTCCAAAGAGAATGAGACACAGACACAGACTGGCAAAGAGAGAGGTGGACACATGTGAAGGTTAAAATTTCCAAGATTTTCTCTACCATTGCAGGGGCTAGGAACATATTAGTTTGAATTGAGGCTCTAGGATTCCTATGAAAATCCCAGCACCACAAAATATTTGACCACAAATGCTCATCTAGTTTGATCTTCTGTGAATCAGTTTTGCCTTGTGTTAAGTACTTTTTCTGAAATATGAATCTAAACTTCAAAAGAAACCTGAGGTTGTGCTATATTCAGAAGGAAGCAACAGTGAGATTTCTGTGTGTAAATCATATGATTTTTCGCTCTCTCTCTTCATAATACTGTACCTTGGAGTACCACAATACAAGTGATTGGCAGTAGATCCAAGACTCACAAAATACAGTACTTCTTCACACCATGCATAAATCATGGAATTCACTGCCACAAGTTGTGGTGATGGCTACTAGCTTAAATGATTATTAGTCATAGAACATGCAACAAAATGTTGCAGTATTGAATGCTCCCATTTAGGACACTTAGTACTTGTAACCAAACTTTTTAAGGGGCTGGACACCACCCAGGACAGGTTACAACTTCTGGGACTGTTTAGCTTAGAGAAAAGGCAAGTAAGTGGAGACATGATAGTGATGTACAAAATTATGTGTGGTATGGAAAAAGTGTATAGGGAGACATTTTTCTCAATTTCTCATAATACTAGAACCCGGGGTCATCCCATGAAGCGGATTGGTGGGAGATTCAAGACAGAGAAAAGGAAGCATTCCATACTCACTGAGCATACACAGTCCTCATTGGCCTATTTTTCTAAAAGGGTTATTTTGTTTGTGTTTTTGTAGTATTTCTGCAAATTGTGGGGTTCCGCCAAGTCTGTGGATACTTCCATCTTATGCGTGGATGGCACCATTTTTGCTGCATAAGTACCAGCACTTGGGGAATCGAATTTCTCCATTAGTATGATGGATATATTTATTTTATTTTATTGTAGGCAATTTCAAGTCCAAGGTGGCTTCTAGATTAAAATCACAAAAATACAATAAAAATACAGCATATCAATTAAATTATTAAAACAGCAGCGTGAAAGGGCATCAAAACAACTAGATCAGTTTAAAAATATATCACCACTTCAGGTTAAAGCAGATTAAAATCTGCTTTAAAAAATAAAGAATAAGAGAGCCTTTGCTGCCATCTCAAGAGTGGGGCGGGGGCTAACTGAACCGCTTTCAGAAAGGAAAGGAGTTCTACAATCTAGGTGCCACCAGCAAGAAGGCCCAAGACATTTTGCTGCCTGAGGCAGAGAACAAGATGGTGCCCTCTCCCATTCCATGTACAAAAGCTGACTGAACTGGCAGTTGAATCTTACTTACAAACTAATGGGAAGTCAATGCAAATGAAAAAGAATGGGTGTAATTGTTCTGAAAAAGTGAACACCAGAAACCACTCAGGCCAAGGTCTTTTGCATCAGCTGGAGTTTCCAAACACTCTTCAAGGGCAACTCCACATGGAGCACATTGCAGTAGTCCAATGCAGATATAGAATCATAGAATCATAGAAAAGTAGAATTCATCCATGACAAAGGCATGGATGACTGTGCCCTTTCTTGGATCTGCATGATCCAAGAAAGGGCACAGCAGGCACACAAACAGAAGCTGAGTAAAGGCAGTCCTGGCTTCAGCTGCCAAATGGGCTTCCAGGAGCAAGGCTCAGTCCAGAAGCACTCCCTAACTGTGGACCTGATCCTTCAAGTGGAATTCAACCCCATCCAGCATAGGCCATATCTCCAAGCTCAGATCAGGTCTCAGACTGACCAAAAACACTTCCATCTTGTCTGGATTAAGCCTCAGCTTATTAGCCCACATCCAGTCTATCATTACACCCATACAATGGTTCAGGAGGACTGCCACAGCTTCCTTGGCATTAGAAGAAAAGGAGGGAGAGCGCTGGGTACCATATCCATATTGATGACACTCATCTCCAAATCCCTGGACAACCTCCCAAGATGTTTCATGTAGTTGTTAAGTAGCATGGCTTTCCAGATCTTGCTTTATATCATAGGCTTATTTGTTGACTAGTTCTAAATTTTGGTCTTTTCCACTTAGATTAGATTATCCACCTTGGTCAGTTTTGGAATCCTTATGTCTGGATCCTCTGTCCAAATGGATGGCATTAGGGTCTTGCTACACTAAAACGGATAGGGTGCCTCCTACAATCATGGCAGTTAGAGAGCTGTGGTGTGTTATATCTCATCAATTACCGTTTGACCCATTTTCTCATGCTAAACTGACTTTATGGGGTAAATTGGTAAGAAAACGTTCCTGTGGTGGACTTGGGCAGACAGATTGATTTTTTACTTTGGATCAATTAGTGAGTGTAGACAATGAGTTTTTGTCATTTTTGGCTTTGCGTACTAAATATAACTTGCCTGCCTCAGCTGAATGGCAATATTTGCAATTGCAACATTTATTAGAATCTACGTTTGGTCCGGCTGCTTTTACAGCTTTAGAGCCTCCTTTGCTATTGGATGCATTGATTGAGGCTCAGCAGTTATATCGACCTACAATTCAAGTTTATAAATACTTATTATCGGTGAATAAGTATGATACACAGAGTCTTAACAATGAATGGAATAGGGAATTAGATGGTCTTATGTTGCTGAATATTTCGTGTTTATTGGACACCACAATGTCTTTTTAATAAGGGTTTGTCTAAGTCAGCTAACTGTTGGAGGTGTAATACTGTGAATGCTTCGTTTACCCATATGTTTTGGAAATGCCCAGTGGTCAGGACCGGTGCAAGGCAGTTTGGTGCCCTAGGCAAGATCAGATATTTAGCGCGCGCCCCTTCCCACTTGAGAGCGCTGTATTTTTTTCAAGGCATTTCTGGCGCCCTCTTTAGCCCTGCACCCCAGGCAGCTGCCTAGTTGGCCTAATGGTAGCACTGGCCCTGCCAGTGGTTGCTTCTTTTTGGGTAGAGGTCATAGTACGGATAAATCTAGTATTAGAATGCTCTTTAATATTTACTGATGCACACGTTATTTTAAATTATATACCTGCTGTATGGAATTTATCACAAGGACAATGCATGTGGATTTTCTGCACCCTCTTGACAGCTAAAATACTGATATTACAACGCTGGAAAGAGAAACATTCATCTCCTATAACACAATGGATTGAGGACCTAATAATGCTTTCAACATTTGAGCGGGTGGTATATAGACGCCACCTGCAGATGGATAAATGCATGGATATTTGGTCTGCTTTTACTGTAAGTGATCCATTTAAAATACTGTAGGAAAATTGTATATTTTTTTTGTTCTTTTTTAATCCTCTTTTCTTCTTTTTTATGTTTTTTGTTTTGTTTTGGTGCAATTCACATTTTAAAAAATTATAATTTTTTTTAAAGTAGCATGGAAGACAAGATAGGACCCTGCAGGACCCCAAAGCTAAAGGCCACGGGGTTGAGCAGCAGTTCCCCTGTACCACCTTCTTGGACCTATCCATCAGGTAAGGCCAGAGACAATATAGAATGGTGTCCCCAAGTCCCATCCACACATGATACCCAACAAGGATACCATGGTTGATGGTACCAAAGGACCTTCACGAATACGGCTTCTCTCTTTGTTATGTAAACTCCTGAGTTCTCCTGTGCCTCCCACAAGCTGCTTTAAACTTTTAGCTTAGCTGCAATTTTACTGATGGGCCCTTTAAGAAACAGTAAGCAGGGAGGGAACAGACGCAAGAATATGTGTGTGCGTGTGTGCGTGCGTGCGCGTGCGCCCGAAAAGAAAAAGAGGTGGAGGTGGCACCAGCTGGACTGGACATGATTCCTATATTTATATTGCCACAGATTTTGTTTCCTAACAGAGCTGACTCTTTGCCTCTAACAGGTGAGTTTACAGTGTCAGAAGGAAATTCAAGAAAGTTTCCCTTCTCTCTGAAGCTCCGTGTTTGGGGGTGTAGGGTGGGTGGGTAAGCTTCACCTGTTGAATTTGTGCCAATCCCGACCATTTTAAAACAAAAATAAAGGGATTGCCCTGCAAGCACTGACTGCCCCCCCCCATGTAAAACACCAGATATCAACAATCACAGGTTTAAGTAAGGTAATATATATATATATATATATATATATATATATATATCACAAAAGCCACTTATAAAATATTATAAAATAATATATAATATAACAATGTAATAATTATAAGATATAAGATATTATATAATAATATAAGTCTGGAAAAGTCATCTAGCACTGGCGCTGCTGCTGCTACCTCTTCTTCTAGCAAGGAGCAGCATTTCACAATTATCCCCCAGTTACACAATACTTCTTCACACAATGCCTAATCAATTTGCTGCCACAATATGTGATGGTCAGTGTTGTAGATTGCTTTAAAATATACCCACTTTCCTGTGAGTAAGTCCCATTGAATGTAATAGGACTTACTTCTGAGTACACATGCATAGGATTGCACTGTTCTCTGTTTTCAGAGCCGTGGTAAATTTTACTTGGCTCTACCTGTGTACCCCATGTGAAAATCTTTTTCTAACACATGCTGAAGTGCCATGGAGAAAGCTCTCTACAGTGATGATTAGGATTATTCTGCAGGGATTTTGGATTGCTCTTTCTAATTCATTAGAAATTTTTAAAAATTAATTTTTTAGCAGAAAACACATCCTCCTCTAGAGAAAGGAAGAACAAATCCCAACTACCTCAAATAGGAACAACAAACATCATCATTCCATTTTGGCATTATTATTCAATCACAATGTTGTTGTTCTTGTGGTTTTTTTTTTTTTTTTTAATAAAGTACAATAGAGCCCACATTTTTTTTTTTCAGGGGAGAAAATAGGAGCTTGCAGGGTGGGCCTGTGAACCACTTTGCACACTCAGAGATATCTAAATGTTAAATGTTATTATTTCTTTGGCAGACTACTAATGAGAACAAAGCCACCATGGAGGGATCCATTTCTAAAGTGGGAGGGAGATCTTTAAAACAAGGAGTTTCCTGCATAATGTGGGGAAAGTAGGCTGAAAGTTTTGTTTGACTGAAATAATGGCATATTCCTCCCCGGTTTACCCCTTCCCACCATTTGTTGTCACCTCTACATTACATTTTAGATTGTAAGCTCTTTGGGGCAGGGAACTCTTCTCTTATACTCAGTAAAGCACCATGCACATTGATGGTACAATGATAATAATAATGACAACAGCAGCAATTGCCACCATCATCATGGGCCTGGATGATGGTGGCTTCAGAGTGGTCAGAGCCCTAAAGCGGTTAGAGCATCCTGGGGTGGCTGGCTGTACCCTTGGCCACGCCCTCATGTTGCCTGGCCACACCTGCTTGGTCATACCTTCGTGTCGCTTTACCATACCTTTTACACATTCACATGTGTGTCCCTATTTTCATGTGTGAAGTGTTGGAGGGTATGCCTTCCCCGTGCACCATCTTCCCCAGGGCTGGCATCAAGGGCAGGCATGGTTGGGGGATGGGGATTGAGCAGCAGACTTGCAAAGGCAGGAATGCAGGAGAACTTGGGCCACTGTGGCAGGCTTTGTCAAAGGGCTCTGAGGGATGCATGCAGGCCACCGCGGGTTGCTGCTATGTGCTCTAAAATGAGCTCTAACTCAAGTTCAGTCAGATTTGTCCTGAGTTTTCCTACACCATCGGTCTTACCGCCTCCCATGGCACTCCATTGCCACTAAACAACTCCCTTGAGTGTGGAGGGGAAACCCTGCCAGACTGACTAACTGGAGTTGTCTCTTTGCTCACAAACAGGTATAGCCCCCAAGGCTGTGGCTACGTTAAGATTCCCCTCCCGAGGTTCCATAGTCTCATCATGCTTATCAGGACGATGCACATTTCATTCACTGTGAATGAAACTGTGGCACAACTCCCAGCAGCCTTCCCTGCTGCCAAGACTAAAGTTAAGAACTAACCTTTTCACTCTGTCACACACACATATTAAAGACAAGGAAAAAATGTATTGGGAGGAAAAAGGAGGGGGAAACGCGGGGAGGGGGAATTAGAACAAATATGGAAAGAAACAGTGTTAAGCAATAAACAGTGAGAAAACAGAGGAAAGGACAGACTAGATGGACGGAAAGGCTAACAGAGACATGTACGGATGCTCTGCCTGGCTCAACTTGAGGGCTTGGCTCTACTGAATGTCCTCACTCATATTGTAAGAGCCAAGGACAAAGTGAACTGTAGAGAATGTTCATGTACTTGACTACTGGGCCAGAATATATCTTCTGTCTCTGTCAAGCCATCAGCCCTGTAACACTTGACCCTCCTGCTGACATTGTTCATGCAGCTAGACAGCTTTCAGTGCTGCATTCATCTTTGCTATGTTTAATTTGCTCACAAAGAATAGATGGAAACCTGGAGCTAAGTTGGGGAAGAAGGAGTGCTTGATCTACATCTCAGCTGCTGCCACTGTCCCTTGCGTTTGTCTGTGCTGGTGACACAAAATAGCTTCCTCTACCATCAAAACCATCCACAAAGTTCACTCAACAATTAGTAAAATCATTTTGTCGAAAGAGAAAAAAAAGAAAAAGAAAGAAAGAAAGAGGAAGTCATCATAACCACAAAAGACAGTGCCTTTGTTTCTACTTCCAGTCAGCTACTGACTGGGTTCGCAGAACACGCTAAGCCACAGTAGGTTAAGTGGCAGAGTGACTTAGTGTGTTGTAGGGTTAAGAAAACTCTAGTAGGTTTGGTGTGTTGTTTGAACCCGGATGACAGGCTAACCCACTGAGAAGACAAAAAGGCACAGAGCCCCCTGACAAGCGCAGCAAAAAAGGGTTGCTGCTCTTGCCAAAGAGCTAGAAAAGGGTGCTTTCTACTCCCCCCAACTTTTTTTTTTAAATGTAAAAAAAAAACTGGTTAGCAGTGGGCTACAAAGTTCCAATTCGTCATGGACACTTGTCTGAATGGATACAGTGTCCATGCCAAAATGGAACTTTGTAGCCCACTGCTAACTATTTCTTTTACATTCTTTTTTTTTTTTTTAAAGGTTGTGGGGAGTGGAAAGCACCCTTTGCAGCAGAATCTTCAGGTTTTTTGGGGGGCTCATGTTCCCCTGGGCTGCCCTCATTTCCCCAAGTGTGGATAACCCAGAGGCACAAGGGCCCCACCCAAAAAACCCAAGATCCTGCCAAAAAGGGTATTTTGGGGGACAGCCCCTCAATTCCCCCCCTTCTACGCAGGATATCCAGGGTTTTTTTGTGGGTGCTGGGAAGCCCCAACTGTCCCTTCAGTTTTGCCATTTGCCCCGAGTCGATAGCACCTCAGGCAGTGGCAAAGCCAGAGGGAATCCCCTGAGCTAGGGTGGGGGGATTAGTGCAGATGACAGCTTTGCGGGGGGGGGGATGACCCTTGGTGCTCCTGTGGTGTACCCTGGGATACCTGCAGGAGGACTGATGAGGAAAGAGGGTGGCAGAGATGGCCAGGGAATCCTGCTGTGCCCAATCATTAGTCAGGCACAGCCAAGGCCCCAGGCAAATTTAAGCCCACAGAGGCTTCAGAACCATGGTCAGATTCAGGCATGCAAACTCAAAGGCATATCTTTCAGATCAACTTCAATACAAAACAACCACAATATAATTTGTTTTGCAGTGTAATCCTGATTTTATCTAGTCAGTCAGTCAGGCGATCACTCGTGACAGAGTAAGATTGTCTTCCAGGATAAAAAAAAAAAAAAAGAAAAGAAAATTTACAAAAAGGAGATTTTAAAAGGAGGAAAATTCTAAAGAAAATTGTGTAGACTCTAGCGATGGGTCTGCGTAAGTGACTGTGGAGGCCAATTCTAGATCCACACAGCTTCCCACAGTGAGGACACAGGTTACCAGATGGAAGATGGTCTTGTAAAGGATTCATTTGATGTGCTTTTCACTTAGCACGTTTCTCCCTTTCACCTTGCACTCAAGCGTCTTCAAAGTCCATAGAACCTTTGTGAAAGGCCAACCTCCAGTTAGATCGTTCATGGGCCAGAGCTTCCCAGTTTTTGATGTTTATATTGCATTTTTTTAGATTAGCCTTAAGAACATCTTTAAACCTCTTATATTGACCACCGATATTCCGCTTTCCATCCTTGAGTTGGGAATAAAGTAACTGCTTTGGGAGACAGCAGTCAGGCATTCGAACAACATGACCGGTCCACTGAAGTTGGCGTTGAAGGATCATTTTTTCAACGCTAGTAGTCTTTGCTTCTTCCAGTATACTGACATTTGTTCGCCTATCTTCCCAAGTAATTCGCAGGATTTTCCGGAGGCAATGTTGATGAAATCTTTCAAGGAGTTGGAGGTGACGTTTATAGATAGTCCATGTTTTGCAGGCATACAATAAAGTTGGTAATACAATGGCTTCATAAACCAGTGTTTTGGTCTTCTTACAAATATCCCGATCCTCAAACACTCTATGTTTCATTCGAGAAAACACGGCACTTGCGGAGCTCAGAGGATGATGGATTTCACTGTCGATGTTAGCTGTAACAGAAAGATAGCTGCCAAGATAGAGAAGATGATCAACATTTTCCAGTATTGTCCCGCCAAGCTGGATAGATGGCATCACCAAAGGGTTAGCTTGCACTTGCTGATGAAGCACTTTGGTTTTTTTGATGTTAAGTGAGAGACCAAGTTTTCCGTATGCTTCTGCAAAAGCATTTAGGATAGTTTGGAGATCATCCTCTGAATGTGCGGAGACCACATTATAATCAGCATACTGAAGTTCCACAACGGAGGTTGTAATTACCTTACTTTTTGCTTTCAGCCTGCTGAGATTAAAAAGCTTTCCATCTGTTCGATATATAATTCCCACACCAGTAGGAAGTTTCCCCTCGACAAGATGTAAAATCATGGCGATGAAAATAGCAAATAATGTTGGGGCAATAACACATCCCTGTTTAACACCTGATCCCACTTTAAATGGAGCACCATGAGAGCCGTTGTTGTCCAAGACCGTAGCCGTCATGTTGTCATGGAGAAGTCGCAAGATATTCACAAATTTATTGGGGCATCAATTTTCATAAGGATAGTCCAGAGAGCTGTTCGGTCTACAGCAGTGATGGCGAACCTATGGCACGCGTGCCACAGCTGGCACGCAGGGACCTCTCCGTGGGCACGCGAGCCATAGGTCGCCAGCCCTCAAGCGGCTTTGGGGGCACAGACCTCGAGAGCACGGGAGCAGCCGCTCCTGCCTGCCGCGCATCACCCGGCATCCCGCAGGCCCCGCCTCTGCCGGGGAAGGGCCGAGAAGGTCCTCCCGGGGCGGGGTGGGCAGGCCTGGAGAGAAGTGGCGCTCTTCGCAGGGCTGTCCTCAGCGGGGAAAGGGGTGGTCCAAGCCTAACCAGCCTGTTTGGCCATTTGTCAACCCGAAGAGTTTGATGGGGAGAGGTGCCTTTAAGTTCAGCTCCATGCTGCGATTGGCCCTCGGGCGCGAGGGGGGCATGTCCCGGCGGCTGCTGCAGCCTCCGCAAGTCTGAATGGCGGGTGAGGGAGGATTGGGGTGTCTGTCTCTCGGCGGTAGTCTCGCGAGGCTGCGCGGGTGGGATTTGGCGGCGGCTGCTGCTGCGGCTGCCTGCTTGCCTGCCTCCCTCTCTCCCAACGAGAGCGGTGGCCGGGTGAAGAAAGGCGGTGGCAGTGGCAAGAAGCGCAGTTAAAAGAGTCATCTGATGGGAGGCAGCAGCGGGGCCGAAGGGGGTGGCGGTGCCAGTGCCAGGAAATGGGAGTTCCTTTCCCCTCCAGTTCCCTTCTCGTGCTCCTCCCCCCGCCTCCCTCATTTCTGCCCGTTTGCATCGTCTTCATAATTACCCGCCTTAACAGTCGCTTCTCCCCCTCCCCCCCGCACTGCCTTCTTCCTATCAGCCTCCCCTTCTCGATATTGCTTCCCTTCCCTTCTCGTGCTCCTCCCCCCCTCCCTCATTTCTCCCCGTTTGCATCGTCTTAATAATTACTTCTGGCTCCCCGCTCCGCACCCAGTCATTTCTTCTTCCTCTCATGGCAGCCCAACCCCTGCAGCCAATGCTACGAATATTTTCTTTTTCCCCTCCATAGCGCTTCCTCCTCTTCCCTCCCTTGCCCCCCACCCTTAGTTCTCTGTAACTAAGTTCTCTTAGGTTCCCTCCTAGCCAGCACCTTTGTCTCAGTTGCCTTTTCCCTCTGCTTGCCACACAAAGTCTTGCTTTTATTTCACCGCCGCAGGCTTCCCTTCTTCTTTCTTGACGACCCCCACATTCTCCCTGGCTTCATCACAACCCCCCCACTCTTTCCCCCAAATGCTTGAGGTCTTCTCCTTTCCCCTCCAGATTCCTTCCCTTCCCTTTATTGTCAGGATTATCCTCTTTTATCATTATTTTTATCATTATGAATATTATATTTATTGTTTGTTATATTCATTATTTATTTTATCATATATAAATAATATATTTGTTGGACTGGGACTGGGAGTGTTGGACTGGGCCAGTCACTGACTCTCAGCCTAACCTACCTCAAAGGGTTGTTGTGAGGATAAAATGGACAGCAGGAGGATTATGTAAGCCGCCTTGGGTTCCTTGCAGGTGTTTGCAGTCCAAGACATAAAGGTTGTTTAAAATGTGTTAAGCACGTTTAGTTTTCTTCTTTATCTTGCTCATCCTAGCACAGATTGACTTTTACTTTTACTAATCCAACACCTGTAGAAGCAGGGAAAGGACCCAGAGTAAAGCTTGCCCCATACAATTTCAGTCTGGCATATAATCATATTACAAGTTGAGAATCCCTTATCCAAAAATACATGCGCCTAATTATTTAAAAAGTTTATCTAAATTACCTTCAGGCTATGTGTACAATGTAGTACTATTAAAAAAAATTGAGTTGATGTCTTTTACAATAAAAAACTTCGTATCATTGAAAGCCCTATTATTGTGTTTTTCTTTTAAGACAAAATATGTTAATTAGTTCGGACAACTGTATGAGTTGTTTTTACTAAACTAAAACCCCGGTATTCAGGTTTAATTGCAGTGTTGGCACTTTGAAATAAATAAGTTGGTTTTGTGTTGCAGTTTGGGCACTCGGGCTCAAAAAGGTTCGCCATCACTGGTCTACAGTATCAAAGGCCTTAGCCAGATCAATAAATGCCATATAAAGGGGTTGATTTTGCTCCCGACATTTTTCTTGGAGCTGACGTGCAGTAAAAATCATGTCTACTGTCCCTCTAGAGGGGCGGAAACCATATTGAGTTTCAGGGAGGATCTCTTCTGAAATAGATAGAAGACGGTTTGCGAGAATCCTGGCAAATTATATGGCGGTGAAGCTTCCAACCCTGATTGGTTAGAGTGGCTGGTTGGGTGGCATGGAATGTTCTCTTGCTTAGGGGACAATGATGTGTGTGTCAGTGTGTGTGTGTTTGCAATTTGGTGACGGAAGGAAAGTTGTCGGTTTTGTTGGGATTAAAAACCTCACACAGAAGTTGGTTGGGGGGATCAGAAAGAGATATTGGGAGATAGGGAAGCCCTATCTACTAGGGCTGGAGCCCAGAAGCAAGAAGGCTGAAGGAAGGGTACAAAGTAGACAATGGACTGAGAAAAAGAAACCTGAAAGACAAGGTGGAGAATAAGTCTTGAGAAAAAGGGAAGAGGGCACTAAATCAGAGAATTTCTGAAGAAACTTCACAGCGCTAAAGATTAGCATTGACTGAATGGAGAGGGAGAGAGGAGTGCTAGGGATGCTGATTCAGACAGGAAGTGACTAAAAGATAGATAGATTAATTATGATCATAGATCAGCACATAAAATATACTATAATTATACCAACACTCAAAAAAGACTAACATGACCACAGAGTATTAGCCAGTTATAATTATGCTATTTTACCAAAAGTCTGTGGCAGGTACTAGCCGCAGCACAAAACCTGGCCACCTGGTCTGTAATCTGAGAATCCTGGTCTGAAAGAAACACAGAAAGATAAAATTCAATTGATTGGCCTGAGATTTTTTTGTAGAATAGGTGTAATAAAAACACAGCAAATGACTCGATAAAAAGTACAGTATAATAGAACGTGCCCAATGGTTTCCACTTTCCCTCCATCACAGGGACAAATATGTTCACAATACGGAACCTTCCAATATTGTCCCTCTAAAAGCCTAGATGGTCAAACATTAACTTGAGCCAACATAAAGACTTTCCTAAATTTAGGGATTGTTAAATTATCTAAGGGGGGAATCCTATGCAAGTTTAGACAGAAAAAAGGCCTACAATTCCCAGCATGCCCCAGCCAGCATAGCTGGCTGTCTAAATTTGCCTTTTTTCTGTCTGAACTTGCATAGGATTCCCCCCTTAGATAATTTGTGTGCACAAGTAAAATGACTAAAGGAAGTTGGGCAAATTAAGCAGTAGGCTTAAAGGCCGGGACCTGAGGAAACAAATGGGTAGCAGTGATGCAGAGTTAAAGAAGAGAGGAGCCAAGGAGAACAAAGAACTGGGACAAAACTTCACAAAAGAGGCCGGAGACAGGAAGGGCTGTAGGAAGTAGACTGGTAAAGGAGGGAGGTAAGGAACATAGTGTTTCTAGGTTTAGTAGGGGTGGGCAACTTGTGGTCCTCCAGATGTTTTGGTTAACAACTCCCAGCATTTCTCACCATTAACTATGCTGGCTAAGGCTGATGGGAGTTGTAGGCCAAAACATCTGGAGCACCACAAGTTGCCCACCCCTGGGCTTCAACATAGACCCCGATGGGGAAATTCAGCTTTCACTGTTGGACTGTGACCTGGGAACTCTAAGGGAGCCAACATACAGTGGGAGTGGTGGTGGTTGGACTAGGTTTGACATATTGATTTGAAGTTACCAGCCATTTCTTCTGAAATACCTATTTCTATCGTGTGATATTCACAGATGCTGTAAGAAAGCCTTTTAGCAGTGCTTGCAACAGCTGCTTGGTGTGCAGATGTTCAAAAAGCAAAGACACCCTCGTCACTATAATCCCCATGCCAGAAAACTCCCACCAACTGAATCTCTTGCTGCCATGTACTTGTTAAAGGCACAGGAGACCTGGAGCGAATGGTAGCAAACCAGCTTATATTGTTCTTGTTTTCCTTGGGACATTTGGCCCAGTTGAGCACTGCTTTCTTTTGACTCATAAATTTGATGAAAGAATCCTTGCATTCAACAGTTTGACTGATGAGCATGTATGGGAGACAGGAATCATTCACCTGCTGCCCACAACCCCACACCCTCCATTTCTTGCTCAGAATAATTCTGAGCCAGAGGAAGACGATGTTTGAGCAAACACGATTCGGGAGTCGGAGGAGAACAGAATGAAATCAAAGGACTTGGAGACCAATTTCGATACCTTTGCATTTTACCTTGACCAGTAGGCAGCCCTAGTGTGCTGAGAAAATACTTGGACAGGGCCTTTACTGCTCATTATTTGCTTAGCAATAATCTCTCTGCATCATATGCCTGTTGGTGAGAACTCTGCCTTAAAGAGCAAGCAAAAGGCTCTGGACAGTGACCCTCAGGAGGCTGAGTTTGCTAATGCCGCTGAGCACAGATACAGGACGGTCTGAACAATTTGAGTGGATGCAGAAAACAGATACCATTGTGCGTGCTCACTTGCTGTCTTCCATCCACAATTTCATACCAACAAAATGCCTGTCACAGTGCTAGGTACTGAAAAGATCTGGGGCTCTGGGCCAGAGGACAAAAAATAAATGCACAAATTTGCATATGCTAATTCACATATGCTCTAAAGTGTGTGTGTGTGTGTGTGTGTGTCTTTAAAGGACCTGTCTCCTATTTGTAAAAAGATGTATGGACAGGGGAGAGGAGGGCATTTGAGTTCAGAAAGATTCAGGGTGGGGGCAGGCCAACGGAAGGTGAAGCACATGTGGGCAAAAAGCCGGTTAATCCAGGGGGATCAGATTCATAGCTCATAGGGTTGGAAGGGGCCTACAAGGCCATCGAGTCCAACCCCCTGGTCAATGCAGGAAACTAGAGGAGGGGTCTCCCATCCATGTAATAACCAGGCCTGACCCTGCTTAGCTTTCCACACTCAGACAAGCTGAGCCAACGTGAGCCACAGGCCTCTATTTAGATGCCACAGACTAGATCATCAGGACCCCTGTCCCTTTATTTCAGCAAGTGCCTATGGACAGCAGGGTAGTGGGGCAGGTGGTCTCCCAGAGATTCAAGGCTCCAAGTGAAAGATTTGGGGCTCCAGCCCTAGTGGGCTGCCCCCTAACACTGCCTCTGTGCATTAGGCCTTTGCAGAGGAAGACCCTGTGAGAGCCAGCATGGTGTAATGGTGAGAGTGTTGGACGGGGGCTGGGGAGACCTGGGTTCAAGTCCCTACTCGGCCATGAAGCTCACTGGGTGACTTTAGGCCAGACACTGACTCTCAGCCTAACCTGTTTCATAGGGTTGTTGTGAGAATCAAATGGAGAGGAAGAGAATCCTGTAACAAATAAATACATAAATATATACAATGGGTCGCTTCAGCACAGAGGGAATTGGGGGTTCTGCCCCCTGGTGTTCTCCATGCAGGAGCATTGCTAGGCCTGGACTCATGGGGCTTCAGCCCCCTGAAACTATTTCCCAGAGCGCTGAGTGTCCATTGGTACCAAAGGAGTGTGTGTGTGTGTGTGTGTGTGTGTGTGTTCTTGAAAAAAACCTACCAGCCCCCCCTCTTTTTTTTTGTGTGTGCATTTTTTCACACCATTGCAAACTGATTGTACTTGAAGAGGAACTACTGACTTGGAGTGGAGTGCAAGTTAATTGAAGAATTTATTTTATTTGAGGTGATCTGGATGAGAAATTAGTTGGCTGTCGGTGCATTCTGTGAAATTTAAATAAATAAATCAGTCCTAACAATTATTTCTAAATTTGCCTATATAGATATAAATTAGCATATGCAACTTTTATGCAGATTTGTGGCCTGTGGGCCTGAGCCCTGAATCTTTTACATGACTGCCTCCATGTCTGGTATAATGGTTAAGTATTGCTCCCTTTCAGTTGTATCTCAGGCTATGGCCCATAGAACGTAATGAAGGGCATTGATAAGTGAGCCAGACCCAGCCTGCATAGCCCCATACTGGGTTCCACTTGATGTGATGCTAGTAAACATAATTATGGAACTGCCTATTGTATGTATCTATAACCTGCTTTGAATGCTTATATTCTAGGACCAACATCACAAAAAGTTGTTGACGTCTTCATACCAGAAACCAAGATAGAGGCTCTCCCTACTCATTTCTCTTCCTACTCAATCAGAGCTGCCTTTGACAGTGACATGACAGGTAAAAATTCAGTGAGTGCAACTTTCCCATCCCTGTATCCCCATACCAGGAAAAGTATTGACCTGTTGAATTTCTGCCTGCCATACAGCAGTTGAAGACACAGAAACCCTGCTAGATATTTTTTTGGGGGGAGGGGGGATGTCGGAAACTTTCCCAAAGAAATATAACTATTCTGCATGGTCTGTTCTGATTTTTGAGTGTGAGGCAATGTCGTATGTTTGTGACTTTTAAGGTAAGATTTAAAACATTGGCAAATTCTTCAAGAACCAAGAATACATTAGGATTAGGAATAGTCTCTCATGTGACGATGATGGAGGGAGCAGGGAGAAAAGGGGGCAAAGTGAATATTTAGATGGAGCAGCAATGCAAACTTACCTTCAGTTCACTTTAAAAGCCTAGTAAATCATTACACTTTTTTTATTATTTACCTGGTACAAAATTCTCTAGTGGAGGAGGGGGGCACACAACCCTCTGAGGACACATTCTTCTATTTTTTAGTGGCTTGCTCAGCGCTTTTCCTGAAACTCAGGATAACCCAGTGCACATGTTCCACTGATACTTTCATAAATTAGAAATATTGGAAGGTTGAGGTTTGGCTGTATGCTGGGATTGTTTCATAAGGCTGCATGTGCCAATGCCAGGTGGGAATTTTGAGGAGGAAGGTAATTCTCGCACAGCTTGAGGAAGACAAAGGTTGCATTTACACCTGGCCAGAAGGTTTAATCATCTACTATTTCCAAACATTGCAGGCTAACAATCTGCTGTGTCTGAGATCATAAAATATATCACAAAGTGGAGACAGAAGAATTGGGACTCAGTTGACCAGAGCTTATCTTTTCAGAGGTGCAAGCCAGTTGGGAAATTCTCCTCCAACTTTGCAAACGCTATTTATACCAGATAGATTGGATATAGGTATACGAATAGGTATAGCTATAGCTATAGATGATATAGATATAGATGAGAGAGAGAGAGAGAGAGAGAGAGAGAGAAAACATTTTAAGGACAAAGATACCAATAGATAGACCTTTAGAAGAGAAGAGGCAGAAATATATGTGCATGAAGAAAATGTGAATCAAAATATGCTAGCTGGTCATTCCCCAAAAGGAGCCTTTTTTAGGTTGTATACACATCTGCTGGGATTTTTCATTGCCCAACACCGATAAAATCTGAAGATTTGGATTTTTCAATAGTTCTTTAGAATTTCAAAATGCTACCAAGGCCACTTGCTTTTTTTTTTTTTTTTTTTTTTGATGGCATGTATTCATTGAACATCACTTGCAGGCAGTGATTGGTTCCACTAAATACAACTTGTGTTCTATCTAGTAGTTCCCTATCTGTAAAATGGGAGTGTAAATATATTAAAGATAAGAAGGTGTTCCAATGCTTTCAGGCTGGATTACCTGCCTAAAGTAGCTAGGCAGATTTGTATGAGATAAAAATATCTGTTACATGTTATTTGTTCTTACACTGCTATACAGTATTTGCTGAGATCCAGGGTCTTTCTAGACCATCAGTTATAGTACAATTGAAGGAAACGAAATAGTTAAAATAAAATCTTACAAGAGATTCTAGCCAAGCATGTAGACAGATTGCCAGGGTAATGACTGTGGCAATGACTGACAATGGCCGACAATGGCTATGTTGATTCAAAAGGGTTGAGGTGTTTTGCTGTCTCACCCTGCCTATGTGACCAAGATCAGATAATACCTACCAGCTGCTTGATTGTAAGATCATCCTCCTGTCTCCTTGTAAGGAAATCCCCCTCCCCTAAAGCAGCCCCCCTTTTGTCTTGACCTTGCTGACCAATGTAAAGAATTGTTGCCAAATGACCAGACTTATGTATCCTATAAAAGTGGTTGTAAAAGCCCCGCCCGGGGTTCTGCTTTGCGACACAGTCCGCAGGACCTATTGTGCACAATAAACCTTTTTCCAATAACCCGAGTTGGTCCTCGTTGTCCTTGTCTGAGGTAAAAGGTGACCACTTCATCTGGCGACCACGAAGGGACAGCAAGGAAGCTTTGTAGCTTGCTTGGGGCACAGCCCACCGCTGCCCCCTAAGGAGAGGCCTTGCGGAGCTCCCAGCGCGCATCACAGCACTTGGCTGTGAGGGAATCCAAACAGGGGGCCTGACGGAGCAGCGGTCGGACGGTGACTCCAAGAACCAACAAAACTCGGTGCGGAACTAGGACCAAGGGGGCCGGACCGGCGGAACAGGCGAGTATACTCTAGGGTTCCTACAGGAGAGAATAGGAACAAGGGGAGGAGGATTTGGCCATCCTCCGGGGATTGGACCTACGAGGCAGCTGAAAAAGGCTGAACTGGTTTTTTTTCCCTTTTGGGTAAAGGAATAAAGGATTGGGCCTACGAGGCAGCTGAAAGAGGCTGAACTGGTTCTTTCCCTTTTGGTAAAGGAATATAAGAGATCTCGGGAGGGAATGTGTTGGTATGTGTGGTGAAGTGTGAATGCCGCTGCAGTTCCCGTAGGTGACCGTGGAACGTCCGGGGCCACGGGTCAGCGGAGCGTGTGTGTGAAATCCCTTAACATCTAACAGGAGAGACCCCTTACTCTCCTGTCCATACCCCACCCTTCTGTTTCTGTTCTTGTTGTTGGTCTTAGAATTAAGAGAATGGGGTGGGAGGGAAGCAGCGTCCCAAGGACACAGCTTCAATGCATGGAAAAGAATTTCAAAGCAGGGTTTGGGAGAGACTACGGGCGAAAACTTAAACGCCAAACTCTCCAGACCCTGTGCAAGGTAGAGAGTGGCCATCCATGGGAGTGGGGTGGCCAGCACAAACCCACCCCATGGTTAAAAAGGAGTGCAAGATGGGGGCAGCACACATGATTGCCTGGAAAGAGATCCTGCCCTGGCCCAGAAAAGAGGAACGTGCCAGGAAAAAAAAAAAAAAAAAAAGCACAGACTAGCTAATCACATTCATAATAGATTAGAAGTCAAACACAAGATCTAGGAATGGCAAGAAGTACTCAAAGAACCCTGTGTTGTGTTAAAGAAATACAACAACAACAAAAATGTTTGTGAGCTTTTTTGCAAAGAGTTCCTGAGCATACGCAAAGTTTTGGTGCCTTTTGGAGTCTCCACCAGTCCTGTGTTTAGTGAAAAGGAAAAGAGTGTGCTCCTAACCCAAAGCACATACTTCCTCAGATCTGAACTAGAGGTGAGAAGTCCCAAAATGAAAAGAAATATATATATATATGTTATAGCTGCTAGCAAAATCAAACAGTTCTCCAAGGAAATGGGCAGAAATGAATTGAAATACCTCCTTTTCATTTTCTTCTGGCTCTTGATTATTGCATTGTGTTATTGTTATTGATGTTGAAAGGTTTAAGGTTTAGAAAAGAGGGAAACCTTCAATAAGGGTAGTATACATGTGCGTGTGAAAATGTCTGTGTGCATGAATTAGATTCATAAGCTGTTGAAAGACAGACAGGCCCATCTCTCTCTCCTTCGCTTATTAGAATTCATAAGCTGTTGAAGCTGGGGATTGTGGGTTCGAGTCCCACCAGAATCAACAGACAGGGACACCCCCCCTTCTTTCCAAACCTCCCTGCTGATGAATGCATATAAGTCGCTGAACAAGATCTGGGATTAAATCAGGTCAAGACGCCCTGATCTCTGTTGCGGCAGAGTTTCAAAAGCAAGTGGGCCTGATTGAACCCCCCCTCCCATGATCCAGTGACATGTGAATGTTGTGTGCCTGTTTGTGAATTAAACCAAAGCACTACACACACACACAAAGTGAGCTCAAAAGGTAGAATTCTGTGCCACAGTACATCATAGGTGGGAACCAAAATGCTCCAAAAGGGGCACCGTTAGCAATAGTACTCCAAGAATTTGCCTCTTTACCTAGAAGTAAGACTTTGTCAAAGACATAGTGGCAAACTCTTTGTACTGAGGAATGGCCATGCAGAGGGAGAAATACTTGGCCCAAAATGGGTCCTAAGAAAAATGAAACCTGAGAGACCTTCTGGTGGCCCTAGAGAACAAATTCCAAGGACAATTGGATGATTGGTATGTTTAGACAGAAGTGAGATTTCAAAAGCCTTCCGAAGTAGGTTCACCAGACAAAAAGTGCTTCATGATGCTTTAAGAACTTTAAGAACTCAAGCAATTGAAAACAGTTAAAGAATGCTTGCAGTTGTCAGCATAATCTCCAGCACAATTTCTGTACTGGTGAAAACAACAAATCCACTTGTTTAGAGGGGTAGAAACTCACTGGGTGACTTTGGGCCAGTCACTGTCTCTCAGCCTAACCTACCTCACAGGGTTGTTGTGAGGATAAAATGGAGAGGAGGAGGATTATTATGTAAGCCGCCTTGGGTTCCTTGCAGGAAAAAAGGCAGGGTATAAATAAATAAATAAATAAATGAGCCTTTAGTAATATCCATTTGTAAAACATTCTCAAAGGGGAAAGAAAAAACATGTAAATGAGATTCTGGCTACTGCAAGCCATGTGTGTAGCCAAAAAGAAAAAAAGAAGGTTTATGTTCAAGTTAAATGTTTATTCTTCCAAGTGGGGCTAGTTGATGGTGTAAATTGAAAAGGTTTTTATTTTGTTTTGAGTGTGGGTTAAATCTCTGAAGTAAGCAAAGGAAAAAAAAAATGTTGTTTCTGGTTATGCAAATGCGAGGTTGCTTCCTCTTGTATGGCAAAAGCGACTAGAGATGTGAGAAGATTAGCAGCCACGAATTGCAAAGATTGAAAACAAACAAACAAAAACCCTCAAGTGACTGCAGGTTTCCTGGTATGCAAGAATTGGCCATTCACGCTCCCAGAGAATCAGCAGCTAACCACTAGAGCGAAAAACGATACTAAAGTGTTTTTTAAGAACTGTAATTGAGAGAGTCTGAGTATTGAGAATGCAAGTTTTCTGAGCATAAACAAAGTGTTAGTGCCTTTTGAGAATTGAACTGTGTTAGCTTTAAAAGGTCAGAAAAAGTCTGCCCCTGATCAAGGCAGGTTTTTTCTCTGAGACTACAGCTGATGCAGACTAAGCTCAAAAAGAAATGGTTAACTATTTTTCACAGAAAATTCAAGAGCTTCACCAATGAGTGGAGCCCAAAAGTTTTTGAAAAAGGAAAAGAGATGATTATTTAAAGGCATGTAGGCTGTCCCCTCTGCCCTGAGGAGGGGGGGGGGGAGAGAAGAGGGCCGTAGAGAAAGAGATAGTAAGTAAAAAGTTTAGAAAAATGTAGGGGGGAAAAAGATAAAGAAAATAAAGACTAGGCAAAGAGAAAGGTTGGACAAGGGCAAATGCAAAAGAAACATTAGAGTTGCAAACAAAGGGCATAGAAAAAGAAATAAAACCCTCTCTGCCCAAGGTATGCAGGCAAAGGAAAGTTATAGAAAATGTGATAAAAAATAAAGATTTTGAAAGGAAAAAAGCTATTTGAAAAGAAAGTTGTGTGAAGCAGTGTCAAAAACAAACAAAAAGGAGAATGCGTATCTTTAAATATATATATATTGAGAAGTAATGTGCAGTTCTGTTCTTAACAAGGCAAATTAGAAATCAAAAGTTTTCTTGTCTTCTTGAAAGAAAAATGAGAAATGGTTCTGTTAAGTCATAATGGATTGTGCAAACTAAGGGCTACAATAGAATGTAGTCCCAATTCTCCTGGCATTTGCTGAGTCTCTGGGGAATGAAAAAAAACAGGGCTTTCCGCCAATATTGGCTTTGGTACCAGCAGAATGTTAGGCGGAAAACCAAAAAAGAAGTAAGACTCTTAAAAGTCTACTTCTCTGGTTCAAACAGAAGAAAAGGGAGATATGCTGCAATATCCCCTCCCTCGAGAAGCAATAAATGCTATAAAGCTCATTAGGTAACTTGGAGTCAGTCACAGACTCTCAGCTGTGCCTACCTCAAAGGGTTGTTGT
The DNA here is from genome assembly GCA_021292165.1 of Shinisaurus crocodilurus. Classification (NCBI taxonomy): domain Eukaryota; kingdom Metazoa; phylum Chordata; class Lepidosauria; order Squamata; family Shinisauridae; genus Shinisaurus; species Shinisaurus crocodilurus. Next base: position 161,254,042 of record CM037880.1, read on the forward strand.
AAAAGAAAAAATCCAGAAAAATTGTAAAATGCTATGTCACTTGAAACCTTGCCACCTTGCTGCTGCTCCCAACAAAAAAGAAGGGTAAGCAAGGGGAGGGGGAGCATGATTATTTACCAGCAATAAAAGAAGTGCAGCTATCAAAAATAAATCTAAACTACTAACTCAGTTTTTGTACGTTTTAGTGCCCAGTTTTGTTGAAATGGGCTTTCCTGAAATTTTACCCTCTTTATTGTCCTTTTTAAAGATGTATGCTTAGTTAGTTTTTGCCACAGGCAAACCAACAGGGCAGCTTTGGTAAATTTGAACAGTTTAGTTGCAAAATGTATGCTTGTCTAGTGGCTTTTATAGCAAGCTAACAGAGCACTTTTGTAAAATAAGTATTTAAGTGTAGCATAACGCAATGGCACCAAAATACCAAAAGAATTGCAATCCTTCTGTTGTTGTTAAGTTAGTTTTCAAAAAGTTGTACAAATGACCTGTTGTGTTTTATGTGATTTTCAAAAGCTTGGTTTGCCTTGCTAAAGATAAAAGTCTGTAGCTCATGCTGGTTCTCAGCTTGTCTAAAGTGTAGAGGGCTGAGCAAAGTCAGGCCTGGGTGTTGCTTGGATGGGGGACCCCTCCTCTGGTTTCCTGCATTGAGTGGGGGGGGGGGGTTGGGCTTGATGGCCTTGTGAGTCCCTTCCAACTCAAAACAAGTCAGTTTCTCCTGCATTCTTTATAGCAAAGTCACAAATTAGCAAGTTGCTTTCCTGCTAAAGACTATGTACAGCGTCAGTCAAAAAGGCAAATTTAGTTGTTGGTTTGATTGTTAACAAAGAGTGGTTTGAATTTAATTTTACATCTGCAGTGACTCAGTACCGGTACTTTGCCCAGTGTGCAGTGTGCCAGGCTCATAATACTGGAAAACCTGTGAAAGACAGGGTGAGCATACAACCTCACCCTAAGGATCTTTTTGTAGTGTACAATTTGATTTTGTTCAAATGCCTAAGTATTGTTCCTATCAATATGTATTTGTAGTTGTTTATATGGTTCTAAGTAAGTAGAACATGCCCCTGTGTGAGAGCTAACGCCACAGCAGCGGGCAAAGAGAGAGAATCCTTTTTGCTAAAATATTGGAAGACAAGCTGGCCAAAGTATGCACAGAGACAAGACTGATGTGGCCAAATGCACCTCCCATGGCCCTTGTGTGTGTGAGATCCAGGCCAGGTCGAATGGCGAGACCTGACCCCTCGTGAGATGTTGATGAGACATTCAATTCAGAATTACGGCAAAGCCCTGGTGAGATGTATAAAGACTCTTCATTCACGGGTGAAGGCGGCTCAGCACCAGCCCAGCATGGAGGGACACTCTGTCCCAGGTGACTAGATTCATATTCAAGTACAGCAAAAAGAAGAGTACTTAACGCTGTAAAGTGCCAAGGACTTCAGCCATAAAAAGCCTCTAGCCCCTAACAAGAATGAGGACATAATAATTCCTCCAACGATTCGGGGTGAACGTGCTAGAAACCTCTTCCCCTGAAACAGAAGAATTTGTGCCAGAACATCAATATCATCTCAGACCTCGGACGGGACGACCATCAAAGACAACACCCAGAGGATCGGACGAGATGAACTGATGTCAACTCCAGCTCAGTCTGAACCAGCCTTACCTATCAGCCCTTAATTAAAAGTGACCCTCAGTGTGCATTCACTTAAAATCAAAAGGGGAGAATGTGGTAAAGTGTAGTTTCAAAATGTAATTTCTGTATTGTATAAACGCATAACCTGTAGCCAATGTTTATTGTTATTCTGCTTGAATGTAATCCTATGGCTTACATATGCATCCAGTCCAGACCTAGGAAGGGCTCGATCTAAGAAAAGCTTTCTCTAGATGGTTCCCCAAGTTACCAGGGTTGCAAGCGATAGGGCTAATCGCAATGGGTTGCATCCTGCTCCCTTGTGTCCTCCCTGTTGTGGTCCGGACAATCCAAAATAGCCTGAGCCTATTGGCAGAAAAAGGGCGGCTGCCCAGGTCCTGGCTGTGTGGGAGTATCGCCCCATCCCCCAGGGTGAAACTCCAGATAGGTGTTGAAGTTTCAAGGGGAGGAGTGAAGGAAACGAAATAGTTAAAATAAAATCTTACAAGAGATTCTAGCCAAGCATGTAGACAGATTGCCAGGGTAATGACTGTGGCAATGACTGACAATGGCCGACAATGGCTATGTTGATTCAAAAGGGTTGAGGTGTTTTGCTGTCTCACCCTGCCTATGTGACCAAGATCAGATAATACCTACCAGCTGCTTGATTGTAAGATCATCCTCCTGTCTCCTTGTAAGGAAATCCCCCTCCCCTAAAGCAGCCCCCCTTTTGTCTTGACCTTGCTGACCAATGTAAAGAATTGTTGCCAAATGACCAGACTTATGTATCCTATAAAAGTGGTTGTAAAAGCCCCGCCCGGGGTTCTGCTTTGCGACACAGTCCGCAGGACCTATTGTGCACAATAAACCTTTTTCCAATAACCCGAGTTGGTCCTCGTTGTCCTTGTCTGAGGTAAAAGGTGACCACTTCACAATAGTGATTTTTTTTTCGTGTGTACTTATTTATTGCACAAGATCCATATATCTTCAGCACTTCTGTTCTGTGGGGATGTCACATTTTTGCAGCATTCAAACTGCAATATGTTGGTGCTGGGAAACTGTGATTCTTCTCCCAGCTAGCAGGATGCTGGACAAATACCACTGTGCATCCTCACTTGTGCTCTAACATCCACTATTTTATACTAGCAAAATGCCTGTCCTTACGATGTATCTGGGCATTGGCAGAGGAAGACCCTGTATATTACACGGATGCTGGGGACTGGGGTTGGGAATGTCTCTGTGCAAAGCAAAGCATCTGATGAAATCTCCCATAGTATCCTTCTTGACAAGATAGTACTGTGTGGTCTAGATGATATCACAATTAAGTGGATCCACAGCTAAATGAACAACCATACCCAACAGTATGGACCCATGTGATTTGGTGTGCTGCCTGGAATATGGTGAGGTGAACCTTATGAATGATGAGCAACATAATTCCTGCAGCCAACACCCAAGAAATGCGGTGATCTTTCAAGAACCTTATGAATGATGAGCAACATAATAAGTCTGAAGAGGAGCTTGTATAGGAATTAAAATGGACTATGCCTTCAGATCTTAGCTAGATTGGATGATAAAGTGGACCAGAAAAGGAGCATTTCCAGACTCTGATTAGTTTTAGCTCCTATAATTCTCCATTCTTTAGTTCTCTTCTTCTTCTTCTTCTTCTTCTTCTTCTTCTTCTTCTTCTTCTTCTTCTTCTTCTTCTTCTTCTTCTTCGAATAATAATAATAATAATAATAATAATAATAATAATAATAATAATAATTTCATGATGCTGTACAAAGTAAGAAACAAACAGACAGATCCCTTTCCCAAGGAGCTTATAATATTCCAAGGACTTTATAATCTAAAATTCTGTACAGGGGTGGCAAGACACAGGGGAGAAAGATGGAAGCAAAGGTAAACAGAAAAATGCCCTAGCCACCCACCCCAGGATGCTCTAACCGTTTTAGGGCTCTGACCACTCTGAAGCCACTTTGATCTCTAGACCCATGATGATGGTGGTGATTGCTGTTGTTGTTGTCATTGTTGTTGTTGTACCATCAATGTGCATGGTGCTTTACCTAGTATAAGAGAACAGTTCTCTGCCCCAAAGAGCTTACAATCTAAAATGTAATGTAGAGGCGACAACAAATGGTAGGAAGGGGTAAACCAGGAAGGAATATGCCATTATTTCAGTCAAACATAACTTTCAGCCTACTTTCCCCACATTGTACAGGAAACTCCTTGTTTTAAAGATCTCCCTCCCACTTTAAAAATGGATCCCTCCATGGTGGCTTTGTTCTCAGTAGTTTGCCAAAGAAATAATTATATTTAACATTTAGATATTTCTGAATGTGCAAAGTGGTTCACAGGCCCACCCTGCAAGCTCCTATTTTCTTCACTCAGAAAAAAACATGTGGGCTCTATTGTACTTTATTAAAAACAACAACACAAGAACAACAACACTGTGATTGAACAATAATGCCAAAATGGAATGATGATGTTTGTTGCTGCTATTTGAGGTAGTTGGGATTTTTTCTTTCTTTCTATAGAGGAGGATGTGTTTTCTGCTAAAAAAATATTTTTAAAAAATTTCTAATGCATTTAAAAAGAGCAATCCAAAATCCCTGCAGAATAATCCTAATCATTACTGTAGACAGCTTATTACATTATTATATTATTTTATAATATTCTATAAGTGGCTTTTGTAAAAAAAAATTAAACCATAAATCCTTAATTGTTGATATCTGGTGTTTTTCATGGGTGTGTGTGTCAGTGCTTGCAGGGTAATCTCTTTCTTTTTGTTTTAAAATTGTCAGGATTGGCACAAATTCAACAGGTGAAATTTACCCACCCACCCCACACCCCCAAACATGGAGCTTCAGAGAGAAGGGGAGGTTTCTTGCATTTCCTTCTGACACTGTACCTCACCTGTTAGAGGCACAGAGTCAGCTCTGTTAGGAAATAAAATCTTTGGCAATATAAAGATAGGAATCATGTGATAAATTCCCTCATTCCCCTCTCTGTAGGTCCAGACCAATGAGTGCAGTCTCACTGTTTGTTACAACATTTTTATTTACCAAACAGCTGTCCTGGTATTTACACCCTCCCACATTTTTCACAACCCCAAGTGACAAAGTCCTACCACTAACACCAATGTGTAAAAATAGGATCTTTGGCAATCACGATATAAGCAAGATTCCTGTGTAGTTTACTTGATGACAATCATTTTAGTCCATTCACAACTTCTGCTGTTATAAACCAGTTTGTGTTATTGCTAACAGCCTTTTATGCCCAGTAGTCACCTTGTCCAGAGGTATATTCTTAGGTTAGGGTTAGTTTTCAGAAACTCCCTCCAATATATTTGCATCTGAGCACTTTTATGATTATGTTCCCCACCTTGAAGAGAACAATTTTGAGTCACATCTTCTTAGACTTTTGTGTGTGTGAGTGTGTGTGTGTGTGAGTGTGTGTATGGGTGTGTGTTTTAACAATTTCTAATAAACTGTTTTGATGTGATGCCAGGAAATGAACCTAATGTTGTGAGGGCAGTGCAAGTTCACATGTTATAGGTAGTGCAACGTTTTACAAGGGCAACATTGTGCAGGGGCAGACAAATACAACCTGCATAACCAGTTTGAACTATCGGTATGCTGCTTTCTTTTTAGCTTTTCATTACGAAAAATATAGATAAAGAACTCATTCAAAATCACCTACATGTTTACCTGGAAGTAAGGTTGCATGGGATTACATCCAAAATTAGTCAAGTATGAATAAAGGGACTCTGAACAAAAAGAGAGATCTTTAAGAGGCTGAACATGTTTGCTTTATTCCTGTAAGCTGTTGGAGGGGGGGGGGCAGTCACAAAACGGGTTAGCAGCACAATCCTATATATCCTCAAAAGTATGTCCAATTTTGTTGTGGGTATAGGATTGCAGTTTAAAGTTGCAATCCTATGCATGTTTAGACGGGGGGGGGGGGAAGTCCTATAATAACAGTCTATACCTTTTGCATTGCATTGTCATCTAACCCAACACGTTATCATTTCTTTTTCTCTGCAGCTGTGTGTATATAATATACACAAAACCTCCAGTTTGCCAAGGTATTTGGGCTGCAATCATATATCCATTTTCCTGGGGGTAAGTAAGCCCTGTGGAACTCCATGGGACTTACTTTTGTGGAGACATGGATAGGATTGCAAAGTATTACAAAGTGGCCAGGGGTGTCATTATAAATCTATAGTGATGATCTGTCTTGAGAAAAGGGTTAAATTTATTTACCTTTGCATCCCTTCTAGCCATGTAAGGCAGGAGGGGAGGCCTCTGAAGCAATTGCCTATGTATTTAATCTTAACAGTGGTAGCCCTTTAATATTGGATTACTTCACTGAGGGCCATGTGTCCTGATTAGGTTTAAAGACAAGTACATGCTCAGCTTGTCTGAGCTTGGAAAGCTAAGCAGGGTCAGGCCTGGTTATTACTTGGATGGGAGACCCCTCCTCTAGTTTCCTGCATTGAGCAGGGAGTTGGACTCGATAGCCTTGTAGGCTCCTTCCAACTCTATCTATGAAACACAGCTTCTGACTGCTGCTGTTGTGTCAGCTATGGATGTCACAGTGCAGGTCCTGCAGGAATCTTACAAGGCACATACAGTCCTTTTGAACAGCCATGGTCAGATCGTGTCCGTGAAAACTTGGGCCAGAATAAATGTGTTCATCTTTAAGGTACCACAAGATTCTGTGTGTTGTCTTGCTGCAACAAAGGTAGACGAAATGTCTACCTTTTGGAGATAGCCATTTGGCTCAATCCTATGCAGGTTTAGACAGAAGAAAGGCTTACAACTCCCAGCATTCCCCAGCCAGCATGGATGACTAAGGAATGCTGGGAGTTGTAGGATGTTTTTTTGTCTAAACATGCATAGGATTGCACCCTAAATCATTGTTGTGTATAAAGGGTCATTTCAAATTATAAAGAAACTGCCCCTTATTGTCTCCTTACTGCTGTACCGATACTAGACCAAACTTACACCAATAATGCAATTTCCCATTCCTGCGTAATGAGTAGGTGTGGGAAGCCATGTTACAGGGAAAATAATCCTGCTGTGGATAGGGTTGCCAGGCTGGCAAAAGCAGGGTCTGGTGATGTCACAAGGAGGGTCTTGGTGATGTCACATGGTTGCCAACTCTGGAAAGAAGGTGTGTGTGTGTGGGGGGGAGTATGTACAGGGACAAAGCCCAGCAGAGAGGGAGCCTAAAATGTGAAGACTCAGGAAAGTATGGGGGGATTTTAAAACATTAATAATTTGGGGGGGGGTTATTTGTTTGTTTTTAATACTGGAAAAACTGCTGTCTTTCCTTTTTCAGAATGATCACTGAAATGCTTTTATTAACTAGTTTTTAAAAGAAAAGAAAAGAAAATTGTTACAAACAACGATACTGCTGCAAAACTCCTAGATCCAATATCTGAAGATAGTAATGTTACTGATAACAGCAGTGTGTTACATTTGCCAGATTTCACCAATGAGAACAGGGTTGTGCTAATAATGCTGCCATAGCTTCCTCCACTCACCCATCGCCCCACACTTTGCTGAAGGGTCTACTCTGGCTCCTCTTCTTTTTATTATTCTGCAGTAGCTTATCCTGTACTGATGTTAAATCCAAGGGTGCTTGTTCTTTTGGCTAAAGATATACTTGAAAAACATAATTGTCCTACAATGTGTTATCAACTGTTCAGTGCATGACATGGCAGGCTGTACATGGCATTTTGCTTCAGTGTTCAGAATAACAGGCCAATTTACCCTCCCCCTTATTCCTGAAGGGCTGCATGAGCATTCCTATATTTGAATAGTACACCAGGGCACAAAGTTGTCAAGCATGGCAAGAGATGAATTTTGATGTGGGTTACTATGGCACAGACACTATCCAATAGGTGCCTTCGTCACTCATATGAACATGTATTGCACAGCACTCAGAATCGCAACAGATTTTGCCCCAGAACTGGAGTAAAAATTCTTTTTCTCCCCAAGAAGTTCAAAATTAGTTTTCTTATTAACAAAATCTGCAACAGAATTGCTTCCTGGAGGAAAGAGGTATCGATCCTCTCTTTCTCTTCCCCCTTCCTCACCAACAAATAAATAACATTTATCTGCATTTATCACATGACAAAGATTAGTTAGAAAGGCCCAGAGAGTGTATTATAAGGTTTTTCAAATATGAAGGTGAAACTGGAACAAAAAACATGTATCAGACTCGCTTGCCCAGTTAAGGATTATCCGGCATGTCATCCTGGTGCCAACATTCTCTGAAATCCCAGCAACAAGAGGCAGCTCTATCTTACCTAATGTGATTTTACTGCTTTGAATCCCTGCCCAGATCCTCACAGCATTCCATGCTACCACATCATCACAGGGGAATGGACTTTATCTTGAAAACTTTAAGAGCGTTTGTTTTAAAGATGATTTACCACACTTGACAATGACTAGATTTCCTAAATTAAAGCTGAGCTGTTGTCGCTATTGTGCATCTCACATTATGCAGAGAAATGCCTAGGAGCTAGACCAGTAAATCTCTCAGTATGGATCAAGTTGCTCATAAAACAAGCGGCAGGGCCTAGGCTTCTTATTGGACTTCTGCTGCTCTGGATGTCAGTGTGGGCTTGAAAAGCACCTGATTGAAGGGGTGAGGAAAACAGAACTGGCGCCCAGCCGGTTGAGACTTCAGCACATCTCTGGGCCTAGAAATTATCTGACTTTCTGTCTCTTATTTAGTCTGCCTGAAGAAGAAATGCATAGCTGACAAAGGCTGTTCAAAAATACTGAAATGAAGCTAGTCATGAAGATTTTTCTTTGAAACTTCATATGAATATTTCAGCTTAGAAACAGAATGAACTGTGTTCACTGGCAAAGCATCTTAAGGAAAAGGAAGGCTGTCTTGATTCTAAATGATCTGGCTATAATATGCTGTAGCATATAGACGTGATCCTCTGTTTAAATGCAAAATGTTATGTCATATAAATTCATTGATCTGAATGGCTACAGAGACATTTATAACATTCTGATGATTAGAGAATTTAAAGTACACATACACAGAGTTGCATTTCCATGGACCTGCAGGGAGAGTGAACTTGGATAAGTGTGAGATTTGATAAGCTGGCTCCAGATAAGGTTGTCCTACGTAGCAAAATCATTTATTGTTTAACGTTACTTGGCTTGTAAGAGGGAGACCTGTCAAAATATTTACATGGGAATGAATGCATTTATGACACTGTCAAAAATAAATGTATTAACCTGATGATGAGTTGCACAATATTTTAACTGTAGTTTTCACTAATGCATTTAGCCTGCAATCCTATGCACACTTATTTAGGAGTAAGCTCCATTGAACTCAATGGATGCACTGTTAGGCTGCAATCCTATACACACTTACCAGGGAGTAAGTCACTTTGAATTCAATGGGACTTATAAGATGAGACATGCATAGGATTTCAGTGGTAATTAAAAAAATCAAAATAAAATCGGTTTATTACCGATTATTAAATCGGTAATAAACAGGAGAATCTTATTAGGGTAGGAGACAGATACTTTGCATAGACCATATGAATTAATGCCTTACTTTGGGACAGGGTAGTATACAGAATTCCTTATCTTCATATAGGACTTCCTTGTTTTGGCAACATTACCATTATATTATTTCTCTGAAGGCACAAAGGTTCTTTCCTGTAGGACTTGGCTATCTTTACAAAATTCAGAAAGTAGCACATCAAAAGTAATAGTAGGTGACAAATGTTAATATTTGTCGAAGGCTCCCACTTTGATCCTTCGTTTCTATATTTTAAGAGCTTGACAAATGTGGCTTGTGGTTTGGCTTCAAACATCTTCCGCCCCCGAAGTGGTTTGCTTGGTGTCTAATCCATTTGATCCTCTACTTGTTTTCTCTGCAGTTCTGGAAAAAAAAAAGGGTAGCAACTGACTTCCAAATATTGCTCTGGCTGAAGAATCGTGGTTAAAGAACAAAAAGAGATTATTCTGTTGCTGTTCTCAAGGCTTTGGCTTGTTTGTTCTGGGTTTCTTTGAGCAGCTTTGAAAGAGAAACGTTTGCTATCTTTTGATGCTGATTTTCTTTTTTGTAGTCTCTTTTTGTATTGTGTTCATTAATATGTTGTTACCTTACTATCAGTGATGAAAGTGGGTAAGAAAGACAGGGCAGTATATTGGGTGCCATTAGGCAGGACCTTGGGGCAGAAGTCAAGGGCCCCTCTCTGTAGAATGACCAGGAAGGTCCCAAACGCAGCAGGGCTGGTCTGGCACATTTTGATGTCTGTGAAGTAATACACAGTGGCTGGGTTTGCATGGCAGGACAAGCAACCAACGATACTACATAATGGGTTGCTTGTCGTGTCGTGCAAACCCAGCCATGGTTAGCAACCGTTGGTTCTTACTGTGGTTGGTAACCACAAAAAGAACCAACCATTTGTTGTAAGGTTTGCTTGACCCACGATGGATTGACGTGTCGTCCGAACCTGGACAACACGACCCATTATGGGTCAAGCCCCACAACAAGCGAGCTGCTGGGCAAGGGCGGCAAAATCCCATTGCCGCTCTTGCCAAGCGGCTAGCCAGAGACTGCGGCTGACAGCTGCTCCCAAAGTGCCCAAGCAACACTTGGAGGCAGCTGTCAGAGGCGTCCCTGATCTCCACTCGGTGCCACCACCCCAAACTCAGGGCAGCGGTGTGGAGCGCAGATGTCATTCCTGCCTGCTGCTCGAGAGGTCGCCTCTTGAGCAGGAGGCAGCAGGGGTGGTGGCGCTGAGCGGATCAGGCCTCCCTGCCTCCTTCCCCAGAGTAGACCTCCCAAGCAGGAGGTGGGGATCCACTCCATGCCAGTGCCTCGTTCTTGGGGCAGTGGCATGGAGCGGATCCAGTACCCCTGCTTCCTGCTCGAGAGGAGACCTCTCAAGCAGGAGGCAGAAGGCTCCGCTGTCCTTGTTGCGCTTCAGGCACAAGCCCTGTTTATGCAATGGGAACAAAGAAGGGTTTTAAAAATTCTTCTCTGTCCCCATCACGCAAATGGGGCTCGTGCCCTGAAGCGCAACAGGATCAACTTTCGGCCTTGGCTGGGGCCACATGCAGGGTCAGCTGGACCGATGCCTGCTCCCCTGTCCTGCTGCTCCCCAATCCAAGTGACCCATGTCCCAATCTAAGCTCAGAAGTCACATCCTGGTAGGGTGGCCACCTATGAATCACCAAAAAAGAGAAAACATATCACCAAAAAAGGGGACAAAAGAGGGCACCAATTTGCATAACAACATATGCCTTTGCTAATTTATAAATATACTGTAGATGCAAATTTAGAAATAATTATGATAATTTAAATAGAAATACAGTACCTCTCACCATAGTGTGGAAGGCTGTGACCAGGTGACCTGTGTGCCTTGCTCAGTCTGCTGTCCAGGTGCTGTTGATAGCCCACCTCTTCCTTCGGATGAATCTTTATCTTTAAACCAGACTTGGACTGGACAGCCTGTCAATAGAGGACAGTCCCCTGCAGCCCTTCAAATAGAGGACTGCTCTCTGTAAAAGTCCTCCTTCCATGGCCATCCTCCTTCTTGGAAGGCAAACAGTAGATTGCTTGTTCTCTGCTTTATTCACTAAGGAACTTCAAGCAAATTATTCATTCAAAACTATAAATGTATTTGTGGTAAATTCTTCCACTTCAGAAAACTGGGCCACTATATGTAGTGTGACACTTTGAAGACCATCCATCAAGGGTTGAGTATAGGTTGAATGTGGGTTGGTGTTGAAATGTGGGATATTGTGTTGTCTGAACCCAGCTGCGCTAACAAGCCATGGTTTGTTAACCATGAACAACCCATGAATAGAACCCATGGTTTGTTGTTGGGTTGTGAACTGTGGGTTGTTCACCATGGTTTGTTATCTCAGCTGGGTTCAGACAACAGATAACCCATATTTCAACAACAACCCATGATTCAACAACAACCCACATCCAGCCATTCTCAACCTTTGAGTGTTAAACTTTTCTTTGCCCAGTTAGTTGCTAAAAATTATTGAGTGAAATCACCATCTCACTGAAGTCAATGGCAGAACCTTCACAAACCTTTCTGCATTAGGTTGGCAGATGTTTGGTTCCTAGGGTTGGATCCAGACTTAGTCATGGTAAGGGTCTCCATTGAAATCAATGGGACTTATATTATGCTAAATTAAGTCTCATTGATTTCAATGGATCTACTCTGACTAAGTCTGGACTCAACTGGGAAAAGCTGGAGTAGACCCACTGAAATCAATGGGACATGACTTAAGTCTCATTGATTTCAATCAGTCCACTCTAAGAATAGCTCAATCTGGAACCACCCCAAAATAAACATCAGGACCCCAATCCAGCTAAAGTTGGTCATTATCAATCTGGCTGAAAGAAATGGCTAGTTGCAACTGTCAGTTTCAGTGCCAATTAGCCACAACTGATGTTAGCTGGATTTGGGCCTAGGAGTTTAGCAACATATTTCCTGAAGGACTTTCCAGTAGTGTACTGACTTCAGTGTTTTTTGTGTCTTATATACACTTACTATCCCCCCACTTTTATGCTCTTTTTAAGTGTTGGGGATATTGCAGAGCAGGGGCAGGCAGGCTTTTTGGGCCATGGGCGTATTTGGCTGTTTGAGACATGGTCCTGGGCCCTACCACAAAATGGCTGTCGTGGGAGGTGTGGCAAAGGACAAGTACAAGGCAGAAGTGGGGGCTGAGCACTAAACAACTCCTTTGAACTAACAGTTTTCAGTAGAGCAGAAACCTATTGCACAGCAATCTCGGCTTGCAGTAAGAAAATGGGTTGATTTTTTATTTATTTATTTACAAAATGGGACTTTGGTGGGCACCAAGAAAGGTGTCTACAGGGGCATTGGTGCCCATAGGCACCACGGTGCCTCCCTATTGTACTAGATCTATATAATCTACCTATCGTCCATATGCAAATACTGAAGGTACAAAACTGGGGGAAGACAGACTATAAAAAAGTGCAGAATAACAAGGGGGGAGTTCAAAATGACACCCCCCACACATACACACATATACTGTTCCTGAACCCATTTACCCCAGACCATGCAAGATGAAGGTTACACATACCCCAAACTCTCATGCCACAATATCCCCAGTGGCAGACAGCAGTGCAGAGATGTTAGCCCTTGGATCACCAGAGCAGGGACACAGATCCTCTGGTGACGGGTTCAGGCAGATAAACCAGCTGGGGCTCATAGGAAACACATTGTGGGGCTTCCACTCAATGAGAGGTGTTGAACCTTGGGCCCACGGGCCAAATCCAGCCTGCGTGGGGTCCCAGGTGGCCATTTTGCTTCTCCTGACCCCACCCCGTTTCCCCCAATGCCAGTCATTTGGTGGCTTCCCTACTTTGTGCAGCTTCCCCCTGGTTCTAAAATGCCTCACCTAAGGCATAATTACTGGCAGTAAGAGCTTTATGCCACAATATGCTGGTCTTTTTTGTATTTCTGTTATTTTGGCCCTGCCCCTTTTTGTCTTTGGTCCCATGGACCACTGGAAGGGGGCCTCCAAGAGCTTCTCCAAGGCCTCTGCTCTAATTCCCCTCCCCACATTAAGGAGAGGGGAGGCTGGCCAGTGGAGCTGCTGAGCTCTGCTGCATTTTTTCCTCCGGCCCTTTAGGGGGAAGAAGGAAGAACCTGCCCATTAAAGATTCTGACAGGTTTCCTGCGCATGACGTGATGCAGTTGGCATCTGTGCTGGGCGAACACTGAAGCACTGGAGGGGGAAAGTGGAAGAGGGAACTGGTTGAGCAGTGGGGGGTGGGGTGGAGGGATGGATGGAATGGGAGGAACTGGTGAGTAGGATGTGGGGAATTGTCGTGGGAAGGGAAGAGGAAGGGGAATGGTGAGGCAGAAGCAGTGTGAGAGAGCTGAACAGGATGGGATGGGCAAGTGGAAAGGAAAAGCTGGAGGAAATGTAGAGGGAGAGCTGTGGTGGCGAAGGGGAAAGGGGAAAGTCATAGACCTGGTTCAGACAACACGGCAACCCAGTGTAGGGGTTGAAAATGGAATGTTGTTGAATCATGGGTTGTTGTGTTGTGTGAACCCAGCCATGCTAACAAACCATGGTTTGTTAACCACAAGCATCCCAGAGTTCACAACCCAACAACAGCCATGGATTCTCTTCATGGGTTGTTCATGGTTAACAAACCATGGTTTATTAGTGTGGCTGGGTTCACACAACACATCTACCTAAGATTCAACAACAATACATGAGTCAACAACAACCCATATGCAACACATACCATGGGTTGTCGTGTTGTGTGAATGACTTCATAAGGCTTTCTCCCGCCTTTGCTCTCTCCTTCCCTCTGCTATTCCTTGAGGGTCCCCCTTTTGTTATAAACATAAAATAACATTTCATTATGCTAGTACATCACTGGGGGGAAGAAATTGTGGGAAAGCCTTCAAATCAGCCTCCCCATCTATAATAATTCTCTGTTTGCTGCACAGAGAAAGACAGGACAAAATCAGAAGTGGCCCACATTGACAATATTGCAGCTGCTGCCACACCACCACCACCAGGCCAACTTCCTAGCACATGGAAAAGGGTTCTCACTGACATTTGGACAGTGGCTTGGTTTTAGGGCAACGTTCTCCAACCTGGGGGTCGGGACCCCCAAGGGGGTCGCGACATGCTTTCTGGGGGGTCGCCAGCTATACTGGAAGGAGGGAGGGAGGGGGAGGTTTTTCCTACAGCACCAGGCGCTTGCAATCCAATTGCTGGAGAAGGAGAGAGAGAGCGCGCGCGTGCCTACACTGGTGCTTTATGGGTAACAGGCACGTGAGCCTTGAGAAGGAGCCGCTGCCTGCAGTTGCCGCCAACATCTCGCCTCCTCCTCCTCATGCTGGTGTGTGTGTGTGAGAGAGTGAGAGAGAGAGGAGACGACGCTGCCTGTAGTTGCCGCCAACACGCGCTTCTTCCTCCTCCTGCTGCTGCTGCTGCTGCTGCTGCTGTTGAAGATCTCTGTAAGAACGAGTTGGAGGAGGGGGCAGATTGAGCTGTTGTTGGGCTGGAAAGGGGAGGTGGTCGCGGCAGCGTCCAGGGGTGAGGGGAGGGTGGGGGGCATTCCACCCAGCCCTTCTCAGACGCAGCCGGCTGGGGGAGGGGGAGCGGCAGCAGGAGGATGACCTGGGCGACTTGATTATTTGCACAAAGGCAAGTGTGCTTACTTCCTCCTTAGCCCTTCGAGATTTTGGCAGTCCCAATGCAAAGCAGTGAGGCGTGCTGCTGGCTATAATTCTGTTGGGAGAAGGTACTTAACACCACTTGGAGAGCTCACGTTATGGTATTTTCTGACACACTCATTGGGAAGAGTTTCACTGAACTATGGCTTCTTCTGAGTGAAAATGAAGTGTGTGTGTGAGAGAGAGAGAGTGAGAGAGACTGTGTGAATGAATTTCATTTCACTTGCTTCTGTGGCTATTGCAGAACTATTTTTAGCTGTCTCCAGCAGAACAGAGAGCCAGTGTGGCGTAATTGTGAGAGTGTTGGACTGGGACTTGGGATATCCGGGTTCTAGTCCCCACTTGGCCATGAAACTCACTGGGTTACTTTGAGCCAGTCATTTACTCTCAGCCTAACCTACTTCACAGGGTTGTTGTGAGGATAAAGTGGAGAGGAGGAGGAGGATTATGTAAGCCCCCTTGGGTTCCTTGCAGGAAAAAAGGTGGGGTATAAATATAACAAATAAAATAAATAAATAAACAAATAAACATGTCTTCTCCTTTCTGATACAAAGCTGGCTGCTAGTCAAATAAATCCGCTCACTTGCCTGCTCCCTGTTGGGCCCTATTTCCACTAACATCCAGAGTCCAAAGAGAGGAAGGGCAGGTGAGCAAGTACAATAGAAATACAAAAAGAAATTGTTTTTCCTCAGATTTTTTATTTATATTTTCGGAAATCTGTACCCATGGAGAAAAAACGGAAATATTCAGAAGATTACCTTAAATTTGGCTTTACCACCTTTAATGAATATTAGGTTAAATTAAATTATATTCTGAAAAATCTATTTTTCATGTGTTTTCTTTACCCCACCAAAATGCAAATTTATGCAAATGTGGTGAGGGGTCCCCGGTTACTTTGCCATAAGTCGCGACTCGAAAAAGGTTGGGGACCACTGTTTTAGGGCATGCCTAACTAGTAGTGTGGATAAGGATTCCTATTGGGAGAGACAAGGCAATCCTAGCATTAGGCTGCTGCCTTGGGCAGCTGATTTTCAGTTTCATAAAGGAGCGGCAAAGTTAAATCATAGAATCATAGAATCATAGAAAAGTAGAGTTGGAAGGGGCCTACAAGGCCATCGAGTCCAACCCCCTGCTCAATGCAGGAATCTAGGTCAAAGCATCCCTGACAGATGGCTGTCCAGCTGCACCTTGAATGCCTCCAGAGTGGGAGAGCCCACAACCTCCCTAGGTAGATGATTCCATTGTCTTATTGCTCTGACAGTCAGGAAATTTTTCCTGATGTTTAGGTGGAATCTAGGTTCCTGTAACTTGAGCCCATTATTCCGTGTCCTGCAAACTGGGATGATCGAGAAGAGATCTTTGCCCTCCTCTGTGTGACATCCCTTCAAATACTGGAAGAGTGCGATCATATCTCCCCTCAGTCTCCTCTTCTGAAGGCTAAACATGCCCAGTTCTTTCAGTCTCTCCTCATAGGGCCTTGTTTCCAGTCCCTTTATCATCTTTGTTGCCCTCCTCTGAACCCTCTCCAGTTTGTCTACATCCTTCTGAAAGTGTGGTGCCCAGAACTGGACGCAGTACTCAAGATGAGGCCTAACCAGTGCCGAGTAAAGGGGAATTATCACTTCCCGCGATTTGGAAGCTATACTTCTATTAATACAGCCCAAAATTGCATTTGCCTTCTTTGCAGCCACATCGCATTGCTGGCTCATATTCAGTTTGTGATCTACCACAATTCCAAGATCCTTCTCACTTGTAGTATTGTTGAGCCAAGTATCCCCCATTCTGTAACTCTGCATTTGGTTTCCTCTCCCTAGGTGCAGCACTTGGCATTTATCCCTATTAAATTTCATTCTGTTGTTTTCGGCCCAGCGCTCCAGCCTATCGAGGTCACTTTGAATTTTGTTTCTGTCTTCCAGAGTATTAGCTGTTCCACCCAACTTTGTGTCATCTGCAAATTTGATAAGCATTCCCCGTACCTCCTGATCCAAGTCATTAATAAAAATGTTGAAGAGCACCGGGCCCAGGACCGAGCCCTGTGGTACCCCGCTCGTTACCTCTCCCCAGTTTGAGAAGGAACCATTGATAAGCACTCTTTGAGTCCGATTCTGTAGCCAATTGTGGATCCACCTGATAGTTGTTCCATCTAGCCCACTCTTAGCTAGCTTACTAATCAGGATATCATGAGGCACTTTGTCGAAAGCTTTGCTGAAGTCCAGATATATAATGTCTACAGCATTCCCACAGTCCACAAGGGAAGTTACCCGATCAAAAAATGAGATCAGATTAGTCTGACAGGATTTGTTCTTGACAAATCCATGCTGGCTTCTAGTAATCACTGCATTGTTTTCAAGGTGCTTGCAGACTGACTTCTTTATAATCTGCTCAAAAATCTTCCCGGGGATTGATGTCAGACTGACTGGCCTATAGTTCCCAGGTTCCTCCTTCTTGCCCTTTTTGAAGATGGGAACAACATTTGCCCTCCTCCAGTCGTCTGGCACTTCACCTGTCCTCCATGATTTCTCAAAGATAATAGACAGTGGTTCTGAGAGTTCTTCTGCCAGTTCCTTTATTACTCTAGGATGCAGCTCATCAGGCCCTGGAGATTTAAACTCGTTCAGAGTAATCAGGTGCTCCTTGACCATTTGCCTATTAATCTCAAGCTGCAATCCTGCCCCTTCAGTCTGCACTTCAGGTTTGCCAGGGGGGTCATAGACCCTCTTTTGGGAGAAGACCGAGCCGAAGTAGGAATTGAACACTTCTGCCTTTTCTTTGTCTTCTGTTATCAATTTGCCATCCTCATTGCGTAGTTGAACCACCAGTTCTTTCTTCTGTCTTTTACTGTGCATGTATCTGAAGAAAGCTTTTTTGTTGCTTTTAGCATTCCTCGCTAACCTTAGCTCA
Organism: Shinisaurus crocodilurus; assembly: GCA_021292165.1. Taxonomy (NCBI): domain Eukaryota; kingdom Metazoa; phylum Chordata; class Lepidosauria; order Squamata; family Shinisauridae; genus Shinisaurus; species Shinisaurus crocodilurus. The sequence continues at coordinate 161,271,795 of CM037880.1, forward strand.
TTCTCAGCTTTAGCCTTCCTGACACTATTCCTGCAGTTCTGTGCTACCTGCCTGTACTCTTCACTTGTAGCCTGTCCTTCCTTCCACTTCCTATACGTGTCCTTTTTTGTTTTCAGGTCGTCTTTGAGTTTATTGTGAAGCCACATTGGCTTCTTCTGTTGCCCTCTGCCTTTTTTCCTTTTGGGAATTGTTTGCAATTGTGCCTTTAAAATTTCCTTTTTAAAAAACTCCCACCCCTCCTGGGCTCCCTTTCTCGTGAGAGTCACTTGCCATGGGATCTTACTAATCATTGTTCTGAGTTTGTTAAAATTGGCTTTCCTAAAATCCAGGGTACGTGTTTGGCTACACTCAGCTTTTGCTTCCGTTAGAATCAAGAACTCAAGTATAACATGGTCACTTTCCCCCAGAGTTCCCGAAACTGCCACTTTATCCACTAACTCGTCTCTGTTGGTTAGAATCAGGTCAAGGATAGCCGATCCTCTAGTTCCTTCCTCCACTTTCTGTAGGAGGAAGTTATCAGCAGCACAGCTCAGGAATTTCTTGGAGGGGCCATGTTTGGCTGAAAAAGTCTCCCAACAGATATCAGGGAAATTGAAGTCTCCCATTACTACCACATCGTGCCTCCTTGAAACACTGGCAATTTGTTTTTCAAAAGTTCCATCCTCGTCTTCTCCTTGATTGGGTGGTCGGTAGTAGACTCCAACCGCCATGTTCGTTTTATTCTTTGCCCCCTTTATTTTAACCCAGATGCTCTCAATGGGGCTGCCAAGCTCCTCTTCCTGTATCTCTGTGCAGAGATACGTATTTTTAACATACAGTGCAACTCCACCTCCCTTTCTGTTGCTTCTGTTCCTTTTGAACAAGTTATACCCTTCAATTGCTGTATTCCAGTCATGGGAGTCATCCCACCAGGTTTCAGTTATCCCTATCAAGTCGTACTTGCCCTCATGTATCAAGAGTTCAAGTTCGTCTTGTTTGTTGCCCATACTCCGGGCATTAGTATAAAGACATCGAAGACTATGTGCTTTATAGTCCGACTTTCCCCCTACATTTTGTGGTAGACTATCAATGGGCACCGCTGGAGCTGTTCTCTCCATTGTGGCATAGAGGCCTTCTTCCATTGGTACCCCCGAGTTTATGTCTCCCTCCCCTGTTGGATTCAGTTTAAAGCCCTCCTGATTAAGTTCCTCATGCTGTGGCCAAACACATTCTTCCCAGTCCTTGTGAGGTGCAACCCATCCTTTGCCAGCAGTCCATCTTCCAGGAAGTGTAGCCCGTGGTCCCAGAATCCAAATCCCTCACGTCGGCTCCACCTTCGTAGCCAGTCATTCACTCGGAGTATTTTTCTTTCCCTTTCTATGCCTCTTCCAAGTACTGGAAGGATGGATGAGAAAACTATCTGGGCCCCGAAGTTCTTGAGTTCCCTTCCCAGCTCTTCAAAGTCTGCCGTGATTTCTTTGTAACTCCGCTTGGCAGTATCATTTGTACCCACGTGGAAGAGAAGAAAGGGGTATGTGTCGGTGGGCTGCATGAGCCTCGGCAGCTGCTCTGACACATCCTTAATCCGTGCTCCGGGGAGACAGCACACCTGGCGAGTCCATGGGTCTTCGCGACATACTTTGGCTTCGATCCCCCGCAGGAGGGAGTCTCCCACTATGAGTACTCTTCTCTTCCTCTTGCTGTAGGCCTTGGCTTGATTGCCTCCACTCGACTGACCCTCAGCCTCTTGCTCGCTATCACGTTGGGTGCCCGGTAATCCGTCCTCTGCAGGCTGTCCTCTGCTCTCGTCCTCAAGTACATGGAAGCGGTTCCATAGCTCCACTGCTTCCACAGGCGCAGAGTGTCTTGTAGTTCTTGTGCTCCTAACAGTCACCCTTTTCCAGGGAGTTCCCCCTGCGTTATTTTCCCTTGCCTCAGCAGTCTCCGACTCCGCCTCATCCTGCCGTTGCCCTTCTGGCTCCTGTACTGTGCTTTGGTGCTGTAGATCCACCGTTCTGTCTAAGAACTCCTCGCTTTCTCTTATGCTCCTGAGGGTTGACACTTGCTGCTCCAGTCCTCTGACCTTTTCTTCCAACAGCGTGACCAGCTTGCACTTGTTGCACGTGTAGGCCATGTCGATCTCCGGCAGGAAAACAAACATAGCACACCCCTTGCAGGTCACCACCACTGCTGAGTCCTTTCCTTCCATAGTGCTCGGTTTCTGTCTTCCTAGATTTTTTTTTTTTTTTTTTTTTTTTTTTTTTTAGGGACCTCCCCCTTGACCTCCCCTGCCGAACTCCGCTGCCAAACTCCTGTTTTCTCTCCCTGTGCGCTCGCTCTGTTCGCTCGCTCTCTGGGAGCCTGCTTGCCTTATCACAGCCCCAAAAACAGCTGGAGCCTCTCTCCTGTTGTGCTCCTGCTCAGCTGGGAGTCAGGAACAGAATGAGCTCTCAGACCACACCCTTCCTTTTAAGCTCTCAGACCACACCCTTCCCTTTCAGCTCTCAGGCCACACCCTTCCCTTTCAGCTCTCAGGCCACACCCTTCCCTTTCAGCTCTCAGGCCACACCCTTCCCTTTCAGCTCTCAGGCCACACCCTTCCCTTGCAGCACTAGTAGTTGTTGTTTGTACAGCAGCACTTGCTGTTGCAGCACTTGTCGTTCTACTCCGCTGCCAAACTCCTGTTTTCTCTCCCTGTTCGCTCGCTCTGTTCGCTCGCTCTCTGGGAGCCTGCTTGCCTTATCACAGCCCCAAAAACAGCTGGAGCCTCTCTCCTGTTCTGCTCCTGCTCAGCTGGGAGTCAGGAACAGAATGAGCTCCCAGGCCACACCCTTCCTTTTAAGCTCTCAGACCACACCCTTCCCTTTCAGCTCTCAGACCACACCCTTCCCTTTCAGCTCTCAGGCCACACCCTTCCCTTTCAGCTCTCAGGCCACACCCTTCCCTTTCAGCTCTCAGGCCACACCCTTCCCTTGCAGCACTAGTAGTTGTTGTTTGTACAGCAGCACTTGCTGTTGCAGCACTTGTCGTTCTACTCCGCTGCCAAACTCCTGTTTTCTCTCCCTGTTCGCTCGCTCTGTTCGCTCGCTCTCTGGGAGCCTGCTTGCCTTATCACAGCCCCAAAAACAGCTGGAGCCTCTCTCCTGTTGTGCTCCTGCTCAGCTGGGAGTCAGGAACAGAATCAGTTATTTAACTGTATGAGTTCGTCATTCTACCAGTGGAACAGATGCTGCTGTTGGAATGGGGCTTCCCCATCTCCCCTCCACCCTGCAGCCCCCCTGCACCCTTCAGATCTGCCCTGGAAGATTGGGAGACCCTCTGAAGCAGATTTGTAGGGTGCCTGGGGGTGGAGAGGAAAGGAAAGTCCTGAAAGGAGTGGTATCCATTCCTCTGGCAAAATGACCATCTTGGATCCAACCCATTATTATTGCATCTTTACTGCAAGGGAGAGTTACTTGTGGGGTTGGTACAATTGGTTTGTTTGTTTTGTGTGACTCTTCCGCCATTGGACTCAGTGACAATCCTCAACAGACCTGGACTGCTCCAATTGACATTAATCATCAGCTTATCCTCCTGAGTAGTTCTACAGGGGCAGAGAGGGAGGATTTCTTTTGCTTGTCCTGCTCTTAGGGTTATCTTCTTTTTCTGTTTTCTTGAAAAGGATAAGAGCTCTAGGTTCTATTGTTCTCCTTCTAAGATTACTGGAGTGGGCACTTGAGTCATCCACATGGTCACCTTTTATGTTATTGTGTGTGCAACCTCAAATGCAAATGTGGTTTGCTCAGTGGTGACAGTCAATCTGGCTGCACTTCAAAAGGTTTAGATGAGTCTGCAGCCAGTCTTCTAATTTACTGCTTCATTTCCATTCATCTTTTCTGCCTTCCTTGTAGATGTCTTCTCTTGCAATTGAATACAGCAGGAGCACAACAGATTGAATACAGCAGCAGCACAGGAACCCTTAGGGTCGGGACATATGACTCTTATCTTTATGGACTGTGTGTACTTGGGAGTGCTGAAGGAGGTGTATTCCAGACTGGCTGGCTTTTTTATTTTTTATTTTTTTTATGAGCTGCATGAAGTCCTAAGGGTATAACCCAGCCCACACCACATTCTCTGAACTGCCCACTCCTTCCTCGCATTTATTTATTCTAAGTACTTCTACTTTTCAATCACATTCCCAGGGTTATTTACAAAAAGAACAAAACAATTAAAATGTCAATACAAAAAATAAAATCAGCTAAAAGCCACAAAATGATAGAAGTAGGGTCACTCAGTCAGTAGCATTAACACTGGATCTGAAAAGCTTGGGAAAACAAAAAGGTGTTTGCTTGGTGCGAAAAGGACAATAAAGTAGGCACCTGGAAACCTTTCAGGGCAAACCTCTCTTTTTACTTTATTTTATTTTATTTATTTACAAGATTTGTATACTGCTCCATATCTAGACAGATTCTGGAGTGGTATAAAAAGATTGTGGAAGACCAGCAACTGGGTCTTCTGCGTGAACAATAAAAAGATTGTGGAAGACCAGCAACTGGGTCTTCTGCGTGAGTTCGGCACTTAACGGGTTAACCGGCACTGAGATATAGCCCGTCAAAGCAAGTTTAAGCGATTAACTCTCAGCCGCTACCTAAAAAGCACAGGAGTCCATTCGCATCAAAGAATAGACGCTTTATTTACAGTAGGTTAATGGAGCGGAACTAATAAACTTCTAGGAATACTACAACATACACAAAACTAGGTCGTGACCTCAAAAAGCTGAATGACTTGGTTCCCAGGCTAACGTATTGCAGCAATGAGTTATCTTAGACCAAAGACTCTACGTTCTCCAGCTTCTAGCCTGACTCCGAGCCCGCCCGTGCTCGGGGAAGAGAACTGCTTGACCCAGCCGGTGCTGGCTTTGGAAGGTGTCAACCCACCCGTGTTCCCAACAACGCTTCTCAGGTGGGTAGAGGGGTTTTCTACCCCGTCCCTCCCCCTCTCCCACCCCTTGCCGATCAGGTGGGCTTATTCCTGCCCCTTTGCGGTCAGGTGGGCTTATTCCTGCCTGGGAAGGGTGACGTCTGGCAGTTACCGGTTCCTTCAGGGGATACTTTGCAACTCTTTGAGACTGCCCTTCACCTTCGGATGGTCCATGTGTCCTCTTGTGGATTCGGGTAGATGTTTCCCTATTGTGTACCTGTCTGGCCAGACCTGCATCTCCTGTTTCCCCCCTGGTGGGGGATTATGCAGACAGGGGTTGCCAGGGGAAACTACGTGTGGTCGCTAAGGGGAAACTATGTTGGGGTTCATGTCACTGTGGGCGCGCAGGCTTTCTCCACAAAGATAAACAGAAAAAATAATAATAACAATGCATTAAAAACAGAACAGCATTAAAACTGTGACTGGTCAGCAAGGAAGGCTTCCCGAAACAAAGACATCTTCAGCAGGAACAAAAAACAATGCAACGTCAAAGCCAGCCTGACCTCCAAAGGTAGGGAGCTGCCACACTGAAGGCTCTTCTCCTGGTGGACTCCAATTGGGCCAAAGGTCCATGAGGAACCACCAGGAGCATGCCATCTGATGACCTCAGTGACTGGGCAGGTTGGTATCGGAGGAGGCGCTCTCTTGGGTAACCTGGTCCCAAGTTGTTTTGGGCTTTGTACACAAGTACCAGAACCTTAAACCTGACCCGGTAGCGAATAGGTAGCCAGTGCAGTTCCTTCAGCAAAGGAGTTGCAGGCTGAAAAGGGGAAGCTCCTGACAACAGCTGAGCTGCTGAATTCTGCACTAGCTGCAGTTTCTGGAGCAGCCTTATGGGCAGCCCCATATAGAGCATATTGCAGTAATCCAGTCTTGCGGTTACTGGCACCTATAGAATTGTGGCCAAGCTATCCCTGTCCAGGAGAGGCTGTAGCTGGCGAACCAATTGAAGATGGTAAAAGGCACTCCCAGCCGTTGCAGTCACTTGGGATTCCATTGACAGCGATGGATCTAGGAATGCCCCCAGAATACAAACCTGATCTTTCAGAGGGAGTGCAGCCCCATCCAGAACAGATGTTATACAACATTGGGAACAAGATGGTACCCTGCGGAACCCCATAGCTCAATTGCCAAGGGGCCGAGCAATAGTCACCCAACGTTACTCTCTGAAATTGCCCCCACAGGTAAGATTGGAACCACTGTAACACAGTGTCTCCAATGCCCAACCTGTGGAGTTGACCCAGGAGGATACCATGGTCAATGGTGTCGAAAACTGATGAGAGATTGAGTAGAATTAACAGGGTTGCACTCCCCCTGTCCTCCATCTCCTGATAAAGGTCATCCATCAGGGCAACCAAGACTGATTCAGTATTGAGCACTCCTCTCCCTGGTTTCCTCATGTGAAAGCATTCCCAGTTCCCCATTCTCCCAGTGGATTCATCTGTTGGGGAAACTAATGTGGTTCATCCTCAGTCATCCATGTCATGTATGGGGTTGCATTAGGACTCTGTTTCCAGTGACTCTTTGTTCTGTTCCATGTGCCCTTACTCTGATCCTACAGAGAAGAATTCATCACGCAGGTCTTATTTTGATCACAGGGCCTAGGGATGTCACCGTTCTGTGTTTTTTTTTGCATTCTGGAACGGTGAGCCAGAGGGAGCTAAAGGAGAACGTTCACGAGCAGACTCGTGTGAGCCGAACAAGGCGAGTTCGCACTTGCTGAATGGTTCTCCAAAAATTCTCACAATTTGAGAATTTTTGGGGAACCGTTCAGCAAGCGTGAACAGTAGCGAACTCGCCTTGTTTGGCTCACATGAGTCTGTTCGCGATCGTTCTCCTTTTAGCTCTGTTCAGCGCACTGTTTGCGAACGCAAAAACACAGAACGGTTACATCCAGAGCGCATGGAGGGAAGACTTATCCCTTCCCTTTCCAGTTGCAATCAGAATAGAAATCTCTCTCCCCAAGGGTGAGCTTCCCCATCTGTATGCTTGACTGGCTTACACTAATGCAAATGGGAGGATATTGGGACACTGGGACTGGTCTGCCCACTGCAGGAATTTTCTCAAAGCACTGAACTTTATTGTATTCCTAGGCTAATGCTTAAGCAGGCAGGGCAATCCTATGCATATTTACCTGGCCTACTGTGCATAGGATTGTAGCCTTAATCCCATTATTTTTATTGCTTTGTGTGGTTTTTCTTGTCTAGGCATTTTCCTTGCCTTGACCCTTGTATTTACCTGAGCAATTAGTGATCATTGATTTCCCTTCTGTATTATTCCCCCCCCCCCAGTATAGTTGTTATTGCGGTTTGTGTAGTTTATTGTTCAGTTTGAAGGGGTTGCTGGTTATTGCTCTGCTCAATGGCTGTTGAAATTGCCTTGGGTTAGTTTTATTGGTGCGTTGAGGTTGTTTTTATCTGCTAATGGCTGTTTTACTGATACTGTATTTCTGGAGTTTTGTTTTTATTGCTTTTGTTAAGCTAGTGCTAGGGTGGCCACAAGTCCTCTTTTACAGAGGACAGTCCTCTGTTTGAAGGGCTGCCAGGGAACCATCCTCTGTCTGAAGGCATCCTCTATTTGAAGGACTGTCCTGTCCAATTCCAATTTAATGATAAAAGAACCATAAGAACTGTTGCCTGTCACCAGTTAGCAGGCTGAGCAGGCAAGCACACAGGTCACCTGGTCACAATCTTCCGCACTGCAGTGAGATGAAGTGTATTTCTTTCTGTTTAAATTATAATAATTATTTCTAAATGTGCATATATGTGCATATAAATTAGCATATGCAAATTTTTATGCAAGTGTGTATCCACTTTTTATATATTTTATCTAAAATATTGGGAAATATTGGGAAATAGGGGGGAAATCTGTCATATATGTTATGTTGAGATAGTTTGCTCTTTTCAAATGGCTTCTTGGTAGGTACTTTCATATTACTCTTCTTCTTTTCTCCCTCTTTTGCTGTTGACAGGTATTCATCTTCAGAGACCTGTTGGCTCATTTAAGACTGTTCTTTCATAAAAACAAGCAAATCTTGCTCTCAGATATGTCCATGGAAAATAAGGGATGACTCCTGACAGAAAGGAGAATGAAATCAGCCCCTGGAATTAGTGCTCAAGTGGCTCTGCATGACCTTTCTTAGGTTGTCCTACCAATGACCCCTTCCTTAATCAGGCAGAAATCATGCTCCATAAGAGTGGGAGGTAATGTAGCTCACATCCTGGCCTATTTGTGGGCCTCTCCTCTGCAGAAATTGCCATCAGTAACATATTGCTCTGAGTTATGTACAGTGGTTTTATGATGCAAAGTCCTGTATTTATTAATCGCATGGTTCAAAGATCAGTTGGAGGACGTAACTGGAAATCCAAAATCCCAAGCCCAGTTTCTTGAATCTACAGTATCTATTAAGCATGTATGCCCAAAACAATCTGATCATTCTCTGATTCGGGGGGGGGGGGGGAGAGAATAGAAGTTAATTACTTGAAAGGATTTTTTTTAAAGGAGACAAATCCATTCAAAAGTAGTAACTATTAATTACAAGGTCTAGTTAGTGGCTGGGATATTAGAATGTGCTAACAGGAATCCATTGGAAATGTGGCAGGTCTGATCTTTTGGAGGGGTAGAGGAATACCTGAACATTTCATGCCAATAAGATGTAAAACACCAATGTTGCAAGCAGGAGAAATGCAACAGGGCTTCTTGCCATTGAAAGCAGGGCCGGCGCTACCGCTAGGCAGACCCAGGCGGCTGCCTAGGGCGCGTGGCGGAAGAGGGCGCAGAAATGCTGCGCTCCTTCCTCGCCGCCGGCGCGCTTCTGCCCTGCCTGGCCGCCTCGCCGACAAAGGCACCGGTCCGCAACCACCAGGTCTGTGGGGGGGGGGGATTGCGGGTGCCGGGCGGGCTTGCGGTCACGCTCGGCTTTCCTCTGCGCCCGGAGCTAGGCCGGGTTAGGAGTGTGTGCGCAGCGGCGGCAGCGGCGACCGGTAGGCAGCGGGGAAAGCGGCTGCTGGAGGAGGCAGCCGGCGGGCGGGGGGGGCGCTGGGCAAGCAGGCATTTCCCGGCTGCTTTGCTCCGGAGCCCTCCCCTCCCGCACGAGGGCGCCAAACTGCCCTGCACCGGTCCTGATTGAAAGCATTGGGAAGATTATAGGATGGTGTGCTCTACTTCATTGCTTATGGGGATCCATTGTCTAGTAACCTGTCTGAAATTTGGTAGGTCTGATTACTTGGAGTCAAAGAAGACCAGATAATTACATGCCATTGGGATGGAAAACTCCAAAGTTGCAGACAGGTCTGGTGTCAAGGGTAGGCCCGATTGGGCACCCCCCGGTGTGGCCCACTAACAAGAGCCCCCTGGACTTGCTCCGCCTCCTCAGCATTGCAACTTGCTTGCTCACCTCCTCCTCGCTCTGGCCCAGGCAATGGTGGTGGTGAGGAGGAGGCACAGTAGATGCCACTGCCTACTTGCTCACCGGCTCTCTGCCTATCAAGCAAGCAAATGGGAGCAATTGTTAGTAAGAGGATGAGGATGAGCAATTGTAGCTGGTGACAATGGTGGTGAGAATTCACTGAGTTAGGAGGTCCCTTGTGTGTGTCCTTCCCAAGAGCCCTCAAAAACCTGGAGCTGGCACTTGTTGTTGCTGCAGGCAGCAGAACACCAGCCAGGCTTTCCATTGAAATCAGTGGGGAAAGTAAAAATAATGAAGTAATCATGAACGAAAAATGAAAAAAAAAAAACTGGCGAAAACAAAGTATTTTTGTGTTTGCACACCCCTACATCCCTTTCTCATGTTCACCAGAATCTCGTTCACATGATGAGTTTATTTATTCACAATAACTGTTTAGTAAACTTGAGGAATTGCAGCCAACGAAGCTAAACATTTTTATCAATAACTACTGATAGAGGTTTCAGACTATCAACCTATAATGTGAAAGAGGATGCCATCATACCATCATCATCATCATCATCATCATCATCATCATCATCATCAGGTGATCACTCGTGACCGAGTAAGATTGTCTTCCAGGATAAAAGGAGGAAATTCTAAAGGAACATTGTGTAGACTCTAGCAATGGGTCCATCGTAAGTGACTGTGGAGGCCAATTCTAGATCCACACAGCTTCCCACAGTGAGGACACAGGTTACCAGATGGAAGATGGTCCTGTGAAGGATTCGTTTGTGTTAGATAATTAAAATTGCAGTCAAAACCTATGGCTAATGTTTCACCAGGTAATTGGGTGAAATGGTTAAGATCACTGATACCTTCTAGGATGGTTTTCCTAGAAGGTACTAATTGAATTATTAACAGCCTGAACAGGAAGTGGGCGTTGCTCCCAGCTTCTTCCTCTTCCTGTTCAGACTCTAGTGAGCGTGGCACCACCAGGTTGTTGTCTCCACATGGTCCTTGTAGCAGCATGTAGCCAGAGTTGCTGGTCTGAACTCCACAAGTTCAGACCCCAAGTAACTACAAATGTACTGTAACCAACTGTAAGAAACGCTTTTAAGCCTGCCTGAATGAAACTGCATAATCTGAGTGAGTAAATGTTACTTTTAACTTTTACAAGACTGTGTCTCTGATTATTGTTCTGAGGGAGAGAAAAGGGGGCAAAACCAGGGAAATCCAGTCTGCCTTAAAGCATCCTGGATTACCAAATGCTAACTGGCTAACACTAGCCAAATCTAAGCTTCTTTTAAGCTGGAAAGGGACTGTACTCTGCTGATCTCACTAACGTGAGATAGGAAGGATATTACTCCACAATATATCCTCTCCTAGTATCTTTTTCAAGTCCCAACACGGGTTATGGGCCCAGAATAGATTGTTTTGGTAGCATTTTGGTGGATGCCACTGGATTCTCTTCAGGGAGAAGAGGAATCCAAAGCGGCCATATTTTTCTTTGTTCCCTGGTGAGCACATGGTGACTCCATTGACTCCTTGTGAAAGGGAAACCCCCTTTCCTCAGAAGGCAGTAGTAAGGCAGTGAAGGTTTTTGAGTTTTGGGCACTTTCAGTTTTTGAGTTTTGCACATTTTTTCACTTTTGAGTTGAAGGGGATTGATGAGAATAGCTTACTGATGCAACAGAAGAGTTTAGCAGCTAACTGTTACAAAAGTAAGTCAAACAAATGGGTAATAGATTCGGGTGCATCGAGCCATTTCTCACAAGAGAGAGGATTCTTCAAAGAAATCAATGAGATTGAAGAATCACAAAGTGAGGACATCCAGATTGCAGATGGCAATGTGATAAAGGCACAAGGTGCAGGCTCAGGAGTTCTACACTGCAAGGTTGATGGTGAAACCAGAAAGAACTGTGTAGACAGAGTTATATACGTTCCAAAATTAAGTTGCAACATGCTCAGTGTCTCCACTTTAGCAAAGAAAGGCTTCAGAGTACTATTTGAAGGTGACAAGTGTAAAGTGTCCAAAAATGGTAAAGTGTTTGTTGAAGCTAGTCTGATCAATGGCGTGTATGAGGTTATTGTTTCAGAATCTCAGTCTGCTAAAGTGGCGTGCCCAAAGAAGAGGATGAGGCTGATCTGGAGCTTTGGCACAGAAGACTTGGACATAGAGAAACAAGCACAATAAAGGAACTGCAGCGCAAGGAGCTGGCAAGAGGAGTGGAAGTAACCCAGAGTGCATCAGGCACAACCAAGTGTGTGAGTTGTGTCACTGAAAAGGCAGTTAAACCTTCTTTTCCTCCTTGCACCCAGCAGCACAGCACCAAAGTACTTGACCTGGTCTACAGTGATGTATGTGGTCCAATGAATGTTCCATCATTGGGGAAAAATAAATACATCCTAACATTTATTGATGATTTTTCAAGGTATTGTGCAGCATACTTCCTCAAGGAAAGGAGTCAAGTGCTGGAGATGACCAAGAAGTACTTTGCCATGGTGAAGAACAAATTCCAGAGGTGCCCAGGGGTCCTGATGACGGATAACGGGCGTGAGTATTGTTCACACGACATGGAAGCCCTTATGGAACAGGAAGGAGTTGAACACATAACAACTGTTCCATATACCCCACAACAGAACTCAGTAGCAGAAAGAAAGTTTAGATCCATCATGGAGATGACAAGATGCATGTTAAAAGATGCATCTCTTCTCCAACGTTTGTGGGGAGACGCAGCTGCCACTGCGGTGTACATCCAGAATAGATTGCCAACAAAGGGAGCTACACGCACACCTTTTGAGCTTTGGCACGGGAGAACTCCCAATCTGTCGCACATACGTGTATTTGGAAGTGTTGCCTATAGCTATGTTCCTAAAGAAAACAGGCACAAGCTTGACTCCAGAGCACAAGCAGGTATCCTCATCGGGTACGCTACTGGAGGAAAAGGCTACAAGATAATGGATCTGAAAACAGGACAAGTCAGGCCAAGGCACGTTGTCCATTTTGATGAACACACGAAGGCTGAGACAAGGGGAACTGTTGTGGATTTTTCTGATCAATCAGAAAAGGAAATGCAAGAGCTCGTATACTTCCCACCTGTAACTTATGACTCTGTGCTCCCTACTTCAAAAGCTATAGCCCCCTCTATAGGCAATGAACAGGGAGAAGCCCCAGCGTACCCAACCCCTGACAGAAGCACCAGAGACGAAGAGGAGCAGAGTGATGAGGACATGCCTGCACTGGAGGAGGAGGATGAAGCTGATGAGGTTCCAGAACCACAGGTCAGACAGTCATCCAGATCCAACAGAGGTGTTCCACCACTCCGGCTGTCCTACTTTGCAGGGTCGGTGCCATCCCAAGAACCTTCTATATGGGAAGAGATAGAGGAGATGCCGGACACAGAAGCCCGTCTCTGGAGGAAGGCTGCGCAGGAGGAGATGGATGCACTGCATCAGTACAAGACAGGGACGCTTACTGACCTACCTCCTGGAAAGAAGGCCACAGGAAGAGTAAGTGGATGTTCAAAATCAAGCAAGGGGCAGAAGGGGAAGTGCAGCGCTACAAAGCGTGGCTTGTAGCTCAAAGATCAAGTCTGCAGAGAAGTGGTCTGGCTGGATCAACTGATCAAAGACTTTGTGCGTGAGGCTGTCCAAGATGGACTTGTGGACTTGACATACTAAATGACTGCTGACATCCTAACCAAGGTTCTACCAAGAGACAGTTTCCAGAATCTTTTGAGTCAAGATGGGACTGTGGGTGGATTAATAAAATTGTGAATGAATTTGTTTTGCCTGAGAAGGGGTGTGTTGGATAATTAAACAAACCTATGGCTAATGTTTCACCAGGTAATTGGGTGAAATGGTTAAGATCACTGATACCTTCTAGGGTGGTTTTCCTAGAAGGTACTAATTGAATTATTAACAGCCTGAACAGGAAGTGGGCGTTGCTCCCAGCTTCTTCCTCCTTTCTGTTCAGACTCCTAGTGAGCTTGGCACCACCAGGTTGTTGTCTCCACGTGGTCCTTGTAGCAGCATGTAGCCAGAGTTGCTGGTCTGAACTCCACAAGTTCAGACCCCAAGTAACTACAAATGTACTGTAACCAACTGTAAGAAACGCTTTTAAGCCTGCCTGAATGAAACTGCATAATCTGAGTGAGTAAATGTTACTTTTAACTTTTACAAGACTGTGTCTCTGATTATTGTTCTGAGGGAGAGAAAAGGGGGCAAAACCAGGGAAATCCAGTCTGCCTTAAAGCATCCTGGATTACCAAATGCTAACTGGCTAACACTAGCCAAATCTAAACTTCTTTTAAGCTGGAAAGGGACTGTACTCTGCTGATCTCACTAACGTGAGATAGGAAGGATATTACTCCACAATATATCCTCTCCTAGTATCTTTTTCAAGTCCCAACAGTTTGACGTGCTTTTCGCTTAGCACGTTTCTCCCTTTCACCTTGCACTCGGGCTTCTTCAAAGTCCATGGAACCTTTGTGAAAGGCCAACCTCCATTTAGATAGTTCATGTGCCAGAACTTCCCAGTTTTCGATGCTTATATTGCATTTTTTTAGATTAGCCTTATGAACATCTTTAAACCTCTTATATTGACCACCGATATTCCGCTTTTCATCCTTGAGTTGGGAATAAAATAACTGCTTTGGGAGACGGCAGTCAGGCATTCGAACAACATGACCGGTCCACTGAAGTTGGCGTTGAAGGATCATTTTTTCAACGCTAGTAGTCTTTGCTTCTTCCAGTACACTGACATTTGTTCGCCTATCTTCCCAAGTAATTTGCAGGATTTTCCGGAGGCAACGTTGATGAAATCTTTCAAGGAGGTGGAAGTGATGTTTATAGATAGTCCATGTTTTGCAGGCATACAATAAAGTTGGCAATACAGTGGCTCCATAAACCAGTGTTTTGGTCTTCTTACAAATATCCCGATCCTCAAACACTCTATGTTTCATTCGAGAAAACGCGGCACTTGCAGAGCTCAAACGATGCTGGATTTCACTGTCGATGTTAGCTGTAACAGAAAGATAGCTGCCAAGATAGAGAAAATGATCGACATTTTCCAGTATTGTCCCACCAAGCTGGATAGATGGCATCACCAAAGGGTTAGCTTGCACTTGCTGATGAAGCACTTTGGTTTTTTTGATGTTAAGTGAGAGACCAAGTTTTTCGTATGCTTCTGCAAAAGCATTTAGGATAGTTTGGAGATCATCCTCTGAATGTGCGGAGACCACATTATCATCAGCATACTGAATTTCCATAACGGAGGTTGTAATCACCTTACTTTTTGCTTTCAGCCTGCTGAGATTAAAATGCTTTCCATCTGTTCGATATATAATTCCCACACCAGTGGGAAGTTTCCCCTCGACAAGATGTAAAATCATGGTGATGAAAATAGCAAATAATGTTGGGGCGATAACACATCTTTGTTTAACACCTGATCCCACTTTAAATGGAGCACCATGAGAGCCATTGTTGTCCAAAACCGTTGCCGTCATGTTGTCATGGAGAAGTCACAAGATATTCACAAATTTATTGGGGCATCCAATTTTCGTAAGGATAGTCCAGAGAGCTGTTCGGTCTACAGTATCAAAGGCCTTAGCCAGATCAATAAATGCCGTATAAAGGGGTTGATTTTGCTCCCGGCATTTTTCTTGGAGCTGGCGTGCAGTAAAAATCATGTCTACTGTCCCTCTAGAGGGGCGGAAATCATATTGAGTTTCAGGGAGGATCTCTTCTGAAATAGATAGAAGACGGTTTGCGAGAATCCTAGCAAATATTTTACCTGCGGTAGCTAACAGAGAAATGCCCCGATAGTTTCCACAGTCTGTTCTATCACCCTTCTTAAAGAGGGTGATAATTATGGCATCCCTGAAGTCTTCTGGGATCTCTTCTCTTAACCTATAATGTGAAAGAGGATGCCATAATACCAGTCATACGAGAAACATCGTTTCAATTCACATAAGAGGCTTCTGATTAAAAGGTTACGAGAGAGAGAGAGATGTTACCCACTATAATTATATTCAGTAATAAAATATATTCTACAATACGATCAGGCCTTCCCTTTAGAATATCAGTAATAGTGTAGTGGTTAGCGTGTTGGACTAGGAGCAGGAAGACCTGGGTTCAAATCCCATGAGGCTTGTTGAGTGGCCGTGAACCATTCACTGACCGAGTTCATACGTCATCGTCGTAACAACCCACAGTTAACAAACTGGTTTGTTGGGAAGAAGAGCGGGAGCGAGCGAGCGAGCGTGTGTGATGGCTCCCAGCTGCTCCTGTGAGGTAAATAGTCAAGGCTGTGATGTCCAAAGCTGGAACTCTGGGTTGTTGGGTGACAGACAACCCAGAGTTGGAACTGCCTCTCAGCTTGACTTACCTCACAGGGTTCTGAGGATAAAGATATCACTGGGAAGAACCATGTATACCACCCTGGGCTCCTTGGAGGGAGGGCAGAATAAAAATGAAATACATTTTAAAATGTTGATTCAGTTTTTTTGTTAAATTCCTCTTGCATAGATGGACTGCTTTCCTGTCTAGTGAGGTAATTTCATTTTCACATTATGCTTTATGGGATATCCTTTATTTACCCAATGTTTTCCTGTCCACTCTTTTCAAGCTATGTCTCTTGCATATTTTATATACACAAAGGTGACTTTTCCTTCCTTTAATGACCATGGCTTATCAGTGCAGGCAACTGATACTGGACTCATAAATATGTCACTCTCCCTGCTTTACTCGCAGCCCCTCTCCTTCAGAGGAATCCTCCTTACTACCTTCTCGCCCCCTGCCCGCTGTATCCCACCCACCCACCCCGCCGCCAGCCCGCACCGTCCATTCACATCTTCCTCGATTCTGCAGAGCTCTCCATTGGCTGTTCTAAATAAATCACCAATGTAAACTATCAGCAAAAGTCATTGTAGCCAAGAGTACACAGGGAATATAAATACAAGGTCAGTGGAGCCAGTGCCTTCCGATTCCAATTAAAAATTTCCTGTAAGTCGGTGCCAACTGTGCATCTTGTAAGAACATTTGGAGGCAGGAGCTTGACCTCCCAAGGACCCTGTTGCCTCAAAACCTGTTTCCTGCTTAACAACATTTAACAAGGAGAACCAAACATGCGCCATCAGCAACAAAAGTCATTGTAAGCAGTCCCAATGTGCAAAGGTGCTTGGTTTCCTCCCCACAATATTCATGTGGGCCTAGCCAGCCAGTCTTTCTGGCACGTGGGAGTTGGTTTGCATGACTCAGTCTCCCTTCCCCCTTCTCCCTAGGACAGGTTTCTCACGGGTTCTTATTCTTTGCTGGGGCCTCATTTTTCAGACAGCATGGAAGAGCTGGAGGTGGGTGGGTGGGGGGGGTTGAGCACAAGCTTTGCATGTCAAAGGTCCCAGGTTCAGTCCTTGGCATCTCCAGGTATGGCTAGAAAAGACACACACACCCCATCTGAAAGCCTGCAGAGCTGCTGCCAGTCAGTGTCTAGACCAGCCTTCCCCAACCTGGTGCCCTCCAGATGTTTTGGACTTCAACTCCCAGCATTCCTGCTCATTGCCATGCTGGCTGGGGCTGATGTGAGTTGTGGTCCAAAACATCTGGAGGGCACCAGGTTGGGGAAGGCTGGTGTAGGTGATACGGAGCTAGATGAACCATTGATCTGATCTGACTCAGTATGGGGCAACTTCCTATGTTCCTAATATGGACTGAGAATGGCCACTATGTACCTGGGCAAGTGACTTTTCAGTGCCTCAAGTACGTTGTGTGCCTGAGATGTATTCCTTAGATAGTGGAAAGAAACACTGTTTCCACAATACATGTATATCATGAACTGCACAGTGTGTTGTCTGTTGAGCCTTGAGATCTCATTCAGGCTCCATACAGGGAACTGGTAACGTAACCGTGTATTAAACAGGGTTTCATATAGCTACCTGGCAGGGCAGGGTTTATACTGGTGTAAGGGAAGAAAAGAAATTGGGTGGTGGGGAGGACTGGTGTTAGGCTATATTTTAAAGAACATTGCACAGTTAATTCACTGTGCCTGAATACAACACATTAAGATCTGAATACAACACAATAAGATCTTCCAAACAATCCCAGTTCAAAATGCATCCATCTTCTGTAGTGAAGTCAGTGGCTATAAGAAATTAGGGCCTTCTCAGTAGTTGCCCCTTCACTGTGGAACTCACTCTCCAAAGAAGGCTTGTCCAGCCTTTGTTCATTTTTAGAAAGCTTGACAAAAACATAAATATTTTTTTAAAAACAGGGACTTAGCACCCACGTTATGCTGCTACAGGCTTTGGGGTTTTTTTAAAGTTTGATTTTGTTTGATTTTTTATGTTGGTTTGTTTTTTGTATCGTCGACTGGATCATTTTTAATGTGCTTCTAGCTGCCTAGCACTTAAAGCCTTTGCACTAGAAGGCAGGAGAGAAAGTGTTTAACAAATGAAGATAATAAAATATATAGGTTCATATATATTTTATAATAAAAGTTATTTCAAAGTTCATATAAGTTATTTCAAAGTTCTGTTTTTGGTAGAAAAAGCCTACCTCAACAGTACTGGTTTATCAGTTCACAAAATGTGATGCTGCACTAAACTCTGAATGGCAAAGCTTCAAGAGTGGGGGGGCAGCACCAGCTGAAAGGCCACTGCACAACTGGGCAGAGCCTCTTATATAGGAGACCCTTGCTCAATAAGGGCACAATCCTATGCATGTTTAGACAGAAAAACGTCATCCTACAACTCCCAGCATTCCCCAGTCAGCCTTATTAGCTGGGGAATGCTGGGAGTAGTAAGTCTTTTTTTTCTGGCTAAACCTGCCTAGGATTGCGCCCTAAATACACCAGGTAATTTAAGCTCCAGAGGTTAGCCATTTAGTCTGTTGCAGCAAAGACAACAAAGAGTCTTGTGGTACCTTAAAGACAAACAAATTTATTCTGGCCCAAGCTTTCATGGACATGGTCTGAGTCCAGGGCTGTTCAAAAGGGCTGTGTGTGCCTTGTAAGATTCCTGCACTGTGACATCCATAGCTGACACAACAGCAGCAGTCAGAAGCTGTGTTGCTGCAGGACTGTCTCGTGACACATTAATCCTCTTTTCAAAGGATCTTTTTGCACACACACCCAGCCCTTTTCATCCATTGTTATTCTTGCAGTATGTATTTTTCAAGACAGGTCTGTGAGTCATCACAGGAACAATGTACTTGTCTTTAAACCTAATCAGGACACATGGCCCTCAGTGAAGTAATCCAATATTAAAGGGCTACCACTGTTAAGATTAAATACATAGGCAATTGTTCACATTGATGGGCTAACCTACCCCTGGGGAATTGCTTCAGAGGCCTCCCCTCCTACCTTACATGGCTAGAAGGAATGCAAAGGTAAATAATTTTAACCCTTTTCTCAAGACAGATCATCACTGTAGATTTATAATGACACCCCTGGCCAAGTAATACTTTAACAGTGCAATCCTATCCATGTCTCCACAAAAGTAAGTCCCATGGAGTTCCACAGGGCTTACCCCCAGGAAAATGGATTAAGATTGCAGCCCAACTACCTTGGCAAACTGGAGGTTTTGTGTATATTATATACACACAGCTGCAGAGAAAAAGAAATGATAAAGTGTTGGGTTAGATGGCAATGCAATGCAAAATGTATAGCCTGCAACAATTTGATGAGCTCAGATGTATGCAGAAAAGGCACAGTGATCATCCACATCAGTAATCACTGGTGATAACGTCTTAGATTTCATAGATTTCATAGATATTTAATAGAGTTGGAAGGAGCCTACAAGGCTATCGAGTCCAACCCCCTGCTCAATGCAGGAAACTCGAGGAGGGGTCTCCCATCCAAGTAATAACCAGGCTTCTTGACCCTGCTTAGCCTTCCACACTCAGACAAGCTGAGCCAGCATAAGCCACAGAATGGCTGAGTAAATTAACATCTGTAGTAGAACAGGAAACTATTGTCTTTGTTAAGTCCCAAGCAAAAAGAATCAAATGTCATTCCAATTCCCATTGAAATGGGGACTTTCAGGTCAGCAGCAGAGTGTCCAAAGATATTAAAATATTGTCCTATGGGTTTCTGAATAAGATATACTAGAGCTCAAATATATGCAAAATAAGCACAGTGACTACAGATGTTATTTTGCATATAACAGGAAACTATTGTCTCTATTCATTAAGAATCAAATTTCATTATTCCAATTCAGGTATGAATCCTTTTGAAAACCCATTGAAATGGCAACTTTCAGGTCAGCCATGGAGTATCCAAGGATACTGAAAGGTTGTCCTACTGGTTTCTGAATAAGATACATCATCATCAGGCGATCACTCGTGACCGAGTAAGATTGTCTTCCGGGATAAAAGGAGGAGATTCTAAAGAAGATTGTGTAGACTCTAGCGATGGGTCCGTAAGTGACTGTGGAGGCCAATTCTAGATCCACACAGCTTCCCACAGTGAGGACACAGGTTACCAGATAGAAGATGGTCCTGTAAAGGATTCATTTGACGTGCTTTTCGCTTAGCACGTTTCTCCCTTTCACCTTGCACTCGGGCTTCTTCAAAGTCCATGGAACCTTTGTGAAAGGCCAACCTCCATTTAGATCGTTCATGGGCCAGAGCTTCCCAGTTTTCGATGTTTATATTGCATTTTTTTAGATTAGCCTTATGAACATCTTTAAACCTCTTATATTGACCACCGATATTCCGCTTTCCATCCTTGAGTTGGGAGTAAAGTAACTGCTTTGGGAGACGGCAGTCAGGCATTCGAACAACATGACCGGTCCACTGAAGTTGGCGTTGAAGGATCATTTTTTCAATGCTAGTAGTCTTTGCTTCTTCCAGTACACTGACATTTGTTCGCCTATCTTCCCAAGTAATTTGCAGGATTTTCCGGAGGCAACGTTGATGAAACCTTTCAAGGAGGTGGAAGTGACGTTTATAGATAGTCCATGTTTCGCAGGCATACAATAAAGTTGGTAATACAATGGCTTCATAAACCAGTGTTTTGGTCTTCTTACAAATATCCCGATCCTCGAACACTCTATGTTTCATTCGAGAAAATGCGGCACTTGCGGAGCTCAGACGATGCTGGATTTCACTGTCGATGTTAGCTGTAACAGAAAGATAGCTGCCAAGATAGAGAAAATGATCGACATTTTCCAGTATTGTCCCGCCAAGCTGGATAGATGGCATCACCAAAGGATTGGCTTGCACTTGCTGATGAAGCACTTTGGTTTTTTTGATGTTAAGTGAGAGACCAAGTTTTTCGTATGCTTCTGCAAAAGCATTTAGGATAGTTTGGAGATCATCCTCTGAATGTGCGGAGACCACATTATCATCAGCATACTGAAGTTCCACAACGGAGGTTGTAATTACCTTACTTTTTGCTTTCAGCCTGCTGAGATTAAAAAGCTTTCCATCTGTTCGATATATAATTCCCACACCGGTGGGAAGTTTCCCCTCGACAAGATGTAAAACCATGGCGATGAAAATGGCAAATAATGTTGGGGCGATAACACATCCCTGTTTAACACCTGATCCCACTTTAAATGGAGCACCATGAGAGCCGTTGTTGTCCAAAACCGTTGCCGTCATGTTGTCATGGAGAAGTCGCAAGATATTCACAAATTTATTGGGGCATCCAATTTTCATAAGGATAGTCCAGAGAGCTGTACGGTCTACAGTATCAAAGGCCTTAGCCAAATCGATAAATGCCATATAAAGGGGTTGATTTTGCTCCCGGCATTTTTCTTGGAGCTGACGTGCAGTAAAAATCATGTCTACTGTCCCTCTAGAGGGGCGGAAACCATATTGAGTTTCAGGGAGGATCTCTTCTGAAATAGATAGAAGACGGTTTGCGAGAATCCTAGCAAATATTTTACCTGCGGTTGCTAAGAGAGAAATGCCCCGATAGTTTCCACAGTCTGTTCTATCACCCTTCTTAAAGAGGGTGATAATTATGGCATCCCTGAAGTCTTCTGGGATCTCTTCTCTTATCCAGATTTTTTCGATGAGTTTATGAAGATGTTGTACAAGTTCGGGCCCCCCTTCTTTAAAGATTTCAGCAGGAATCCCATCTGGTCCACTAGCTTTGTTGTTCTTCATTTGATTAATGGCTTTTTTTACTTCATCCAAAGTGGGGAGTATTGCAAGTTCCTCTTTAATTTGTTTTTGCGGGATTTGCGAAAAAATCTCATTATCCACCTTAGACTTACGATTTAAAAGGTCATAATAATGCTCTTTCCAACGCAGTGCAATAGACTCTTTGTCTTTTAAGAGTTTGGTGCCATCTTTTGATTGTAAAGGGTTTGTACCATAGGTTTTTGGTCCATAAATGGCCCTTGTGGCCTTAAAAAAGCCCCGTGCATCATGAGATTCTGCAAGTTGTTGAATTTCTTCTGCTTTCTTTTTCCACCAAGCGTTCTTAAGTTCTCTTGTTCTTCTTTGGACCTCAGCCTTTGCGCTAGCGTAGGTTTTTTTCTTGGCAGCGCAGTTAATATCATTTTGCCATATTTGGAAGGCTTTCCTTTTTTGGTCAATTATATATTTAATCTCATTGTCATTTTCATCAAACCAATCCTGATGTTTCTTAGTTTCATATCCAATAGTTTGTTCACAAGCTGCAGTAATGGAGGTTTTCAGCTTAGACCAATGGTCCTCAATGTTGTCAGGAGGTTCCGTAGGTAGATGTTCCTTAAGAAGTGATTGAAGGTGAGTTTGCTTAATAGGATCTTGAAGGACTTGGATGTTCATTTTACGCCTTGGTTTCCTTCCTTGAAGCCTACGTTGGGGAGCAATGTTGATAACCATAGTGGACCGGATTAGTCGGTGGTCTGTCCAGCAGTCGTCGGCACTCACCATGGCCCTAGTAAGAAGTACATCGCGGCGATCTCTAGCACGGACAATTACATAATCCAGAAGATGCCAGTGCTTTGACCGTGGGTGCTGCCATGATGTTTTAAACTTATTCTTTTGTCGAAAGAGCGTGTTTGTGATAGTGAGATTATGCTCTGCACATATAGACAAAAGTAAGAGTCCGTTCGGGTTGCTATTACCAACTCCGTCTTTTCCAATAGTTTCTGGCCATAAATCAAAGTCACGCCCGACTCTTGCGTTAAAATCGCCTAGGAGGATAATTTTATCCTCCTTAGGTATCTCTGACAGGAGAGTGTCCAACTGGCTGTAAAAACTTTCCTTGATGTCATCATCAGCATCTAATGTTGGTGCATAAGCGCTCAAAATAGTTACCTGTTGGTTATTGGCGAGCTTTAATCGAAGAGTTATCAGGCGTTCGTTAATGCCAGTAGGAACTTCTGACAAAGAGTTCACTAGTTCATTTTTGATGGCAAAGCCTACACCATGTATTCGTCGGTCCTGCTCAGGTAGTCCTTTCCAGAAGAAGGTATAACCTCCTTTTTCTTCTTTCAGCTGTCCCTCTCCTGCCCTTCGAGTTTCTTGAAGTGCTGCTATGTCAATTTTAAACCGTCTCAGCTCCCTTGCAATAATAGCAGTCCTACGCTCAGGGCGTTCACTATCTATGTTATCCAGCAATGTCCGTATATTCCATGTTCCAAAATTCAAATGTCTTTTTCGACCGCTAAAATGGTGACCCCACTGGACGCGGTAATCCAGTCAGGGGAGAAAGAGGTAGACTATGTTTAGGGCACCTTTTCTAGCCCCCTCCCCATACGGGGTGAGCAGAGTGGATCCTAAATAGGGCTGCTCAGTCATGGATACAGCTGCCGAGCTGCTCGACTACCTCGTTCCTTGAACAGGGCGACTGAGTCTGCATCCACCGCCCATGTGCTGGTCCATGACTAGGGGCTTCCAGATTCACAGTCCTGCCCCCGTTGCCATTCGCCAGTCGCCATGGGACTTTTTTTTGTTTGTTTGTTTGTTTGGTTGGGTTGGGTTGGGTGGGTTGGGTTGGAAGACGCCTGTGCGTGAAACTGTTTTATGTGGGGAGATCGGTGCACAACGAATCACCACACAAACTTGACAGAGTACGGCAGAGATCCAATGGCACGGTTACCCTGACGATTGGAAAACCATTCTCTGCTGCAGCCTTCATCCGCCTTCACAGCCGTTGTAATTTAGGTTTAATTATCTTCCGCCTGTTCTGCCGTTGAGGACTTTATGTTTTGGATCGTTCTTTGTCTGGTTCCTCTCCCCGGACCTTACCGCCATGGGTGACCCTACTGGGAGTACATAGCTCCCGACGGCATTGCTCACAGGATTCATCGGAACACGCAAGCCCACTCACCACTTCAAGGTGACGATCCGGCGAGGGGCACCTTTTGAAAACCCATTGAAATGGCAACTTTCAGGTCAGCCATGGAGTATCCAAGGATACTGAAAGGTTGTCCTACTGGTTTCTGAATAAGATACAGTAATACCTTGGATTGCAAATAACTTGGTCTGAGAGCGTTTTGCAAGAGAAGCAAAAAATTTTTTAAAAAATTGACTTGATAAACGAGCAAGGTCTTGCAAGACAAGTCGTAGGGATGTAACCGCTCACCTCGAGTGGGCGTAGCGGAGACTCATTTTGATATAAGAGTGTTTTGGATTACAAGCACGTTTCCAGAACGAATTATGCTCTCAATCCAAGGTATTACTGTATATTTTCTCTAAGTTACTGGCCACATGAAATTTACAGTTACATATAACTCTGTATAAGGCAAAACGGTACAGTAACTAATTCCCAGTCAAGTAGGGAGAGAGGTTAGTTTATTAATGCAGGTATATTAGTCACTTCAGAAAACACTAATATATACAGTCCAGCACACCGTTAAGTGCATTTAAATCCCATTGACTTAAATGAGGCACAATCATCTTTGTGCTCTGGACAGAGCTGGAGAAGCTCAGTGGCAAAGAGACTGTGTTAGGACCCAGGAACTTCCCAGTTCAAATCTCACTTATGCTATGAGCTCACAAGATGGCCTAAGGCAAGCCACTTCTGCTCAGCCTTTGTTCACCTGTGGCTCAACTGGCTAAGCAGGGTCAGGCCTGGTTGTTACTTGGATGGGAGACCCCTCCTCTAGTTTCCTGCATTGAGCAGGGGGTTGGACTCGATGGCCTTGTAGGCCCCTTCCAACTCTATGATCTATGAAATCTATGAAAACCATCTGCAAGATAGGGATGTTAATACTGACCTACTTTGCAGGACTGTTGTAAGGATAACAAAAGCATCTAGGTTTGCATTCAAAGCACTATATAAGTGCTAAGTATTATTATTGTATTGTAAATTTATTTCAAATCACTGAAGAGTAAAACCACACACACTCCTTCCTAAACTTCAGAGCATCCCTGTAACATCTCCTTGTTCCTATTCGCCACAATCTATTCCTACGTCCATTCTACCTGATGTAATCTAATCCTGCAAATAAATGGAAATAAATGCTGCAAAACCGAAACAATAAAAAAGATGACAGCTGATACAACAAGGCTCTGTCATCACGAGAGCAGATTCTTGAGAGCGTGCAAGTATCCTCTGTATACTGCTAATCACAGGAGACAGGGAAGGCAGCCGGCTTGCTTTAATAGATTATTTACATTTCCTCATATCTGTCACCAGTCTGTAGTATCCTTTGTGTGTGCTTCCAGTTTGAGATTAAAGAGGCAGCTTCAAGAAGGCAAGATTTCTAGAAGCATTTGTTTAGGAGCCTGGGTAGTCAGTAGTTATTGTAATGTTCCTTAACCAGCAAATCCAGTTAACTCACTGCAGTTTGGATGATTAAGCAATCCCTGAGGGGATTTTTTTTAAAGCCTCTTTTCTCTCTAGAATCTACAGAGACAGAGAGACAGAGATGCACACACAGAGATCCAAGGAACAGATATCATTACTGCATGAATTTGAGAGAGGTGCTTCCTACAGTGCTGCTGGTCATCTTTTAAACTACACCCTTGGCTTGCATCTAGGTCAGTGATGGCGAATCTATGGCACGGGTGCCACAGCTGGCACGCAGGGACCTCTCTATGGGCACTCGAGCCATTGGTCACCAGATCGCGAAAAGACTGTCCCCTTCTGCAAAGCACTAATGATTTTGTTCTTTCTCACAGTGTGGAACAGAATGATTTTATTCTAGAATTCCTGTTACAGAATTCTTTTCTACATTGTTATCACATTTAAAAGATTTTGAAGAATGATGCACAGAGCATGGCTTGGATGTAAAGCCCTAATAGTTGACCTGAGTGCTGCATGTGTTGCTCTCAAACTAATGGAGTATGAACCAAGGTTTGACAAATTATCAGCATGCATGCAATAGCAAAAATCACATTAATTGTGCAAAAGCATGCCCAATGCAAACTTGTACCTAATGCAGTGTTTGCAGTCCAAGACATAAAGTGTTTAAAATGTGTTAAGCACATTTAGTTTTCTTGTTTATCTTGCTCATCCTAGTACAGGTTGACTTTTACTTTTACTAATCCGACACCTGTAGAAGCAGGGAAAGGACCTGGGGTAAAGCTTGCCCCATACAATTTCAGTCTGGCGTATAATCGTATTACAAGTTGAGAATCCCTTATCCAAAAATACATGTGCCTAATTATTTAAAAGTTTGTATAAATTCCCTTCAGGCTATGTGTACAATGTAGTACAATAATAATTTTTTTAGTTGATTTTTTCCCCAACAAAAAACTGTTTGTATCATTGAAAGCTCTGTTATTGTGTTTTTCTTTTAAGACAAAAGATGTTAATTACGTAGTTTGGACAACTGTATGAGTTGTTTTTCTAAAACCTTGGTATTCAGGTTTAATTGCAGTGTTGGCACTTTGAAATAAATAAGTTGGTTATGTGTTGCAGTTTGGGCACTGGGGCTCAAAAAGGTTCGCCATCACTGATCTAGGTCTTGTCTAGAGCAGATTCGGATCCTTCTAGACAGGGCTGCTTCACATCTGTCCCATGCACACTGCAAAGCGCACATTTTCAATACTAAACAGAGGTTAGATAGATGCAGATGCTAGACCCACTTTGTAACCACTTCATTTAAGAAAAAACACCCTGTTTAATTAACTGTGTTAATTAATACAGCAAATCACAGCATTCAGAATGAGAGGACGTGTAAAGACTGCATAGAAAATCCAGAGCTAAAAACATCATGCAGCATAATTCAAAGTGAAATACTTTAAAATTCTATTTTCAATAGGAAAGAGAAACGCACTGGATCCAGACTAGTTAGTTAGTGGCCCTTAGACCTCATTTAAATCTTTGGGGCTTAAGTGAGTCACAACTAGCCTTTCACATAAAGGTCATTATGTCATGGGATCTAAGCACAACTGACTAACAGTGCAGTCCTTTACATGAATACAGAAGTAAGCTGCATTGAGTTCAATTCCAGGTAAGCGTGAAAAGGATTGCAGTCTTAAGAACACAAGAAGAACTGTGCTGGATCAGATCAGAAGCCTGTCTAGTCCAGCATTCTGTTCCCACAGTGGCCAACCCGATGGCTATGGGAAGCTCACAAGCAGGACATGAGTGCAAAAGCACCTTCCCACTCGTGTCCCCCAGAAATTGGTATTCAGAGGCATACCACCTCCAGTATTGGGGCTATTTTTTTTAACCAGTAATTTTCACAACTTCGCAAGGTGAATACCGGTAAGTGGTTTATTAAGTGCCTGTACAATGCAACTGCCCCAGCTCTGTTCTGCTGTGCCTCAAATCCTCCGCTTCCTGGCCTTCCCCCTTTACCCCTGAACCAGGAACTTCTCTCACACTTTCCAAGGTGGCATCAACAAAACTTGAAACCACAAAACATAATAAAACAATGATAACAATAATAAAAACAATGCCAAAATCAATCCTAACAGTTAAAACCAGACATTATCATACACATTATGGCCCCAGTAGAATCCTAACTGAATTATGGGTCAAAGTAAACAGCTGAGTCTTTAGGACCTGCTTGAAGGCCTTTTTAAAAATTTTTTATGATGAGGCCTGATAGACATTAATGGAAGAAGTGGGGGCCACTACCGAGAAGGTACTATCCCTTGTGCCCATCAGCCCAAGTGCTCTTACAGGTGGCGGGTACAGATGTAGGACCTCTAATGCTGATCTCAGACTCTGAGCAGGTTGGTATGAGTGAAGATGGACCTTAAAGTAACCTGGATCCAAATAATTTAGGCCTTTAAAAGCCAATACCAGCACTTTAAGTATTGTGCTGCCAGTGCACAATAAGAGGCAGCCAGTGCAACTGGAGCAATGTGGGTGTCCCATGAGCTGACCTTCTAGCATCTACCAGTACTTGAGTAGCTATATTTTGGACCAGATGAAGTTTCCGAGCTGTCTTTAAAGGCAGCCCCAAATAGATTAGAATTAAGTGAATGTATTAGTTTAAGCTAGCGTAAAAAATGTTGGTGGCGAATTTGTAATGTGTTTTCGCAGCGGGTTGTAAATAATACTGTTTTTAGTAGTATGATTTATTTATAATAAATCTATTCCTTAAAAAAAAATCTATTCCCAAATAGAGCACATTACAATAATCCAGCCTGGATGTCACTCGAGCATAGATAACTGTAGCACGTTGTAAGCACTGCTTTTAACCTGACACATAGATTTTAAATAATTAAAATAAATAAATTAACTGCCTGTTAGAATGTGTGGGGGAAATAATAATAATAATAATAATAATAATAATAATAATAATAATAATTGTATAAGTGTTTCACATGCATTATCTAGTTGTGCTGCTTACAATAAAGCTGTATGTAAGGAAAACCTGTATTATCTCCCATATTGCAGATCGGAGAATTAAGACTGTCGGAGAGCAAATTAAAGCCCAAAGCATTCCATTCTGAATGTACACTTCAAATAAAATTAACCATGGGTATGATTTAAAAATAAAAAGGTTGCTTTAACCTTGTTGTAATAACAAAACAGATGTAGCACAACAGACATTTTAGCATTTTTTTTAGTGCAATTCTATGCATGTTTACTCTGCAGTAAGTCCTACTGAGTTCAATTGGGCTTACTCCCAAGTTAGTGTGCATAGGATTGCAGCCGTAGTTGCTATGCATTCTTTATGGGATATTTATTATATTAACTTTTAATGCCCAAAGTGTACTCTCAGAAGTGTTCTGAAATATGAATATATATACTGTATATGGAAAAAATGTGACAATTACTATATGTATTTCTAACTCTGAAAGATGACTCATGAACTTTGTTTGTAGTTTTGCCATACATGGACTGTCTCTCAGAGCTTGGTAGTGTATAGTTGTTTTATTATTCTTAGCACATATGGGTGTAAATCAAGAGAATGCTTTTGAAAATAGTTTGATCAGTAGCCTTCACACCAACCATAGCGGTTTCTGGTTATGTGAAAGCATACCTCCTCCAATTTAGTTAATTCTAGGAATGAAAACATGAACGTATTCATTAGTACTAATACTAATTTGATTTTGAATCCATTCATTAACAATAGTTTGAATTTTCCAGATTCAAGATATGGAATATATCTAGGGAATATATCCAGAGTAGCACTTAGTGGAGCTCATGCTGGGGGAAATGGGGCAGGAGGGAGGCGATCTCTGCAACTCCTCCTTGCCCCTGTGGCTCCTGGTGCCTCCTGAGAAGCTACGCTGGAAGGCTGGGAGGCCCTCTGGGGCAGCATGAGAGGTGACACAGGGCGCTGCAGGGGGTGGGGCGGGTGGAGTGGTGACGGGAGCCTCCCTGCCCCTTCCTCCAGTGGGGAGCCTCTGCTGGACCCCAGTGCCCTTAACTGAATACTGTTATGCCACTCCTCAGCAGGACTGGCAGAAGAATTCCTGCCCCCTGAGGCAGGAGGACACGGCTCTGCTGCCGCTGGGGTGAGGTGGGGAGCACAAGCCGCTGCGTGCCACTGTGTGCTGCTGCCGGGGTGGGCCGCGTGAGCCGTCGCATGCCATTGCCAGGAGTGTGGGGGCTGGGGGAGCGCGAGCCGCTCTGCGCCGCCAGTCAGAGCGGGGATGAGCTGCCCGTGTGCTGCTGGTGCAGTCAGAGCCAGCCCTGCGCACTGCTGCTGGGGGAAGCACAAGCCACCGCGTCCACTTTCTGCTCAGTACCTCTCTCCGAGGGATGCTTTTTCAGAGTGAGACATTGGCGGGGAGCTGGCCCTGGAGACCGCCGATACTGCGGCAGTGCAGGCCTCCCTGCCAATGCCTCACTCTGGAAAAGGACCCCTCCGCACGCGGCATTTGGCTGGGCAGGCTCTGTGGACAGCTGCGCAAGGCACGCTCTTGCTGTGGACAGTGCCACTCTGCATAGCGGCTGGCTGCCTATACTTTAGAGAGGCATAGGGTAGATGACAGCAATGGTGGCGTCGTCGGTGGCAGAGCCACGGTAACTGCTTTCCTGTTGCAGCATTTGCCATAGCAGGAGAGTGGCCAGCGGGGCTCTCCGGAGTGGTCACTTGCCCTAAGCTTCACTTTGAGAGGCATTGGGTGGCGGTGGCAGCATCAGAACTCCTGGCGGCATGTGTGTGGGATCCGCTGCCCTTCTGGATCTACCGCCTGAGGCAGGGGATTCACTCCACCGCAAGGGAGGGCCGGCCCTGCTCCACAGCCAAAGAGGTTCCCAAAATGGCTTACATATAATCAGTTAAACACACGAGTCACGAGTCCCTGTCTGCAGGCTTACAATCGAAGAAGACATAACACACAAGGGGAAAAATGGGTCAGGAAGAGGGGGAAAATAAGTCAGCACGGCTGGTGGGATGGCCAGTTGGAATCCAACCCATAATGTTTTTACTAAGGATGTTCAGTACTGATGGGATTGTTTTAAACAAGTAATGCATATCTCCTGTTTCCACCAATGACTCCAGTGGAAAGAAGTGCATGGGGGCAAATTATATGTCTGGTGTCTTTGAAACTTCCTTTTACAAACAACACTCTTGCTTCCATACTGGAGCACAAGCTGCTGTTAAAACTCTGCCAGCTGGAAAAAGTAAGTTGCAGTGGTATGCAGGATGGGGTTGGCAAAGAAAGTAAAAATGCATGCTGGATAATGTGTTCCTATGAGGGAGAGGAAGAGGAAGAGGGGGGGGGGAGAGAATGGTATATGTGTGTGTCTGTGTATAAGAAAATGGGGGGGGGTGCATGCCAGCTGTGGCCCCACCTACAGCTGGCATGGGGCTCCTGACATCTTAGCCTGGAGCCAGTTCTGCTCTCCTGCCAAAAACGGTTCTCCACTCCTGCTGTACATGCAGTTTTGTGTGTGTAAATGGGTTCTCTGGATCAGGACCACAGCATTAGAGATTAGTCACCTTTCCCCTTGACCTATGTTCCAATTTGCTAATCAATCTATTAGTTAATTAAAAGCAAGGCACTAGTTGACACTTCTAGGTATTTGCTGTCTATGGAAGGCCTATCTGTGATGGTCCATTTAACATGCATATTTTAGCACTCATGACAAAGAAGAATAGAGTACTTGTGTGGTCCCAGCTGGAGAGGGTGTTGTTGTTGCTGCCAGTCTGTTTCCGGGCTGATTCAAAGTACTGGTGCTAACATTTAAAGCCCTAAACGGCTTGGGGCCAGGGTATCTGAAGGATTGTCTCCTCCCATATGTACCTGCCCGGACACTAAGATCTGCATCAGCAGTCCTTCTCCGAGAGCCCCTGACAAAGGAAGTGAGGCAGGTGGCTACCAGGAGGAGGGCCTTTTCTGCTGTGGCACCCTGGTCATGGAATGAGCTCCCCAAAGAGGTTCGCCTGGCGCCTACTTTGTATTCTTTCTGGCACCAGGTGAAGACCTTTCTGTTCTCCCAGGCATTTTAATCATTTTAATCATCTTAATCATTTTAATCTTGTAATTGTTTTTAATTCCGTTTTTTGTAACTGCTGCTGCTAGCTCTGCTGTTTGTTTTTAATCTGTGGTTTTAAATTTTATATTTTGTATTGTATTTTACTATTTTAACTGTTGTAAACCACCCAGAGAGCTTCGGC
This sequence comes from Shinisaurus crocodilurus, assembly GCA_021292165.1. Classification (NCBI taxonomy): domain Eukaryota; kingdom Metazoa; phylum Chordata; class Lepidosauria; order Squamata; family Shinisauridae; genus Shinisaurus; species Shinisaurus crocodilurus. The sequence continues at coordinate 161,303,040 of CM037880.1, forward strand.
TATTGGGCGGTATAAAAATGTATTAAATAAAATAAATAAATTGTTGTTGTTGTTGTTGCAAGAATCTTTAGTTTAGAGCTCCAGATTTTTCAGGGCCCTTGAGCCAGACACCCTCAATCATCCCCTCCCTCATAAAGCCTACTCAGTGTGGCATAGTGGTTAGAGTGTTGGACTGGGACTCGGGAGATCCGGGTTCTATTCCCCGCTCATCCATGAAACTCACTGGGTGACTTTGGGCCAGTCACTGACTCTCAGCCTAACCTACCTCACAGAGTTGTTGTGAGGGTAAAATGGAGAGGAGGAGGAGGATTATGTAAGCCACCTTGGGTTCCTTGCAGGAAAAAAGGCGGGGTATAAATATAATACATAAAAATAAATAAAATACTCTACCTTCTCACCGCCATTCAATGTCACCAGATGCAACTGCTCCTCATCCTCCTGATCATCATTGCTTGCTTGCTTGCCAGGCAGAGAGGCAGGGAACAAGCAGGGAGCACCATCTTCTGCTCTTCACCACCGTTGCCTGGGCCAGAGCGAGGGGCAGGTGAACAAGCAGGTTGCAATGATGAAGAGGAGGAGCAAATCCAGGGGGCTCTTGTCAGGGGGCCCCTGCTGGGGTGTGGGCCCTTGGCAGGTGCTCAACCATACCTCCATTTGACGCCAGCTCTGCTTAAGCGTCTCCAATTTCATATTCATCTTTCATTTAATTGGTCGTATGTGGTTAACGCAGATCATGCATTGGGTTTGGAGATGTGCAATTCAAGCTCAGATCCCTGCTCAGCTATGATACCAAGGACTCTTCTTGAGCAAGTCACAGTCACTTAACCTCACCTATATAAGTGACTGAGGATGGTAAAACCCTAATTCTCCAAAGAAATGTGCACATCTCGGGGGGGGGGGAGTTGCAGAAAAGTGAAGGCGAGGTTGCCAATCCATCTTCCTGCATATCACCAATAATCCTAGAGCAGCCAAGGCAGGGATGGGGAACATGTTGCCCTCCAGATGTTGTTGAACTGTAACTCCCATAATCCCTCACCATTGGCCACGGTGGGAGTTGCAGAATGGTAAACCCCATATCCACCAAAGAAGTGTGTACATCTCTAGTCTAGAAAATAAATGGTGGGTGGAGGAATTTTTTTTGATCAAATATTTCTGTGAAGGATCACCAACAGGATCCTTTGCGTGAGTTCGGCGCTTAACGGGTTAATCGGTACTGAATTACAGCCTGTACGAGCGCTAGCGACCACCCGCGAGGCTTTCGCACACAAGAGGAAACCGCAGCCCTTTAAATGACCAAATAAGGCTTTTATTTGTTTATACAATAACACAGAACGGAACTAACAGCTCTTCAGGAATACTATACTGTCAACACAACCTTAGTTGACCCCCGCCTTACCCAATGAACAGGCTCCCAGACTAGCGGACTGAATCTAGTCAATTACCTCAGACCAAAGACTATACGCCTAGTCAGTTTCAGCCTGGCTCCGGGTCGGCGATCCGTGGATGAGAATGGCGTACTCGGACTGCTTGGTTTGAAGTGGATCTGGCCCCGAAGTACCCGTGGTTCCCAACAACCCTCTACCGGAAGGGAGAGGGGTTTTCTACCCCGGAGTTCCCGCTCTCCCCGCCCTCCAGGTCAGGTGGGGGCTTATGCCTGCCCCTTCGTTTCAGGTGGGCTTATTCCTGCCCGGGAAGAAGGTGACGTACTGGTACTTTGCAGCTCTTTGAGACTGCCCTGATAGTTTGATGGTCCTTGATGGTCCTTCCTGGACTTTTGTGGATCTCCACCGAGACCCTCCTTTGTTGGGGCTGACGACCTGTCTGGTTGCTTCTCCGGTGATCTCATCCCTCCTCCCTCGCCCCCTCCCTTAGGGGAAAATTGTGTGTGTGTGAGTGCAGACTTGTGTTTGGGCTTTCTCCACACCCTCCCATTTGGAGAAAGATGGCATAGGGGTCCACCACCCCAATCCCCATCTAACTGTCTCCTACTGAGAAAGCCCGGGACAACCCATCTGCCACGATGTTGTCCTTACCCTTGATGTGCTCCACTGAAAAATCAAAATCCTGCAGGGCTAAACTCCACCGCAACAGCTTCTGGTTGGACCCCTTCACCCTATCCAGCCAGCACAAGGGGGAATGGTCGGTTTGTAACAGGAACCGGCGGCCCCACAGATAGGGGCGAAGCTTGGTCACTGCCCATACTATCGCCAGGCATTCCTTCTCGACAGTGGCCAAGTTCCGCTCCCTAGGCAACAAATTTTTGCTTTAAAAGGCGACAGGGCACAGCCCTTGCCCTGGCCGCTCCTGCAGCAGGACGGCCCCCATCCCTGCTTCCGAGGCATCCGTCTGCAGGACAAAAGGGGCTTCGAAATCTGGTGCTTGCAGCACTGGAGCTGCCATCAAGCAGGCTTTCAGTCCCTCGAACGCTGCTTGGCAAGCGGCGGACCACTGGACCTTAACGGGTTGCCGCTTCTTGCACAGATCTGTCAGGGGGGTGGCTAGCTGGCTAAAATGGGGCACAAACTTATGATAATAGCCAGCCAGCCCTAAGAAAGCCTGAACCTGTTTCTTTGTCTGGGGTTGGGGCCAGGTGCGAACCGACTCTATCTTGGCTTCCAGGGGTTTGACACTACCTCCCCCCACCTTATGCCCAAGGTACTCCACCTCCCCCCGCCCGACCTGACACTTTTTTGCCTTCACAGTCAGCCCGGCGTCCCGAATCCTCTCAAATACCTGGCGGACATGCTGCAAGTGTTGCTCCCAGGTGGAGCTAAAAATGGCTATATCGTCAAGATATGCACAGGCGAACTCCCCCAGCCCATTCAGCATCCCATTCACTAGCCTCTGGAAGGTAGCCGGACCGTTCCGGACACCGAAGGGAAGGGTGGTGAACTGAAACAACCCCAGGTGGGTCACGAACGCGGACTTCAAGGCAGCATCCGAATCAAGCGGGACCTGCCAGTAACCTTTCGTCAGGTCCAGGGTAGTGATGTACTTAGCCCCCCCCCCCAGTCGTTCCAACAGCACATCCATGTTGGGGATGGGGTATGGGTCAGGGACAGTTACTTTGTTTATATTTCGGTAATCCACGCAAAATCGGACCCCCCCCCCCATCTTTCTTGGCCACTAACACTATAGGGGAGGACCAGGGGCTTGAGCTGGGAACAATGACTCCAAGGTCCAGCATGGCCTGGACCTCCTCGGCGATGACCTGGGCATGGGGCCCCACCGCCCGGTAGGGTAGGGACTGTATAGGGGGGCTGTTCCCTGTGTCAATGGTGTGTTGTGTGAGTGTGGTGCATCCCGGACGGTCGGAGAACATAGGCTGAAAGTCCTCCAAGACCTGGATAATCTGCTGCCGTTGCAGTTCCGACAGGGAGGGGGCCAGGTGGATCTCATCCATTCCTCCCCCTTCCCCCCATTCGGCCAACAAATCCCCGTCCGAGGTTCCTTGTTCCACACACTCCTGCACTCCTTCCACCTTCGTCCCCCGTTCCACATACAATTTTAACATATTTACATGAAATACTTTTTGCCTCCCCGGCTGTCCAGGGAAAGCCACTTGATAGTTCACCTCCCCCGACCTTCCAATCACGGTCCCCGGACCCTCCCATTTCAAGCATAATTTGTCCGTTTTTTGGGGACGCAGTACCAACACCTGGTCTCCCACTTCAAAAGTCCGTGGCACAGCCGTCCGGTTGTACCACGCGCTCTGCCGCTGTTGTGCCGCTCCGAGATGCTGTTGTGCCTGTCTCCCGCACCTCCCGAAGGACAGTTTGGAGGTGCTGCATGAAAGTATGCACAGGCATGGAAGATTCCGCGGCAACCCCCTCCCATTCCGCCCGTAGCAGAGCCAAAGGTCCCCTGAGCTCCCTTCCAAACATCAGTTCGTTGGGGGAGAATCCCAGGCTCTCTTGGGGGGAGTCCCGGTAGGCGAACAACAGGTAGGGGAGAGCTTGATCCCAAGTCCCGGGGTGCTTAGCCGCATAAGCCCTGATCATTTTTTCAAGAGTCTGATTGAAACGTTCCACCAGCCCATTGGTCTCGTGATGATATGGCACCGAAGTCAGATGCTCCACACCCCCCAGTTCCCACATTTTTTAAAACAGTTTGGACACGAATCCCGTGCCGCAGTCCGAAACCACTGTGTGGGGCATTCCTAGGCGGGCGAAAAGAGAGAGGAGAGTCTTAGCCAGGCTGGTGGCGGAGATGGAGGCTAGAGCAAAAGCCTCGGCATAGCGAGTGGCAAAGTCAACAACAGTCAGTATAAACTTCTTCCCTGTCTTGGTGGGGGGATTCAAGGGTCCCACGATATCCAACCCTATCCTTTCAAAAGGGGTGCCCACAATGGGTAGGGGTTGAAGGGGGGCTTTCGGATGGTCCCGGTTATGCCCCACCCGCTGGCAGACATCGCATGACCGGCAGTACTCCCGTACTTCATTCGCCACCATGGGCCAATAAAACCCCTCTGTCACCCTGGCTAACGTCCGTTTCTGTCCCAAGTGACTTCCCCACGCTACATCGTGGGCCAACTGCAGCACAGCCTGGCGGTACCTTGCTGGCACAACTAATTGTCTTTTCCTTGGTTGGGGACCCGGCTCCGTCTCTGGGCAGAATTCTCGGTAAAGGGCTCCTGCCTCCCACAAAAACTGTTCTGACTGGTCCCCTGCCCCGGACACTTGACCGGCCCGGTCCCGGCATCCTTGGAGGGATGGGTCGCGCTGCTGCTCCTCCTGAAACACCTTTTGAGCCCCAAAATCTCTGGCCATTGGCGCGAACCCCCCTTTGTTTCTCCTCCCCGCACTGAGCCGAGGGGAGCGACGGAGAACCGCTGGCTCCGGGGTCACATACCGGTGACCTGGATGGGGGACCGGGGCCTGGCCTGCTGCCTGGGAGGGACCCACCCGCACCACCGTTGGGACTGACCTGGCTCCCGCTGCAGCCGGGCCCCAGCCAGGAGCCACCCCGCCGCCTCAACCTTCAACTGTGGGCCATAAAAATCCGGCGCCCCAGGCACTGGCTTCACTGCCATCGCTCTCTGAGAGGGCCAAGCCAGGCAAGTGCCGCAGCTTTGCTGCATGCTGCCTGCTGCCTGCTGCCTGCTGCCTGCTGCCTGCTGCCTGGGAGGGACCACCCGCACCAAACCGGTGGAGACTGCCTGGCTGCCGCTGCAGGACCGTGGCCCAGCCAGGAGCCACCCAGCCGCACCTGCAACTGTGGGGCCATAAAGATCCGTGCCCAGGCAGCTGGGCTTCATCTGCCATCGCCTCTCTGGAGAGGGCCAAGCCAGGCAAGTAGCCCAGCTTTGCTGCCTGCTGCCTGCTGCCTGCTGCCTGCTGCCTGCTGCCTGCTGCCTGGGAGGGACCACCCGCACCACCGGTGGGACTGCTGGCTGCCGCTGCAGGACCGGGCCCAGCCAGGAGCCACCCCGCCTCACCTGCAACTGTGGGGCCATAAAGATCCGGCCCCAGCGGGGGCGGGTCCGCCGCCGGTGGGGTCGCCGCCGAGGGGGCGACACCAAAGGGGGTTGCCCCTTTGGGGGAGCCACTTCGGGGGTGGCACGAGGGCGAGGGCCTGCCCCTGTGTTGATGGGGATATAGGTGGGGCTGGGTTTTTTTAGAGGCCCTGCTTTTTGAAGGGCTTGGGGGTTTTAGGGGTTGATTTTAGGGGTGGGTCTCCCGCCTGATCGACGGAAACGAGGGGGCATGTGCCTCTCCCAGGGAGATGATGGAGGGAGTTCTGGGGGGCAAAATATACCACTGTTGAGCGGCAGGCGCTGGCAGAACGCTAGGGGCAGGCCACGCCAACTGCGGGGGACAAGGGATCGATGCTTAATACCTATCCCTTGTCCCGGGCCTGCCCAGAGCCAAGGGATAACTGGGGGATGTGTGGCTCCTCCCCATACCTTGCGTTTGCTGTTGTGCAATGCCAGGTCCGTTACCCAGAAAACATCTCTCATCCATGACTTGATCCTGGATGAGGGTGCGGACCTGGCATGTATTACGGAAACCTGGCTGGACGAGGTCGCTGCTCCAACTCTGGCGGCCTTGTGTCCGGCTGGTTTCTCGTATGCCCAGCAGCCAAGGGTTGGGGGACGGGGAGGGGGAGTGGCTGTTATCTATCGGGAGTCCTTGGTCCTCACCAGACTCCCTCTCCGGGAGACCAAGTTTATTGAGTGCATGTACTGGAGGTTGGGTCCCAAGGGCAGTCTGGGGATTCTGCTCGTGTACCGTCCACCCCGCTGCACGACAGACTCCCTGGCCGAGGTGCTGGAGGTGGTCTCTGATGTGCGTGTGTTGTCCCCAGCAGGCTATTGGTGCTGGAGGACTTCAATGTGCATTCGGGGGCTGTCCTCACGGGGGCACCTCGGGACTTCATGGAGACCATGGCTTCCTGGGAGCTGCACCCTGTATTAACTGGACCTACCCATGTAGCCGGTCATGCACTGGACTTGGTTTTTGTTTCTGGAGAGGGGGGAAATGATCTGGAAATCGGGGGTATATCCGCCACCCCCTTGTCATGGTCAGATCACTATCTGGTGGGGTTGGATTTCTCGATGCCACAACCCCTCTGCAGGGGTGAGGGACCTATTAGGATGGTCCGCCCCAGGCGTCTTATGGATCCGGATGGATTCCTGAACGCGCTTGGGGAATTGGAGCACACAAACGGTAGCTCGGTCGAGACCCTGGTGGACGACTGGAATGCTGCAATCACCAGGGCATTAGACCGAGTTGCTCCGAAGCGCCCTCTTCGCCTAAACAGAGCGCGAGCGGCGCCATGGTTCACTCCGTCGCTGCGTGCTCTGAAACAAGAGGTGAGAAGGCTAGAGCGCCGATGGCGAAATTCCCGCTCCGAAGACAATCGAACACTGGTTAGAGCTGCATCTTCAGCCTACCGGGTGGCGGTGAAGGCAGCAAAAAAGAATTTCTATGCTGCCTCCATTGCGTCTGCGGAGTGCTGCCCCAGGAGGCTGTTCCAAGTGGTCCGGAGTCTGGTCGGTCCAGTCGCTCCGGACCCATTGGAACAGTCTAGAGCCTCCTGTGAGGCTTTAGCGAAGCACTTCGCAGATAAAATCGATCGGATTAGGAGTGGGATATCGTGCGTCGTGGATACAGGGAGTGAGCGGGAGGAGGCCAATGGCAGACCGGTTTTGTGGGATCGGTTTCGGCTTCTCCCTTCTGATGAAGTGGACAAGGTGCTTTCATCTGTGAGGCCGACCACCTGCTTGCTTGATCCTTGCCCGTCCTGGCTCATAATGAGCTGCAGGGAGAGACTGGGTGAGGGGATCAAGGCGGTGGTGAATGCCTCCCTCGAGGAGGGAGTTATGCCATCAGCCCTCAAGGAGGCAGTAATAAGACCGCTTCTAAAGAAGCCCTCCTTGGATCCCCAGGATTTAAACAACTTTCGCCCAGTCTCCAATTTACCATTTCTGGGCAAGGTGATCGAGCGGGTGGTGGGTGCTCAGTTGAAGGCACACTTGGATGAAGCCGATTATTTAGATCCGTGCCAGTCGGGCTTCAGGTCTGGACATGGGACGGAGACGGCCTTGGTCGCCTTGGTGGATGATATGAGGAGGGCTTTGGATAGGGGCGAATGCTCCTTTCTAGTCCTCCTCGATCTCTCGGCGGCTTTTGATACCGTTGACCACGGTATCCTCCTGGACCGCCTGGAGGGGTTGGGCTTGGGAGGCACTGTATTGCAGTGGTTCCGGTCCTTCCTCTCTGGAAGGTACCAGAGGGTAGTTCTCGGGGAGGAGGCTTCGGACCCTCGGCTGCTCACTTGTGGGGTGCCGCAGGGTTCCATCCTCTCCCCGATGTTATTCAACATCTACCTCAAGCCGCTGGGAGCTATCATCAGGAGGTTTGGGGTGCGGTGTCATCAGTATGCGGATGACACACAGCTCTACCTCTGTTTCAAGTCCTCACCGAGGTTGGCCGTTGAGACCCTGTCCAAGTGCCTGGAGGCAGTGGCTGGCTGGATGGGAAGGAACATGCTGAAGCTGAACCCCGACAAGACCGAGGTACTGCTGGTGGGGGACAAGGGAAGGTTAGGGGATGTTGACCTGGTGCTGAATGGGGTACATCTACCCCTGAAGGACCAGGTCCGCAGCTTGGGGGTCATTCTAGACTCCCAGCTGTCCATGGAGGCTCAGGTGGCAGCTGTGAGCCGGGCAGCGCTGTATCAACTCCATCTGATACGGCAGCTGCGCCCCTACCTTCCTAATCACCTGCTCCCATCAGTGGTTCATGCCTTGGTCTCCTCTAGCCTAGACTACTGTAATGCGCTCTACGTGGGGTTACCCTTGAAGACAGTTCGGAAGCTGCAGCTGGTACAGAACGCGGCGGCTCGCCTGGTTAAAGGCAGCCGCTGGCGGGATCACATCACGCCAGTGATGAAGGATTTGCACTGGCTACCAGTTGCTTGCCGAGCCGAATTCAAGGTGTTGGTTTTGACCTTTAAAACCCTATACGGCTCTGGTCCAGTTTATCTCAAGGAGCGTCTCCAGCAACACCAAGTGGGCCGCTCAACAAGATCTGCCACGGATGGCCTTCTCCTTGTCCCTTCAGCCAGAGCAGCTAGACTGGTGGGGACGAGGAAGAGGGCCTTTTCTGTGGCGGCCCCCGTACTGTGGAACTCTCTCCCGAGCGACCTCCGCCATGCCCCCTCTCTGATGAGCTTCCGTCGCTCATTAAAAACCTGGTTGTTCAGGCGGGAATATGGGGTGGGTTAAGATTTTAAAATTTTTATATTGTTTTAATGTATTTTATTGTATTTATGTATTTTATTGTTGTACATCGCCCAGGGTGGCCGGTTGCCGGCCAGATGGGCGATAAATAAATATTAATAATAAATAAATAAATAAATGTCCACCCCGGTGTCCCTATACCCCACATGGGAAACATTGTTCACAGAGATGGACTCACAGAATTTGTTCTGGCTCCAACGCAGCTGCTCCGGCGAGGCAATGCGCATCAGGGATGCCTGCGAGATGGCCCCAAGGGAATGCTGTCCTCCGCTCCTCAGGGACCGCGCCTCCTCCTCGATTTCTTCCTCCAGGGACGAGCTGGACTGCTGATCCTCCTCGTGCTCCTCCGGTTCGTGGAACTCTGGAGCGAGCATCCTTCCCACCTTGCCCGGGGATGCCTTGGAGTTTCGGTTCTTCGCGAGGAGCTTGGGGCAACTCCTCTTGAGGTGCCCCGGTTCCTTGCAGTAAAAACAGCCACTGGCGCTGGGGCTTTCCTTGGGTTTGCTTGGGGCCCCCTCCCGAGGTTTGGGGTTGCCCTTCTCTGCGTTCCCTTTAGCCCCGCCACGATTGAGGTGGCCCCCCTTTGCTCCTTTGGGCTGCCGATATAGTCCCATTTGGTCGGCCAGCTTGCCCATTTCCCGACAGTTTGGGGGGTCCCGATCCCTCACCGCCGTAGCCAAGTCCTCCGGAATAGTGGCACAAAATTGCTCTTGAATCATGAGTTCCCGCACCTCCGCCAAAGTGGTTTTCCCGGTGGCCCCGATCCATGCGTCCCAAACCTGCCCCAGGTGCGCCATCCAGGAGGCATACGTGTCCCCTGGGGTAGGCTGTCCGTAACGAAATTTACGGCGACAATGTTCGGCGGTGAGGGCAAACCTTTCTCTCACCGCCTCCTTGAATGCCCCATAGTCCAAGGGGGCAGTTTGGGTGTGAATACCCAGGAGATCAGCCAGCTCCCCGCTGACCTGAGTCCTTAGGGCAGACATTCTTAGATTGTCCGGCACCTTCTGCTCCAGGCAGGCAGCCTCGAACAGGGTGAAAAAGATCAACACATCCTGCCCGGACTGGTAGGTGGGGAATTGCTTCCTGTCCCATTTAGGGGTCGGGGTATTCCCACTCTGGGGTGTAAGGGGTCCCCCTTGTCCGGTGCCCGTGGTCAGCCTGGCCAACTCCAGCTGCATCTGCAGCGCCGCTTGCTGATGCTGGACCATTTCCTGTTGATGCCGCATCAACTCCCTGGTCTGCTGCCAATTAAGTTGGGGAAAGAGGGCATCTAACCCTCCTCCCCCATGGCTGCACCAGCAACCCTTCCGTCGAGGTCCTCCTCCAACTCGGGGTCCCTCCCCTCACTTCTCCTGACACTACTTGTAAGGCTGGGGCTACCCCACTGCTTGGGTTCCCGCCCTACCAGCACAGAGGAGGGGGCTCCCCCCCTTCCTGTCTTGCAGTCTTCGGCCGCACTACCCACTCCATTGTGGAGATCTGGCTCCCTTCTCTGATTGGGGTCTCTGGGCTGCTCCCTAGCTCTAGCTGTTCCTGGCTCAGGCTATTCATTTCTTTGGTCTGAGTGCTTTCCAGCAATCCGCTAGCCTGCCCTAGACCCTGTTAGTTCCGACTGTTAAATGTGGTTTCCAATTGTCCTGTCGTCTGCCACCATGTGAAGGATCACCAACAGGATCCTTTGCGTGAGTTCGGCGCTTAACGGGTTAATCGGTACTGATTTACAGCCTGTACGAGCGCTAGCGACCACCCGCGAGGCTTTCGCACACAAGAGGAAACCGCAGCCCTTTAAATGACCAAATAAGGCTTTTATTTGTTTATACAATAACACAGAACGGAACTAACAGCTCTTCAGGAATACTATACTGTCAACACAACCTTAGTTGACCCCCGCCATACCCAATGAACAGGCTCCCAGACTAGTGGACTGAATCTAGTCAATTACCTCAGACCAAAGACTATACGCCTAGTCAGTTTCAGCCTGGCTCCGGGTCGGCGATCCGTGGATGAGAATGGCGTACTCGGACTGCTTGGTTTGAGGTGGATCTGGCCCCGAAGTACCCGTGGTTCCCAACAACCCTCTACCGGAAGGGAGAGGGGTTTTCTACCCCGGAGTTCCCGCTCTCCCCGCCCTCCAGGTCAGGTGGGGGCTTATGCCTGCCCCTTCGTTTCAGGTGGGCTTATTCCTGCCCGGGAAGAAGGTGACGTACTGGTACTTTGCAGCTCTTTGAGACTGCCCTGATAGTTTGATGGTCCTTGATGGTCCTTCCTGGACTTTTGTGGATCTCCACCGAGACCCTCCTTTGTTGGGGCTGACGACCTGTCTGGTTGCTTCTCCGGTGATCTCATCCCTCCTCCCTCGCCCCCTCCCTTAGGGGAAAATTGTGTGTGTGTGAGTGCAGACTTGTGTTTGGGCTTTCTCCACAATTTCTGTTTACAGGTGGCGCAAAAACCACAGAAAAGTGAAGGGGAGGTTGCAAATCCATCTTTTTGCCCGTTATCAACTGATTTAAAAACCCGAGACAGGTACAGTTAAAGCTACATTTCTGTCTTTTTCACATACACACTTGACAGCAAAAGAGGCTCATCCGTGCTTTCAGTGGCATGCGTGAAGTCAGTCTAGGATTGCAGCCTTAGTTAGAACTTTGCTAGCAATTAAGATGATCTTGGAGCAACTAAGGGTGCAATCCTATGCATGTTTAGACAGAAAAAGTCCTACAACTCCCCAGACAGCAATGCTGGGAATTGTAGAGTTTGTTTTTCCCTGTCTAAACTTGCATAGGATTGCACCCTAAGTCAGGAATGGGGAATGTGTGGGCCTCAAGATGTTGTTGGACTGCAACTTCCATCATCCCTCACCATTGTCTATGCGGGGAGCAGCAGTCCAACAGCATCTGGTGGGCCACATGTTTCCCATCCCTAATAGGTTTCCAAAATGAGTCAGTCTTTAAATTGTGGATGATCTGTTCTTCTTTCTTTCTTTCTTTCTTTCTTTCTTTCAAACATTAGCCAAAGCCATTCATTCTCTTAGTTCAAGGGCATGTTTGTCCTGAGAAGATGAGGTAATTAGTAAAATAAAATGCCCCCTATAAAACAAACCCCATAAAAGAAAATTCAGCTTTAGGAAGCAGAGAAAGGAAGGAAACTACAACTTCTGTCAAAGCATAGGGGTGAGATTAGCATTACTAAAGCATTCTTCAGAAACCAGGAGGATAGTGTGGTGTGGTTTAATGGACATTCCAATACCTCTTCTTTCCATGATGCCTTCTCTTCAGATATGCAAGCTCTTAATTAAATATAGGAAAGAGACTTGCAAGTGTATTTTCTGTTTTAAAAATTAGTAGCTGAATTACCAGACTCATTATTTCCATCATCAAATGCCTAGTGACTGCTTAATATCCTAAAAACCATCAGTGCTCAGCTTGTCTGAGTGTGGAAAGCTAAGCATGGTCAGGCCTGGTTGTTACTTGGATGGGAGACCCTTCCTCTAGTTTCCTGCATTGAGCAGGTGGTTGGACTCGATAGCCTTGTAGGCTCCTTCCAACTCCATGATCTATGAAATCTATGAAACCTCATATTCCATCCAACTGGCATTTATTTGTATTGGTGTGATTTGACTCCCACAAGAAACTGAAATATGTTGCCCTTTCTGAAGATGCACCTGTGGACAGCTCAAAAAATTCATTCAGTTTCATTGGGTAAAATCCAAAGAGTGTCCGTCCACCAATGGAAGGTTTCCATCAGTGGAATGGAAGGGGACAATTCCCCTTTCCCCCTGCAGTCCTCACGCCTGTCCAAATCTTCTCCAGAGAGTTGTGGGACCATCTGGAACATATTTGGGAGGGGGTGAAGGGAGCTGCAGGGGGAAGGAGAGGAAGGAAAAGTTCCATCTCACACATGGAAATCTAGGGTTCCTGTGTAGGGCTGGCGTCAAAGGTAGGTATGGTTGGGCACCTGCCAAGGGTCCACACCCCAGAAGGGGCCCACTGAGAAGAGGCCTTGGAGTTTCTCCTCCTCCTCACTTTTGCAAACTGCTTGTTCACCTGCCTCTCGTTCTGGCCCAGACAAAAGTGGAGGTGAAAAGGAGAAGCAGTAGAGGCCACTGCCTACCTGCTCATGGGCTCTTTGCCTGTCAAGCAAGCAAGTGGTAGCAATGATTGGGGAGGGGGGAAGGGAGGAGAAGCAATAGCAGCTATTGACAATGGCAGGGAGAAGGCAGGCTGTATGAGGGAGGGGGCCGATTGAGGGTGTCTTGGCCAAGAGCCCTCAGAAATCAGGAGTATGTCCCACGGCATGATGACTCAGAAGTATGTCCCACGGAATTCAATAGGGCTTACTCCCAAGTAAGTGTACAATTGAATCACACTATTAGATTTAGGTAAATTCAATAATAAGTTGTCAAGGAGGGCCACCGGTATTGACTATGCTTTGTTAAAAGACTCAGAAGACCTAACAGGTTTTTATTATTATGGTGGGTGGAGGGTGGAGAAAGGGTATACCTCAAATGTAAATGTATTCTGGGACAAAATATTTCAACCTTTATTCTTTTTTAAAAAAATCATGGTTAGAGGTTAATAAATATTTTTCCAACCCACAATTCATATACCGTATATTGGATTTGAGCACATGTATCCAGTATTACCGTAAACACTGAAGCTCCATGTTTTAAAGCAATCTACAACACTGACCATCACAATCTTGTGGCAGCAGATTGATTATGCATTGTGTGAAGAAGTATCGTGTAATTGAGGGATAATTGTGAAATGCTGCTCCTTGCTAGAAGAAGAGGTAGCAGCAGCAGCGCCAGTGCTAGAATGACTTTTCCAGAATTATATTATTATATAATATCTTATATATTATAAGTATTACATTATTATATTATATATTATTTTCTAATATTTTATAAGTGGCTTTTGTAATTTTTAAAAACCTTACTTAAACCCTTAATTGTTGGTATCTGGTGTTTTTTGGGGACGGGGTCAGTGCTTGCAGGGCAATCTCTTTTTGTTTTAAAATGGTCAGGATTGGCACAAATTCAACAGGTGAAACTTACCCCCCACCCCCCCCCAAATATGGAGCTTCAGAGAGAAGGGGAAATTTCTTGCATTTCCTTCTGACACTGTATCTCACCTGTTAGAGGCACAAAGTCAACTCTGTTATGAAATAAAATCTTTGGCAATATAAAGATAGGAATCATGTGATAAATTCCCTCATTCACCTCTCTCTCGGTCCAGGCCAGCAGGTGCAGCCTCCACCTGCTTTTCAGCAGGTAGAGCATGCGTGTGCACACACACACACACACACATATCCTCCCCTGGCCCTCCCAGCTTAGCAGCTTCTGTAACTCCCTGGAGACTGCTGTTTGAGCCTAAGCACTGAGCTACTCTTAAAGGGGCCATGCCATGGGCAAAATTGCAGCTAAGCTAAAACTGCAAGATTAGCTGCAATTTTGCCCATGGCATGGCCCCTTTAAGAGCAGCTGAAAGTAGCATGCATTTGTGGGGAGGCAGGGGAATTCGGGACTCTGCATGACGAAGTGAGAAGCCTTGATGGCTTAAGGGTTCAGGCACTTTCTTGGCCATTGGAGACTATGCACTTCCCCCTCTCAGAATTCATCTCAATGATGGTTTCACACTATTATTGCTTTGCACACAGTAGTTATAACTATAGATGAGGTCCAGATCCTTAGAGGGCTCTTGTACAATGATGAAAATGGATGGAAAAAGATCACTTGTGCAGCTGTTCGAATCACAATGAGAAGGTGCTTGTGCTCAAATTCATCTTCTATGAAGCTCTTCAGGGCACAGGAGCCTTGTGGTAGAGCAGGGGTGGACAATGTGTGGCCCTCCAGATGGCTTGGCCTATAACACCTATCAGCCCTAGTCAGCATAGCCAATGGTGAGGGATCATGGGAGTTGTAGGCCAAAACATCTGGAGGGTGACAAGTTGCCCACCCCTGTTGTAGAACCTGACCTTGCAGCCCTACATGGAATCGGGAGTCCAGAAAGTGCTCTGTTTACAGCTACTTTTTACTCCTGGACTTTTGACCCAGTCTTTTCTCTCCCTTCGAATTCACTTGGGGTTCCCCTTTGTTTCCACTGTAAGTGTGGCTTGTGTTGCCAGAGTGCTAAAGCTCTAAATACATAACATTCAGACACAGTAATGAAGTACCAGCTTGAGCCTTTAAATAATATTATTACAACCTGTCTTGTTTTCCACATGGAAAGTGGAAAAACAATGGCAAAAAGGTCAACCTATTCATAGATTCCACAGTAGGTAGCTCCTGGGCCAGACATTTCCTATTTTGGCAGTTCATTAGCTGGGCTATGTATAGTGGAGGTTCACTTTAGACTGCATGAGTGGCTGAATCTCTTATTGAGATAGAAATGCATGGATTTCATGTGGAAAGTTCAAGGAAGTGAATGAAAATTAGCGTCGCTGTTCATGCCATAGTTATCAATGATAATCCAGCTTCTAGGCCTCCTGGCTACGTGGTGTTCAAAGTGGCTCCCACAGAAATATATATATACTGGGGAGAGGTAACAAGTAGGGTACCGCAGGGCTCGGTCCTGGGCCCAGTGCTCTTCAACATTTTTATTAATGACTTGGATGAGGAGGTGCAGGGAATGCTTATCAAATTTGCAGATGACACAAAACTGGGTGGAATAGCTAATACCCTGGAAGATAGAAACAAAATTCAAAGTGATCTCGATAGGCTGGAGCGCTGGGCTGAAAACAATAGAACGACATTTAATAGGGATAAATGCCAAGTGCTGCACCTAGGAAAAAGAAACCAAATGCACAGTTACAGGATGGGGGATACTTGGCTCAACAATACTACAAGCGAGAAGGAACTTGGAATTGGTGTAGATCACAAGCTGAATACGAGCCAGCAATGTGATGTGGCTGCAAAAAAGGCAAATGCTATTTTGGACTACGTTAATAGAAGTATAGGTTCCAAATTGTGTAAAGTACTATTTCCCCCCTACTCAGTACTGGTTAGGCCTCATCTTTAGTACAGTGTCCAGTTCTGGGCACTACACTTAAGAAGGATGCAGATAAACTGGAAAGGGTTCAGAGAAGGGCAACAAAGATGATCAGGGGACTGGAAACAAAGCCCTATGAGAAGAGACTGAGGGAACTGGGCATGTTTAGCCTTCAGAAGAGAAGACTGAGGGGAGATATGATAGCACTCTTCCAGTACTTGAAAGGTTGTCACACAGAGGAGGGCCAGGATCTCTTCTTGATCATCCCAGAGTGCAGGACACAGAATAATGGGCTCAAATTACAGGAAGCCAGATTCTGGCTCAACACAACCAATTACCTAGGGAGGTAGTGGGCTCTCCCCAGCCCTGGATTAAGCAATATAAGCACAGTGCTTAGGGCACCAAGGGAAGGGGGGGACGACCACAGAGTACCAGAGTGCCACAAATTTTTGCATTTGCATTTCCCCCTTATAACAGCTTTATTAAAAAATGCATAAAACAGTGATGAAAATTTGTATTTCTTTCTGTTGCCCTAGTTATAAGTAAGTAATTGACTTATATTGCTTGTTGCTATCTAGTGTTAATTTTAAATAAATATAATAAAAAAACAGTTTATATTTAATATAGTTTTGTGTTCTGGCGTGGGGATGGCCTTGAAGAAAATTGAGTTTTTAATGTCTTATTTCACCTTCAGCACTCATTGAGTCTTAATGTCTTGCCAGATAAGCAATGGAAGGGCTGAGGGGGCACCATTATTGGGCTGTGTTTAGGGCATCAGCTGGCCTTAATCTGGCCCTGGCTCTCCCACACTGGAGGCATTTAAGATGCAGCTGGAGAGCCATCTGTCAGGGATGCTTTAACTTGGATTCCTGCATTGAGCAGGGGGTTGGAGTAGATGGCCTTATAGGCCCCTTCCAACTGTACTAATATATATATATATATATATATATATATTAGGTAAGGTATATTAGGTACGATTAGGTAAGTTTGGTATAAAAGGGATATATATATATATATATATATATATCCCTTTTATACCAAACTTACCAAACAATATATATATATATATATATATATATATATCCCTTTTATACCAAACTTACCTAATTGTTTTATTTAAAATGCTGATATCTACGTGACATTAATGCAAACACCATTGGTACAATATTAACAGATTAAAAGCAGCCAAGAAACCCATGTCAGCACCAAGCTCCTTTAAATGCCAAAGGGAAAAAGCAGCATTTTAACTTGTTTCCTAAACATCATCTGAGAGGGAGTGTTACAGAGGAGCTTCAGATGTGCTGGCTCTCTTAGTGACATGTGTATTGTGTAACTGGCATCACCCTGATACCTTGACTCAAGGATCCATTGTAGTTCCAGAAGGCACAGCCTGAAAAGCTGCTGGGAACTTTGCTAAGGTTCTGAACCACTGCAGAGGCATGGGAGACTCTGGGCCAGTTTGTAGGACATGACAGCCTGCGAGGAGCTGCTGACACCATTATGAATATGCAAGCCTCAGCTGGGGGTTGCCATGGCTTGTTGGGTCCTGGGAACCTGGCCAGTGGGGGTTATTTGAGGGTTAAAGAGCCTTGCATAATCCTAAAACAGACCCTGGGTTCTGTGCAGATTGTTTAACCCTCAAATAACTTCTGCTGGTTGGGTTCGCATGTCACAACAAGCCATGGCAACACTAGGCTGGGGCTTGCACATTCATAATGGTGGACAGCATGCACTGCAGCACCTTGGGCTGTCATGTAGTCTGAACCTAGGTCACAGAATGAACTTGCCTTGATTAGATTTAAGGGAATTGTTCCCTGTGACTGGGGGACACGTGCAAATGCCTGCCTGATTGGCATGCCCTCACCCAGCTGACTAACCCAAGAGGGCATCTTTGAATGGGATAATCAAAAGTCCTGGCAGGAAATGGTCCATTCCTGAAGCTTCTCACCTTCAGACAAGTAAGAAGACCACCTGAGCACCCTTAATGGCACTTTTTGTTTTAATCTTGTGTTCTCCCCTACTCTGTATAGCCAGTATAGATGAAAAAATAATCATGAGGCAAGGAACCACCTGGATCCATCTGTTCAGTTGCAAGAACCAAACCATTGTTCCTTTTGTTTTGACCCATCTGACCTGGGTCCAGCCTCTGAGCCATCAAACTCTTTGTTCCCTTTGTTTCAATCCAGATGGATCCCTGCCTTGGAGTTTGGGCAGTCAATGTTCATTCCTTCTGCTGGAGCATCCCTTGGGCATCCCTTCCTGCTTTGGCATCCCCTTGGTATGTCTCAGCTCTGAGAATAACAGGGTCTGACTGACTTTAATATAATTCCTCATGACCCTCTGCCAGCACCATTCTCCGTTCTACTCTGGTTCCTACCCCACATTTCTAGGGAGGAACGTTTTATCTCAAAAGTCAACAACCCAGTTCTAGCAGCTTTCACCTCTAACAGGAGCAGGTCTTTTGAATGGGTCTTAACTGCCCACGAAGCCACCCCAAAATACTCTGCATTAACACAGGGATGGCTCACAACAATATATGGTTGCTGGCAAAATGTACCTATTTCCTCCTAGCTTGTGAGTATTGCAGCTAAGTTCAGAGGGAAACGTCTGTGCTAGGGGGTGGGTATACTAATCAAGCCCATTTGTCTCTTCTGTAATGAGTGTGTGTGTGTGTGTGTGTGTGTGTGTGTGTAGAATAAAAGCCTGTAAAAATAAATTTGAATGAGTGCTTGAGCAAATGTTCCCCATTTATAAGAGTGTATTGATCCACCGTCTGCATACCTCACCTCTGGTTAAAGGCCCCCTTAGACCCATGTTGGTCATTCCACACATATACATGCAAGTTGCATATCTGTGTGAACTGGGATGTGAGATATAAGGAACCCAAGAAGGTAAAGGAAGGCAGTTCCACATGCATGTTTAGACAGGGGGGGGGGGAAGTCCTACAAGTCCTACTATCCCCCAACCAGCCATCCTGGCTGGGGAATATTGGGACTTGTAGGACCTTTGTTCTGTCTAAACATGCATAGGTTTGCATCCTAATATATGCAGGATGCTTAAGGGACAGCCTCCTCTCACAGGGACCTGACCACTCACTAAGATCAACTGGGGGTGGGGTGGGGGTGGGGGCTCCTACATGAGATGCAAAAGAAGGCCTTCTCAGTGGCCATGCTAGGCTTTTGAGTTCCCTCAAATCCACAAGGGACCTTCCCCCCCTCTGTCTGTCAGGGAAAACCAAGAAGAGATTGATTCCATTCACACCTCTTGTCCCACCTCACTGGCAAGGGCTAATTAGCAAATTCCTCTGTGCAGGGAGGAATCTCAGGTGCCCCAAGGAAAGTTTACTCTCCAACAGATTGCCTGGATCCCCCTTTCCTCCCGCTTCTGGAATCTTCAGAGGTTTTCTTTGGTCTCCCCCTTTGGTGGCTCAGAGGGAAGTGTCTTCTGCCTACTGAACCCAGGCACCATCTATAAACTGCTCTGATACATGAGTTGTATACAATTTTAGGTTTCCTGTTAAGGAAGTGCAAGGTAGTCAATTCTGTGTTTTATTTTCTTTTAAAAGCAACATCTCATTTTTGAACCTCTTTCTGTCGTACTTCTTTAATAACTATCTTCAAATTGGAGCCTTGGAGTTGATTAAGTTCCTTTTCATAACCATCAGACTGGTCTTACTCACTCACTTGGGCCACTTCCTGCACTCAGAGGGATTTTAAAGGATTCATATTTATTTTTTTAAAAAAGGAAAGTTCTGTCTTCTGTAAGTGCATGCCATATGTCTGAATGGTCTGTGTGTAGGACTAAGGTATTAAAAATATGGATGGTTGCAGGAGTAGACAACATGAAGAGTGCCTTGCAGTCTGTCCTATCTTAAAGGAGAGGGGGAAGTATGCATGCTGACAGAGCAATAGCTGCAACTTGCCCATGGGGATTGCTCTCACTTTTTTCACAGATTTCATAGATCATAGAGTTGGAAGGAGCCTACAAGGCTATCGAGTCTTCCCCTGCTCTGCACAGCTCTTCTGTATCCGACCTACACTAGGATGCAAGCAAGTGGAAGGGGAAGCTTTTGCTATGGGTTTTGCACCTGTTACAGTCCAGGAGGTCCCTCCCCACAGTGCCACCCCTCCCCACAGTGTCACCCCCCTCGTCAGTGTGACTCAAAAGTGGGCAGCCCTAACCTCTTCGGATGGTCAACAGATGAAACTGAGTGCTAATTTGGGGAGGAGGGTTGGTGTGTATGCCCAACTTAGTATCCAAATGCAGTATGGATAGATAGAAGATTTGTCCCTGTCCATTCATACTATGGAAAATATTGTGCATGAGAGAAAGAGGTGGCAGTGATGGCTTCAGTGTGTGACCAAGTCCCCAGGGTTGGATCCAGTCTTAGTCATGTTTAGAGTAGACCCATTCAAGTCAATGGGACAAATAAGTCAAGACTAACTTGTGTCCCATTGATTCCAGTGGGTCTACTCTAAGTTTTTTATTGTGCTTTTTTGGTGTTTTTGTTGCTTTTTAATATGTTAAATAAATAAATAAATAAATAAGTCTGGATCCAACCCCTGGGTTTGTGGGATGAGGGAGGGAAGAAGCACTGGTGTTTGGAGGAACTTGCAGAAGGAGCAGGATGGAATCGTAGTGATGCATGTCCAAGTTACAGAATGTTTCTACAAATGATTAATCATGCAAGTGAAGTTTCAGCACTAGTACCGATTCTTATGCTGCAAGCCTTCTGTAGCTGCCTTTCCATCCACCTATGCTGGTTACTTCACTGATGTGAGAAATGCGGAGGCAGGTAAAGAGCTATTCCTCCTTGTCCCAGTGGCAATGGCGTCTACTTGCTATAGTCTCCCAAACTGGGGTATTTCCCTCTTTCATCCCATTGTAAAACCTGCCCTAATACAAAGCTATCTCATGTTGGCTCTCAAGCTCCACAAAGCCAGGAAATTGGAAGTTGATGCCTCAATGGAAGTGCCCCATGACTGTGCAATGCATGTCCCAAATTGTGCTTGCTGAGAACCTACCCTCCATGCACCCACACTTTTCCTTGGTCTTTCAGGACCAAATCCAGATGGGGAGGATGGAATGCCTGAGACCAACGCATTATGTTGCCCCACGTTGTCCTGGGCCTGCATTGCCTGATGAAGCATCTGAGCCTTAGTGTATCGCTAGAGCAGCCTTCCCCACCTGGTTTCCTTCAGGTGTGTTGGACTGCAGCTCTTAGCATTCCCAGCCAGCATGGGCAATGGCTGGGAATGCTGGGAGTTACAGTCCAATACATCTGAAGGAAACCAGGTGGGGGAAGGCTGTGCTAGCTGAATCCTCTGTGAGCTGCTTGCTGTGTGAAGGGGAGAGCCACATCTCCACAGATTGGAGGACACATGGTAGACACATGTCAGAGAGCCACAGCTGCTCTGGCTACCCACATCATGTATCCACAACATGTACTGACACACGCCTTCCCGTCACGCTTTATGATGTTCATGTGGCAAATATCACTTAAAGAGTTAATCGACTCGAAGAAAGCCAATTAATACAAAATATTAGTAAATGATTGATTTAATTTTACTCTTGGTTGAATTTTATTGTGTTAAACTGGATTCTGAGGTGTTATAGTCTGGTTTTTATTGTACATCTAGTATGCTATGTTAATGTCTCTAAATATCATGTGTTATTGTGGAGAAAGCCAACCTAAGCCCCCTGCCTGACACACACACACTCACCAAGGAGGGGCGAAGGAGACCCGGGGGGGGGGGGAGACAGCCAGTCTCCACAGATGCCAAAGGGGACAAACAACATCTTCATAGAATCACCCCAGGGGGGAAGGCAGGAAGCATCACCGGGTTTGTCAATGCTCTCGCATATCAGCCCCATCTACATAAGACTTGAATACCTCTCCAGAGCAGACACTTCGGCACCCCTAAGGAATGGCCACTCAACACCATAGGATGGGACCATTAAGCAAGTGGCTTCAAAGGGACCCCATGCCACTGGGGGGGGGGGAGGGCGTCACCCCACCTGACCCAAAAGGCCGCCCCTCAGGGAGGGTGTCAACCCACCTAATCACGGAGGGAAGGGCTACCTGAAACACCAAGGTATAAAACACCCTGCGCAAGGGAACTGGTGGCAGTTCAGCAATCTTACCCATGCCTGGGGTAAAGGAACGAAGGATCGGCAACCCCGAGTAGCAGCACCCGGCGCGCTCCAGCTAGCTGAAATCACTGGCCGCTTGGGTTGACCAGACCCCCGGGAAACCAAGCTGAAATCACTCACAAGCCGCTTGGGTAGACCGGGCCCCCGCAGGGAACCCAGCTAGCCGCTTGGGCAGACCAGGCCTCCGCCGGGAACCCAGCTAGCCGCGTGCGGTTGACCGGGCCTCTGCCGGGGCCCGAGCTGAACTAACTAGCTGAGAGCCCTGAAATCACGGTGTCCTTGAGACTTCTTGCTTGTTACTTTGTACCGTACTGATAACCTGTATTGCTGGCGTGGGTCTGAGTTTGTGAAGGTAATTTTGTAAATAAACTTGTTTTCTAAAAGATACTTTTGTGGCTATAAGTTATCCCTTTGTTCTGGGCTAAGGATGAGGCGCTGGGGACCTCGGAGAAGGCCCGCCCCAGGACTCGCTACCCCCTTAGCATTGAACCCGCGCAGAAGACCAGGTTGTCGGTCTTCCACTGTTATTCTACTGTTACCTGTCACCCTGACTCTGGGAAGAGATGATATAAATTATGGGATAAACCAATTAAATAAATAAAAAGGTTTGGGTGGGCATCTGATTAGGGGGAAAACAAATACCATAGCTGAAATTGAAAGATGGAAGTTGAATCTCTTTTGAAGTACCGGTAATCTCATCAGCAATTTATAAGCCTGTGGCTATGATTCTAAGAACACTTACTAGGGAGTAAGTCTCATCCAACTCAGTAAGCAAGCATAGGGTCACACTGCATGACTCATTTTCAAAAGTTATCTGGGTATTTAGGATTGTGAAAATCTTCAAAATATTTATTTATTTACCGCTTTTCTGTATCACCCATTAACAAAAAGTATTTGGGGCTGTTTATAGGAAAATTATAAATCCATAAAATATAAAAGTACAAGCTAGAACATAAACAACCAAAAAAATCACTGGGTTTGTCTTCAAATTTAGCATCAAGCAATAATTATTTGAATCACTTGTAAGGTCTCTGCTTTGCTAGATGTCAGGATTCCAGTTCTGAAATGCACTGAACACTTCCAATGCACACTGGCTTGGAAGTTCCTTCCTCAATCTTTCTTCTGCCCCCACCTGAATTCCACATCCTTTGCCTTTAGTTTGCAACTGAATGGAGTGCTTCTCCATTACTCACCTGTGCACCAACACTTGGGAATGTGCCCCTCCACTTTATCTCAGTAATTCATTGTAAGCGTGTTTTATAGAACATCCATTTCAGTTAAGCAGTCAGGCTTAAACACAGCTTTCAGCTTTAAAATGATTTATTTCCGTGAAGGTTATTGGCGAAGCCCAGGGAGAGTTACTGCCTCTGCCCTCCCCAGTCTACCACTCTTGCTTCAATGAGCAAGACAATATTGTGGTTTCACCCTGTGATATCACCACAGTAGGCTACGACTGTCCACTCATTTAAGAGTTTGTGCCTCCTGCCAGATACGAGGACTGATATGGCTACACACCTTATAAAAAACACAGTAGCTGTGTCATCTCTTCCCCCTCCCCTTTTAACAAGCATTACACAATGTCCAAGTATATTAGCGACTTTTACAAGGTTCAGAGTCAAGGGGAGGAAAATGCCCTTTTCTTCTGATTGCTGATGTGGAGAAGATTCCATGGGTGTCTTTGGATGGCAATAAATCACTAGCTTTTATTCATTTTCAATAAAATGTGTCTAGACGTTTAAAGCTACATCCATGAGTAGTGATCAAATTACTTCTGCATTTATTGCCAATGGTACATTTGTGTTACAGATTCATGGACTGCACCGCCTGCTTTTAAAGGCTAGTTCATACATTGCATGTTTATGGATACACCAAAGCATTTTGCATGTACTCCAAAACTGTACTATGTGTGTGTGTGCACAGCAGTGTGTTCCTAACCAACTCTGTTCTTACAGGTTTGTGTAGCGGGAAGCTGCAATTTGCGATGGTCATCATGCAAAGCCACCCATAAACTGAAATATGCACCCTAACATCTTTTGCAATATTGCAAGAGATCCAGCGGTGCATATCTTAGATTGTGTGGCAAAAGAGTTTGAAAGGTCAGGACTGCATACAAAATATGCCCTGTGTGGACTTTGTCCCTGATGCAGGGCCGGTGCTACCATTAGGCCAACTAGGCAGCTGCCTAGAGCACAGGGCTAAAGGGGGGCGCCAGAAACGCCTTGAAAAAAAATACAGCGCTGTCTCAAGTGGGAAGGGGGGCGCTAAATATCTGATCTTGCCTAGGGCACCAAACTGCCTTGCACCGGTCCTGCCCTGATGGATATAGCTCTGTTTAGATTGCCAGAAAGTTAAGAAATATATTTAATGCACAACTTTTGATTGGGGTTGCAATCCTATATGCACTTACGGTATCTGGGAGTAAGCCCCACTGAATTCAATGGAACTTATTTCTGAGTGGGCATTCATGTATAGTATTGCACTGTTAATATTGAAGGAATATGTTATTTAATGGTGTATAATCCGATGTTATTGTTAGTTTGCTTTACACTGTACATATGTTTTCATTCATATATTGTATATTGTTAGCTTTACTGGAAACCTGAAATTGGTTTCCCTGTTTTACAGTGAATACACTTATTGGAATACACACAGATCAGAACTATTATTTTGCCAGGCTACAGAGGGGGTTAAAATTTCTCATACACACACACACACACACACACACACACACACACTCCAAAAATGTGTATAACTTTATGGGGGAAATAGTACACGGAAGATTAAAAATGTGCTTCAGATAGATCAATTCATTTATTTATAAAAAGGTGTATAACTGACAAAAAATGCAGAACCATCAGTGGCATGTGTGAGATCAGTTTAAGTTATAGCCTTTCATTTTGCATTCTGTTTTTTACCCCATGTTCTAGGAATCCTCAAGTGCATTTGTACTGATTAAAGAATGCACATGTAATTAATTGGACTTTGTATGAACACAGTTAGCTCAAATAATGTAAGAACACTGGGTGTGAACAATACAGCTTGAATCAGATTCAGCTTAATCCTGTACCATGCTTAGAACCATAAGCAGTGAAGAACTTTTGTGCTTAGTTTTTATGCAATTTCATTGACTTTGATTGTGTTACTCATAATATACCGTATGTCATTGTGGCATTGGGTACTTCATACAAGCAAGCTAAAACTACGCCATAACCAGAAAGACTCAAATCATTGTGAGTCAACTGGAAGGAAAACTTTAGAAATAAGTGCAAAGTGGAGGGTGGAACAGTTGCCAAAGAAACAGATAGTAAATCTGTCTTTGAAATATATGGGCTATAATGTTTAATCAATTAGTCAGTTAGATTTAATCAATCAACAATGCAACCCTATATATGACTAACTGGAAGTAAGTCTCATTGTTTTCAGTGGGGCGGACTCCAAGATAAGTGTATTTAAGGTTGCAGCCTAAAACATTTTGAATAAAAATACTCCTGCTTAATTGCAGCAAATGTTATATATATACACACTTATAAAAGCTGCAGATGGCAAGCACTGGCTCAGAAGAAGCATATGTGAGAGGGGAAATACCTCCTCTAAAAATAATTCCTCCTGCAGCAAGTGAATTCATCAATTAAAAACAAAGTATGCTTTTATTTGGGAACTCCACCCCCATGTGAAAATTTATGCCATTTGGGGAAGGCAGGGGTCATCCCTTCCGTGCAATCACCACTATGTTTTAGACCACATACAATTATTCCTCAGGAGCACTTATATTTGTTGCCCACTTACTGATTCTACCCAATGCTTGATAATAAAATCTTGAATAAACCTACATACTAAACATACATGCCTTAAGGCACAAATGATTTCACTTAAAAAAGAGTGATGTTTTGCCATGTGTTGTTAACATCACTATAATTACTGTGATGTAAATATAAGCAATGGCAAGAAATGCTCTTGAATTCACTGCTTTGTGAAATTTCATCTTGAATAAATTCAAGAGTAAACCTTTAAATGTTGTTGAGAATCTTGACCCCTTCCCACTCAGATTTGGTCTGTCACACACACATACACAATGACTGGGTTCAGACAACACGATAACTCACACTCAAGGATTGAGTATGGGTTGAGTGTGGGTTGTTGTTGAACCATGGGTTGTCACTGAAGTGTTTGTTATCCATGAACAACCCATGAAGAGAACCCATGGTTCATTGTTAAGTTGTGAACTGTGGATTGTTCACCATGGTTTGTTATCTCGGCTGGCTTCAGACAACACGATAACCCACGTTTCAGCAACAACCCATGGTTCAATGACAACCCACACTCAACCCATACTCAACCCTTGAGTGTGGATTATTGTGTTGTCTGAACCCAGTCAGTCAGAATTGGCACACCTGGCTGACAGCAGTTTTTAACCTCAACATTTGTTGTATTGCCCATGTAGTCTGTAATAGTCACAGGGTATACTCCAGGGATGGGGAACATATGGTCCTCCACATGTTGTTGGACTGCATCTCCCATCAGCTCTAGCCAGCATAGCTAACAGTGAGGGATCATGGGAGTTGCAGTCCAACATCAGCCTGGATTCAGTTTCAGAGAAGCTCTCGGGGGCTGCATTCTAGTGGTGGTGAGGCCAAGGCAAAAGGGGCAGGGGTGATGGCAAAAATGGAGGGGCCCAAAATACGAACAATACTGCCATATTTTAGGTTACTGCCAGTAATGGTAACTTAGGAGAGGCATTTCAATCTTTTAGAATGGGGGAAAAACTGCACGAAAGCCAGGAAAGCACCAGCTGATCAGTGGTAAGGGGGAAAGGAGGTGGGGCATGGCCATCTGGGGAACCCAAAGGGCTGGATTGGGATGCAAGGCTGGCTGGCCTTGGCCCCTGAGGTTCTGCACCCTTGATCTATAGCAGTGTTCTCCAACCTTGGGTCCCCAGATGTTTTTGGCCTACAACTCCCAGCATACCCCAGCCAGCATAGCTGGCTGGGGCATGCTGGGAGTTGTAGGCCAAAAACATCTGGGGACCCAAGGTTGGAGAACACTGATCTATAGGGAGACATATTCCCCAACCCTGCAATATTGCATCTTTAAATCAGTGGAGTTCCTGAGTCTCCACTGATGAGCCCCTATCTTTCTTTAATTATTTTTTAAAAGTCTTAGGGCGCAATCCTATGCACGCTTAGACAGAAAAAAGGCCTTCAGCTCCCAGCATGCTGCAACTGGGAGTTGTAGGCCTTTTTTCTGTCTAAACTTGCATAGGATTGCGCCTTTAGAAAATGAATAACAACCATCATAATTATTCTCTGCGTAAGGAGAAAGTGGCATTTCTTTGTGCCAGATTATAAAAGGGCATTAGCTATAATTGCTCCCATTGGACACAGACCATTGATTTGACAGTTATAGGCGTACAACTTGCCAAATTACACGCCCGCAGCTGAATGGCATTTAAATACAAAATGTATCAAGTGATTGCTGTTTTCAGAGCAGGAAACATAAACGGTGTAATTTTATTATACAAAGTGTCGTTAGATTCCTTACAAAGAAAATATTTTTTTGCATTCCTTTAGGCAAACAGTTAATGTTCAAAGAGTACTTGGTGGCGGGGAGTTCAAAAGGTTGCTGGCTGCAGTACAGATATGAAAATGATTGAAATTTTTATTCTCGCTTTTTGTCTTGGCCAAGTCTTGAAAGCTATAAACTACTCCAGGGAAGGTAAAGCTAGCATGGAGGACTTCTTCAGAACGTTTCTTTTGCAATTTTCTTAGTCAGGGACAGTCCAAGACATTTTGCTGCCTGAGGTAGCTACCTCCTGCCTAATGATAATGGTGACCTTGCTTACAGATGAAATTTATTATCATTGACTGGGTTCAGACAACATGATCACCCACACTCAAGGGTTGAGTATGGGTTGAGCGTGGGTTGTCGTTGAACCATGGGTCGTTGCTGAAACATGGGTTATCATGTTGTCTGAAGCCAGCTGAGATAACAAACCATAGTGAACAATCCACAGTTCACAACCTAACAATGAACCATGGGTTCTCTTCATGGGTTGTTCATGGATAACAAGCCATGGCTTGTTAACACAGCTGGGTTCAGACAACACTATAACTTACGTTTCAACGACAACCCACACTCAATCCATACTCAACCCTTGAGTGTGGGTTATCGTGTTGTCTGAACCCAGTCATTATTTTGCCTTATGGTGACTCAAAGGAAGGCCTTCTTTGTGGTAGCCCCACATTGTGGAATTGTGGAATGACATCCCCTTAGAGATCCAGCAGGCACCTGTGGTTCAGGTGTTCTGCCAGTTAATAAAAACTTATTTACTCTTGCAGGCATTCCTGGACACTAATTTTTAGTATCTCCTATTGAATGATTGAATTTTGGTTGTCTGCTGTATCTTTTATTGTGGTTTTATTGTACTAGTCCTATTTTGTACACTGCCTTGTTATCTTTTTAAGATGAAAGGTGGTCTATAAATAATTTTAATATTATTATTATTATTATTATTATTATTATTATTATCATCATCAACAACAACAACAACAACTAAATAATAATGCCTTTTCACACAAGGCATACTTGCTCTGAGCGGAAAACAGTATGAACAAATTAGCAGAGCACCTTTTGAAAAGCTGGTGTATTTTTCAGACTTCAGAAGCCTGACTCAGGTTGGCTTAGGGCATTAAATAATTAAAGCTGGACTCCCCAAATATGAGTATAATTCAACATAACTACCTCATGAGGCTGTTCCTATGGATTGCTTTAGCTGCAGCAGTGCAAATGCAATGGGGAGGGGCAAGCTTTTTTTGCCGATCAGCAGCTGTTAGTTAGGAGAGTGAATCAAACTGTAGACTTCTTCCTTCGTTCCCCAGGGAAGCTGGAAAAGAGCAGGGGTGAGGTAGGAAACCTCAGGCAGGCCGCCCTTATGACCTCCCCCAATGCCACCACCTCTGCCCCTGATCCAGAGTTCCACTTGCACTCTGTTGTGCTCTGACACAAGCAAGGTTCCCATTCTCTTCCATTGAAGTAGGAGCTCCACGCATACGCACACATCCCTTTTGTATGAATCGAACTCCACCCCACCCCCAACAATATGTGTGTGATGGAACCTTCACATTATGTGGGGGAAGTTGAGACACTCCCTGTGAATTTGGGAGCTCTCACAGCCCACATGAACCAAGATGAAATGCTCCGGAGCTGGCTGCTGCAGTTCCATGTTGTTCAAAGATTGCATTTGACACACCTAGTGAGTTCCATGCCATAATTAGGTGAGATAAACTGTCTCGTGAATGCTGTGCAATTGACCTCTTCCCTTTATTGTTTTTGCAGCACATTGTCTTCGTTGGATAACGTGGGCACAGATCCCATTTATACTGCAGTCAATAAGTTATACTCTCTTATTGCTTGATGGCCCCAAATGAATAACTGACATCAGCAGAAGTAATTAAGTGGTTTTCCTTTTTAAACACAATAGGCACTTTGCACTCAGATGTGGAGTTTATTTCAATTATTAGCACATTTCCTTCCAGTGTTTTTGTTGTTGGTTGTTACTTCTGGCTATTTATCTCTGGGCATGTTTGTACAATGTGACAACCCACCCTGAGTATAAACTACACAGTGTGGGTTGTTCATGGAACAACCCATGGTGCATCTGACAGACCATCGGCCTCACCATGGGTTGTTCTTCCCCTCCTTCTCCCTCAGTCCTCCAGCTGGTATCCCAGTGTCCCTTGTGGCACAACCTGTCTTGTCTCCTTTGTCCCCACTCCAGTCATGACCCCTTTTTGTCCACCACAGGGTTGGGTGTCCCCCCCGAGTTTAAAAAAAGTGCAGTTGGATCATTTTTTAAAAAAATCAGTCCCAGAAATATGCACAAATGTGGGGTTATTTTAAAAAATTGTGGTGGTGGTTGGTCTTTCGCAGTTGTGCATTTCTGATGACTGTCAGAAATATATGTAGTCTTGGCTGGTCAATGCCCTTGTCTGTTTCAACTATCAAATGGTAACAGATTGATAAGGAAAGACTGCATATAGACTTTGTTGGAAATAGTAATATTGCCTGCATAAAATCAATCAAGTGATGTAACTACTGATTGGAGTGGGAGTTAACTAAAGAAACCTCTCCTCCCTACTTTCCGCCTCTCTAGCCAGAGCTCTGCTGCTTTCTATCTACTTCCTGCTTCTTTGTGGAAGTTAGGTGGCTCTCTGCTCTCTCCCTTCTCCCAATGTGGAGGATGCAAGTCAGAGCTGGCTTCCAGCCAGAGATCTTCTATAATGAAACTAATCTGCCTATATTTATCCTGCATATATGTGAATGATCTGTAAGTAAGAACTGATAAATGTCTTTCGTTTTAAACCTTGTATGGACATTCCGTTCCTTTTTAACAGCCTTAATAGACAAGAGTTTAGCAACTCATGTGGTGGAACCAGTTTCAATAAAGCAGGCTGTGCTTAAGGAAGAAACTCTGCTTTGTCCTAATCAGTTTAGAACTGACTCCTTTTAACCATATCCTCCAACAGACTTGTTACTCATGATGGGTTGCCATGTCATGCGAACCCAGCCTTTGTGAACTTGTGTTGTTTATAATGCCTGGGTTCAGATGACACATTAAGCCACCTGGGTTTATAAGCCCAGGTGGCTTAGCGTGTTGTGTGAACCTGCCATGGCTTCTTTGGGGTGGCCTATAAGCCCAGCTTCTGGGTCTTATAAGCCACTCCCAAGAAGCCATGGCTTGTTGTAGGGTTTATAAATCACCCCTGGGCTTAAAGTGTCATATGAACCCAGATGACACAACATGCCCTGGGTAGCCAAAACCTGTACAGAGTCGCTGGGCAAGAATAGCAAAAAGTGGCTTGCCACTCTGGCCAAGTGCCTCTGGGTGAGCGGGGTGTGTGTGTGCCATCCTCCAGAGGAGGAGGAGGAGGCTGATGACGGTGCACCTGGCCATCCTGCGCTCGCTGCAGTGGCTGCAGGGTGGCTGTGGAGACAAGGCGGGCAGTAGGGAAGAGGAGGTTGCTCCAACTGCCTGGCTGGCATGTTCTCTTCTCCCTGCTGCCCTGCCTGCTGTTTTGCCTGGCAGAGGATGAGCTGTGCTGTGCTCTGCCGTCCCTAGAGGTCTACTCATGAGTTAGGGTGAGGGCTGTCAGATCCCTGCTCCTCTCCCGTGGTGTCCCCTGAGATCCCTGCATCAGGCACAGTGGGGGGGGGGGGCAGGCAAAATTTAAGCCTAAATTTAAGGCTTAAAGTGTCTTCTGAACCCAGCCAATGTATCAATTTGGGATCCAGCCATTCATTTATTGTAACACTTTTGCTTTTTTGGTTTGAAATGTAGTATTCCTTTCTCTTGCAAATCTTCTGCATTATATAGAGCAGCCTTCCCCAACCTTGTGACCTACAGCTCCCATCTTCCCAGCCAGCATGGAGATGAGAGGGAAAGCAGGACCATCCCACCAGCCCTGCTGAAAGACCTCCCGCATGAAGGCTCCTCCTCCCTCCACGGTCATCATCATCAGCCATTCCAGCAGGTGGCACAGAGGGGGAGATGAGAGAGGAAGCAGGGCCACTCCACTCCACCAGCTCTGCTGAAAGTCTGCTTATTTTTTCCCTCTTCTCTTCCAATCCCTTTTTCCTTGCGTGTCATGTCTTTTTAGACTGTAAGCCTGTGGGGAGAGACTGTCTTGTTTTACCGATTGTATGTAAGCTGCTCCAGGAGGCTTTTTGGCTGAGGAGCGGGATAAAAATGAAGAAATGCTAGTTGAGGGATGATGGGAGTTGTACTCCTAACACATCTGGAGGGCAATAGGTTGGGGAAAGCTGATATAGATAAAATGCAATAACCTCATTCATAGAATCATAGAATCATAGAAAAGTAGAGTTGGAAGGGGCCTACAAGGCCATCGAGTCCAACCCCCTGCTCAATGCAGGAATCCAGGTCAAAGCATCTCTGACAGATGTCTGTCCAGCCGCACCTTGAATGCCTCCAGACTGGGAGAGCCCACCACCTCCCTAGGTAGTTGATTCCATTGTCTTATTGCTCTGACAGTCAGGAAATTTTTCCTGATGTTTAGGTGGAATCTAGGTTCCTGTAACTTGAGCCCATTATTCCGTGTCCTGCAAACTGGGATGATCGAGAAGAGATCTTTGCCCTCCTCTGTGTGACATCCCTTCAAATACTGGAAGAGTGCGATCATATCTCCCCTCAGTCTCCTCTTCTGAAGGCTAAACATGCCCAGTTCTTTCAGTCTCTCCTCATAGGGCCTTGTCTCCAGTCCCTTTATCATCCTTGTTGCCCTCCTCTGAACCCTCTCCAGTTTGTCTATGTCCTTCTTAAAGTGAGGTGCCCAGAACTGGACGCAGTACTCAAGATGAGGCCTAACCAGTGCCGAGTAAAGGGGAATTATCACTTCCCGCGATTTGGAAGCTATACTTCTATTAATACAGCCCAAAATTGCATTTGCCTTCTTTGCAGCCACGTCGCATTGCTGGCTCATATTCAGTTTGTGATCTACCACAATTCCAAGATCCTTCTCACTTGTAGTATTGTTGAGCCAAGTGTCCCCCATTCTGTAACTCTGCATTTGGTGTCCTCTCCCTAGGTGCAGCACTTGGCATTTATCCCTGTTAAATTTCATTCTGTTGTTTTCGGCCCAGCGCTCCAGCCTATCGAGGTCACTTTGAATTTTGTTTCTGTCTTCCAGAGTATTAGCTGTTCCACCCAACTTTGTGTCATCTGCAAATTTGATAAGCATTCCCTGTACCTCCTCATCCAAGTCATTAATAAAAATGTTGAAGAGCACCGGGCCCAGGACCGAGCCCTGTGGTACCCCGCTCGTTACCTCTCCCCAGTTCGAGAAGGAACCATTGATAAGCACTCTTTGAGTCCGATTCTTTAGCCAATTGTGGATCCACCTGATAGTTGTTCCATCTAGCCCACTCTTAGCTAGCTTACTAATCAGGATATCATGAGGCACTTTGTCGAAAGCTTTGCTGAAGTCCAGGTATATAATGTCCACAGCATTCCCACAGTCCACAAGGGAGGTTACCCGATCAAAAAATGAGATCAGATTAGTCTGACAGGATTTGTTCTTGACAAATCCATGCTGGCTTCTAGTAATCACTGCATTGTTTTCAAGGTGCTTGCAGACTGACTTCTTTATAATCTGCTCAAAAATCTTCCCAGGGATTGATGTCAGACTGACTGGCCTATAGTTCCCAGGTTCCTCCTTCTTGCCCTTTTTGAAGATGGGAACAACATTCTTACTGCAGTATTCATATATGCTCAAGAGCACAACTCTGTTGGTTTTGCATATGATCATGAGATTTAATTATGAAAAGAAAAACACAGCGGATGCATTTTTAAAAGCCAGCAATTAAATGGAAAGACACATTTAACATCAGGCCTAGCTTGGATCCTAATGTGCTGCTTTCCCAGTTGAAGTATCCTCCCACTCTTGAAGCTGTTGCTAACTCTATGGGTGGGGGATGGTACTATGGGTACCTATCTTTTCCTCCATGGAGGCTAAGAAAGTCTTAGGGGAGGGAAGAGGGAACCAGGCAGGAAAATTGGGTGTGTGCCCACGTGTGGGAGAAATGTTAAACATGACTTCTGAAAGTCATGAAAGTATCAGTACAGAAAGTTTATGTCTGAAAGTATCAGTACAGCACAGCAGCCAGTCTGGTCCCAAAGTGGAAAAGGCCTCTTTGAAATTATTTAAAGAAAATGTTAAACATGCCTTCCCCTGGCATCACTGCCCCAATCCATTTCAGTTACGGTAATCTTGAGAGATCCAGTCGTGTGTAATTTTGGCCTTCATTTTTGAGGTGCTGCAGGAATCTTTTGTTGTTTTCATCATTTTGGGAAGGCCAGACACTAGTAAGGAACCCGAGAAGTCTGAAGAAGACCTTCACAAGTTTTGTGTCTCACACCAGTGTCAAAATTTTCTGACCAGGTAAAAATATGCATTGCTGGCTGCTCCTTACAATTTAAATATGCTATTGGGGGTTGTGTAATGTCAGGAAAAGATGTATCCAGGGTAACTAATAATAAAAGATAAAACACCATACCATCAATTAAAAATAAAACCAATACAATATATAGTGCTATGTTGATTATTGTCCCAATATGTACATGAGCCTCTTTTACAGGGGGATAAGACTATCAATTGCTACTAGTCATGCTACCTCCAGGATCATAGACATCATGCCTTTGAATACTCATTGCTGGGGAGTCATTAATACTCATTGCAACCTTACCTATTTTTCTTCCCTCTGCCAAAGACACGAACCGCAGACTCCACAGTGTTCACTGATGTTTCAAAGATGAAGGAAATAATTCTAGAACATGGGAACCCCTTTCCTGATAAGTCATGTAAAGGGGTCAGTGTTATAATAAGGTTGGTAATGCCAGAAAATATCCAGTATGACATTCTTTGGGGCAAAGCTACAAGAAATGTTTATGTCTGAAAGTATCAGTACAGCACAGCAGCCAGTCTGGTCCCAAAGTGGAAAAGGCCTCTTTGAAATTATTTAAAGATTCTGCCAAATACAACAACACAAAACTCATGGGCCAAATTGAGCTTTGAGAAGAGAGAAATCTTCTATTTAGATTTATCATTGCAATGAGGAGTCTGCCACACTTGGAAAGTATAAGTTCTCAGCTCTCCCAAGGAACCACTTCACTTGCAATGGTGTGGCGGACCGAACCTGGTCCGTTGCACGGGTTCGGTACCTTAGGGGTTAACTGGCACCGAAGTCCTGCCCTATGCGGTTGTCAAAACCTTTTCTCCCAGCCGCGAGTGAAATTGACAGAGAATCCCCTCCAGAACACAGGGAAGCAACAATCTAGTCAGTTTCAGCAAAGTTTAATGGAGCAGAACTAATAGACTACAGGAATTTTACAGTATAAACAGAACAGTCGGAAACGGAAGTATTCAATTTGCTTTCTAGGAGGCTTTGCTCGAATGCAGAATATTACCTGACACCAGAGACTCTGACTCTAGGTTCTAACGTAGCAGTTTGCTTTGCCGATCACCGGGCATCCCACCCGGGGTTGGAAGTTGCTTGGTTCTAGCCAGAGCTAGCGACCTGACCTGTGCAAGCCTGCACAGTGTTCCCAACAACCTCTGGTCCTTTGGCACATCCTTTTCTACCCCTTACACCCCCTCCCCACCCTTGCTGACCAGGTGGGCGAGGCGGTGGCTCTTTTGGTATTGACTCCTCCTGGGTGTTTTGGAGCACTTTGGGGTACTTTGCAGCTCTTTGAGACTGTGCCCCCACCCTCTCCGGAATGTTATGTGCCCTATTGTGCAGATGTGGATTGTGCCTCCTTCTGCCCAGAACTGTGTCTCCTATGCCCTGGGTGGGGATTATGCAGCCGGATGGCGAGTGGAACGAGAAAAACAAGTCAGGGATCGGTGTGCCAGGGTTCAAGGTGTCAGGGTTCAATGTGTGCTCTGGCTTTCTCTCCAAATGGATACATGCTTTCTGTCTCCTTACATATGACAACGCAAAAGTCAGTCATGCCCTAGGCTCTGTCCCCTGCACTCTCACACACTGGTTTCTCTCTTTAAAAACAAAACAAACTTTTTTCCTTTACAAAATAATCTTCCATTCCACAAGAAATCAATAGCTTTATTTTTAAAATTCCATGCACATGGACTTGCATATTAACAACCCCCACTATAAGGCCTGAAATGTCTTGGGCAATATCCAGTGGGAATGATGACCACTAGTGCAACAGGAAATTAGCGCTGGCTAGTGCAACCCAGGAAACTAGCTGAAAGGATCACTTCTGGAAGGGGACAGGTCAGCCTTCTGTCTCATTCTGGAAACCAGTTTTTGCTAGTTTCTGCTTGGGCTAGCCAGCACTAGTTTCCCATTGTGCTAGTGGTAGTTCCTGCCGCATTAGATACTGCCATTTGGGGGGTGCGGGTGGCGGCCATCTTTTTGTTGACACTTCTATTGAATAGTTAGTAAGTCTCCTGCAGAAGTGTTGCCAAATCCCTGAAGATTTTCTCCCATTCCACATAGTTCTAAATGCCATAGAATGTGACTCTTAGCAACAAACCATGTGCAGACAAACCAGGAAAATGAGCCGGTGTGTTGTATGCATGTGAATTGAAATCATATGCACAGTTCAAAGTTGTCCTTGAAAAGGCCCTAGTTTTATCCAGCAGAGGTATTCTTATATTCTTATGACATACCACATGCTTCCTCCTGGACTGTTCTTTGTATTTTAAGGGTGGTCAGTAAGTTTTTAAATCATGCCAAATGTAACACGGCTTTTAATTTCATGCCGTTGCATACAGCCAGAGATATGATGCTCCCCACCCCAGTTCTTACAATGAAGAAAGGGAGGGGGAGAGCAGTGGGCTGTACCCCCTGCCCAGTCAAAATGTGTGGGCACAGAGGAAGAGACGAATACTGAAAAAAGAGCCTGGCGGGTGAATATGCACAAAATTAGATTCAAACAACTTTCAAAAGTTTAATAGTACTGGGAAAACTAAAGGAGGGGTATGGACAATGACTGGGATAGAGAAAAATGTGAAATATGGTCCAAAGAACCATTGCTAGCACTAAAGAATGTTATGGAAAGATCCGTACCTCTAATGTACGAATGTTAGTGTCAAAAGCCTAGTGTCTAGGAATAGATCACTAATCAGGACAGGACTTCACTGTAGGTCAGACTGCATAAGCTAGTAGCAGAACAAATCTCTATTAGCTACAAATGTTGTTCTATAGTGACAGCTAAGAAACAAAACCGAAACAAACTTGGATCATGCAAAAATCAAGTAGTACAGATATGGTCTAAACATATGGGCATAATTACTTAATTCATTGATGCAGATTGTGTCTCCTGATATTTATTTATGAATTAACATTAAATCTTTTCCCCATCCCCACAAGTCTTGAAGACATGCCAGCATTATAACACTACACAGAACCTTGTTTTTTGTTAGTTTTTTTTTTTTTTTAAGAGTGGGAATCGCAACTTGCCACCATATCCACTCCATGTTTCTTTTCACAGGAAACTCTTGTATGTGATACATCTCCCCCTCCCTTTTTAAGCCCAAGAGAAAGCAGTTCAGCATTGCAAGCAATAGCAAAAATAAAACAAAACACTGAATATGTTTTTCCACTTCTTGAAACCAATTTCCCATTGTACAGCTGAAAGTGAATTGTTTTGAAGATTCCTGACGGACATATCCATCACTACCTTCTGTTAAAGTTATCAGATGGGGAAAAAATATTTTAAGATTTAAAAGTTTCAAGATGTCTGAGAAAAGCAGTCATATCCATAGTTTCTATGATATTTGTTCCCCAGTAAAAGTATTCATTTTGGGGCACTAAATAAATCGGTTAGTTTAGGAGGGCTTGCTTTGGTAAGCCACAGCTTAATAAAAGAGGTCCAATTGTTACCTGTAATATCATATATTGGGCAGAAAGATTCATCTTTTTGCCTTTTTGTTTCCCTATATACACTCATGCTTTATGATTCACTCAGAAAATAAAACTAACAAAGCAGCAATGTTTGCTAGATAATTGCTTCCCAAACTTTTGAGGAATGCTGGAACTAGAAGCAGCAGCAGAAGGAACACTATCCAAGGGGGCTGCACAGAGGACTTTTGTTACCAGTGTGTTCCTCGCTGCCCCACTCCTATGTGCTATTTTCTCCAGGAATGGAAATCAGCTCATTCACATGGTGAGGTACAACATTCACATTCAGATTCACATGAGCAGAACATGTGGTTCAATGTAAGCAAGTGTAAAATGATGCATGTTGGGACAAAAAAATCCCAACTTCATATATACACTGATGAGGTCTGAGCTAGCGATGACTGACCAAGAAAGAGGTCTTGGGGTTGTGGTGGACGACTCCATGAAGATGTTGACCCAGTGTGCAGCTGCTGTGAAAAAGGCAAATTCCATGATAGGCATAATTAGGAAAGGAACTGAAAATAAAACTGCCAAGATCATGCTGCCCTTATACAAATCTATGGTGCGATCACACTTGGAATACTGTGTACGGTTTTGGTCACCACACCTAAAAAAGGATATTGTTGAATTGGAAAAGTGCAGATAAGGGCAACTAAAATTATCAAGGGGCTGGAGCAACTCCCCTATGACGAAGGATTACAACATTTGGGACTAGAGGTGCATCCAAACCTGAGTTGGGGGCTCTCCGCGCCCCCGACTCGATTCTCCGCGGGGGCGCGCCCCCCGACCTGATCTTCTGAGTGGCGCGGAGAACTTATCCGCGCCACTCGATCCGCCTTCTCCAGTCCCGTCGCGTCACTTCCGGGACCGGAAATGACGTGACGGGACCCTGCGCAGGCGCAGAGCGTGCCTGTCGTGTCATTTCCGGTCCTGGAAGTGACATGATGGGACCGGAGCAGGCCATGCGGGTGGCTCACCGCAGAGAGGTGAGCTGCCCCGAAGAAAAAGGTAAGGCCTCGCCGGGCGTGAGCGGGGCCAATTTCGGCCTCCGTTTTGCCCGGCGAGGCTCGTTTATGCAACTCTATCTGGAACTATAGCTTAGAGAAAAGGTGAGTGAGGGGAGAATTGTAGAGGTGTACAAAATTGTGTATGGCATGGAGAAAGTGGATAGGGAGACTGTGGAGAGAAATCCTGATAGAACATACACTTTGCCCCACATTCCACCTGCATAATCTCCGCCTGGGGCAGGAGAGCCCAGTTCGCGACACATTTACATGCTGATGGTCTCCAAGTACCCTCAATGGTCTGCCAAACACCCTCAATCACCCTTCCAAGCACCTTTGATGGGCCATAGTCAAAGTGGCCCCAAAACCAAAGTGCATCGAAGCACGGAGTGGGTCCTCAGCTCAGGCCAGCCTGGACAATCAACCCCTAAGCGGAGCGCCTGAGTACAGGAGTGTAAGTTCTTAGTTGCTAGTGCAGTGATGGCAAACCTTTTTGAGGCCGAGTGCCCAAACTGCAACACAAAACCAACTTATTTATTTCAAAGTGCCAACACTGCAATTAAACCTGAATTAAACCTGTTTTTAAACACAGCAATTAAACTTGTGTGTGTGTGTGTGTGTGTGTGTGTGTGACAGAGAGAGAGAGAGAGAGAGAGAGAGAGAGAGAGAGTCCTGCCTTTCCTCGCCACTGCCCTCCTCCAGGTCAGCCTCCTGGCCTGCTGCGCCGCCGCCTGGCGGAGCCTCCTGAGGTGGGACTTGGACCAACAGCCCTCCGGCCACTCCGGCCTCTTTGCTGCCAGCATGCCCGGGCCGCCCTCCGCAGCACCGGGCCGAAGAAGAGCCCTGCGGCACCCGCAAGCTCGCTTCCCGAGGGGACGCATCTCGGGCTGCGGAAGGGTTGCGGAGGCAGTGCCGGCTGCAGGGAGGCGGCCCACGTGCCCTGCGAAGAGCGGTCGGTCGGTCCGGAGCGGGCGCTCCTGTCAGCCCCACCCGCCACGTCATGGCCTGAGCCTGCGCGTGGGGCATGACGCCACCTCGCGCCGCTGGCGGGGAGCGTTGGTGCCAGCCAGTGACGCTGCAGCGAAAGGCGCTCCCAGCCAGCCTCTCCGCCTGGGTGGTCACCGGGGCGACAGTAGCTCTCCAGGCCTGCCCACCCCGCCCTGGGAGGACCTTCTCGGCCCTTCCCTGGCAGAGGCAGAGGCCTGCGGGATGCTGGGCAACGTGCAGCGGGCAGGAGCAGTCGCTCCGCCTGCCTCCATCCTTCAGTGGTTTCGCCCCCGTGCCCCCAAAGCCACTCGAGGGCTGGCGACCTATGGCTCGCATGCCCACAGAGCGGTCCCTGCATGCCAGCTGTGACACGTATGCCATAGGTTCGCCATCACTGGCCTAGTGTATACTCTCTGTTGTTAGTTGAGAATAGCATAGATTCTCGTTTGTTATTTTGTAGTTCTGACTGTGTGTAACAAGGTACTTCCCTTTTGTCAATTTCACTCCCCTTATCTGCCTTTCCAATTTGTATTTGTTTACTATTCAATAAACTTTCTTTTGCTTTCCCCTAAGCATAGTTTCGCTTTGATTCAGTGCTAAATTCCAGTGTTTATGACCCAAGCTGAACCGGGGATTGCAAACGGGAGTTCTAAGCTGTCAGTGAGAGATGCGGAACTCCCGTTTTTGCAGGAAAGGACCGGCGGCGGTCCTTCACAGAGTCATTTTTCTCCCTCTCTAATAATACTAGAATATGGAGTCATCCCATGAAGTTGATTGGTGGGAGATTCAGGACAAACAAAAGGAAGTACTTCTTCACACAGCATATAGCTAAAGTATGGAATTTGCTACCACAAGATGTAGTGATGGTCACCACCAGTTTGGATGGCTTTAAAAGGGGATTAGACAAATTCATGGAGGACAATGCATTCTCCCAGCAACACTCCTTTGAATATCATTGGGGATTTGTCTGGAGGGCCCCTGGTCTTACAGGCCTGGTGGGGGTGGGTGGGTGCAGGAAGTTGTCACTTGAACTGGGGAGATGAAAAATCCCTGAGCACAGGCTGAACTCCTTATACAGCAGGGGTTCTCAACCAAGGGGGAATTCCACATGGGGGGGGATTTTAGGGTTTCAGGGGAGGGAATTGGGACCACAGACTCAAACTGTTGGAATACTAATCTTTCTACAAATTACAATTCTACAGATTGTACATAATCTACAGGACATCACACCTTATTGTATGGCACGGATTAAATTAAAAATAAATATAAATATTCACTTGCTATCTGTGGAAATATTCCATTTATAGTTATATATTATATGCATATTATTTGGAATGCAACTTTTGAGTCAGACAATCTTGGAAAGGGGGGAATGGCATTCTGACATATGGTGAAAAGGGTGCATGGGGCAAAAAAGGTTGAGAACCACTGATATACAGCATTTCACATCCCAACCATTGACTTGTGTTTTTAGTTTATTCTTCAGTGGGCATTACATGCCTTTAAATGTCTGAATAATCATCCAACATTTTGACATTTTTCTGACACAACTTTAACTAATTTGATCAAGTGGAAGACCGACAACCTGGTCTTCTGCGTGGGTTCAATGCTAAGGGGGTAGCGAGTCCTGGGGCGGGCTTTCTCTGAGGTCCTCAGCGCCTCACCTTTGGCCCAGAACAAAGGGATAACTTATAGCCACAAAAGTATCTTTTAGAAAACAAGTTTATTTACAAAATTACCTTCACAAACTTAGACCCACGCCAGCAATACAGGTTATCAGTACGGTACAAAGTAGCAAGCAAAAGCCTCAAGGACAACGTGATTTCAGGGCTCTCAGCTAGTTAGTTTAGCTCGGGTCCCGGCAGAGGCCCGGTCAACCGCACGCTGCTAGCTGGGTTCCCGGCGGAGGCCCAGTCTACCCAAGCGGCTAGCTGGGTTCCCGGCGGAGGCCCGGTCTACCCAAGCGGCTAGCTGGGTTCCTGGCGGAGGCCCGGTCTACCCAAGCGGCTAGCTGGGTTCCCGGCGGAGGCCCGGTCTACCCAAGCGACTAGCTGGGTTCCCGGCGGAGGCCCGGTCTACCTAAGCGGCTTGTGAGTGATTTCAGCTTGGTTTCTTGGGGGTCCGGTCAACCCAAGCGGCCAGTGATTCCAGCTAGCTGGAGCGCGCCGGATTCTGCTACCCGGGGTTGCTGATCCTTCGTTCCCTTACCTCAGGCATGGGCAAGATTGCTGATCAGGTCTAGAGAAAAGTTCC
This sequence comes from Shinisaurus crocodilurus, assembly GCA_021292165.1. Classification (NCBI taxonomy): domain Eukaryota; kingdom Metazoa; phylum Chordata; class Lepidosauria; order Squamata; family Shinisauridae; genus Shinisaurus; species Shinisaurus crocodilurus. Next base: position 161,344,607 of record CM037880.1, read on the forward strand.
CTTGTGCAGGGTGTTTTATACCTTGGTGTTTCAGGTAGCCCCTCCCTCCGTGATCAGGTGGGTTGACACCCTCCCTGAGGGGCGGCCTTTTGGGTCAGGTGGGGTGACGCCTCCCCCCCCCCCCGTGGGATGGGGTCCCTTTGAAGCCACTTGCTTAATGGTCCCATCCTATGGTGTTGAGTGGCCATTTCTTAGGGGTGCCGAAGCGTCTGCCCTGGAGAGGTATTCAAGTCTTATGTAGATGGGGCTGATATGCAAGAGCATTGACAAACCTGGTGATGCTTCCTGCCTTCCCCCCTGGGGTGATTCTATGTAGATGTTGTTTGTCCCCTTTGGCATCTGTGGAGACTGGTTGTCTCCCCCCCCCTGGGTCTCCTTCCCCCCTCCTTGGTGAGTGTGTGTATGTCAGGCAGGGGGCTTAGGTTGGCTTTCTCCACAGATCAAAATTGCATGTAGCCATGTTGGCCCATTAGAAAAATTTCCACAAAAGAAACTAGGATAATATCTTTATTTGGATGAAACAGAAAGCCACTGAGAGATTTATTTACGTATATAAAATATAATATAAAATATAATAAATAAATAAAATATAAAGAGAAGCACTTCAGAACTCTTAATCACACTGGGAATTAGACACATTCATGGAGGATAAGGCTATCAACAGCTACTAGTCCTGAAGATGGCAATATGCTACCTCTAGTGTCAGAGGCAGTATGCCTCTGTATACCAGTTGCTGGGGAACATGAGCAGGAGGGTGCTGTTGCACTCACATCCTGTTTGTGTGGGTTTCCCCTGGGCAATTGGTCTGTGTGAACAGAATGCTGGACTAGATGGACCCTTGGTCTGTCCAGCTCCAGCATGGCTCTACAGTCATGCCTTGGATTGAGAGCATAATTCGTTCCAGAAACGTGCTTGTATCAAAATGAAATTCCCCAAAAGAAGTTTGTACAGAGATTTTCAATTTAAGCCGTACTACAGTACCGTACTTGTATTGCAAGATGTCGCTTGTATATCAAGTAAAAAAAATTTAAATAAATATTTAAAAAATTGCTTGTCTTGCAAAACGCTCTCAAACCAAGTTACTTGCAATTCAAGTATTACTGAACTTGTGTTCTTATGTTCTAGTACATAAAATTCTATTTAGTGATGAAAAAGAATACTGAACTGTGGTGGTTGTGTTTGAAAGCAGCCAAAGATGAATTCAAGCTTCATTCGTTCCAGGAAACATTTTGCAAAATTGGATTGAAATAATTTTTAAAAAACAGCAACTAGAAATAGACAACACTTTGCCTGTAACAGATACATGGATAGAATATTAGGTTTCGATATGGAAAAACAAGGTTCAGCTCCTTGCTCAGTTATGAAGCTTGCTGGGTGGTTTGGGGTATATGCCAAGACATACGGTAGTTTCGTACAATAGGCAACAATCTTGCTAAAGCTAAGCAAGTCTAGGTTTGGTCAGTGTTTGGATGGAAAATCAGCTGAAAAACCTGATGATAGAAGAAGGGTGGCCAGGTGACCGGCCAGATGGGCGATTAATAAATATAAGAAATAAATAATAAAATAAATAATTGGATAGCAGCAATCTCTTAGTTTAGTCTACCTCACAGTGTTGAGAGGCTAGTGTGCTGCTTGTGGTTCCTTGAAGAAGGGGAAGGATACGAATGTTGTGTTGACTTTTAGAAGTGCCCTAAAGATCTCTTTGTTTCAGTCGACTTTTGCATGATTTATACTGCTGTAACTGTTTCATCTGCTACTGCCATTTTAATGTTGCCATCTACTGCTGGCATTTTTATTTAATTGTTTTATCTGACCTATTTATGTGCTGCTATTGTGTTAGTATTTTTTGTGGTTGTTGTTGTTGCTGTTTGTGAAATTGTTATATTCTTTTACTGACAATCCACCCATGAAGTTACCATGGTCCATTGATGGAAACTGACTTGGGAGGATAATTTATCCTGAAAAGCAGTTTAAAAATCAATTTCATCTGCATTCTCATCCTCATGCAACCAGTAAATGATTTGGCTTCTACCTGTTTACTTGTAGCCTTGTACTAAAGAAGTTGTGTATTTTTAAACCCAGCTCCAGTTCATCTGCTACCTGGAGCAACACTCCTACACCACAGGAAAGCAATACTGCCCTGCATAATATATAAATTGGACTAACTAATTCTGCTTCCACCCTGAATGTGAACACTCTGGACTGATTCCTTTCAGTGGGATTTACTTCTGCACATTTGCCCTACAAACAGCAATTGACTGGTCTTTCCTGGCTCTGATGTGCACATGGAACTCCTTGCTCTGCAAGCCTTTCCCCATTTATTTCAACAAAAGGAGGAACTCTGTACACTGAACAGGTCCTTTTGCATGCACAGAGTTAACAGCTCTGCTGAAGACTACAAGGAAAAGCAGGGCTTTCAAGATCTGCTTTGTGTTTTGCTAGAACAGGGAGGTCCTCCAACTGAAGCCAGATGCAAAAGGGTGGCTCAGTGGGGCAGAGACAATTACCAGTATATGAGCCATACACTGGGATGACCTGAATAGAGAAATACAAATTTACATCTGAGTTACTACAGATCAGGGATTCTAACCGTCTTCATTTAGACCTATTGTTGCTATTGCTCTTGTTAAACAATTGGGAGTTGGAGACCCTTGAGATCTACTGTAAATCACCTAGAGATCTATCATTAGATTTCAACCTACCTTCTACCCACCCCTGATATAGGGCAGCTGTATGTCCATTAAATCCATATTCATGTTGGAATGCATAGAGTTCTAACGTAGGGATGAATGTGTTTGAGACTGAGATATTAGGCATAATGTGTCAGAGTATGTAATTGTGTCCTTGAGCAGAAAGGACTCTAGCAGAGCACCTGTGAACAGAAGTTCTGTTAGGGAGTGAAACTTGTTAAAGTCGGGCAGTGTGCCCAAGGTCAAAAACAGAGTGTTCAGTGGGGAGGAGTTATATGCTGTAATATTCTCTCCCCACCGGTCTTTGACTCTATGCTTTTTGTGCCGTGCATGGGGAGCCTTGCACTGTGATGTACAGCTGTAAATTGTAATGGATCTATGCGTGAAAAACCTCAGTAAAGGTTTCTACTGATGAACTCACGTCTCCTCGTTATTCTCTGTGATTGCACACAACTCATCCTAACTCTGCTACGTGGGGCAACAGCAAACTTCCGACAGGTTATGGGCCCAGATTCTTCAGCTGCGCAACGCTGTGTTTCCTGGTGAGGAGGTGTGCATTGCAACCGAGGATAGTTCTTTTTGCTTTGTGAGACAGTTGGAGGAGCAGTGGTTTAGCTGCATTCATATCTCCGGAAAGCTGGCTCACGGGAAAAAGCTGGAGGACGAGACAGACGGAATAAAGTCTGAGGAAGAGGAGGAAGAAGGTGAGGAACAGCTGATACAACCTGCTCCCAATATTGAAGTCATGGCAGCACCTCAGCAACCTCTCGGTGTGTATGTTGAGAGACTTAACAACCGCAACTATCTCTCATGGGAGTTTAAAATGAGAATGTTGCTGAAAAGAGAGGATTTATGGGAGGTGGGAGTGAATGCTCCTCCGGCAGCGCCTAGTCCTGCGGAACGGAGACTGATGGACAGAGCCCACTCTTTAATTGTTTTGGGGCTTGAAGATTCGCAGTTATTGTATGTCAGACGGCTTCAGACAGCTGCAGAATGCTGGACAACACTGAGGCGGATACATGTACGTACCACAGCTGGAACTAAAATAGCACTGGCACGGCAGCTGTATAATAAGAAGTTACAAGAGGGAGAAAAAGTATCTGAACACTTGCAAGTGATTACTGGATTACTGGCTCAGCTTGCTGAAAGGGGCCAGCAATTAGAAGAAATCCAGCAGGTCCAGATTGTTATTTCTTCTCTTGATTCTTCTTGGGACATTTTGGTGGCCAGTCTTGAGGCCATGCCAGAGGATCAGCTTACAATGGAGTACCTGTCAGGACGTCTGATTGAAGCTGAGGCAAAAAGGCTGTTAGAGCTGGAAGAAGCAGCTAAGAACAACCTTGCATCTGGCCGTATGGGAAAACGTGGAAATGACACAACCAAAGGAAAAATAACACCTCAGAAGGCTGGAGAAGACGGAACAGAAAGAGCTATGGTCATCGTGAGGAAATGCTATCGTTGTGGCAAACCGGGACATATTCGTCAACATTGTCGAGTCAGATTAACTTCAAAGCCTGACCGGGAGAAGAAAGAAATGCAGTCGGAACGGAGGGGGGAGAAATCTACTCTATTCTCGGCTGCTGTGGAGTTGGACAGAAAACTAGGCACGGACTCTTGGATTCTGGACAGTGGAAGTTCAAGAACTATTTGCAATTCATATGAACAGTTTGTCAAGTTTACTCCTGTCTCCAAGGACAAAAACAGTAAGACTATAGCGTTGGCAGATGGCCATAAATCGCCTATCTTGGGGGAGGGGACTTGTAAAATTAATTGTCTTAGCAATGTAATGCAGGGTGTGTTATTTGTACCTACGTTAGATTACTCACTGCTAAGTGTATCGTCCTTGATTGCAAATGGTTATAATGTCAGTTTTTCACAAGAAGGTGGTATTGTGTCAAAGGCAGGGAAAATAATTGCCTCAGGAGAGTTAATTAATGGTCTGTATGTGTTACAAAACCAAGATACTGAGGGAGGAGACATCCCTGCTGTAGCAAGCGTAAATGCTCCCCCACATTTTCGCTGCGCGCACCTTTTCCATAGGCGGCTAGGGCACATAAATTTTAGCACTATTCAAAAGATGTCTAAGGAATGTGAAGGCTTACAACCAAGCAAATGTAACAAATATTTGAACTGTGGTGTGTGCAAAGCAGCAAAGTCCCGTATCCAGCCTATAAACTGTAAATCTGACAGGCAGACTGATACACTGTTTGGGTTAGTGCATGCAGATTTATGTGGCCCTTTCCCTCCGAGCTGGGGAGAGGCAAGATATGCTTTGTTGATCCTAGATGACAAAACTAGGTTTGGTTGGATTTATTTACTTAAGAAAAAGGATCAAGTATATTCTGTTTTCAAAAGTTGGCTGACTTATGTCCAGAGACAGTTTAAGAAAAATGTGTTGCAATTGCAAACAGATTTGGGAACTGAGTTCATGAATCATCAGTTCCAGCAACTTCTAAGTAACCAAGGTATTGTGCACAGAAAATCCTGTGCATATTCTCCGTCGCAGAACGGAACTATTGAAAGGCATATTGGCGAATTACAGAAAATTAAGGATTGTCTGTTAAAAGATGCTGGTTTGGAATCTAATTCAAGATTCTGGGGAGAGTCATTCTTAGCAGCAAATTACTTGTGTAATAGAACTTGGACAGTAGCTATAAATGATATCCCTTACACAAGGTTGTTTGGTAAACCTCCTAACTTAAAACATTTGAGAGTCTGGGGGAGTTTTGCATATGTACACATCCCCAAGGCACAAAGGAGAAAAGGAGAACCAAAAGCTCAACGACTGCGTTTTGTGGGTTACTCTGGTACAGAGGGTTCAAAGTCATGGAGGTTTTTCTGTAGAAATAACAGGGTTGTTATCAGGGCCGGTGCAAGGCAGTTTGGTGCCCTAGGCAAGATCTGATATTTAGCGCCCCCCCTCCCACTTGAGCCCTCCCTCCCTCCAGCCCTATGCCCATTATGAAATAAAAGTCAATTGGCAAAACCTAAAAAAATTATTATCATAGACATTGACAAACATACATAAAATACATGTTGATGTAGTACCAATTTGCTATATAGAAAAATTCCTGGTGAAGTGTGACAGAAACTACATTTCATGTTTAAAACTTCATTTTCCTTGCCTTTTTCTTGGCAAACTGGCGAACCATTTATTTAATGTCTAAAGAAGATGCTAACAGAGATTCAATTGAAATGGTTGCCAAGCCAACCAGTCTTCCTTGGCACATTGTTGAACGCAGATAATTTTTTATTAATTTTAATTTGGAAAAACTTCTTTCTCCACTGGCCACTGAAACTGGTAATGTTAATAGTATTCTGAGTGCCCCTGAAACATTGGGGAAACTTGCAACCAATTTATGCTGCAATAGAAAATGCAGGACCTCCTGGGGATGCATAGTTTTGGGAAGCCTCCTGGCAATGGCTTGCAGCTCTGACTATTGCCAGTGCTGGCTGGGGCTCATGGGAGTTTGTTTGTTTTATTTATTTACGATATTCATATGCCTCCCCATAACATAGATCGTAGAGTTGGAAGGAGCCTACAAGGCTATCGAGTCCAACCCCCTGCTCAATGCAGGAAACTAGAGGAGGGGTCTCCCATCCAAGTAATAACCAGGCCTGACCCTGCTTAGCTTTCCACACTTGGACAAGCTGAGCCAGCGTAAGCCACAGACCATAAAGCGTAAGCCAAAGAACATAAAGTTGTCAGGGTGGTTCGCAATAAAAAAAACAAAAACAATTTAGGTACAAAATAGAACATAAAACCATAAAAGCAAAAGCAACAAAAATACAAGAAACAGCAATCTGAAAATTAAAAAAACACAACACCTGATTTTAAAACTGATCTGTAGGCCAGTAACATCTGGAGGGCCCAACCTTTGCTAGTTAGTTGATACTATCCCGTATTCCCTTTTCTTCCCACAAATCCATGCCACTGAAACAAAATACAATTTCTAACATAAAAGCTACTGAAAACAAGAATCTCTGAGTGTTGAATGACTGCCTTTAGCTTGGACCAACTAGTCTCTGAAATACTGGTACAAACCTTTGAGTCACACAGGACTCTTCCTCAGAGTGGATATATATGTGATTTCTTTTTTAAAAGGAAAGAACAATATCTGTAGCCAGATCAGAAACAAGAACAAAGGGAAATCTTGATCAAAGCCTAAGACAATCCACACTTACGGTATATGGGAGTAAATCCCATTAAATGTGCATAGGATCAGGCTGAATGAAATGATGTTTGAAATGCAAGTGCAAATTTCACAGGACTCTTTAGGGTCGATATATATGTAGACTGCTATAAGGGAAAGAACAATATATGTCCAATATCTATGCCCAAATATCAGTTATCAAGGGCATTACAGTTGGGCTGTAATCTTAAATACCGGTACATCTGCCAGAGTGCAAGCCCTATTAAACACTGGGTTCAGACAACACGATAACCCACACTCAAGGGTTTGAGTATAGGTTGAGTGTGGGTTGCTGATGAAATGTGGGTTATCATGTTGTCTGAACCCAGCTGTGCTAACAAGCCATGGTTTGTTAACCACGAAGATCCCATGAAGAGAACCCATGGTTTGTCGTTGGCTTGTGAACTGTGGGTTGTTCACCATGACTTGTTACTACTAAAGGTTTATTACGGTCTTACGACCCAAATAAAACAAATCAGCCACGTTTACACAAACTCACAGAGTGTATATAAGAGTAGAGACAGGTCAGCTCTCAGTTATTTCCCAGTAAAAGGACCCTCCTTTGCATTACAGCTAAAAGGAATTTAGCAACTTGGGTGGTAACAGTTGGATTGTGGTCACATAAACAGGAAGTAAGATGTTGAATCCGGCTAATATAAATGCATTGTGAGCCTGAAAGTTTCTAAGAGGTGACATGTAAGAGGCGGGAGATCCATAAATCGGCAGCACACTGTTTGCGATAGGTGAGCAAGTCCTATTTGCTAAGGAAAATAACTCCTGGCTTTCAATGTCATACAACCCCTGGGACACCAATCTTAAGGCTTGCTGATGGCTGAGCATAAAAATGGAATCAAGGAGAATGCCAATTGAGCGAATCTTATGTTGGACCAAAAGAGACCATTTGCTAGCATAAGAATCCATTAACATAGATTGTACATAACTGTGGTACCCAGATGAAAAATAAAGGCACAACCAAAATTTGATGGTCTGTACCCGAGCTCTCATTTCCAAAAGGCCTACTCCAGTTTCTAGGTACATAGCTGTGTGTCCAACGCAATTGGGGACACCCAATATGCGTCGTAAAAAGCTGGCTTAGACTTTTACCATGCTTTGTTATCTTATCATAGAGTTGAAGGAGCCTACAAGGCTATCAAGTCCAACCCCCTGCTCAATGCAGGAAACTAGATTTATACCTCCCCTTTCCATAAAACCTGCTCAAGGTGTCTAACAATAATAAAATCCACAACTGAAAAGAAACCACATACATGATAAACAATAACGCAATGAAACCATATATATTTTTAAAAAATCAATATGCACAGGATTGGAATTGATATTTCTGAAATTGAGAACAGCTGCAATGTCATGGCTGAGTTACATCTCCTCCCACAGAGTGGGGGACTTTTTGCTATGCAGAGGCTCCTTGACTTAGCAAATGCAGAGGTGTCTTCATAATTGCAGAATGTATTTATTTATTTCATTTCTAAACCGCCCAATACTGAAGTTCTCTGTGTGGTTCACATCAGCTCACAAAAACATAAACATAATAAAATGGCATAAAAGCAGCATAAAATTGAGGAACAGCTATTTGCTGGATACTGTAACAGAACTGGCTGCTGAGGTGTCCCGTCCCATCCCACCTTCACAATGGTTTTCTGTGCCTCTCCTATTTGTGTATCCCTACTAGATGGTCCCCTCCCCTCACACAGGTCAGTAGGGTGGGTCGGGGGAAGAAAACAAAAAGCTGCCTCTAAGCGCTTGGCTCAAACTTCACTTCAGCTACAAACTCCCAGGATGGCCTTATCCAAACCACTTTTCTCACTCTACCTGACGGGTGGAGAACCTGTGGCCTGCCAGAAGTGGATCGTCTACAACTCCTATCTGCCCCAGCTGGCACAGGCCATGGTTGGGGATCATGGGAGTTGAGGTCCATCAACATCTGGAGGAGTAAAGGTTCCTCACCCATGCCTGACCTCTTCAGTTCTCTCCCATCTGCAATAGGGAAATAATAACAATAGCAGCCTACCTCACAGGGCTGTTGTAAGGATTACTGCGGGGAAAGGTGTGAAAAAGTGCCTTGGACACTCAAAAAAAGCACAGTCTGACCGCTAAATATTACCAGCATCTCCCCAGCATCCTCTCACGCCCCCATCAAGGTGTTAGCCTTTAAGGCTCCACAAGGCTCTTTGTCATGCCTTTCGCTGCGGCAGACTAGCACGGCTCCTCTTGTAGGGCTCGCCCCCTGCTTGCTGTTTCTCCCTCGCCCCTGACTGAGTCCAGGCCTTTCTTCCATTTAGCTCACCTGTGCCACACACACGGGTGTTGCATTGCACCCACACACCCCACCCTGGAAATGTTAAATCTGCAGCCAGTAGCTCCAGCCCTGAGAAATCCAAACAGGTAAATTTCCCGGGGAGGCGGAAGAGGAAGACGATCGGCTCTCTCTACCGATCCTCAGCCTCTCTAGGACCGCAGCTCTGTCATGTTAACCTCTAGGTAAGCCTAGGCGAGAGCGCCCAACTCCGCCTCCGTCTCCCTGCAAGCTTTCTTCCAGGGAAGGGATTCCTTGGCTGCCCCAGTCGCATCATGCGAGGTTCCCAATGCCCTCGGGAAAGGCAAAGAGGCAACGCAGCCATCCGAAAGCGTATGCCACCCCACTACAAGTCAGGATATGATTGGTAAAACAAACTTTGTAAAATACGCATTTTAGCACTGGATTTTTTCCCCAAGGCGTTTCTGGCACGGTGCCAGAATGTGTCCCCCTCCAAATTTTTGCGCCCCCTTTAGCGCTGCGCCCTAGGCAGCTGCCTAGTTGGCCTAATGGTAGCACCGGCCCTGGTTGTTATCTCACAAGATGCAACTTTTGTTGAGGAGGGATGGGAAAGAGTTCATGCCAATCCTGAAGTTCTTTTTCCTGTCCATGATAAGTCTGAGCCAGCAGCTCAGCAAGAGGCGGAAAGTGAAAGCAGCGGAGAAGGCAGCTCGAGAAGCCACACACACACACATTCCACACCCACTAGCTCAGATGAGGAGGGGCTAGGGGGGAGTGGGGGAGAAGACAGCCAAACTGAGAATGTTGAATCTGCCGTTCGCAGATCTCAACGAGCAACAAAAGGTGTACCACCAGAGAGATTTGTAGTGACTGGGATTCGAGTGTGTAATGTCACATTTAGTGAACCAGAAACTTATGCACAAGTACAAGAATTACCAGGTCCAGAAAAACAGAAATGGCAAGAAGCCATGCAGGCTGAAATGGCTTCATTTCAGCGCAATGAGGTTTATACACCATGTGTAGCACCACCTGGTGTAAAAGTGACGGGCAGTCGCTGGGTGTTTAAAAGGAAAATCTCTCTAAATGGGGAACAAAATTATAAAGCAAGACTTGTGGCTCAAGGTTTTCATCAAATTAAGGGTTTGAATTATGATGAGGTTTTTGCCCCAACTGCAAAAAGTGATAGTATGAGACTTGTTCTCTCATTGGCTGCACAGCAAGGTCTCATAATTCACCATTTTGATATTACCACTGCATATCTGAATGCAGATCTTACAGAGGAAATTTATATGCATCCTGCCCCTGGATTTGAAGAAAAAGCTGGGGTAGTATGGAAACTGCACAGGGCAGTGTATGGATTAAAACAATCTGCCCGTGCATGGAACAGGTGTCTCAATGACAAATTAATCCAGTTACATTTTCAGCAGGGCATTGCTGATCCGTGTCTTTACACTAGAGGTTCAGGTTCCAGTTATATGGTGTTACTTGCTTTTGTTGATGATATACTTTGTTTATCTAGCAACATTGAACAAATTCATGAATTGGCCAGACAACTGGGAGAGAGTTTTCTCTTGAAGTCATTAGGTGAAGTGTCCCATTATCTGGGGGTTCAAGTGTTAAAAGATGACAAGGGTAACATATTGTTGAGCCAAAAGCATAAAATACTTCAATTGTTAGAATCCTATGGAATGGCTGATTGCAAAAGTGTACAAACACCAATGACAACTGATTTTTTGCATTCTTCTGAGTCAGAGGAACTTTTCTCTGACAAAGAACGTTATCAATCATTGGTTGGAAGTATACTTTATCTTGCACAGTGGTCTAGGCCAGATTTGGCCTTAAGCGCTGGAATTTTGGGTAGATATGCAGCACAGCCCACAGTAACAGCTTGGAATGCCGCAAAAAGAGTGTTACGGTATTTAAAAGGTTCTTTAGACGTGTGTCTTAAATTGGATTCAAAGAAGGCTGAAGTTCCAAAGGTATGGGTGGATTCTGACTGGGGAAGCTGTACACTCACACGGAAATCTGTTAGTGGTATAGTAATAAAGGTTGGTGATTCACTCATAAGTTGGAAATCAAAGAAGCAGTCCAGTGTGGCTGGCTCAAGTTGTGAGGCTGAATACACTGCATTATCACAAGCATGTGGTGAAATTACATGGTTCATTCAGGTTTTAAAAGATCTAGGCTTACAAGTAGCATTACCGGTTCACGTGTACTGTGATAATCAAGCCTGCTCTGCTTTGGCAAAATCTGAATATTTAAAGGGGCTCACAAAACATATAGCTGTGAAGTACTGCAATGTTCGTGACTATGTGCAGAAAAAGACAATTGAATTGATATATTGTCCAACAGAACAAAATGTAGCAGATATGTTTACTAAGCCACTGCCTGGGCCAAGATTCAAAGAACTATGTTCAGAACTAGGAATGGTGATCTTTAATAAAGGAAAATAAAAACCCTTTCTGTCTGCGGTCAAGGAGGGGTGTCAGAGTATGTAATTGTGTCCTTGAGCAGAAAGGACTCTAGCAGAGCACCTGTGAACAGAAGTTCTGTTAGGGAGTGAAACTTGTTAAAGTCGGGCAGTGTGCCCAAGGTCAAAAACAGAGTGTTCAGTGGGGAGGAGTTATATGCTGTAATATTCTCTCCCCACCGGTCTTTGACTCTATGCTTTTTGTGCCGTGCATGGGGAGCCTTGCACTGTGATGTACAGCTGTAAATTGTAATGGATCTATGCGTGAAAAACCTCAGTAAAGGTTTCTACTGATGAACTCACGTCTCCTCGTTATTCTCTGTGATTGCACACAACTCATCCTAACTCTGCTACGTGGGGCAACAGCAAACTTCCGACATAATGCTATGCTTCATCTGATTCCATTGTTGTTAGACTGACAGACAGTCCACCCATGAAGTTACCATGGTCCATTGATGGTTCAGGGAAGCTGGGAATCCCTGTTCTAAACCAAATTCAAAAAAACCCGGTAGTGTGGATTGGCCGCATTTTAATTAAACACTACTGTAACTGCAGTGAGTTCCTAATACAGCAACAACTGGCTTTTATTTATTTATTTATTTATTATACAGTAATACCTTGGATTGCAAGCATAATTTGTTCCGGAACCGTGCTTGTAATCCAAAACACTCTTATATCAAAGCGAGTCTCTGGTGGGCGTGAGCGGGGCTAATTTCAGCCCGCTATGCCCACTTGGGGCAAGCAGTTACATCCCTACTTGTATTGCAAGACGTCTCTTGTTTATCAAGTCAAAAATTATTTTTTTAAAATTGCTTGTCTTGCAAAACGCTCTCAGACCAAGTTACTTGCAATCCAAGGTATTACTGTATTTATACCCCACCTTTTTTCCTGAAAGGAATCCAAGGCGGCTTACGTAATACTCTTCCTCCTCTCCATTTTATCCTCACAACAACCCTGTGAGGTAGGTTAGGCTGAGAGTCAGTGACTGGCCCAAAGTCACCCAGTGAGTTTCATGGCCGAGCCGGGACTAGAACCTGGATCTCCCAAGTCCCAGTCCAACACTTTCACCACTACGGCACACTGGCTCTTCCAAATGTGTTCATTCTTCTTCATTCTGTGTTTCAATTCATTCTTATGTGGCTTTACCCTTAAGTAATGTTTATGGGGATGCTTCTTTTGGGCTGGTTCCAGATTTAGTCCTACCTAGAGTAGGCCCCTAGAAATCAACAAGAGTTAAGTTAGCCATGAAACTCAGTCATAAGTGAGTCTACTGCAGCCTTCCCCAACCCGATGCCCTCAAGATGTGTTGGATTATAACTCCCATCACCCCCAGCCAGCCTAGCCATTGAGAATGATGGGAGTTGTGATCCAACACAGCTGGAGGGCAATGATTGGGATGGGAGAGGCCGCCTTAAGTGTGAAGGGTTGGGAGGGTTTATACATAAATCAGAATGAATATATCTCTGGCACTAAGAGGAACTTTTGGAAGCTTTCAGAAAGATGAACGGGGATCTTTCACCTTTGAAGAGATGTCTTGATTGATGCAGATGATAACAGGGTGGGCGGAAACTACCTTCTCAGCCTCCCCTTCTCTGAGCTGCTCTCTGCCAGCTCTTCCTGCCAAATGCATGAGGATTCAATCAGCCTTGATGCAACCCGGGAGGCAACCATGTTGAGACCCTGTAAATCTGGGAATTCTGGAAGCATTCGGGGTCTTGAACTTTATCAAGTTTGAATGTGTGATTGTGAAAGTAAAGAGCAGAGAAGTGACAGCACTCAGTAAATCAAGCCAAAGGAAGATCAGTGCTGTCAAAGGCAGGACTTTGTCAAAGGCTGAGGCAGGAGGAAAAGCTCCACTCTGGCAGGCACCATTCTAAAAGCCAAGAGGTAGACTGAGAACCTTCTAGGGAGACCTTATGAATCCTAGATGGAAATGCTTGGCAGCACTTCACATTTACTCATTAATTACATTTCTATACTGCCCAATAGCTGAAGCTCCCTGATAGCACACAATAGTTAAAACCATAACATATAGCAACATGATAAAACATATTATAAAACTTTTAAAAGTTTAAAACTAGAGTAAATCCCAGCAGCAATGTAAAGATCTAAAAATACAATCACATATTTTAATCAATAAAAAGCTGAAGAACTTAAATGATAAGGATGTATTCTTTAAAAAAATATATATCAATAATGTGCCCTCCAGATATGCTGAACTACAATGCCCATCATTCCCAGTCAGCATGCCCATACTGGTTGGATGATGGGAGGTGCAGACCAATGCATATGGAAGGCATCAGGTGGGGGAAGGTTGACTAGAGAATGCTCTTTCTGTGAAGTCACAAGACTCAGGGGTGGGGGGGTGAGTAATTGCATAGGGTTGCCAGACAGGAAGAAAACAGGGGCTACTACTCCATTCACATGCTTATCCATTTAAAGGTATGCGGATTGACTGTGTGGACACTAAAGTGATTAAGAGGAGGCTGGGGGAGCAGGCCTCCAGCTCTACTTGTTTCCTATATACCCCAAGCTTCAAAATAGTTTCCCAGGGCGGATTACTAACATCAACAAAATACAAATAGCATAGCTGTGATGACTTTACCTGCCTCCAGGATCAGAGGATCCAGTCACTGGGGAACAATAGGGAGAAGGCTACCTGCCTTGAGTCCTGCTTGTGGGCTTCCAAGAGGCACCTGGCCTGTGGGAAACAGGATGGTAGATAAGCTGCTGAACTGATCCAGCAAAGCTCTTCGGCTCTTCTTAGGTTCTTACAAACATAGAAATTATGACAACATTACCAAACAGAAATTTGGAATTTGAGTGAGATTCTCTCCCTCCCCCACCCTGCTCTCTCTCTCTCTCTCTCTCTCTCTCACACACACACACACACACACACAAACACTAATTTCAGTTCTAATCTTTATTTACATGCATGTATGAAAAATATGAAAGGGACCAATGTTTTTGGTTCCCTTTCATGTATTTAAAAGAGAAATATGTCTGCGCTCTTTGCGACTGATAGGGGGTGGGTGTATTTTGTACTCTGGGTATCTCTATAGCAAAGGCAAAACATCAGACAGGAAGCTGCGTTAAGCCACAACAAGTCAGATAAGCTGGGCCAATGGCAGGAGCAGCATATTGCTCAAATATAAAGAGAAAAGTTCTCCAATAGGTTTTTGGCATTATTCATTATTTTATGAAAGAAAGAAAGAGAACACACACAGGCTTGTTAGTTCCTCTGCAACTTTGTTGCTGCCATGGATCAGAGAGAGCATAATAATTTCTTATAAACATCTAATATCTACTTTAACTTCATTTGCTTTGGGGAAAGAGTTTTGGAAAGAGAATGATATTTAAATACATTTTAAATAAAATAAAAATCTATTCCTTGTCTTTCCTCCCCACCAACACCACCCTGTTTTTCTGACTTGGTTCCTGTACAGTAGGACTAGGAAACCTGTAGCCCACCAGATATTGTTGTACCACAACTTCCAGCACCCCTGACCATTGGCCATGCTGGCTGGGGTTGATAGGAGTTGTAGTCCATCCAGAGGGCCGCCAGTTCCTGAAGCCTGGTGTACAGAGACCAGAAATTCCAGTGGCTTCAACAGCAGTGATGTACAGCCAGGAGTGATGCACAGCCAGGAGCCATGAGATCTGAGCTTCAATATATATGCCGCTTTTGAGATGCTATCTAACATGCTTTCATTTCAAGTCATCCACTTGGCACACTGCTTTCATTTCAAGTCATCCACTTGCCACACTTCCAAACCCCTTTGCTAATCTTTAACACAAAACTAGCTGACTTCACAATTTCCCTCCCAAAGGTGTATTTATATTTAAGACAGCAAATGTCTACAAGATAATAACATGTTATATTTGTTTTCTCTTACACATTATCTGATCATTTATAGATCTCGCTTACTCCTGCCCTCCAAGCATGTGTGGAAATCACCCAAAAGCACAGGCCCAAGAGGGCTGGAGTTTCCTTCAGAAGGATGAGATTTCATGCAATAACCAGGGCTAACCCACTCACCAAATAAAACGGCAAACATTAAGCCACACTGGAACAGAGCAAAACAATATTCCACCTCTGTTGCAGATCCTCTCTCTCTTTCATGGCTTTCAGAGAGCCTGAAAAATAGCTACTCATTTTTCTATCCCCTAGCATTGAGTAGTGACACATTCCCCAATTGAAGAAGCAGCAAATTGTTATATTATTATTATTATTATTAATAATAATAATAATAATAATAATAATAATAATAATAATAATTTTTACTCCTAAGGAGGGGGAAGAGGTATTTGTGGGGGTTTTCTGACAGATGCCAAAATAACAATTTCTAGGCCATCTTTTCAGGGCAAAAGCCCACCCAAGACTGCGTACATAGTAAAATCCCATAATAAAACATGGGGGGGGGGAATCAATAAACAGCAGAAATAATAACAAATATGCAGCACAGAAGTACTAAAATCTAAGACACAATTGCAGCGACAAACCAAGAACAGTCCAAGAAAACACAACCAAGAAATGGCCAAAGAAAACAGATGGGTCTCCAGGGACTTCCTGAAAACTTGCAATGATATGGACCCCAGATGGCAACCCATTCCAGAGCTGTGGAGCCATTGCAGAAAAGGCCCTCTCCCTTGTGCTTGCCAACTGAACTGCCCTCAAAGGTGGGCAAGTGAGAAGGGCCTCTTGTTGCTAATCTTTTTTTTTTTTTAATTCTCCCTGAGGGGAGGTGCACTGTTTCTGGAGGTACTGCAATACCAGGTGAATGCGCAGAGTGGATGGAGCAAGCTCCTATTCCATCTCCCAGTTCCAAAAATCCATTTAATATATAGTCCTCAAATAGAGGACATATCAGATATTAAACTGATAAGAACAGATACTACACTTGATCTTAGCCAAAAGGCGGAGAAGCGTTGCTAATCTTGTTGCTAATCTTAAAGTGGGGGAGGCTGAAATGAGTCAGGTGAAGGCTGTCCTTCAAGTCCTTGATCCCAAACAATTTAAGGATTTATAGGTAAAAACCAGCATTTTAAATTGGCTCAGAAACACATTAAAAACTAGAGCAGTTGATGAGGTCATATGACCCTATGCAGCAGCTTTACTAGTTGGAGGGGGGATTGCTGTTCTGCTCCCTCAGTTAGCAAAGTATCTTTGTTTCATGCCAATCCACAGCACTACTTTGGCACATGAGATGATATGGAAGGGTTCCAAGAAGGCAGTAAGTTGTCTTCAAGGATTAGCATTATTATTATTATTTTTCATTTGCAGAAGGTGATATAACTACTTTGAAGACACAGCAATTTTATGTTGAAATGATATTCCACACATTGCAATAGCCGTTCTCACTACTAGCAACTGCTGTGGTGAATGGCCGTGCAAACCCTCTTGATGGAAATGATAGCATTGTGCACTTCCAACAATACAGTCATGCCTTGGATTGAGAGCATAATTCGTTCCGAAAACATGCTTGTAATCCAAAACACTCTTATATCAAACGAAATCCCCCCCAAAAAATTTGTACAGAGATTTTTAATTTAAGCCGTACTACAGTACTTGTATTGCTAGACGTCGCTTGTATATCAAGTAAAAACTATATTAAATAAATATTTTAAAATTTGCTTGTCTTGCAAAACGCTCTCAAACCAAGTTACTTGCAATCCAAGGTATTACTGTATATGGCTCAGTACAGAATAGCTAATTATGAGAAACATGCTTAAAAAAAACCCAAAACACGCTTAACTCACAAGAGATGCATCCCACTGAGGTCAATATCCAAACATCCATTCATGTAGTGGTGCATGATTACACTCATGGTGCCAGTCATATCCACAAGGTTGCCAAATTCTGCGATAAAGATAAAGATGACATCAGCACCGTCATTCTTAAAATGTGACTCAGCTCAGATTTCAAGAAACACCACCAGCTTCTCTGAGCATTAAAAAAAAAAAGTCACATAGAAAAGATGCAAGAATGTGGGGAGAACCTCCCCTCTTGGTAGATAAACAACTTGCATAAGGAACCAATGGGGGTAACCTGTGGGCAAAGAGACTCATAACTGAACATCTGCTTATCAAAATAAGTAGTCCATTAACCTCAAGGGTTCATGATTAGAGATGATACAAAACCTGCCCCATCACATGCAGTCTGTGTCACAGGTAGTCTCCATCTTGTCATGTGATGTATTTGTGGAGAGGGAGCAGGAGGAGAACAATAGAAATCATAAGATGCAGAGGCAAGTTGCTGGGGCTGATGTGAATGTTGATCTAAGAGCCAGTCCTCTGCTGGAGCAGTAAACAAGAAGTGAGGACAGGCTGCAGTGACTGTAGAGCTAGTGCAATGGTACCTGGCTTGTGTGGCATTGTACTAGCATCATGGGATGACTTTGTGTGTCAATGGCAGGGGCATTGCTATGCTTGGGCCCATGAGGGCCTGGGCCTGGATCTATTCTGCAGGGCCCTGAGGCATCCATTGGTGCAAAAAAAAATTTTCCCCCCAGCTTAGGATGCAATCCTATGCATGTTTAGACAGAAAAAAGTCCAACAACTCCCAGCATGCCCCAGCCAGAAATATACCTTCCTAAGGATTTCCAAATTTGCATACGTATATATAAATTAGCCAGAGGGCATGGCTGGTGGATGTGTTGGCACCCAGGGAATGATGCTAGCCAGGCACTTTCTCAGAAGCCCCTTCATGCATTAGCACCCACTGGGACCAAACAACCAAACAGAGCTACAGCGGAACCTTCTCAGTAAACACAGACAGGGTTGTGCTGCAAATGTTTTAATGATGCACATCTATCTAGTTTAACAATGTACAGATGTAGCCATTGGACGCCATCAAGAAAAATACACATATATGTCGGGGTTTTTTACATAGATTTGATTGCCACTGACATGTAATACATGTAATTAAATGTATGCCTTAAACCCTTTCTGGATAGTAGACATGACTTTGGGTTAGAGAGTACTGTTTTGGTTGTGGTGCCCCACTGTCAATAAGGTAAACCTCAGTCATCTTCAATAATTCTACATGAGGGGTGTTGAACCAATTTCATTTGCAGAGAAGCTCTCAGGGAGGCGCATTCCAGTAGAGGATGGGGCCAGAGGAGGTGTCAGGGGGCGGCCACTAGGGCTGGAGCCCCAAATCTTTCATTTGGAGCCCCAAATTTCTGGGAGGCCCACCTGCTGTCCATGGGCACTTGCTGAAATAATGGTCAGGGCCCTGATGATCTCTGTTGCATCTGAACCTGCTGGATTAGCTGGCTTTTGACCCACATGTGCTTCACCTCCTGCTTCCCCCTTCCTTTGAATTTTTCTGCCTGAGTTTCCCCCCCTGAAATCGAATGCCCTTCTCTCCCCTGTCCATACATCCCTTTTTACTAAGGGGTGTCCTTAGGAGGCAGGGTCCTTTAAAGACACAGAGGGAGAGAGAGACTTTAGAGCATATGTAAATTAGTATATGAAAAATTGTGCATTTTTTTGTGTCCAGTGTGCCTGAGCTCCAGATCTTTTCGGTACCTAGCACCACCCATGGATGGGGCCAAAGGCAAGAGGGACGCCCCCCCAAAATACCAGCATATCTTAGCTTAATGCTTTGTCAGTAACTATGCCTTAGGTTAGGAAATGCATTTCAACCTTTCAGAATGGAGAAAAAATCATGCAAAAGCTGGGAGACTGCCAATCAGCAACCAGGGGTCAGGGCATGGCCTCATGGGAAGAGGGTGTGGCCATATTGGGAACCTGAGAGGGCTGGATTGGGACCCTAGGGTTTGGCCTGCTGCCCTGCAGTTCAGCACACCTGGAGAAGGACAGGGGCAGAAGCTTACCCGTGTGGGTGTTTCATTCACCCCCAAATTAGGCTCCACTACAGGGGTGCTACAATTTGAACAAGGTGGCCAGCTTATTGTTGCTCCATTATGCAGCCAGATCCATTTTCAACCTGTGACAGAGTGTGTGGGAAAAAGTTGACTATAATTGCAGGCTGAAATTTGAACTAAAAATGAAAACAAGGCTGGAATTATGCCCCGTGCGATTGATAAGATAAGAAACGCTAACATTACAACCATTTCAAGCCTATAAAGTTCATTGATAAAAATCACCAGCTGCACTGAGCTGGTGCCATACTGTGGAATGGATGGCACTGGGCCCTGCCTGCCCTCCTCTCTTGTAAGCAGGGGCAGGGACCTGGATTTGCTTGCTTGGAAATACATGCCACTGAAATCAATGGGAACTATGTCTCTCAGCCAGGGGCATGACAGAGGTCATTCACATTCTAGATGGGAAACTCATTAAGGATACAATCTTATGCATGGCTGGGGAATGCTGGGAGTTATAGGACTTTTTTTCTATCTAAACATGCATAGGATTGCACCTTAAATCTGCTGCAATGCCCATTGGCTAGGATAGCAGGCTTCCTGCATCCCTGCTCCTATTTACTCTGCTTATAAACTTATTGTAGCACATCGATACAGGATGCCAGCACGACTGCTTATATCAATGTATATATTTGAAATAGAAGGGTCAGATCTTTCTCTCTCTCTTTTCCTTTTATTAATGGGGTTGTGAATGATTATTGTGAATGGGTATGCTTTTATGTCCTGTTCTTTCTTTCTCCCCCTTCTATTACTATCTTCCCCCTTTCTTTTTGTTTTTGTTATAGAATCATAGTAGAGTTGGAAGGGGCCTATAAGGCCATCGAGTCCAACCCCCTGCTCAATGCAGGAGAACAGATGTGGGCAGCCCAGGCAGTCACCCATCCTTTTTAAAAAAAATTGATTTATGCAAATAAATTTTAAAAAGGGATGCCAGCACTATGGGTTGGATCCAGACTCTGCCTTCCGCGTGAGAAGCACCCTCCTTCCAATTTGGGGGGATTTCCCCTCCCCACCACACCATTCAGCAGGGTCTCCGGACTCTCTGTGTAGCATATGGGTGTGTGTGGAGGGTTTGCCATGGGAAGGTGGGGACAAGGAAGTCCGCTTCCTCTGGTGCAGCTGGTCCAGCTTAAATCTGGATACAGCTCCAGGGATCGTATTTACTTATTGCTTTGATATCCCACCTTTCTTCCAAAGAGCTTAGGATGGCTTACATAGTCCTTTTCCTGCCCTGCCCATTTTATGATCAGAACACCCCTATGAGGTAGGTTAGACTGCAAGATACTGACTGGCCTGGGGTCATCCGGTGAGCTTCATAGCTGAGTGGGGATTTGAACCCAGATCTCCCTAGTCCTAATATGACACTCTAACCATGTTACTATGTTATGTCAAAGGCAAGTAAATGGTAATGCAAGAGAGTCCAGTTTGATATCCACCCAGCCAAATACAGCCCATCTACTAGATACTGCAACCTGACATGTGCTTGGCAGGCCACCTCTGTTTACAGGCCCGATAACATGGTTCTTGGGTCGCATTTCTCTGGGTGGGTCACAAATTGTACAGATGTGTTTTAATGTCTGAAGAGTAGTGGTTCCCCCCTCCCCATCTGCAAGTCAAGTAGCCGATAATCACCATGAGACTATGAGAGATCAATCTCTGTGCAGGAAAGTGTAATGTCTGAAGAGGCTTGGAGATAATAAGTCAGAAGAATAGAATTTTAGATTTGGAAGGGGTCTTGGAGGTCACCTAGTCCAACCCCCTGCTCAATGCAGGATCTACAATGCAAGAAGTGACCACAACACTCCCTGACAAATGGTCAGATCCAGCCTCTTCTTAAAATTAAAATAAGCCTTAAATACTTTCTTCCAGTAAAGCAATTAGGATTTGAAATCAGAATAGTCCATCAAGTATTAATTAAATACACATTTTTTTCAATAGGAGCTCACTTCTGGTTGTGTTTTGGAATACACCCAACAGTTAAACAACAAGAAGTGGAGAGAACCTTCCCCTTTTGCTTTGCTTTCGTTCGTTCTTTCTTTTGCTTTTTGTTTTGTTGTTGTTATGTCTGCTTGGTTGGATGTACTTTCCGGTGTGTGAAAAGGATGGATTTTAACCGAGCCCACAAACACACACACACACACACACACACCCATCTGCTTTGAAGTCATGGCTGGGTTTGCTGTTAGGGGTGTTTGAGAGTGGAAATACTTGTATCATTGGGTGGCCTTGATAACCCTGCATTTGAAAAAGGGGAGGGGGAGGGGAAGCCCAGCCAGCACCGAGGCTGGAGCTTTTCAGTAAGGTCCCTTCTTATCAGGCTGCTCTGAGCGGAGCAGCAATTTATAAAGCACAGCGTGTTACATAAACACAGCTCGAAAAGAATGCGTCTCTCCCCTTTGATAGCTACCAAAGTGACCTTTCGTTCTCTGCTTAATGCCGCGGAGGCAATGCCTGGAGACACGTTACCCACGGATCCCCACGTCTTTGGGGCACAGCCTGATGCGAAACGACGCAGGGATCACCTTCCAGCCGAATGACAGCGCGTTTAACTCCCCCTGGTTTCGGAGGGAGAGATGCGCGGCGGGCCAATCCTCGGCACCCACGTTTACTCGTAAGGGTTCACACAGGATCGCAGCCTTAAGCACATGCTTAAATTTTATCCATTAAAGCTGAAAGGACTTTTGCCTCTTAATTTTAGCTGAATTGTGCCCTTCCAGTGTTTTTCAATGGAATTTGCTCCCATATTCAGGACTGGAATGATGATGATGATGATGATGATGATGATGATGATAGAAAAATAAGATGATGATAACAGTAATAATATTCTTTCCTAATCATTTCCTATTATTATCTCGTAATAGCAGGGTGGCAAATGACTCAAATTAGAAATTGACACCTCGATTTCTCGCTAGTTCAACCGCACGAGCCTCCAGAAATGTCGACCATTTTTCTCTAGCTGAGATCCCAAGCAGGCGCGGTTGCTTGAAAGTAAAGGGCGCTGAAATAGACACGGTTTCAAGAGGGAGGGAGCTGAGGGAAACGACCCATTCAAATCAATGGAGTTCGCGTTTGTTTCATATAAAACTAGGGTGTGTGCCTGTCAAAAAGGGACTGATCCAGGCACACTGCCAGCCACAAATCACTGATCCCGGACTCGGAGTAGTTTCTTCGAATGCAGATTGGGACTCTCGAGTGTAAAAGAAAGCGGGTTGGGTCTTCCATGAGAACCCGAGTGAACGGGCGTGAAGGAACATGCTTTTAGCAACGGCGTTGGAAAGGGACACGGATGAGGCGCTGTACATAAATTCCGCCGGTATTCGACCCAGAAGTACCAAACATTATTCTTGAAAAGCATCCCATTGATTTCAGTAGGACCGGCTTCCAAATAAGCCTGCAACCATAAGCATATTTCCTAGAGGCTTTGATTGAACTCACTGGGTCTTAGGTACACTGTCATTTTTTTCCCTCTTCTCATTTTCACAAGGCTGTTAGGCCAGTTGCCGCCCAGGAGAGAAATCCAGAGTGTAAAGAAGCAGGCAGGTAAAGTAGCATTAATGAATCGGGGTCTGTGATCAACGGAGAATTAGGAACCAGAAAGGCAATAATATATCAGGAACGCGGTTTTTCCTGCTCTTGCCTAAATGCCGCCGCGTCCTAGGTATATTTGATCATCTGTCAGTCCCACACAGTTCAATGGGGCTTACTCCCAAGTAAATGCGTGGGGCAGGGTTGACAAGCGAAAATCAGTGGCATGTTTATCAAGAAATAAAATGTGGGTTGTTCTTGATTCTTGTGCCTTTAAAAAAAAACACTACTGGATCGAATATCGACTTAACATTCTGCAGTTCGCCTTATCCGATTCGGGGATCGAGGTGTACATTTTGAAGACAAGTAACTGTGAAAGTTTTTTTTTATCTTGTCCGATTCCGTTTTGGTTTTGCTTTACAGGCTACTCCTCCGTACATTTCTTTTACACTACACTAAGGCTGCAATTCTCTACTCCCTTGCTTGGGACTAAATCCCACTGAGTTCAATGGGACTTACTTCTGAGTCAAAATACCGAAGATCGGAAATACCTAGGATCGGCAGGCTGGAAATAAAATAGAAGCGAAATGAAAAATTCATGTCTAGTCTTGCCTGGGACTTTCAAATTCGTGGTAGTGGAGGCAATTCTAATTATGATTCCCGGAGAAACGTTGCTCCTCCGGACTTGTACCTTCAGAGAAGTCGCTGGGTAAAGTTCAGTTCTTTAGCCATGTGGGCTTTTTCTGATTATAGCTACTCTGCGAGCTGAGAGGAGTGGGGGGGGGGGAGTTGGATTTTCCCTCCTACGCTAACTTTTGTTATGTAAATAGATTGGATCCAGACTAACAGCTGAATCCTATGCATATCTAATTCAAAGGGAGTTACACCCAGGTAGTCCTGAATATAGGATTGCAGCCCAAGTTAGTTGCATAGTTCCCATTGAAGTTAATGGGACTTCAGTTGTCTATGATGACTAACTTTTCACATTGAAAGCTATTTTAATAGGACCTGAAAGTGCAAATAAATTTTTTACTCAGAAGTAAACTGTGTTAAATGGACTTACCCTCTGGTAAAAATGTTTAGGATTGCAGCCTCAAAGTGGGTCCATCCCAATGGGATTAGTTACTAAATAGTACCAGAGCTTCATTTGTGCGGAATCCCCTACTCTAGGACACCCTCTCCTTGAACATAACAAGAGTGGTTTTCACTCACACTGACTGTAGGAATTCTCACGCATTTGTTATTGGGGCAAAGGCTTCTAAGGTAGAGATTCCCGGGGTACAGTAACAAGAGTACTTCTGAGCTTGTACAAAGTACAATAGCTTGTACATCAGACCCCGGGGACACACACACACACCGTGTGAAGTGCTGGCTTTGGAGGTCTGATTTGCTGATTCCTCTCATTTTAGAAATTAAGCACAACTATCTCGGAATACAAATGTACCAGCAGTGGAGCAGTTAGGGAATTTGACACTTTGGACTTATTAGTCTGGGGGTGGGTGGGCGGAGGGGCGTTCTTTGGTGGTGTGTATTACTTCACTTACTTCAACATGTGGACAACCTGCCCTGCTGCGCTTGCTGCCCACTCCTCATTCTGCTTGGGGGGGGGGCTCTGGACTTTTGCCCCAAGTCTTACCCTGACGGGGCAACAAGTAAACAAGCCTTAAAGACAAATATGGGGTGCCCAATTGGCTGAATTCCTCCCAGAATGTTATAACTAGAACCCTAAAACCTTTCCACACCTTGCACTAACAGTTCATTTGAGTTTCTTCCCCGCTGTTTGTGTCACACCTGAATGTCCTTCTTCATTTGGGACTTAAATCGGAAAAGAAAACTATGGTGTTTCTCTCTCCCGCTCTCTTTGTGAGGGGAACCAATAAAAGCTTTTAGTTCGTTTTATAAAACTGTAGAAAGTTTAAAAACAACAAACAAACAAACAAAAAACCTCCACACGTATAAAAGCGGATTAAACGTTTTCAAGAAGCTCCTTTCCTGCCCGCTTTGGACTTAATTTTTCTTAAATGAACACTGCTTGGAAAATCATTCTAACCTCCTTGTCAAAATGAGACCATTCATACAGGCGTGTGAACAGAACGCGCGCTTCCATTTCCAGTAGGGCTGAATATCTCACTTTCAAGCCATTTTGTTTGTTTCATTTTTAAACTGCGGGTCTTGAGCCGATCGACTGACGCGTTATATCTTCCAGAGTATTTGGCGCTGTCTCATGTTGAGAGAGACAGGTTGAGCGCATCCGACAGAAGTATCAAATGACATTGACGGCAGGAAAGCAATTGAAAATATATGAACCTACCAAAAGAAAAAGAGTACGGTGGCATTTTATAAAGACCTAACAGGTTTCTTGTGGCATCTGACGAAGTGGATTGTAGTCCACGAAAAACACACACACACACACAAAACCCCAGGTACGCCACCGCAATAAATCTCCCCTGTGCATTTGTTGTACCGGGCTAACAGTGGAGTGACTATCAGCTTGTTCATAATTCTTCCCCCAAGTCCTTCCCCTCTAAGTCTTTACCTTGAATGACGATTTCAAAATTGGAGAGGGGGTGCATGTGTGTGTGTCCGCCCCCAGCCCAAATAAACCCTTAGAAGAAAGCGCAGGGACTGTTTCCCTCAGTAGGTAGGTGTTGTGCTGGCCTCGCCGCACACCCCACACCCCACACCCTTTTCCTGTCTACTGGTGTGACGATGGTCAGGCAGACGAAGAGATCGGTGAAACTGGGAAGCTGGCCTTCGCGCAGCCTAGATTGGTTCAGGAATCTCCTCCGACCTACTTTCATCTCCTAGAGACCACCCTGAGGACAGCGGAGAGCCGACCTCAACAGTTGCGTGAGGCGGACTGAGAATGTGGCAGCCGGGAGTGCATCTATAATCTGAATGCCTGTATATGTATGCATGCCTGTGTGTGCGTGTATGCACACGCGCGGGTAGGTGCACACACGGATGATTCTAGGCTACCATCCTAAGCACACTTAACAGATAGATCCTGAGCACATTCTGCCGAAGAAGCGGGTTGCATCCAGTGGGTTGTATTTAAATTAGACTTAAATGTTAGTCTAATTTAAGTCCCATTCATTTCAGTGGGTCTCCTCTAATTGGGACTAACGTTGGCGACCACTCATAGGCTGGTCCGCGAAACTAACAGGACAAGAGTCCGAAATGAACGTGGCGTTTCAGCCTCGCTCACGTTTCTGCAAGAGGAACCATTCACACGAGCCAAGAGGAGGAGCACTCCCTGCCCTCCCGCCTCTGCTTATTATCGTCGTCCGAGGCAGCGCTCTGCTTGGTTCTCTTTGGGGCCCTGCGTGACTACTACACCGAAAGCGAAGGGTGTGTGTGTGTGTGTGTGTGTGTGTGTGTGTGTGTCGTTCACAATGTCTCTTAGCCCTTTCAGTTTCGTCCCTTTTATTTCGGGCGAGTGATTCCGAAGCACTGGGGTTCCTCCGGGCGGGGCAGAGGAGAGAGAGAAATTCCCCCTATAATTCCACCCAGGCGCAGGTTTCTTATCAGAGACCCGAATGGAAAGAAGGGATTTTTTTTTTTTTTAAGAGCGCTTTGGCTATAAAGTAAACAGACAGCTCAACTGTGATGAAAAAGGCTGGCAGGCGGGAGGTTAAAAAGGCAGGTCACATCGGAGCCATTAGAAGAGAAAGCAGACCTTTGCTAGGCCGTTGCTCCTCTCCTGCCCCAGAGAAGGGGGGCGGCCGAAGCACCGAGCTGCTGTCGGTAGCAGTAGATCGCTGCCGATCGGTCCCCGAGACCTCCGCTCACCACCACCGGTGCCCGCCTGAGAAGGGCTCGAAGATCTTCGGCACGGCCCGCACGGGTACCCCTCGCCTCGTTTCCCAACGAGAAGCGAAGAGCGCGCAACCAAAGGAGGAGAGCGGCCGATCCGACCTTCACAGCACAATCCAATGCACGTCTACTCAGAAGTAAGCTCCATTGAGTTCAGTGAGGCTTACTCCTAGGTAAGTGTGTATGGGATTGCAGCCTAAGGCTACAATCCTATGACCACTTACCTGGCAGTAAGCCCCATTGAACTCAAAGGGCTTACTTCTAGACATGTATAGAATTGGTTTATTTATTTATTTGTTCCATTTATACATTTAAAACAGTATAAAATTTTACTGTTTATTCATTGTTTAATCAAGCAGAAACCCCCGAGGTGTTGAACTCTTCCAAACTTATCTACGCAGGAAATAATTTACACTTTCAATTAAACGGGGACGTTGGATGAAGGAGGCCGCCGAAAGGAGCGTCGTGTATTGGTCTGGGGCTTTTGAACCCTCCTCGGCTCCTTTCCACACGTGCCGGCAGGAGTGTTTGTATGTCTCGAGCAAAGGAATGTTCCGCTCGGGACGGGGTGGGACTTTCCGACCCCATCCCGCTGTGAATAAGAGGCACACCGCAGAAATATGTTTAGGGAGAAAAGGTGTGTAGCCTGAAACCCGGCGGTTAATATAACAAACACTTGTATTGTTTAGAAACCCTCAATTAGTACACGAAAGTGACAAAAATATACTTGATCAAGTTTACACTTCTGTTATCTCAACTACCCCGCCTCCACACAAATAGGCTGTTAATTAGAACCGCCTTTTATTATAGTTACATTTATTTTATTTGTTTCTAGGTCCCATTTTCTTCTATCATCTCCAGCAGGGAATTCCTTTTTCTCTCTCGATTCAATCGGAAGAAAGTTTAGCTGAAATCACCCGGAGTTATTTTCATGTGGCTGCAATCCTATACACATTTACCCGGGAGTAAGTCCCGATGGACTCAATGGGACTTACTTCTGAGTAGACACGTGTAACCTTGCACTGTTTATCTCTGTGCCTGTGTGTGTCTCTCACACACACCCCTAGATTGAATTTATATGTATCATGTAATACATACAGAATAAGGTTGAAGTTATATGCATCCTGAAATACATGCCTAATCTATAAAGCACACATACAAAATAAATGTATGTATAAAATGATACTAGGTAGCTAATCATTCAGCGTATGTTTCAGGGTGTATATACCAAAATAACATACACTGAAAGATTATTCCCAGCATTTATACCTAGTAGTAATCTAAGCAGGTCGTGCGTGTGTATTCACTCACCTTGCTGGGAAGGAATAACAACACAAACCTGTCGACAGATATAAGTCCTATTATTTTTTCCTCTCTCTCCCTCCCTAGCTCTCTCGGGCTGGCTTTCTGGAGTGTTGTATTGTGTCTGTCGGAAGGAATCATTCCTGTGGGCTCCACTGAGCGAGATGAGCTTCGTTCAGCCCCCTTGATCCAGAACATCATTCGGTTTCTGTACAAACTGATGATGACAGATATGCAGTTGATAACCTTGGAGGGAAGAAATTATTTTAATTTCCAGTCACTTTCCTGCTAAGTACCATATCAGTCTGTATGCAGTTAAGATAAGAGAGGACAAGGGAGAGACAGTGAGAGACGAAGAAAAAAAGGAGAAAGACAGCGAAGTTAAGGACGCTTCCTTTGAGGAATCTGGACACCTCGTTTGAGAATATATTATATAGTGCCTCTCTCTGGGTCCTTTGACCTGCACCCCCGCCCCCGAAGCGTGGCAGAAACTCGACAAATTTGCCCAGGGGAAAAGTATACGCCCAGTTGCCTAGGAGGTACCCTAGAAGTGAAAAAGAAACATTTAAAAAAACTTATTTATTTTTTTTAAAGGCTTCCTCAGAAATAATCCCCGACCATCTTGGAGAAAAGCGAATGAAGAAAAATCAGCCGATCCATCCATGAAACTGGAGCTTGAAAAAGAAAATTAGAAATCGTTTAACTAAAAATAACACAGAAAAGAAGAAGGAGTTTAAAACATGGAAGAGAAGATTTGTTGTTTTGTTCTGTTCTGGAAAAAAGATCAAACGTTATCTCCTAAAAGGAAAGATGGAGTGGTTTTAACTAGCAACATCCACGACAAAATAGGAACTGTGCTGCGCATTTTTGTCCAGGGTTTTTGTATGCTGTCGTTTCCACCCCCACCTCCCCGTATTTTTGGCCCTCGCCGCCCTAAACTCCTTCCCTGCTCACCTAATTGGATCACGGGGGGGGGGGGTCGGTCGGTTGTACCCTTCCCTTCCCTTCCCTTCCCCTCCCTTCCCCCACCCTGGCGAGGGCATTACCTCTCCTCCCAGCGCCGTCTTGTCTTCCAGGGGAGGGCCTGGGCTGGGACGGGCACCCCCGCCAAAAGCGCTCGCTCGCTCGCTCGCTCTGGTATTTGCTTAGGGCTCTCCCTGAACCCAATCAAGGACTTGCTGACTGCACTTTTCCTACAGGGCTGCTCCAGGCGCCTCCTCTCTCCTTTTTATATGTACATCGGCCGCTGCCAGGAGCAGCCGCCGCCGCCGCCGCCGCCGCGCAGCTCACGCAGCTCTCCGGCTCGGCCCGATCGCAGCCCGCCGAGGAGACGGACGCGAGAGGAGGGACCCCGCTCCCTGCGAAGAGGTGAGACCGGGGCGTTTGGGTGGTTGCTTTCGGCCTCCCTGGGGCCCGGCTAGGCCGCCCGCCAGCAACCTCCTCGGGGGCAGCCGCCTTATCTCCCCCGCTGGGCTCTTATCAGCCACTTATCTCTCTTCCCGAGAGAGAGAGAGAGAGAGAGAGAGACGAATTTGGTGCCTCTCGCCGTGGAGTTTGGGCGCCGAGAAGGGCGAGGGGCGGGAGGGAACAACGGAAGATGCTCTCCTTAATTGTAATGCGGCTCCTCCGTGCGGATTTCGGCTATTTTGCGATGGGGGGGGGCGGGGAGAGAGGTTTCCTCGCCTTTTCCTGCATTCGCCCAATTCTCTACACACACACACACACACACACACACACGCCCCGCCGCCCGGAGAGTTTTGGCTAGATCGCGCCGGGGATGGCGGCCGCTTCCCGGCGCGGGGGATAATCTCTCGGCGAGACGGCGGAGGTCAGTAGCGGCAACCAGGAGCCGCGCGTTGTGTTGATTGTGGATGGGT
This sequence comes from Shinisaurus crocodilurus, assembly GCA_021292165.1. Lineage (NCBI taxonomy): Eukaryota > Metazoa > Chordata > Lepidosauria > Squamata > Shinisauridae > Shinisaurus > Shinisaurus crocodilurus. The sequence goes on from CM037880.1 coordinate 161,374,641, forward strand.
GCCATTTCTAAGGTGTGCCGTGGCGCTTCGGGGCTTGGAACTGGCTGGGTCAACCTTGGCAGGCCGGAGGGAGGGAGGGAAAGAAGGAGCAACCTTGGCGCAGGCTGGCACCAGCCGCCGCCTCCCCTTTAGGATCCACCGCTTCGCCTTGGCAGCTACGGTCTTGGCCGTCGACGCGGAGGCCATCCCCGCACATCATCCCACGCGGGATCGAAAGCCGGGAACGTAGCCCAACACCCCAAACCCCTCTGATTGCACTCGGCCGTCCCTCGGGGCTTCAATTCAGCGCCTTTGGCGGCTCTGGAGCCCCCCCCCGCCCCTTTTAATTGCATTACTGATTGTTTTTAATTCTGGAACGAAATGTGGTGACTCATTGGCTGAAACTGACACACGGCAAGGGCCGAGAGGGAGCGAGCGCGGGGCGGGGCTCGCCCTTGCGGAGACCTGGGGAGGCCACGCCCCCTCCTGCTTTTGTCACTCGCTGGGTGGGTAAGCAGAATCCAAGCTGGAAGCGAGTGCTGGGTTGCTCTCAGGCAGACAGACTCGGAACCGGAGGAACCCCGATCCTGCGAGGTCCAGACGTGCGACGAACGGCGCGAGGACTGGCTGAGGTCTTCACCTTTTTAATTAGGCACCGCGTTTATCGTTGAAAGGGCTGAGGCGTCTCTCTCTTTTCTTCTTCCTTCCTTCCCTTCGTTCTTTTCTGTTCTTCCACGCATCGCGGAGGTCCCTGTCGCCCCGTTTTACAGACGGAGTCACAGAGGCTGAGGGAAGATGCCAGGGCTGCGGTCTGGACGGGAATGTCAAAAGATAAAGGAAGCGGTTAACTCACATTTCCCTTTCCTGCCGTGGAAGGGGCGCCCGGCGACCTTGTTGCCGCCGGTGTGGGCCCAGCTGTTCCGGCGTGAGCTGGCTGGCCAGGTTTTAGGCATCAGGAACGCTTGGGGGTGTTAGAGCCGAGAGTTTCTCAAAGGAGAAGTGTCGCGGCGCATGACGGTTTGACAGTCCCTTCGGTCGGTCGTGTTTGGCGGGTGCTGGTTTGCGGATACTTGGTGGGGAGAGAATAGCACTCTTTACGTGCTCAGAGGCACCCTTCGTAAACGCGTGTTTAAACTTCGCCAGAAAGCGATGGGTCGGTGGGTAGGTCAGGACAGAGACCCCGGGGGCTGCTGGGTGTTGCTAACTCGCCTTCCCCCCCTTCTCTCCTTGCAGAGGCTAGCCTTCCTTGGAGGAGGCGCGGCGGCGAGGCCGAGCTGAGCACCGCGGGGCTGGATGGCCCTGGCTGAGGGCGGTTGGTGCCTGCTGAAGCGCTGCGGCTCCGACGACTCTCCGTGCCCCTTGGCACCCAGGGAGCTGCCTGGCCCTTCGCCGTCGCCCTCGTCGTCCTCGGGCTGCTCCCCGGGCGGCAGCACCGGCACCGGCAGGACCTTCAAGCAGGAGCCCGGAGGAGCGCTCCAGGCCTCGCAGCAGCCGCTGGGCCTGGCCGAGGGCCGCACTTTGCTGGGCCCCTTCGTGTCTCTGGCCGCGGCGCCGTCTAGCCTGCCCAGCTGGGAGGACTTGCTGCTGTTCGCGGACCTGGATCAGACCAACAAGCTCATCTGGTCCAGCCGCGCCTCGGCCAAACTGAGCCCGGATCCCGCCCAGCCGCCGCTGCCCGTCGAGGACATGTACCCGCACCCGCACGCCCACCACCCGCACGCCCACCACCCGCACGCCCACCACCATCCGCAAGGCCTCCAGGGCAGCGCCTACGACGGCTCGTCCCCCGCCGGCGGCAGCGGCTTCGTGCCCTCCTCAGCTGGATCGCCGGTCTACGTGCCCACCACCCGCGTGGGCTCCATGCTGTCCCCCTACCTGCAGAGCCCCGCCGGCACGGGCCAGGGCGGGGGACCGTCGGCCTGGCCCCCGCAGGCAGCCCCAGAGAGCCCGTCGTCGTCCTACGGCGCCACCGGCGGCGGGTGCGCCCACCCGGCCTCGGGCCGCTTCGCCTACCAGGCTAGTAGCCCGCCGGCCACCAACGGCGCCCCCCGAGAGCCCTCCGCCTACAGCCCCCGCGAGCAATTCCGCCCCCTGAACGGATCCTACTACGGGCCCTACGTGGGCGCCCAGTTCAGCACCCCGGGGTGGGCCAGCCCCTTCGACAACTCCATGCTGCACTGCCTGCCCAGCCGAGCCGCCCCGCTCGCCGTGCGGCCCTCCAGCACAGGTAAGGACACGCGCGCGGCGCGCGGCAGCCGGTCGGCTTGGCGATCGCTCGGGGCAGAGTCTGGGGGTTGCAATCCTTCGCACGCCTCCCTGGGAGTAGGCCCCATTGTTTTCAATGGGGCTTACTTCTGAGTAGTCATGTGTAGGGTTGCAGAGTACAAAAAGATCCTTTGATGCGAGACAGAGCGCCAGAGTTTAATCACAATAAGGAGAAGAATCCCTACAGGAGAGAAGAACTGCGATTACGCTGAGGAGTAATTAGGAGCACAAGAGAGAGAGAATACAGTGCAATTGTTTTCGGGAAAACCGATAGATTATGTTAGATTAAAAACCGATAGATTATGTTTTGTTATTGTAAGTATTATTAGTAGCATTAATGTCATTATAGAAATTGTTATTCATCGTAATTCTAACCAATAAGTGACAGCTAGAATTGCATTGTAGTTGCCACGGAAAAAGGATCAACGAAGTAAGAATGTCTAAAACGCTGGACAAGCCTGAAAAGCGCTGCTGTAAATTAGTATTCAAACATGAGCAAAGGTTTCCGGAGCAATGGGCTTGAGAAGGGATGGGCACATTGTACCCACCTACCCACCCACCACACGTTTTCAGCTTCATTTCCAGCCGTCTGGGGCAGGGGAACTTTTCCGTGGGTTGTGCCCTGCGCAGCTCTATCGCTTGTTCTGAGCAGCTGTTTGTATTTGAGAGGACAGCTGTATTGGGTACACACCCCGAAAGGGCTGTAGATGAGAAGCACGAATCCAAATAACAACGAATTCGTTGGCGATCCGAATGGAGAGAGGCTGCCTGCTTCATCTTCTGCTGCCGGCCCTCTCGAGCCTGTCTCTAATCCTGCCCCTCTCCGCCCTTCTCTGAGCGAAGCTAGGATGCTGGATCGGGAGCCTCTCGGTTGCCTGACGCTGGGAGGGACCCGTTCTCCGCTTTCCCACTGGAAACAATGCGGTTGGAGCCAGATTTAGGGCACAATCTTATAATGTTTAGACGGGGGGGGGGGGGAGTCCTGCAACTCCGAGCATTCCCTAGCCAGCATAAATGGCTGAGGAATGCTGGGAGTTGTAGGACTCCACCCCCCCCCCATCTAAACTGTCTATATGGGATTGTGCCCTTATTCATACCTCGAGTAAGTCATGCCTGTCTTAAATCCCATTGATCTCAATAGGCCTACTCCAACGTAGGGCTAAGTCTCGATCCAACCCGCTGAAGACTTACTCTGAAGTATTTTCCGGTTGGCTGGATCGTGCCCCCGTTTATCAATGGGGTGGCGGGTCCGAATCCCTGTTCCTTGAGGCTGGATGGGAATGGGTCAGCAGGCTTTCCTGGTTCAATAATTCAGAATAAATGGCTGGGTTGGGGGACCTCCCCACCCGTCCCTTCGAAGCATCCAGGGATGTTATGTTTGGAAAGCGGAAGGCCCTTTAGGGAAAGCAAAGGGTTGCTTTTTAAAAATTATTTTAACTACTGGGAATGAAGATACTTGTTTAAACACACCCACCCACCCGGTGGAGGAACAAGCGGCTTGGACGAGAAGAGACGGAGGAGGGAAAGGCAGGTGCGGTAGAGAAAGGGTTAAGCGCCCCTCCTCCCATTGTCCCTGAGGAGGGAAGCGGCGCCTTGTCCCTGCGGAAGGCCGCGCTCGTGCTACCGTCACGCGCCTTTGCGCGTAACTCGCCGCTCGGGGCGGAGGGCGAGCGGAAAGGGTCGGTTTGGGCGCCGTGACGTCCGTGTCGTGACGCTCGTGCGGCGGTGGAACGAGGTGTAGCGGAGGAAGTTTGCGGAGGGCAACTTTGGCTCCGAGCGAGCCGCGGCGGCCCGTCCAAGATCAGAAATCCAAGGGCGGCGGCGGCGGCGGCGGCGCTCCTCCTCTGTGCAGCTGCAAAGGGACTCGCGTGAGCCGTGGCGCCCCGTTGAGTCTGGTGGCCTGATCCCTGGTGAAGTGGTATTAGTAATACCGTATTACTGTATGGGACGTTTTCTTGGACAGGGGTGTTTGAAGGCCTCAAAGGAGACATTAAAACGCGTTGGTTTTTTTAATTTCAGTTCTTTCGAACAGGCCCTCCAAGGCTGCAGTCCTAAACACATTTACACCACCAATTACGTGACAGACTGATGGACACTGAAAGACCTCAACCGTAGATTAGGAATTATGTCAAGGTATTAGTTTAAATTAGTGTAGATCTGGGACTGTTAGAAACTCTTGAAATTTGGGTGGCGAATTTGTAACGCGTTTTCGCCGCGAGTTCTAAAGAATATTGTTTTTAGTAGTGGGATTTATTTATAATAAAAATCTATATATATATATATATATATATATATTCCTAAACACGTTTATCAGGGGGACTAAGTCCCGTTAATCACAATGGGACTTACTTCCGAGTAAACAAGCATAGGATTGACGCTGTCAGTTGCGTCATTAGAAACTGGAATTTTAGCGCTGGTCTAGTCTGCTCAGAAGTAACTGCCGTGGGATTTCAACCGGGGTTATTACGTGTGTTTAGGATTGTGTCTGTAGTTTACTAAGAATGAAGATGCTAAATAGCCATCCCCAAGTGGTAGACAGGTGTAGAATTTCTTCTTCGGGTCAATAGTTTTAGGAACTGCACTAATGGGAATTAAAGGTTGAAGCATTTGAGGGACATATATGGGATGTCTTTCCTGCTTTGATTTCTACATGTGAAAAGCAGACACCTCAGTGTATAAGAGGCCTGTTTTTAGATACTGCTACTCTTCCCAAAGTGTAAATTTGGCTTTTCCTACTGTCCCTAAAGAAAATGGTAGTGTCCTTGTAACTTTCTTTCCTTTATAAAGTAACAGCTGGAATCCCAATTCTTTTCTTCTTTCTAATGGAAATTTCCTTTATAGAGGAGAAAGGAATTGGGATTCCAGCTATTTTTTCAAATGAAAGGTCCAAGTTCAAAGCAGTCAGTGGTATTAATCCAATCAGATTCTTTTAAATTCATTTTTGCTGTGATTTAAATGTCTGGAGAAGATATTTGAAAAAGGTTTCACAGATTTCTGGAATGAGAGAGAGAGAGAATTTAACTGAATTTTTCCAACTGGCCTTTAGACAGAATTTCACTTTTTCTTTTAAAACAAATCTTCCAGCCGTATACAAGACCTTATTGGCAATATTTACTCCATAACAAGAAGACATGGCTTTAAAACTTTTTCTCTCTCATACTCCACTTATCTAAAGCCATTCCCTTGCCACTACATATTTTAGGATGGGGAAGTATTAGTGTTTCCTTGTAAGAGAAAATGTGGGTGATTTTAATAGGACTTGAATCTAAAGGGGCATGGTTAGGATATCTCAGGGCAAGATTCATTTTGGGATTATCCACAGAAAAGAGGAAGATCAGAAAGAAAACAGCACAGGGGTTGTATGCATTGTTAGTCCTTCTTAGAGTAGAACCACTGAAATGAATGGGACTTAAGTTACAGAACCATTGGATACAACCCTTGGATACAACCCTTGGATCCCACAGAACTTTAATCAGAAGGAGATCATTATTAATTGAAAGTGACGGGAGAAAACTTCTGACATAAAGATGCCATTTCCAGATACATGAACATATTTATGAAATGAATTTAGGAACTGGGAAATCATCCTATGAACACATTTACTTAGAACTAAATATTTCATTTAATGACAATTAGCTTAGGTAATATGTTTCCGGAACCTAAATACCCATTTCCTTTCAAAGAGGTCTCTAAACAAAAGCTTCTTCTGGGTTTTGTTTTTCCTTAGTGATTTTTAAAACCCTTTTCTCTGTTTTCCTGAAAAATAATCTCAATCTGTCCTAAGTACTTTTAAGGAGGGAGCATTTTTAAAGACTATATTTCTCCCCCCTTTTTTGGGAGGGGGGGTTCTTCTAAAGGCATGAGATAACATTACCTCCTACTGTAAAATATATTGCTACTCACATAGGAGGGATCACATACATATTAACATGAGTGCTAAAGCCAGTAACAAGAAGCTAGGGAAGCTGCCAAACACATGGCAAGTGTCTCCTAATACCTTATGCTCCATTTCATTCATTTATTTTTAAGGTATTTCTATACCACCTTTCTAAAATACGAGGCGCTGTACCAAAAAATGGTACAGAAAAAGAAAAAAACCAAATAAAACATTAAAAACCATAGAAACAATTTAGAAAGCTAAGATAGTGGGGACCAATCACAACTCCAGAGGAAGTGCATTCCAGGATTTTAAAAATTGTATTTTAAAAAATTGTTTTAGTGGTGATAGTGGTGGGGAGATGGATGTCACATATTGCCATGCATCAAATAAGCAAAGGTAAATAAAATGTAAAGGCGCATTTTCAGATAGGGTGGGAGAATGTGTTCAATGGGGATTACTCCCAGGTAAATGGACATAGGATTGCAGCCTTAATTGCAAAAAGTGGTGTGCTTTTAAGAGCATTTTTTGTGAAGGTTTTCTTTTGTTGTTGTTGTTGTTAATTCATCAATGGCCAAATTATCAACAGAAGTCACCAGGACCACTATCACCCTTTTTAGAGTTAATGGATTCATGTCTTTGACATGGAACTCTAGTACCTAGGAGTCATTTGGGCTGCATACTTAACCTGGGAATAAGCCCCTTTGAATACAATGGCACTTACCTCCGGGTAAATACAAATAGGATTGCACTGATAGATCCTCCTGCCCTCTTAATCTGGATCACAGGGCAGTAAGAGGAGGGGAGAAATGCTCCTCTGCTCTTTCTAAATCTCCCAGCACATGGCAAAATGCAGCTCTGCCAAAGCGCAGACATTTGGAAGGGAGCACTTTATTTCTAGCCTCCCTTTTAAGGGTGGAACCCAACATACTATTGACACCAAGAAAAATGAACTATTTACAAGCCAAAGGGATTGTTAAAAGAATATTATTGCAACATTAAAAAATGTGTTATTTGCGAGGAAGGAGAGGTGTGACAAGACAACCTAGAGAGCAGTTAAATATGGCAAAATGCGGTCCCTCACCCCCCCCCCTTTGTTCTGTGTATGTCTTCACAAGAGCCTCCTTTTGGAGAAGCCAGAAATGCTTGATTTATTCCCCTGATCGCCTCCACAATGTTATCTTTCCCAAAGTACTGTGAGCAACTTAACCTTATCAATGGCCTGATTGCTTGCCCAGCTTTCAAATGGCTGGGCTTCATTAAATCAGATTCAAGGTTTTGATGCCTAACTAGAGGTTGCTTAATATATTAATCTCAAAAAGCAGCATTTTCAGACAGAATTTCCCTCTTCCAGCTGCCTCTATTTCTAACAGTACTGCTTTAGTTAAGACACTAGGGCTGCAATCCTAAACACACTTACTAGGGAGTAAGTGCCACTGGACATAATGAAACTTACTTCTAAGTAAAGACACATAGGATTGCACTGCATTAATTCAGCCAGTGTGGCCTAAATTATTTTCAAAAAACTATGTGAGTTTTCTTCATTTAGTGAAACTAAATTAATTTCATTCAGACTTCTCAAAATGATCGATTATTTTGGAAAATCATCCTGAAAGCCTTTCTACAACAATTCAGCATTGAGAAACTAATGTTTGTTTTAAAAGGTTACTCAATCAGTTTGCTAAAAAGCAAGCAGTTAGCTCACTGAACTTTAACCAGCTAACAGCCTTTGAGTTTTGCAAAGGCACGTCTCCTAATAGGAAGAACTAGTTAAGACACAGTGTCCTCACCCCATTCGTTCTTCTTCTTCTTCTTTTTTTTTTAAAAAATGTTGTCAATATACCCCCATACTTCAGGAAAATCTGAGGGTTTACCTAGAGTAAAATTTGCTGACATCTTTTAAGAAAATCACCTATAAATTATTCTGAATTTGTGTCACTAAACTACAAAATGTGCCCCCAAACCAATTTCTCTTTATATTTCATTTTTGCTCCGAAAGGCTTTTAATATTTTGAATTGAAAGTAGCCCATTGCCTCACATGTGTCAGTGTAACTGCATTTTTAACACTAATCCCATTTGCTTACATTCCAATCCTAAATTAGTGGGACCTAATTTCATGTACTGTATTGAAGATCAGGGTGCCCAGCAGGAGGTCCCAGCTGGTTGTTTAAAAAGTGGGAGAGTCCCAAATATGATTACTCTGTTTGAATAGATTACTTAGAAATGATTCCATCTGGGGAAACAACTGCCTTTAAGGTGCAATCCTATGCATGTTTTGGACAGAAATAAGCCCTACAGCTCCCAGTATCCCCCAGCCAGCTGGCTGGGGAATGCTGGGAGTTGTAGGGCTTATTTCTGTCCAAACATGCATAGGATTGCACCCTTATTGTATTTAGGATCATCTGGGTGTCAGATACAGTATACTTTCTTAGCCACTGAACTTCTTAGTCAAGTGTGCTGTTACTCCTTTGCAATTTCAGTGCACAGAAAATGTCCAAGAACCTGAGCCTGTGGCATATTATTTTCATTACAACATTTGCTATTTGTTTTTCTTGTATTTTACAACTGTGTGCCATATACCATCATACCTTGGATTGAGAGCATAATTCATTCCGGAAACGTGCTTGTAATCCAAAACACTCTTATATCAAAATGAAATTCCCCAAAAAAATTTGTACAGAGATTTTTAATTTAAGCCGTACTACAGTACTTGTATTGCAAGATGTCGCTTGTATATCATGTCAAAAAAATTTAAATAAATATTTAAAAATTTGCTTGTCTTGCAAAACACTCTCAAACCAAGTTACTTGCAATCCAAGGTATTACTGTAATTAAAACCACTAGCTGTATCAAGGTGTTCTTTTTAGCAATACTTACCACCTTCTCAGAACATCTGCCTAGGCTGTTTGCCCATGAAAACTCATGCCATACAATAAATCCACTCTGGCATCCTGGTCTTTCATACAAAGGCCCCAAACCCAAGAACCAAGCATTGAGTTCTGCAGATGTGGCAGTGCTACTTCTCTAGCTACTGTGCTATAGGATAGTGGCCTATGAAGCTCCTGGGGCCAATCTTAACTGAGCCATGAATTTACTGGGTGGCCTTAGGGTAGCTACTATTTCTTACCTAGCCCTCTTCCCAGTCTTTAATATTGATGTAGTAGTGGCCTACCTGGCTAGTTTGCTGTGAAGATCTTTTGAACACTTAGATAAATGTCTAAGTCAGAATACTGAGAATACAGAATACTGAGTAGCAGTCGTGTATGGTGGTGAAAGTGGAAATAGCCCCATGTTCTGTTGGACCAGCTACGCCTGATGCTACTTATAAAGTGCTGGGGAGACTCTATAACTATCCCTTGCTGCAAACTAATGAACTCAAAGGGAGTCTTTGGATCAAACTCATTTCCATAGAAATATTTCTATATGAAGTATTTCTGTATAAAATACTTCTATATGAGCTCTCTTCTGGGGATACAAAATTATAACAACATAAATAGTTGTTGCTGCTGTTATTCCTTTAGGATCTGAGAGTAGGATATACTCTATTTTTCCTGCTCCATAATTTATTTTGGAAACTGCCATCAATAAACATGCATAGTGAAATGTTTAGTGTAAAATAAAATGGAATAAAATCTAACTTCGTCTACATAAAAAGAGACATCCAGCCAGGTCAGTGTGGACAATGAACACTGCAGTGCAGATGTGAATGCACTTCTTAATGCACACTTGCATGCGCATCAGCTGTGAGCTCACACCTTGTTGGATCAAGATGGATATGAGGATCAGAGGAATGTTTCTATATGGGCTTCCTAATTTTCTGATGAAAGTTCTACTGGTGTAGAAAGATACTTTAGAGCTGGAGGAATCCTACCTGAAACCCTGGAGAGCTGCATCCAGTCAATGTAGGTAAACAATAATGGCCTGATGGGTATAAGGCAACTTCCTATTTATTTTATTTATTTATTTATTATATTTATACCCCGCCTTTTTTCCTCTTGCAAGGAACCCAAGGCGGCTTACATAATCCTCCTCCTCCTCTCCATTTTATCCTCACAACAACCCTGTGAGGTAGGTTAGGCTGAGAGTCAATGACTGGCCCAAAGTCACCCAGTGAGTTTCATGGCCGAGCAGGGACTAGAACCCGGATCTCCCGAGTCCCAGTCCAACACTCTCACCACTACGCCACACTGGCTCTTCCTATGTAACTGAAGGTTGCAGGGAAACCTCCAGAAAATTTAAGGGGGGGGGAAGAATTATATTGTTCTTTTAAATCACCCCTAAACATCTCTTTAAAATTTTTTCATCTTGTGCAATTTAAAATTCTGTACATGCTTCTTGCAGGAAAACAGATCATTGTATAAATATATATATTTTTAAATTCTAAGGCATACTTCTGAAAAATGGATTGAAATAGCTTGATATCATTGGTTGGTAACTAATTCCAATTCTTCTGGGTTGTGCTTGCTTCTATGTTAAGTTCTATGTTAATCTGCTTAGATTGGGGGTACCAGCCATTTCACTGACTTGATTTTTAAGTCATCTATCAAGCAAGTGATTAAAATAAACGCTACTGTACCTTTTAACAACAGCCAGCCAAATAATGTGTATCAATAACGTGTCTATACAGCAGCATGAGGATGTTGAAAGACTAGGCTTTAGCCCAAAGAATTAATTGTAAATCACCTTAAAGGTAGCCTATGAATAATTTTAGATTAAAAATTTTAAAGATAGAAGGACCTTAAGTGAAAACAGGGGATGTGCATAAAATGTGAACTGAAAGCTGCTCACAAAGTAGAGTTCTGATTAAAATGGGAAATTCAGTGCATTCATCAAGTCATTGTACCAAATGGTAGGCAAGAGATAAGTGTCCATTGGAACCCAGAATTCTACCTAAAATTTTAAGAAAATGGATATGTGCATCTTAAAAACAAGCTGTTAATTTAAAAGAAATTAAATACAATTCTTAAAAATGCAATAATTGAATCCTCTACATTAAATGGATGTATAAATTATTTTAGTGTTCCTTACAAAATATGTGGAAGCAAGCCCCATTTAAGCCAATAAGGCTTGTAATTAGAGTTGAGGAGTATACATCTGCAAATTTGTAGCTCCTTTCCCCCCAATATTTAAAACTATCTGGGAGCACTGGTTTTAATGGGCAAATTTGCCATATTAATCAAGAAAGTTGAATATTGTGTGTGGGACCTGGAATCCTTACTCACCCACAATAGATTCTTGCACTGGCTTGAGTTCTCCCAACTCAAATGGGAACAATAGTGGTCTACCTTACAGACTTGTGAGAGCAAACCAGATAAAGATCCAAAGCATTTATCCATTATTATTATTATTATTATTAAAATAAACATTCTCTATTCTAGGGAAGGATAGGGAAGACTTACTGTTTCATTTAAAAAACATGTTTTTGTAGTCCCAGAGAAGAGGGAGGTGGTGGTGTTTTGTTTTAGCAGGGGAACATAACTGCTTGTCTGAAGCCCTGACAGGAGTGTTGTCTTCCCCAACCTGGTGCCCTCCCGTGAAGGCTGGGTCTCATGGGAGCTGTAGTCCAACACACCTAGAAGGCACCAGGCTGCGGAAGGCTGCTGACCTAGCGGCTTGTGGGGCAGAGATCAATCCATTGCCAAGGAGGTGTTCAAAATTCCAGTCTGACGTTACAATTTGCGTATTTAGTTCTAACCCTTTCCTCAAGACAAGATCTTTTTGAAAAGGGGAAGGGGGGAGGCGGAAAGTGCATTTTCTCTGTCACCAGGGTTTCCATGCCCCATTTCCGTAACACAAAGGTTTCCTGACATTTACGAGATCCCTTTCGCTTTCTGGTGTGCCAAGTGAACAGGAGGTAGCAGCAGCCAACTATAATGGCAGGTATAGTATCAGTTATGAAAGTCTTGGCAGCCCTTCTTGGAAGTCAGACTCGTTGAGTTCGATGGGTGTTACTCCCGAGTAAACACTGCAGCCGGACCCATTTTCCAGCGAGCTGTATAATAATCTACAATTGAAATCGACGGGATTGTTTCCCTGGGGCAGTCTTCCGCAACCCGGGGGCCGCCAGATGTGTGGGACTACAATGCCCTCCAGCCCCCGGAATCACTGGATGGGGGTGATGGGTGTTGTAGTCCCACACATCTGGAGGACGCCAGGTTGTGGGGAGGCTGCCCCAGGAAAACAATCCCGTGGGTTTCAGTGGTGGACAGAAAACAAACACGCTTCTCTCTTTTCTTTAAGTAGGAGTACGATCTTTTCCACTGACTGCTAGGTTTAGGGCTATTGACTTGAAGAAAGTGTGAAAAAGATGGAAAATCCCTACATGGTGATAGTACGAAGGGAATTGTATATTCTTTGTCCCAAGGTGTCTATTCTTGCCGATCTGTCTTGCCGCATAACTCTTACGGTGAAATTCGGCTGTGATCAGAAGCAGGCTTACTCGGAAGTATGTCTCAGGGAAACTTGCTGGCTAGGGCTTGCGTGCCTCTCATATATATATATATATATATATATATATATATATTAATGTATGGGGTGAGCTGTTTACTTGGAATTAGACTCCCCTGCCTCCCGCAGAAATTAGTAGTGCAATCCTATATATGTCTACTCAGAAGTAAGTCCTATTGAGTTGAATGGGGTTTACTCCCAGGTAAGTAGACATTGTATTGCAGAGGAAGATATATATATTTTGTGTGTGGCACGTGAGATAAGGTCAGCAGATGAATGAAGGGGAGGGAATACCAAGCATTTAAGGTTCCACAAACTCCTTTCATACTGTAGTAGGTCTGCCACTATGCAGTTTGTAAATTAGATTCTAGTTTCACATCCAGTACCGGATCCTATGTTGTGTTGACTCAGAAGCAAAGCCAACTGTGTTCCACGGGACTAGGTTGTAGACAAGAAGTAAGCCCCAAAGCTTTCAGCAGGCTTTTCAGCAGGCATGCTTGCTCTGGCAGCTTTATTTCAAGGGAGCCGGTTCTGAAAAACACCCCACGGTGGGGGGGGGGGATTTGCATTAGTGCTTAACACTGTAGTTCCCAAACACTGTTGCTTAGAAGTAGGTCCTCTTGACCTCCTGACTTCCAGATAGATTGCCCTAGATCTCTAGGGCAGGCCCCCTTCTCCACTGAAAGAAACAGAGGTGGAAGCGGCTGCGCCACAACCCCAAATACTTGCATTTGCTCATTCGGAACAGAACCATTGATTTAAATGGAACGATGGGAGCATGCAGCCTGATCCTAAATTTATCAACCGGTTCCAATGGAACTTATTTTCAGGTTAAACTCCTGAGAAGCATAGAGTAGGTCTCCCCCATTACGGCACTCCCGACACAACAATGATGGTAGAAGCTTCACGGGCACACTTTGCAAACCGCCCAGAGAGCCTTTTGGCTGATGGGCGGTGAACAAACAGAATAAATACAGAAATAAAAAAACCGTGATCTGGACGGCCCTATTCTAGGAAAGTTTACTCTGAAGTAAATTCCAGCACGTTCAATGGGGCTTACTCCCAATTAAGTGAACAGAGCCGGAGGCTGCAGTTCTGTATGCCCTTACTTGGGAGTCAGTACTATGGAACTCAGTGGGACTTACTTGTGAGTAAAGTTGCACAGGATCAGACTGCACATGCATTACTAGAAGCATGTCCCCTTGAATTCGTTGCAAATGTATCTATCTATCGAGAATCCTATCCTTGCCCCTCTATTTATATCTGCAGGGAAATGCGGTTGGGAGTGCAGCTTTAAATCGACCAGGAATTTCCTTGAATAGAACTTTCCCTTTTGCAAAGTTTGTTGTCATGACTGAGTCTTCTGGCTCGGTTTTAAAGGAAATCCGGCGCGATCCTCTTTCTCTTTAATTTAGTTCAATAATTCTCCGGTAACACTTCAAGATTAGCTCCCCAGTCAAGGGGGAGTCCCACTAAAATCAGGGTGGTCAAAAACTAGGGCGTGTATAAGAAATGCCGGTATAATTAAATATTTAGAACGGGGAAGACAGGAATCATTGAGTGTTTATAAATGTATCTCCGGGTAGTATCCAATGTTAGTTCGATTGAAGTAGACCGATTAAAATGAATGAGACTTCAGTTAGCCACAAGTAAATTTAAGCCCCATTCATTTCAATGGGTCTACTCAGTGTAGGACTTTCTTCATCTGGTTGCCATTCTTACTCCGAAGAAAGTACTTTTGAAATGGTGGTACTTACTTACAAGTAACAAATGCAGTTACTTAGGACCGGCCCCGTAGCATTTGCAGTGAGAATAACTGGAAAGGGTTGAGGAGGCCAGGAGGAATCTGCTGGATCTCTCCTTTAAAAAAAAAAAGTCATTTTGCCAGATCTTGGCTTTGAATACTGTTTTGACCGATCTCCTCCCTGAGATTGCTGTTGGATCAGGAGAGCGTGTTTATACATACAAGAAACACTCCTGTAAGAGTCGCTAGCCTAAACTTCACCAGAGGCGATAGGAGGGAGGATTAGAAGGGAGTCCTCGGCCCCGCCCCTCGTTTGACTGATAAACTGTATATTTAAACTACTACATACTACGGCTTGGATAAGAGAGCAGCTGCAGGAGGAGCCTAATGGGCTCTGGAAGCCATGTTGGGGGTGGGTAAGGCAGCCTCGCCTTCCTGCCTGCCTGCCGGTTTTCTGCTTTGAAGTTTGGTTCATGATTTCCAAGACAACATCCAGTTGTGGGCAAATGGTGAACTTGCCTCCTATTTCCTTTCTTTAGCATCTGACTGCTGGGGGGGGGGTCACTCAATTGCGAAAGAGATCAGTCACCTTTCCCTTGGTCTATGATGACTCACCATCCCCTATCCTGAATTCCTTAACTTGCGCGTGCGGGCGTGCGCACACACACACACACACGTATTAAAACTTCCATAGACATTATAATTTTATACATATAGATCTATATCTGTATTTCTCCATGGAATGGTGTGTGTGTGTATCTATCTATATATAATCTTAATAAAAAATTGAAATATATGTATTTAAAATATGCCATGCAACCAAGTAAACATGTCTATTAAGCATCCGGGTGTTGGTTTCTGAATGGAAGCAGAGAAAGGGGGAAGCGAGCTTATTTTTGAACAATAATAAGTGAACACTACATGAAGATAGGAAAACATTTTGCAAATTAAATATACAAGTATATTGTAGGGTATGGGAAATATGACTTGGGTTGAAATCCAGACCCCATCCATTAAGCTTACTGGGTGACCTTGAGCCAATTGCCATTTCTCAACCTGACCTACTTTACAGGGTTGTTGTGAAACTAAAATGTGCAAGAGGTAAACCATGAGCTCCTTGCAGGATAGATGATATTGTATACTATACTCCAGGGCTCTCCAACCGTGGGTCCCCAGATGTTGCTGGACTACAGCTCCCAGAATCCTTTGCCATTAGCCATGCTGGCTGGGTATGTTGGGAGCTGTGGGCCAGCAGCATCTGGGGACCCAAGGTTGGAGAGCCTTGCTATATACTAATAGTGAACTGAGGTGCTGAGTTATGATGGCTATGTACCCCAAAATGGGCTACTGAGGAAAAAAGAGCGAGTTATGATGGCTATGTACCCCAAAATGGGCTACTGAGGAAAAAAGAGCGAGGCATCACCTTGCTTGGGGAATCCTAAGTTCTGCAGAAGTAGGCAAAATCATATTGGTGGGTGCAGGGACGGAAGGGCAAACATCTGCAGAAACAACCTGGTGAGGACAGGATAGTACAAAACACTCGAGTATCTGTTGGGGGGAGGGAGGAAGGGGTGATGGAATGGAATATCTTGAAAGAAGGCTTGGGTGGGTGGATGGCTAGAACACTAAACAGGAGCACTCCAGACGGCAAAATTTTAGTGTAGCACCCATTGTAAAATAGACAACAAACAAAAACTGCAATCCTATGGACACTTATAAGGGAGTAAGTCCCATTGAAATCAGTGGGACTTCTGAGTAAACATACATAGGATTGCACTGTTAGTTTGCTTAGATTCATCAGAACAAGATCCAGTAGTTACAACCTTCTAGGCAGTGGCTAATAATAGTATGATCCTAACCACATTTACTCAGATGTAAACCTTGCTGACTTCAGCCTGACAACAGCCCTGTGAATATTTACTTTCAAATATGTTCTGTTGTGTTTCTTGGGGCTGATGCCCAAGTAAGGGCTGAATAGGGCCACAGCCTTTAGTGTGCCTAATGAAGTGTCATCCGTGGCACTGATTTCTGAGTAAATGTGGATAGATTTGGGCTCCTGGGAACTTGGCTGCCCTGAAATCCCCATGGGACTTTGCTTTGGCTGCTTTGCGGATCAGCAGGAGAAGACGTTCCCTAGCCACTGTTTGTGGGATGAGGTGGCAGAATGGAGGCCATTGCCCGTGAAGCTGTGTTTGGGGCTAGCAACTTTTTGGTCTGGAGGGGAGTCCAGGGAGGTTCTTCCCAGATAACCATAAGATGCTTCGACCAGGGCTCCCTGCTTGGCTTCCATGCTAACCCAGCCTTTCTTCCCTGCAGATCTCCTGGATGATCTATCCGAGGGCCGGGAATGTGTCAATTGTGGCTCCATCCAGACCCCCCTGTGGAGAAGGGATGGCACTGGCAACTATCTCTGCAATGCCTGTGGGCTCTACACCAAGATGAACGGCCTCAGCAGGCCCCTCATCAAGCCCCAGAAGAGAGTGGTGAGTAGGGTGTGTGTGTGTGTTGGGCGGACGACTGAAGTGTCTTCTTCCTACCCATGCTCAGATCCAAAAATCCATGTACTGTATTTCCTTTCTGTTTTAAAATGGTATTGTTATATTTTCTATTGCAAAACAATTCCATGACAACAGAGACCCATAAAGACCCATAGAGTAAGAATTACAACTCTATGTCAGTACTTTGTTTGTAGGAGTTTGTTATAGTCCTGCAGCAACCAATGGACTACAAAATGAGTTTCCTGTCTCCTTCCATAGCATTAAAATAAGTGGGACTTGGAGTAAATGCAGATAAACATGCCTTGGGCTGCAATCCTATGCACACTTACCTGGGAGTAAGTGTCACTGAATTAATGGAATTTACTTCTAAGTAGACATGCATAGGGTAGCGTTGTTCAAGTCCCAGTGATTTCATGTCCCATAGAAAGCCATGGGAGCTCAAGATACTTAACTTTGGCTAGATAGCACTCTTAATTGCTTGTGATTGAAGGGGAGAGGAGAATGTTAGGAAGGAAATGGAAGGAAATGGCAAAATCATTTCTTAATTTACTGCTTGCTGTGAAATTTCTCATAGTGATGTCCTAGAAACAGGCATTAGCATGGAGTCATGGATAATTAAGGTGCAGGCTGGGACATGCAACCTTAAACAATGCAATCTTGACCCAATGGACCGATCTTACAAAACTCAGACAAGAGCCAGGAAAATTGGCTAACAATTGTAATATTTGTAAATTTGTGTTAACTGGCTCTTGCTCTTCAGATCCTCATGCACCTTTCTGTCACAATATATATATATATAAAAAAAAGATCTTCAAATAATACTTTTTACACACAGAGACTTTAAAGAATATTTTGGGTTCTCAGTTCCTGCGCTGCAGACAAACCCCTTCAAAAATCATAAGCCTGTTCCACCACACGTTAAAACATGACAGTTTCATCATCTGTTAGGATGTTTGAGAGGTGGCCACTTTGAACTTGCACTTATCAATTTTAAGCACAGCAGAAAAGAAATGATTAAAATGTAGTATGTGGAAGAACTGCAGTCATGCACTTCTTTTGAACAGTGAGATTTACTTCTGAGGAATGGAAATGGGATGCACCACCCCAAATCTCAAATACAGTGGGCAAGCTCCAACATCCAAGGAGGCTTTAGACATGCCCCCCCCCAAAGAGCACCCACCCCATCATGGGAGCCAGCTGTTCAATGGGGGAAGGGGAGAGAAAAGAAATGCCCAAGCCTAATTGCTCTTTGCATCCTGGTCATTTAGGCTGCAATCTTATGCACACTTTCCTGGAAGTAATTCCTGTGGAACACAATGGGACTTACTTCTGTGTAGAGATGCATAAGATTGCACTGTTATTGCAGTTAAGGTTAAGACTGGATTGTAATTAAAGATGACTGAGGGTCTGATTTTAAGTGCATTAACTTTCTGCTGAAGCCTTGATCGTATGAACAGCAATGGGCTGATTAAATCTCACTTTCATTTTTCAGGTAAATGTTTTCTTGGGTGGGGTGAGGGTGAGTAATGGGCTGATTGTAGTTTGGTGTAGACTCTGGTTGTCTGGTTGGTTCCAGTAAAAGGACATAGTTGTGTTCTCCTTAACAAGCATTCTTTTCCAGATCATAAGGGCTATAAACATGATCTGTCTTTCAGAAACAAAATTGAGATTCCTCACTCCCATCAAATGAGCCTTGCATTTTTTAGGGCTGGATTTTCAGGAATTCAAAGTATGTCAGTGTGCTTTTGGATTAGAACCCACCAATTCCCTAGAATGAAGCAATTCATAAAATATAGCCCCAACATTCCTGACGGTTTCTATTTTGGCACCATTTAAGTTTGTTGACCCAGGAAGTGAGTAAATCCTTAATATTGCCATTCTTTATTGAGGGCTTAAAAAGCTCAGTAGAACATAATTTAGGAGGTGGTTTTTTAAAAGTCATGTATGCCACGGGAGTGATTTTTCACTCAATATGGCAGGTAAGCAATGCAAGAAACCCAAGGGTGGACCCCTAGGAAATTTGTGAGGTGGGGTGAGGTGGGGTGAATTGCAGAGGGAAGGAAGGGGCCAAAGGACTCTTTTTAACATTCCTTTGCCCCTCCCTCTCTGGATGATTTCTTGTGGAGGGGGACAAAAACAAGGCAAAGGAATACACAGTCCTTCTCCCCTGGCACATTCCAAAATATCCCTCCCACCAGTGTCCACTTGGAGCCCTCCTTTTGTCCCCGAAGTGACCACTGGGAACTCAGAGACACTAAATCACTTCCAAGGGGAAAGGAGATCTCAGCCTCCCTTTGCCTTTGACCATTTGGAAGGATGGATTTAGGCTCAGAGACAGCAGGCCAAAGGCCTCCTTCCCCTTTTAGTTGCTTTCACCCTTCAGGCAACTGTTACAGGGAGGGATTTATGGCTCCTTCTGTTGGCTTAGTGCAATGAATTCCCCTGTCCTTGTTTAGGCAGATAATATACCCACTGTAGGTTTCCCTCTGCTGCTGGGGATATTCCCTGGTGGCAGAGGGAAGTACACATGTGTCACCCATGAGGACTAGAGGCAGGAGATATTTATTGGGGGGAACCCTTCTCTTTCTCCCCTCTCCCCCAGTATTTTCTTAAAAGGCAGAGCAGGTAATTATACCCTTGTCTCCTTTTTAAACTCCCATGCTGTGACCCTTATTTACACACACACACACACACACACACTGACCAGGTTCACACAACACGATAACCCACACTCAAGGCTTGAGTATGGGTTGAGTGTGGGTTGTTGTTTAACCGTGGATTATTGTGTTGTCTGAACCCAGCTGCACTAACAATCCATGGCTTGTTAATCATGAACAACCCATGAAGAGAACCTATAGTTTGTTGTTGGGTTGTGAAGTATGGGTTGTTCACCATGGTTTGTTTTCTTGGCTGGGTTCAGACAACGCGATAACCCATGTTTCAATGACAACCCACACCCTGATCATTGGAAGGTCCTCTCTGGGTGCCCTGGTGGAATGGAGTGCCTCTCCTATGTTATGTTTTCCCAAAGCAGGCTCGCCTGGCACCCACATGGTTATGTTTTGGGCACCAGGTGAAGACATTCTCATTTCAGGCTTTTCAACAACTTTGTAAAAAACATTTAGCCCTCAATTCTCATTGGTTTTATTTTGCATTTATTGCTGCTGTTTTTATTTATTTATTTATTTATTTTTAGCTTTTTGTATTTTTATGTCATTTTAACTCAGGGGTAGGCAACTTGTGCTCCTCCAGATGTTGTTGGATTGCAACTCCCATCAGCTGTAGCTGGAATAGCTAGTGGTGAGGGATAATGGGAGTTGCAGTCCAACAATATCTGGAGGGCCATGTTACCCACTCTTGTTTTAACCTGACGTTATCTAAGCTGCCCTAAAATATATATATTTGAAGGGCAGGATATAAATGTATAAAGAACAAATAATTAAATAAATAAATAAGTAAGTAACATTGTATTTGAAGCTCTTTTCAAGTCCACCCCATTGCCACAGCTGGAATGTATTTATATTTTTCCTATATAAAATAATGTGCCATTATTAATTTAATTACATTTTATTTGTGTTGTAATACTATTCAGTAGAGTTTTAGTGCTGTTCTTTAGCTAGGCTGTGTCATCTCCACCAATCGTTCAAGGGCAACAAACAAACAACCCCCTCAAGGTATAGACAATGAGCTTTTAAAAGTCACAGTTCCTCATCCGATTTCCATCTATTCAATGAAGTGCCCTGAAGCCAAAGGGCTTTTCAGAGTTAATCACACACTGTTGGGGTTTCGTAACTGGTCTACCTAATTTAATTAAGAATGACATAATGTACCTAGGAGGAATAAAGACAACTGTTTCCTCTGCTAGGTCTGCCCCTAATTCATTCCTACCTCATCTTGTCTTGGGCAAACTCAACTCCTTCTAGAAGCAAATCATTTTAGGGTGTTCCATAAATATATGTCTGCACATTTCAAATAAACAACCTGCACAGGGCTGGATCCAGATTTAAGGCGCAATCCTATGCAAGTTTAGACAGAAAAAAGGCCTGCAATTCCCAGCCAGCATAGGATGTTATAGGCCTTTTTTCTGCCTTAGTCATGTTTAGAGTAGACCCATCAAAATCAGTTAAGTCCTAGCTAACTGTTACAGGGAGGGATTTATGGCTCCTTCTGTTGGCTTTTAGTGCAATGAATTCCCCTGTCCTTGTTTAGGCATTGATTTCCATGGGTCTACTCTAGGTAACTAAATCTAACCCAGGGTGTATTTCATACATCTGAAAAATGTGTGGCTCTATAAAAAAAAGAGAGCAGGAACATGGGTTTGCATTGCATGTTCTGCTTCCATGGAAATAATGTGTACATTTTTAAAAAGTGATAAGTTTCAAAAGTCAGATCTAAAATAAGTTTTAAAATGTTGCTTTTCATAGATTTCGTAGATCTGATAGAGTTGGAAGGAGCCTACAAGGCTATCGAGTCCAACCCCCTGCTCAATGCAGGAAACTATAGGAGGGGTCTCCCATCCAAGTAATAACCAGGCCTGACCCTGCTTAACTTTCCACGCTCAGACAAGCTGAGCCAGCGTAAACCACAGGCCTGTATTAATTAAGAACAAATAATCAATGGAGATCTTGTTATAAAATGTGTATTGTTCAGGTTCAGTTCCAAGTGTCCCACAGAAATGCAAAAAATGTTAAGCTCTGATGTATCCGCTTAATTTTTTTTAAATTGGAAATATCATAAATAAATAATGGGCACAATCCAGCAAAAATTAGTCTTATTGAAATTAAGAGAAATTTGGTTGTGGTATGTCTTATTTCATTACTTCCAGTGGAACTTGTGATCAGCTACTGCTGGATTTTGCCAATTGTTTCCAGTTTAATTTAATTTATATGTAGCCTGAACTTTTGTGTGCTGTACAACTGCCAGCTATAAGCATTCACAAATATATATTTATTTATTATATTTATGTCCCGCCTATTTTCCAGCTAGGAACCCAAGGCAGCTTACATAATCCTCCTCGTCCTCTCCATTTTATCCTCACAACAACCCTGTGAGGTAGGTTAGGCTGAGAGTCAGTGACTGGCCCAAAGTCACCCAGTGAGCTTCATGGCTGAGTGGGGACTAGAACTCGGATCTCCCAAGTCCCAGTCCAACACTCTAACCACTACGCCACACTATGCTCTCAAACAATGAGCGTATCTACCGAACCAATCATTTAAAACTTTTTAAAATGTTGGATCATTTCCTCCTGAGCCACTGGAACATTTGGTAGTCCATATGAATTCTTTTCCTGAAACCATAAGCATATACAACAAAGTGTCTTGTGGCACCTTAAAGATGAACAAATGTATATGTTTTTTTAAAGATTCTATTCTACTCTCAATTTCTGCTGTTGGTGGTGTTTTAACAGTATTTACCTGTGCAATCCTATGCATGTTTAAGCAGAAAAAAGTTGTAGGACTTTTTTCTGTTTAAAAAACAGAAATTGCACCCGAATTGTTTAAAAAAGTTTTCAAGTTGTTTGAAAGGGTTTTTTAAAAAATAAAATAAAATAAAGCTTTTAGATTATTGCATGTAACTGTAAGTCATCTTGGGAGCTGTATTTGGACCAAAAGGCCTCATAAATTTACAAACAAACAAACAAATAATATAATGAGAGCTCATTAAATGATAGCTGAAGAATTTAACCTTATCCTTAGAATCACAAGTGTCACAATAACATCACTTACATTACCGTGCAATCTTATACATATCTACTCAGAAATAAGGACCATTGAGTTCAGTGGGACCTACTCCCAGGTAAATAGGGATAGGATTGCAGCCTTAGTAATTGTCAGCACAATCCTATGTACACCTACTCAGAAGTAAGTCCCACTGTAATTAGGACTGTGACTGTAGCCTCACTGACTCTGTTATCCCCTTTAGTGTTGTTTGTGTAAAAGAGCTGCTAAAATCTGTGTTTAACATATTTTAGCATTTTTCATTATAAAAAGAGAGCTCCTAATTAAGTGAGAAAAGATAAAGATGCTTACTGACAATGGCTGTTTGGTTTTTTTGATGTTACAGTTGTCTCAAAGGAACCAATGGTTAAGCAGCTGTTCCTAGCAAGCCAACAGATAATTTTACAGAAAGATGGGTAGGATTTGAGTGAATCCATTTTTGCTAGGGTGTCGCTGGATGAGAAGAGTACAGGGTTTTGGAATTGATTTTCCCCCCTGTGCAAACGTGCTATAGTCAGTCAACTGATACTTTCTTTTTTAATGCTGCAATACTAGTGCAAAACAGCAAATTTATGATGTCGCTGGAATTCTTTGCCTGTGATTAATGTAAAAGAGATCAATTGCTAAAGGAAATTTTATAACCCATTCACCTTCACTTCACATGTTTATAGGAACTGGCTTCAGTTATGATCTATGGTCTGCAGTCGTAAAACTCTTTGTTGTACGATTATTTCTGCTGTACAGTTGCCTCATCTTGGCTCCAAACTCCACTGAAGAGTGTCATAAATGACTTGTTTATAATATAGGTCTTTTTTTTCTTTTTTTTTGCTATACATGAATTTGCTGACACCCACCAGCCACCCCACTCCCAACTAAAGCCCAGTTCTGCAAAACATCTTGGAATGTTAAATCTGCCAGATAACTCTCACAGAACTAATGGAATATGATTAATATAATCAGATGATCCCAAAACAATTTGGGATCATCAAAACAATTTGGGGTGGGGGAGGGGAGAAACTGGACAGAATCTGCTGAAGCTAACATGGTTCAGAAGTAGGAGTCCCTTTTAAAAAGAACACCTCTATCCTTTTAGCTTTGTTATTTAGTGGGAAGAGGAGTTAAATCCAAGTGACCAGCTAGTGTACTGGGGAGGAGGTTGGGAGAGAGATGAAATCTGAAATGTGCACAAGAATCAAGGTTTAAAGGCCCCACACACTTTTTTTTTAAAGAATCTCTTCCTCAAATGTCTCCCTTAAATGCACAACCCAGTGGGGTTAGCTCCAGACTGAGTTAGTTGCATTAAGATCCTTTGAAATCAATGTGAAAATTTAGACATGACTTAGATCCCATTGAAATGAATTGGACTTCTAGATAAAGTTAATTGCACTTAGATCTAACCCAATGTCCTCAGCCCCTCTGTAACCAAATGAATTAGCATAGCGCATTACAATTGATGCTGTGCATTTAATTGTCCCTGGATAAGATATGTTTGAAATGTATTAGGGTATCCTTTAGGACTTATGGTCTCTTCTTTTCTACCTGTTATCGGTGCCTTTTCTTTTTCTTTTGATAGCCAGTATACCAGAATATACATTCCTGCAACTGTGGTTGGAGACCAACTGTTCATATGTTCTCTCTGTATTTCTTTGATTATTTTGTCTTTTATTATGCTCTCCTCTAGCCTTCTTCAAGGCGATTGGGTTTGTCTTGTGCCAACTGTCACACTACGACCACCACCCTCTGGCGCAGGAATGCTGATGGGGAGCCTGTGTGTAATGCCTGTGGCCTGTACATGAAACTTCACGGGGTAAGCAGCTACTTCAGTATTATCAGAAGCTATTTTAGTTCTTGCTTGATGCATGTTTGATGGGCATGCCATCCTGCAGCCATTCCTCAGATGGAATGTGCATTATTAAGTTTTATGAAAGAGTTGACTCAGGTCCCACTTTGCTAGAAAAAACTATGGGAGAATGGGATTTATATTTGCATGTATCCAGTTGTGCAACTAAATTATATGGGAGAATGTCGGCAGACAAATCCATGGCATCACACAATGTCACAATCCCTCATATAGCTCTCCAGTAAATAATATTTTAAACATAAAAGAGAAATAATGGATTGCTGCTACTGGCAGGCCTTAAATACTGCAAACTACTGGGGGGAAAGGGAACTAACTGCCTTCTTGATAAGGTATAGGCATCCTTTCCCCAACCTTTTTGGGCCAGTGGGCACATTTGGAATGTTGAGAGAGCATAGCTGGCCCATTCATAAAATGGCTACTGTGGGTGTAGCTGGTCACAAAACACACATTTCCCAGGAGGCAAATTGATGAGACTAAAAGAAAAGAAACTTGTCCAAGAACCTAAGTATAAGGCAGAGGTTGGGTCTGAGCTCCAGAACACAAAACCACTCTTTTGAACCCAAATAAAGATGCTGCTGCTTTGCAGTATGCTAGTCTCCCAGTTAAAAAGAAAAAGAAATCTTAAAAATATCTTAACAAAATAAAAATCAGGAGGGGAAGGGAACCAGATGGGTGCCAAGAGAGCTGTCTGTGGGCACATTGGTGCCCATAGGCATGACATTGGAACAGCCAAGTTTACTACACATTTGGATATTTCAAACCATAAACCAATTTCTTCACAGCTGAGATGCAGAAGAAAGACAGCACTTAGCTGCCAGTTTGGTAGTTCCCCTCCCCCCCTTTTTTATCAATAAGAAAAGGCTCACAAGCTAATACACCAGAACAACTAGTGAAAAAGGCTGTGTTTCTGCTCCTGCTGTTGTGAGGTCCCCAAACATCAAATACATTATGGGAACGAATTACCTATTAGATGGATGGGATCAGGGATGTTGAAGAGTCCTTGGTTTCGAGTCACGAGTCAAGTCACGAGTCTTTGGACCCGAGTCTTGAGTCCGAGTCCGAGTCCTTGGTCCAAAATGGTGACTCATGAGTCACGAGTCACTCCCAAAGCTGACTCCATGAGTCCCTATGGGGTTTCCCCCCAACAAAATAAGGCTATTTCAGATGTGTGGCTTAAATACATTCTAGGCACAAGTGTGCCTTTTTATTTCAAAACTGCAACTGATTTTGGCAAGAACAGACCAGGCAGACAAACCAGTGTGGTGTAGTGGTGAGAGTGTTGGACTGGGACTCGGGAGATCCGGGTTCTAGTCCCCGCTCGGCCATGAAACTCACTGGGTGACTTTGGGCCGGTCACTGCCTCTCAGCTTAACCTACCTCACAGGGTTGTTGTGAGGATAAAATGGAGAGGAGGATGAGGAGGATTATGTAAGTCGCCTTGAGTTTCTTGCAGGAAAAAAGGCGGGGTATAAATGTAATAAATAAATAAAATAAATAAAATAACCAGGCAGGCAGAGGAGGCAGGGAACCCCAAAGCAGGCAGGCAGAGGCAGCCAAACCCAAAAATGTCTGAAAGGTTGCATTTTAGGAAAATGATTTTAAAAAATAAACTTGCTATACTTCCTAAAACCTATCCATGTTGCATTTGAGGAACACGATTTTGGAACACGAGTCCTTAGTCTCAAGTCCCGAGTCGAGTCTTGAGTCCCATTAAAAATATTGGGACTCGAGTCAGAGGGGGGACTCAGTCCGACTCACGAGTCGAGTCCTAGAGTCCGAGTCCCCATCCCTGGATGGGATATCATAGAATCATAGAATCATAGAAAAGTAGAGTTGGAAGGGGCCTACAAGGCCATCGAGTCCAACCCCCTGCTCAATGCAGGAATCCAGGTCAAAGCATCTCTGACAGATGTCTGTCCAGCTGCACCTTGAATGCCTCCAGAGTGGGAGAGCCCACAACCTCCCTAGGTAGTTGATTCCATTGTCTTATTGCTCTGACAGTCAGGAAATTTTTCCTGATGTTTAGGTGGAATCTAGGTTCCTGTAACTTGAGCCCATTATTCCGTGTCCTGCAAACTGGGATGATCGAGAAGAGATCCTTGCCCTCCTCTGTGTGACATCCCTTCAAATACTGGAAGAGTGCGATCATATCTCCCCTCAGTCTCCTCTTCTGAAGGCTAAACATGCCCAGTTCTTTCAGTCTCTCCTCATAGGGCCTTGTTTCCAGTCCCTTTATCATCCTTGTTGCCCTCCTCTGAACCCTCTCCAGTTTGTCTATGTCCTTCTTAAAGTGAGGTGCCCAGAACTGGACGCAGTACTCAAGATGAGGCCTAACCAGTGCCGAGTAAAGGGGAATTATCACTTCCCGCGATTTGGAAGCTATACTTCTATTAATACAGCCCAAAATTGCATTTGCCTTCTTTGCAGCCACATCGCATTGCTGGCTCATATTCAGTTTGTGATCTACCACAATTCCAAGATCCTTCTCACTTGTAGTATTGTTGAGCCAAGTGTCCCCCATTCTGTAACTCTGCATTTGGTTTCCTCTCCCTAGGTGCAGCACTTGGCATTTATCCCTATTAAATTTCATTCTGTTGTTTTCGGCCCAGCGCTCCAGCCTATCGAGGTCACTTTGAATTTTGTTTCTGTCTTCCAGAGTATTAGCTGTTCCACCCAACTTTGTGTCATCTGCAAATTTGATAAGCATTCCCTGTACCTCCTGATCCAAGTCATTAATAAAAATGTTGAAGAGCACCGGGCCCAGGACCGAGCCCTGTGGTACCCCGCTCATTACCTCTCCCCAGTTTGAGAAGGAACCATTGATAAGCACTCTTTGAGTCCGATTCTGTAGCCAATTGTGGATCCACCTGATAGTTGTTCCATCTAGCCCACTCTTAGCTAGCTTACTAATCAGGATATCATGAGGCACTTTGTCGAAAGCTTTGCTGAAGTCCAGATATATAATGTCCACAGCATTCCCACAGTCCACAAGGGAGGTTACCCGATCAAAAAATGAGATCAGATTAGTCTGACAGGATTTGTTCTTGACAAATCCATGCTGGCTTCTAGTAATCACTGCATTGTTTTCAAGGTGCTTGCAGACTGACTTCTTTATAATCTGCTCAAAAATCTTCCCGGGGATTGATGTCAGACTGACTGGCCTATAGTTCCCAGGTTCCTCCTTCTTGCCCTTTTTGAAGATGGGAACAACATTTGCCCTCCTCCAGTCGTCTGGCACTTCACCTGTCCTCCATGATTTCTCAAAGATAATAGACAGTGGTTCTGAGAGTTCTTCTGCCAGTTCCTTTATTACTCTAGGATGCAGCTCATCAGGCCCTGGAGATTTAAACTCGTTCAGAGTAATCAGGTGCTCCTTGACCATTTGCCTATCAATCTCAAGCTGCAATCCTGCCCCTTCAGTCTGCACTTCAGGTTTGCCAGGGGGGTCATAGACCCTCTTTTGGGAGAAGACCGAGCTGAAGTAGGAATTGAACACTTCTGCCTTTTCTTTGTCTTCTGTTATCAATTTGCCATCCTCATTGCGTAGTTGAACCACCAGTTCTTTCTTCTGTCTTTTACTGTGCATGTATCTGAAGAAAGCTTTTTTGTTGCTTTTAGCATTCCTCGCTAACCTTAGCTCATTCTCAGCTTTAGCCTTCCTGACACTATTCCTGCAGTTCTGTGCTACCTGCCTGTACTCTTCCCCTGTAGCCTGTCCTTCCTTCCACTTCCTATACGTGTCCTTTTTTGTTTTCAGGTCATCTTTGAGTTTATTGTGAAGCCACATTGGCTTCTTCTGTTGCCCTCTGCCTTTTTTCCTTTTGGGAATTGTTTGCAATTGTGCCTTTAAAATTTCCTTTTTTAAAAACTCCCACCCCTCCTGGGCTCCCTTTCTCGTGAGAGTCACTTGCCATGGGATCTTACTAATCATTGTTCTGAGTTTGTTAAAATTGGCTTTCCTAAAATCCAGGGTACGTGTTTGGCTACACTCAGCTTTTGCTTCCGTTAGAATCAAGAACTCAAGTATAACATGGTCACTTTCCCCCAGAGTTCCCGAAACTGCCACTTTATCCACTAACTCGTCTCTGTTGGTTAGAATCAGGTCAAGGATAGCCGATCCTCTAGTTCCTTCCTCCACTTTCTGTAGGAGGAAGTTATCAGCAGCACAGCTCAGGAATTTCTTGGAGGGGCCATGTTTGGCTGAATAAGTCTCCCAACAGATATCAGGGAAATTGAAGTCTCCCATTACTACCACATCGTGCCTCCTTGAAACAATGGCAATTTGTTTTTCAAAAGTTCCATCCTCATCTTCTCCTTGATTGGGTGGTCGGTAGTAGACTCCAACCGCCATGTTCGTTTTATTCTTTGCCCCCTTTATATGGCAGGACTGAGTCTAGCATTCATTCTGAGTCTGGATCAGCATTCTCGGAGCTTCCAGCACTAATCCCTAGTTAAGTATGCTGAATGTGGGGATAAGGTCCTACCTGCCCACAAAGATCATGTGATCTTCACTTCAGTGAATGTGCAGCTCTAGGTACAATGTAGAATGTAGGATCAAGTGTCACTGTTTGCTACCTCAGCTTGTAAAATAATTTAATCCTATTGTCTTTCTTCTATGTACATAAGGTTTGAAATAAGTGAAATTTTACATGAATAGTAGGGTGGTTGTAGTACGTCCTACTTTAGAGGATCATCCTCTGTTCGAAGGTGTTCTCTATTTGAAGGGCTGTCTAGTCCAAGTGTGATGTAAAGATAAAAGAGCCATAAGAAGTGTGAGAAGGGAGGGGCCCACACACGCTTGCATGCGGAAGGTCCTAGGTTCAATTCTGGCCTGTCCAGGTAGAGCTGGAAAACCTCCTGCCTGAAACCCTGGAGAACCACTGCCACTCAGTGTCAACAATACTGGGCTAGATGGACCAATAGTCTGACTCGGTGTAAGGCAGCTTCCTAAATTGCCCATCACCAGTTAGCCCCTTAGCACTTGAAATTTATTGTAGTTCTATCTAAAGTGTAGTAATGGTTTATAAATTTGCATCTGTACATATACATTAGCATATGTAAATTTTCTGCATTTTTGTGTGTGTGTCCTCTTTTGTCTTCTTTTTTTGATGATGCATTTCCTCTGTTTTTTGGTAATCCATAAGTGGGCACCCTAATGAATAGTGGCTATGTAACAAATTAGAGAGCAGTCCTAAGTGGGGTGAGGGAGAGCTAAGTGGCCAATTGCCTGCCTTCCAAAGCCTTGCCAACTCATGCGGGCCTGGGGTGGGTGGCTCTAGATCAAAAACTTCCCTTCCATTTACATCCCAGCCATGAAATCTGCATCTATTACCCTGTAAAAAAAAAAAAAATGCACACATTTCCTAGACACTTAAAAAAAAAAACAACACCTTAGAGGTTTTAGAACAGGAAGGAGTGAATGGGGTGCCCCCCTTCATGTGGTCTCATTCACTCCGTCCCATCCAGCTGCCTTCTCAGGGTTTGTTTTTTCCAGTAACAGCTCTGTGAAGGAGCCACAAAAAGGGGGTGGCCTTAATATCTCCCCTTTCTGGACTAACTGGAGACTCAGGAAGAGTCCCAAAGGTGCAGGGCACTGAGAAGTAGCAGTTCAACACTTAAAACCCAGAGGATCACCTTGCTAATGGGGAGATCTACAGCTCACCCCGTTTGGGTACACGTGGTACACTTATCTTCGTGTTTTTCCCCCATTTGCAGGTGCATTCCAATTGACAGCTAGGCACTTGACAGCTGTCAACTGTTCTCAGTGTAGCCTATATGCAGTCTTGCCTCATTATTCTGTTACCGTTTGACAGCTGTAACTGACAAGGCAATAGACCAGGCAAGGCTACATATATTGGAAAGGCAAAAGAGCACACTTGTGCAACTCTGAAAGACTGACCAAACAATAAATAAATAAATAAATAAATAAATTATGAAGACATTTGCACACATTTCGGGGGCTGAAAAAAGAATTAATCCCTCCCCTGATGCCAACTGTGCTTTTTGGAATCTCTGGGGGGGGGGACGACAGAGAAGGAAAAGGGGTCGTGGTTGGATGGGCGGCAGAAGAAATTGGAGTGGGGACGGGGGAGACAAGACAGGTTGTGCCATGGGGGACACTGGGATACCAGCTTGAGGACCGATGGGAAAGGGCAGGGGAGAACAACCCACAGTGAGCCCGATTGTCTGTCAGGCGCACTGTGGGTTGTTTTGCAAACAACCCACACTGCATAATTGATCCCACAGGGGGGTTGCCATGTCCTGTGAACTCACCCTATTCTAATTGCTACTAATTTATTTGTTAACATGTTGGCGCTCTCTTTTAGGTGCCCCGACCCCTTGCTATGAAAAAAGAGGGAATTCAAACCTAGGAAACGAAAACCGAAGAACATATCTAAGATAAAGTCATGCTCGGGTAAATATAATCAAAGAGCGTGGAGGGACAGAGATTTGGCCATCTGGGAAACTCACGATTCTAACTTGGTGTGCTACTGTTGCAGGTAATAATAGCAATAATGCCGTTCCTATGACTCCAACTTCCACATCTTCTACGAACTCAGACGACTGTAGAAAAAACACTTCCCCTAGCACACAAACCACAGCCTCGGGGGTAAGTGATAAAATAGTATCCATACTTGTAAGCAAGTGGATTTCTGTGCTCATGTTATCTCCATTTTTATCTTATCTAGTAGAACAGTAATCTAAATAAACTTTTCAGTTTGTTAGCTGATACTGGAATGGGAATTTCTCAGGAAATTACCTATAAACGCAAACACAATGTAAAACTAAAGTACTTCACAAACATCTTTATTTAGATATAGATATGGATATAGATATAGATATAGATATGAATGCCTTCTCTCATATTTATACTGTGTCATGTATTGTATTGTATGAGATTGTACTCTGTTCTACGGTAGGCATTGGCCTTGATCCAGGTTGGGGTGACCCAGAGGCTAAAGCAAATTTTCCGTGTGCAGCTCATACTCTTCATGCATACTGTACGGGCAAAATCCTCCAAATTCAGTAGTCGCACCTGGTGGTGGTGGGGGATACACAGATATAAACATACAGCAGCATGCTGCTCTCCATGAGTACAGAGTCATGGATCCCCTCCGCTCCCCATTGTTCCCTCTGTTGGTATGGTGATATCCAATCTAGAAAATCCTTACTTGTATTTGGTGGGAAGGTGAATGAGTTTAGAAGAAGATAGTTATTTTAATTTTGAATATTTATTTTAGCATCTAGTACAATGAAGAATTTGTTTATAACATTACTCATATACCGTAAGTGCATATAAACCAGATTCATGAGATTATGACGGATAGCTCTGATTCAAACCCCTCCCACCCCTCCCCGCAAAAGTCAGAAGGATCAGGAGGCCCCACTTTCATGGTCTGTATTCATACCGAAAATGCGTATTCATGCTCCGCTCATCCAATGCAAGCATATGCCAGGGCTGTCAGCCAATTTAATTAGAATTGGTGGTGATTAATTATCTCTCTTTTAACTGAATAGCCAATTAACTGAATAACCTAAATGTAATTGATCTATTACATTTTAATTCATTTAAATATTACTAAAATCTCCCATCTAGAAGGCTTTTTGGAAGGCTGAAGTAACTGAGGTAGCTAACAATTTAAAAAGCTCGTTACCTTTTTTTGGGGGGGGGTCGGGAAAACGCTGGGCCGAGTACACTGTAGGTGGATGGCCCCTCTGCCCCACCCTCAAAAGAGAACACACAGTTTCCTTTGCTAATTTATATGTACAGATGCAAATGGTTATAATTTAAATAGACCAGATCTGGTGACTTCTTACCCCAGTTTGGACCTCTCTGCTTTGGTAAATATAAGGAAGGGGTGGGAAACCTTCTTTTATATATATAAAGGGCCATTGATCCATAGCTGAGGCAGAATCAATCAGGGGCCACACACAAGTAATAGGATGTCTGACAGACAGAAACTCTGTTCAGGCATTCAGTAGAAAGTGTGAAGGCTTAAAGTGTGTACTGGGACTGGGCCATGCAGGCTGGCCCTGCCTCCCTCAGTTCAGACCTTGCCGTGTCGAACAGGCAAGGTCTCAACAGGAGTTCTACTCGTGTTCGCTTGAACCCAAGTAGAATACTATGCACAGTCGGGAACCCAGATAAGGCAAGGTAACCATAGTTACAGTTAACCACAGTTTAGAGTTCAGATGACATCTAAATTGTGGTTAATCTAAAATGGAGTAGCAGCCATGGCGTGGGGTGGAGTGGGCAGAGGGAGTACACAAGCCCAGAGGAGAAGCTAGGCTCATTCTCACGCATCCAAACATAGCCACTTGGAAAATACCCATATTTTCCACTGGTTGTATTACAAATGTTGTGTATTTTCCAATAGCCTGGTATTTTTTATTGTCATTGTGTAATTTAGATACAAGTATTTTTTACAGACTGCCTGTAAATGGCATGATAGATAGATGTATACCTTATATATAGCAAAAGCTGCCTCAATGTGGCTTTTTTCCAGTCAAAGAATCACCGCAACTATTTCTTATAATCCACTGGGTTCTAGTGTCTCTCGTTGTTGCCTGACCCAATCCCTTTGCCTTTGCTTCGCTGGTAAGATATGCAGTTACATTGTAAAAGAGAAAATATGTCCTGCAAATGTTATTATGTATGGACATTTGCTGTAGTGCTGCTAGTTTGGCCTTGAACTGGCTGGCCCCTTTTGGTTAGGATCCCATCACACAAGGCTACAAAGGAGGCATGCTTCCTTCCCAACAGCACAATCCTATCTATGCATCCTTGGAAGTAAGTCCAGCGAGTTTAAAGGAATTTACTGCGAAGCACATTTACCAGCTCAGTGAACTCAATGGGACTTCGTCTGAGTCAGTATGCTGAGGATAGCACTGTAAAGCTGCAATCCTATGCACTAGATGTAAGGCCCAATGAAAACAGTGAAGAAACATGCAGAGGATTGTGCCCTGTTAACTAATAATAGAAGATTAGGAAGCTGATTTTTTTTGTCTGCATCTAGGGCTTTATACATTATCCAACATGTTACTTAAGCACACTTAAGTTCCTTGAATGAATTAGCTTAAGTACTCTTACTTCTGTGTTGGCTATTTACTTTATGCGTGTGTTTCCTCCTGTGGCATCCCATTACAATCAATGGGATTTACTTCTGAGTCATTATGTTCAGGACCAGATGTCGGGATGCATTGCTAAACATATGAGTAATTTCCCCTGGAACCAATACGATTTAGAACCATTTGGCCCTGTTGTTCAGCACCGTGGGTAGGCGCACCGTGGGTAGGCTAGTGTTCAATGGGGGATTGCTGGAGTGATTATGTAAAAATGTGAAGGGCAAACGTGCATCTCCAGACATGCTAGGGAGCCATGGATAATCATAACTTCCCGGCATGTGTCCATTATGTGTTCCTGAGTGTTTGGTTTGCCCACCACATCTCCCATATTTATCACACAGAATACCAACCAAACACCAGGTGTATCCTCAGGACTGAATCAACTTGTGAAATGGCCTGTAAATCTGCTATTCTTGAATGTTTAGGGGAAAGTTTAGGGTTGCTGTTGTTTCTAAGTAACAACAAATACTGTTGTTGTTACAGCCTTCCCTAATCCGGTGCCCTCCACATGTTTTGGGCTACAACTCCAAGCATTTCTGACCATTTGCCATGCTGGCTAGGGCCGATGGGCATTGAAGTCAGGGCTGGCGTCAAGGGTAGGCATGGTGGGGCAGCTGCTGAGGGCCCACACCCCAATAGGGGCCCACAGAGAAGAGCCCCCTGGACTTGCTCCTGTGCAACTTGCTTGTTTACCTGCTTCTCACTCTGGCCCAGACATTGTCTGGGAGAAGGTGGGAGAAGCGGTGGGAGAAGGAAAGCAACAGACTTGCTCACTGGCTCTCTGCCTGTCAAGCAAGTGAATGGTAGCAACAATGGGAAAAAGGATGAGGAGCAATAGCAGCTGGTGACAATGGTGGTTCGAAAGGTAGACTCCCTGAGGGAGTCTTGCCTAAGGGCCCTCCAAAACCTGGAGCTGGAAGTGGTTGAAGTCCAAAACACCTGGATTGGGAAAGACTCCTAGGGTGACCTCTAACTTTGCTGAAGTGCTCAAAATACAAATAAGGGGGTGACACATTGAAACATGGATGTAGAGTTGTGAAATGGCTGTGTGAGGGGAGAATGAGGTTGTAGGAAAGAAAATGGAAACAAGGGACATCATCAGGGTTGGTGAAGGGGTATATGTGTACAACGTGAGATTAGAAGAAGACAAAACTTTTTAAAAAAAAAGTCTGAAAGATGTTGGTAGGGGGTGGCCTGGAGGATGACCAGGAAGAAAAACATTTGTCAGAAGAATAAGGAACGTTGCAGTGGGTTTTATAAGGAACTAAAGGCAGCTTTACCTCTTATGATTTCTGCAGGAGGAACATGAAGTGTGGTGGTATTAAATATGCACACACAGGTCTTTAAACATTCACACATGCAAGTCTGGCTAGATTTGGCTACATTGTTCTAACCTGTGTGAACAGTGTTTAAAGTCAAATGTACACACAGCTATTACTTCCACCCTTTAGACCAGTGATCTCCAACCTTGGGTCCCCAGATGTTTTTGGCCTACAACTCCCAGCATGCCCCTGCCAGCGTAGCTGGCTGGGGCATGCTGGGAGTTGTAGGCCAAAAACATCTGGGGACCCAAGGTTGGAGAACACTGCTTTAGACATTGGCTGCAGGAAACACTAATGTCGCCTTGGGCTTTCCCCCAACAATCATGAACAAGTAGCAGCATATGCCTAACCCACCGCATTTGCTAATACAAATCATGTGAAAATGACCTGATGCAGGCACACTGTATCCTTGACTGGACTATTAGAAAGGGAGGGGACTCATTCTACAGAAAACCTGCATTGTGAATAAGCCAATAAATGGATGCCTGGCCTGCCTGCTTGCGTGCTCAAGGTCCACAACCTTCAAAATGTATTTGTTTCAAAGTGCATTCCATTTAAAAAGTGCCATGGCTTTAAACGGCTTCTGGTTTTAGGCATTCTAAATGGATTGAGGGTTATTATATTTACAACTTTAAAAAATGGTTTTACAGTACCTCCAGTATCAGAGGCAGTTGTCGTGGAACATGGGCGGGGGTGCTGCTGCTGTTGCGCTCATGTCCTGCTTGTGGGCTTTCCATGGGCCCCTGGTTGGCCACTGTGCAAACAGAACACTGGACTAGACAGGCCTTTGGTCTGATCCTGCACAGCTCTTCTTATGTTAATTATCTTTTGTAAGCCACCTTAGGAGGGCTTTGCCCTGAAAGGTGGCATAGAAGTACCGGTACTTTTTAGTAGACAAATAAGCAGTAAACTACTGGTGGCAGTGACAGGTTCACTTTGCTTCATGTTCAGGCTGGCCCTCGCTGGTTTTGTACTAGACCCAAGCAGGGGTGTTGGGCACAGGGCCTGTGACACACATTTGCGTGTGCTAATACACCCACAGACACACATCCAAATTTAGTATGACTAGCATTTATTTACATTTCATCAATGTTAACAAAATAATAGTGAAATAAAGAGTGGCCCTTGAGCATACACAGAATGCTTTTCTCTCACCTTTGAGAAATTACAGCTTTCACCTCTTTCCCATGGTGTGTGTGTGTGTGTGTGTGTGTGTATATATATATATATATATATATACCGTATATGTTTCTCCCACAGAGATTGTAGTCTTAGCATTCCCTTTTTAAAAATTAAGCACTGACTTGTACCTGTTGCAAGAAAACTATGTTCTATTTCCCTCCACACATACCTCCTCATTTTTCCTTCATAAAAATGCACACATGTACACACACATGCGTGCACACACTCACTCACACTCACTCACACATGCATGCACACATATGCAACTCTCACCTATCTCCTTGTTATGGGCAAGCTCCACTTTTCTTCTCCTCCCCATAAGTTAATTTGTGTCACGACGCCACCAGGATTCAGCCAAGGAGTCTGTTTTCAATATTAGAGCTAAGTTACAGATAAAGTACCTCTGAGCATGTTCCGAGTGCCTTTCACTCACCACTGAAGCCAAAGTCTTTGCAAAAAGGAAAAATGTGAGTGGCAAAATATGCCTAGGACTGGGCTGAAAGGGCAGCCAAGTCAGTGGAGTGGAATGGGGTGGGCAGTTTCTCAATCCTGCAGTACCGCGCCACCAACTCAGGGCCTATTTCTGAGTAAACATGCAGAGGGTCAGGCTGCACACCTCTTTGCAAAAGTAACTTGGGCTGCAAATTAGCCCTGTGCAGATCTTCCCTTCCCCTCTCGGGTGAATGGAGTGGAGGGGGGGCACAATGCTGGGCCCTGCCCCGGACATCTGCACGCACTGCTTGGCTCTTCCCCTGATGTCTGTGCCCCTGGCTGCTCCATGCGTTCAGCAAAGGCCTGAAGGGGAATCTGGTTGTCCTCACTTCGGCTCCTCCACACAGTTGGGACCTCTGGGTGATGGGGGCGCCTGACTGTGTGGAGGAGCCTCCGCTTAGTGCAGCTGACCCCCTCCTCGCTCCCCTTCAGACCTCTGCCGAAGAATGTCCGAGGGCCAGGGCGCCTGGCAGCATGGCCCCACTCCGCCCGCCATTCATCAGCCCTACGTGTGGTGTGGAGCAAATGCATGAGTGGTTCCAGGGCAATGGAGTCATAGTCCTAACATTAACTGGAAATATTGAGAACCCGTGCTGCGACAAAGTAATTCTGTATTATATGATTGCGCTGATATTTAGTTTTTGTAAAAGAAATTTAAAAAAAGAAAGAAAGAAAAGAAAAAAGGGAGGAGCCATAATTCTTACCCTCTGCCAACCAGGAAAATTCCAAATTGACACGAAAGATTAAAAATCTGTTAGGGACTGAATCTGAAGATGTTTTAGACATTGTTGCTTTCAGTTCACAGAAAGGTGGTTAATGAATTGGAGAAAACAAATTCCTTTACTGGTACAGAAATGATTTATTACACCTTTCTGGACAATGGTGCAAAAAGCATTCCCAGCAATGTGGAGATTCAGCAGAACTCGTCTCCCACAGAGTCATTTTCACTCCAAACTCATTTTACTCCCCTTGAAAAGTGAAACTTTCAGAACAGAGTCCTTATGCATGCAGAAGGCAAGGTACTTTGGTTATTGCACCTGACCGTATACTCACTGGCTTGGATCCAGTGCTGGTCATCTCTCCTGCAGCCCCTGCATGCCCCCCAAAATCTGCGCTGGAGGGTTGGGGGGCCCCTCAGGAGCATGTTTGAAGCATGGGGGTTGCAGAGGGGAGGAGAGGATGGCATACCCCCCAACATTTCACAGATGAAAATAGGGACACACATGTGAAATTGTAAGAGGTATGGTTAGGCAACATGAAGGCATGATCAAGACTCAAGAGGGTGTAGCCAGGCAACATGAGGGCGTGGCCAAGGGAACACCCCCACCCCCACCCCCACCCCCGGATGCTCTAACCATTTAAGGGCTCTGACCACTCTGAAGCCACCATCATCCAGATCCATGATGATGATGGTGATTGCTGCTGTTGTCATTATTATCATCATTGTACAGTTCCCTGCCCCAAAGAGCTTACAATCTAAATGTAATGTAGAGCAACAACAAATGGTAGGAAGGGGTAAACCGGGGAGGAATATGCCATTATTTCAGTCTTTGTTCTCATTAGTAGTTTGCCAAAGAAATAATAATATTTAACATTTAGATATCTGAGTGTGCAAAGTTGTTCACAGGCCCACCCTGCAAGCTCCTATATTCTCCACTCAGAAAAAAAGGTTGCAGGGTTGCAGGCCCACCCTGCAAGCTCTATTGTACTTTATTAAAAAACAACAATAACACTGTGATTGAACAATAATGCCAAAATGGAATGATGATGTTTGTTGCTGCTATTTAATGCCAAAATGGAATGATGATGTTTGTTGCTGCTATTTGAGGTAGCTGGGATTTTTTCTTTCTTTCTCTTGAGGAGGGTGTGTTTTCTGCTAAAAATTAATCTTTAAAAATTTCTAATGCATTTAAAAAAGAGCAATCCAAAATCCCTGCAAAATAATCCTAAACATTACTGTAGAGAGCTTTCTCCATGGCACTTCAGCATGTGTTAGAAAAAGACTTTCACATGGGGTACATAGGTAGAGCCAAGTAAAATTTACCACTGCTCTGAAAACAGAGTAACAGTGCAATCCTATGCATGTGTACTCAGAAGTAAGTCCTATTACGTTCAATGTGACTTACTCACAGGAAAGTGTGTATACTTGGGGGGGGGCAGTGCTTGCAGGGCAATCCCTTTCTTTTTGTTTTAAAATTGTCAGGATTGGCACAAATTCAACAGGTGAAGTTTACCCACCCACCCCACACCCCCAAAACGGAGCTTCAGAGAGAAGGGAAACTTCCTTGCATTTCCTTCTGACACTGTAAACTCACTTGTTAGAAGCGAAGAGTCAGCTGGTGCTGCCTCCACCTCCTTTTCTTTTGGGGGAGGCGGGGTGCTCACACAAACACCACACACACACACACACACACACACACACACACACACTAGCGTCTGTGTCTGTTCCCTCCCTGCTTACTGTTCCTTAAAGGGGCCATCAGCAAAATTGCAGCTAAGCTAAAAGTTTAAAGCAGTTTGGGGGAGGGAGGCACCTGAGAATTCGGGACTTTCCATAACAAAGGGAGAAGCCATGATGGCTTAAGGGTATTCGTGAAAGTCCCCTGGATATTCTGGATCCAACCCTTTGTAATTTGTAATTTGCCCCATACCCATTGGCCTCCAGTCATTGCCATATAAGATCATGGCCCACATAAACTCTCTTATCTAAGCAGCTTTTCTTTTTTCCCCCTTTTTACTTCATCCTAGTTTATGTGTCTCTGTCTTCCATTCACATAAGCCTCATGTGTTAATCGAAAGCAGCGTAAACTAAAAATTGTTTAAACTCAAATCATTTCCTGAAAATTCTCAGATCTTTTTATGCACAGCTTTACAAAAGATCTAGAAGGATGGCCAAAGACATTTTGCTGCCTGAGACATAGCAGCAGTGGTGTAGTAGTGGTAAATTTTTGAAATGCAGGCACAAATCATGATAGTCCCCATAGCCACGTCCCCAAGGAGAGTCCAAAAATGCAGGCTGCTGTGTTGATCTCTCTGCGTGTGTGTGAATTATGAGTGCAGCGATGTGTATGTGTGTATTATACCCATACAAGCAACATACATCTCACAACACCAAATTTATTAGAATCAGCTGAAAGACATAGAATAGTGAACTGGCAAAGGGTATTATAGTGGTTAGCATGTTGGACTTTGGCTGGAGGGAACATGAGATTGCATGAGAAAGGGAAAGAGAGGGACACAGCATGTTCCATCAGCATAAGAACACCGGCTCAAGATTTTTCTGGAGTTTCTTTTCCCAGCACTAGGGAGAAACATTTTATCTCAAAGTCAACAAACCAGTTCTAGCAAGTTTCATCTCTGTCAAGGAGTACTAGATCTTTTGTAAAGCTAATGGGTCTTAATTGCCCATTTAAGACTAAGCCACCCCAAAATACCTGGCATTACAACAGGTATAGCTCTCAACAATATATGCACGTTTTGTGTGAACTTTGA
The DNA here is from genome assembly GCA_021292165.1 of Shinisaurus crocodilurus. Taxonomy (NCBI): domain Eukaryota; kingdom Metazoa; phylum Chordata; class Lepidosauria; order Squamata; family Shinisauridae; genus Shinisaurus; species Shinisaurus crocodilurus. The sequence continues at coordinate 161,414,644 of CM037880.1, forward strand.
GTTGGCCTTAAAATGGTATTACAAGATATGTAATTTTGGAAGAATATACTGTTGCTGGGGAAATTCTTGCTGGAAATCGCCATTCTCCCCCACCCACCCCCAGCTACTGTGAAGATGGCAGCTACACTCAGAGGGAACAGAGAAGCCTGAGGGGAGTGGCAGAGGACAACATTGTCCCTTTAATCCAAGAGTCCTGGCATTTTGTCCCTGTGGGTCCTGGCTCCACTACACCACTGCAGAGCAGCGTAGGGTGGCCATGTGCCTTCTTTTACAGAGGACCGTCCTCTGCTTGAAGGGCTGCCAGAGAATCGTTCTCCATTTGAAGGCAGGCACCCTCTATTTGAAGGACTGTCCTGTCCCATCCCAGTTTGACGATAAAGAACCATAAGTACTGTCACCTATCAACAGTCAGCACCTGGGTAGCCGACTGATCAATAGGCAGTTACACAGGTCACCTGGTCACAGTCTTCTGCACTACGGTGAGATGTACTGTATTTCTGTTTAAATTATAATAATTATTTCTAGATTTGCATCTGTACATATAATTACATATAAAAATAATTTAATTACATATAAAAATTAATATAAGCAAATGTTATGCAAATTGGTACCCTCTTTTGTCCTCTTCCCCCCCCCTTTTCTTTTTGGTGATACATTTCCTCTTTTTTGGTGATTCATAGGTGGCCGCCCTATTCAAATGCCACCCCCCCACACACCTCTGGCCACTCAAGGTGCACAGGACTCCAAGCCAGTCAAGTTATTTTGCCACCTGAGGCAGAAAATGCCACAGGACCTCTCCTAAAAATGGCAGTAAAAAAACCAAACAAACCCAAAACCAACAATAATAAATTAAATAAAAACCATTGTGTAAATAATGCAGATACAGGATCCAGACAGTAGGGAGTTCAGAGTCAGCTGCAGTTTTGCTTTCCTCCTTATAAAAACAATTAAGTAGCATCTCTCATATATCCAAGTTTAAGAACTTCCATGTTGATGTACTTTCTCTTAAGATTTTCTTGGAGCTTTGCGGGATCTGATTTGGCTCTATGATCCAGAGTCATTACTCTCTGTCACTTGTTGTTTCTCAAAGGAATTGGCCTAGTATTAATGAGCCCTTGCCAGAGTCCTTTGCAATGGCCATGATCCAGAAAAGCCATGTGATAAGCACAAGATAGATGCCCAGTGGGGCTTTTGGCCACTTCCCCCCCCCCCCGCCTTTTCCTTCTCTCTTTAGTAATACTCATCCCCAGCTGTAGGAGATGTTAATGCATTGATTGAATATGTTTTATATTCTGTTTTGAATTATATTTTAAATATGTTATAGCCACCTTGTAGACTGTAAGGTGGAAAGGCAGGAGAATGCAATAGATTAGATAGAGTTGCCAGGTCATAACCCAGAGATTCCTCCAGTATCATTAAATCTGCTGCTTGATTGGGAGATGAGACAGCTTTTCTCACCAGTTTTCCTCCTTATCCTTTTGTCTACCCCTCACTCCCACCTGCCAAAGTGAGAAAGACTCCAGGTGTGCCTCAGAGTAGGCAGGAGAGTAGGGGGAAACAGGAAGAAGCCACATTGGCTGCATTTACACAGGATTGTAAACCAGGATTCTCCAAAATCCTGGCTTACCATGAATGAGCTGCATGTTGGTCCACACAGCCCGTTCGCTCCTGCTTGGCTCCTCTCACTATCACAACTGGCTAAGCAAACTAGCCAGGATCGTAGCTTCGGCTGACATTTTAAGCAAACAATTTCTAGTTTGCTTAGCCAGTTGTGTTAGTAGGGGTGGAGAGAAGCAAGGGTGAACAGACTGTGTGCACCCACATGCAACTCATTCACAGTACACCTCAATTTTCCAGAATCCTGGCTTACCATTCTGTACAAACACAGCATCATCTCCTGAATCAGTAATGGATGGTGTGTGTGTGTGTGTGTGTGTGTATGTATGTATAATCTCTAGGTTGCAACCCAGCACAGTTTAAGGAATTCTGTGAGTTGTAGCCTACAGAGATTGACTCATTTTGAAGTGACTCCAGTTGAGATCTATGGATCTCCCCCCCCCCCCCCCAGTGGGCAAATGTAGTAGGAATAAGCCCAGTGCTTCATTTCCAAAAGGAGTAATGTCAAAGGACAGGCTTGTTTTGAAGCCAGGCTTTATGGTCAGCAGTTCCTTTCCCTGATCCAGATGTAAGCTGCATCTATAGGGTGGAAGTGGACTTCCCCTCCCCACTCTTTCCTACAGCTTCTCCAGTGCCCTGAGAACGCTGCACAGAGGGTGGGTTTGCACGTCACACTAAGCCACCCTGTACATAAGCTGCACAGTGTGGGTTGTTCACAGAACTTGACAGGTCTCCATTGTTGTCCTGGCTCCTCAAGCTGCACTTCTTCCGGTGCAGCCACATCTTCAGCCTCCCCCCCCCCCCATCCTCCTCACTGGGAAAGCCAGTGAAGGAGAGGTTGTTTGGCTCTGTGAAGAGGTGTACCTCTTCAAGATGAGAGCTGGGGGCAGTGACCATGCTTCCACCCTCACCTGAGACAGTTGGGGAATAAGTGTCCCCTCAAGCGTGCTTCCCAGATCTTCCAGTGGTTCTCTGGTAGTAGCGAGTGAGTGCATTACAAGCATGTCTAGACCGATAATAGAGTGTTGCGCCCCTGCCCTGCTGCTCCTCTTCTGCAGACAGGTGCCTGGGCACTATAGGTGGGAGAACCCTGATGTCTTGAGGGCAGATCTCCATACCTTCCGCATGTAGGTCCAGCTTTGACTGCATTTCCCTTGGGAAAGTACTCCAGACCATTTCCTGAATGGCTGTGCCCAAGTCCTTACTTTTCTGTGGAGTATCTCTGGGTTTCATGTCATGCGGTTGCCAGCTTGGTTTCTTTTCTGTCAACAGAAAGAAAATACGATGGGCTGCTTGTACTGGAGGAGTATGTTGTTGGAAAACTTGTCCCCGAAGCAGGGCTGGGTGCTGGGGAAGCAGGGATGGACTACCTGGATGTACTGTTGGCTCAAATCAGAATACTTTTTGGCCTGGCCCTGGATCTGGGGGTCTTGAAATACTTGCTGATGGGGCCATGTGCAGCTTGGGTGTACTGGAGATGATTGTCCATGCCAGGGGTCTTCAAACTTTTTAAACAGGGGGCCGGTTCATTGTCCCTCAGACTGTTGGGGCCCCCGGACTATAGCCCCCCTGCCGCCAAAGCCCCCCTGCCCCCCCAGGATCCCTCCCGTCGCCGCCAGACCCACCCCACCACCACCCACCACCGCCACCATACTTGCACCCGCCGCCGCCAAAGCCCCTGCCGCGCCGTCGCCCCCCTGCCGCCAAAGCCCCCCCACTCCCCCAGGACCCCTGCTGCCACCGCCAGACCCCCCCCGCCACCACCCCGCCGTACCTGCACCCGCCGCCGCCAAAGCCCCGCCGCGCCGTTCGCCCCCCTGCCGCCAAAGCCCCCCCAGGACCCCCGCTGCCACCGCCAGACCCCCCGCCGTACCTGCACCCGCCGCCGCCACCATTGCTGCCACCGAAGCCCCGCCCCAACCGCAAGTCCCGCCAAAGTCCCGCCACCGTCATCGCTGCCACTGCCAGCACCACCGCCCCGCTGCCACCACCACCGCCGGAGCCGCGTCATTCTGCTGCGCTCCATCGCGCTGGACTCCCGCGCTCTGTTCAAAAACAGAGCGCGGGGATCCAGCGCGACGGGACCAGTGCGGGCGGCGCAGCCCGCACAGCTGGCTGTCCGGGGAGAGCGAAGGAAAATGGCAAGCCTGTTCGGGCGGCTGAGAGCCCGGGCGGGCCCAGTTCGGGCCTACGGAGCCGGGCCGGATGGAAGGGCCCGCTGGGCCGGATCCGGCACGCGGGCCGTAGTTTGAAGACCCCTGGTCCATGCAGTATAGGCAGGGCCGGTGCTACCATTAGGCCAACTAGGCAGCTGCCTAGGGCGCAGGGCTAAAGAGGGCACCAGAAACGCCTTGACAAAAAATACAGCGCTCTCAAGTGGGAAGGGGGGGCGCTAAATATCTGATCGTGCCTAGGGCACCAAACTGCCTTGCACCGGCCCTGAGCATAGGGCTCAGCACGCCTTGACATGCCTGGAGTCAGGCAGGATGAGTCACAGGCTGGAGACTGGCAGCTCTTCATGGGCCGGCACCTGACTTTCTGCAGGTGCTTCAAGGGAATCCCACCAGGCATCACGTCCCTCTGACCTAGCAGGATAGTGACAAGCTTGTCATAGAATGGCATGGCGCACTGCTCGACCCCTGGGCGCTTGTTGTGAGTTGTGATTTCCTTAAACTTTATCTTCGGCCCCTGCAGCTTTTCCTTGCACAGCGCGGGGGTGCGAGCGAAGCCCTGTAGTAACGTCTATGTTGAAAACCAGGAGAACAGATTATTGTACCTGGTGCTCCGGAGGTACTCCTGAGCCTCTGGGCTTACCCAGAGATCTATGCCTAGTTCAGCCTCACTCCAGAAATGCGCCTGAATTCTCATACGCTGTTTCTCTCCCTCCAACTTAGCCAGGGCCCCAGATGCATTGCGAGCCGACTCCTGCAATGCTTTTGTGGAGGGATCTTGTGAGAAGAGTGATGGTGAGGACTCAGGTGGGGGAGGAGACTGTTGAGGAAGGAGGGGAGGGCACAGGCGGCCACAGTGCAACATGTTGCTAGGCAGACTTTGGGAAGCAAGTTCTCTCGCGAGGAGAGGAGTGGCAGTGTTTTTGGCTGCTCTTGCCCAAAGACTCAGTGGCACTTTTCAACAAGCCACGATGAAATCATTCTCCCGGCTTCGGATGACACAACAACCCACTGTGGTTATGGTAACCCTTAGAACAAGCCATGGGTTGTCAGGGTGGCTTGTTCGTGAAAATTAAGCTGCCCTTGCTAGATGTGCTGGGTTCAGACGACACAGCATCCCATCGTGGCTGGCTGCCCACGACGGGTTGTTGTGTTCTGTGAACCAAGTCAGAGTCAGAAGAGGCTGCTGAGTGGAGTGAGCTGGGGCGGGGGGGGGGGTCCTCCAAAAATCATCTGGAGGGATCTTTTTTATGAGTGACAAAGGCAGATCCCGGATCCAACCCCAGAGAACGGAAGCTGACTTTAGTTAAAATCATCTGGAGGGATCTTTTTTATGAGTGACAAAGGCAGATCCCGGATCCAACCCCAGAGAACGGAAGCTTAATAATTAGTTATTAAATAATGATAGACATGTGCTCTCCGGTGTGCCTTGCCGTTATTGCTTCCGCTATTCTTGTTCTCAGCCTTGGCACTGAAAATCATTTCTGAAGCTAAGCCCATCTAAACCCCTGATTCAGATTAAGCTCCAGCTGACCCTCCCTTGGCAGCTATAAAAAGTTTCACCTGCTTCAACTGTAAGGAAAGAAAGAAAGAAAAGAAAAAGAAGGAAGAATGAGATGAAATGAATTTTGAAGTGCTGTGACCATTCATAAAGGCTTGGGAGGATCCAGTAGGTACACATTTACTACGGCAGGCTGGCTGTATTTTCCACCCCAGTTTCTTATCTCTTATCACAAGGTCAGCTTCTGGAATTCACACTGATCTTCTGTTTTGAGTATCTACCAGAGGTTGTCATGCAGGCCAGACCCGTTGTCTGTCACACACAGCTGCACTCTGATCTGTGCACCATGCCAGCGATAAAGTCACTCACATGTTTTCCTTGTGCCTAAAATAGGGCTTGATGCTAGACTTTTTTGTTTTTGTTTTTTTGCAATAGGATTTTTTTTTTTTTAAGAGCTAGACTCAAGTGGTGTGGTTATAGAATGAATTTTAGCTACATGAAAGTCTTTGCCATAATAGTTTATAAAGGGGTAGCTCTGTAAGTCTGTTGCAGCCAAAACAGCCAAGAGTCTTGTGGCATCTTAGTGGGACAAAAGCCCACTTCATCAGATGTAAAGGCGTGATCCTTGGTTATCAGTTAAATGGCAATGGAATGCAAAAAAACCCAAAAACCCATCTGTGACAATTCAATTAGCATTTAAATGTATGTAAACTAAGCACAGTGAAGTTTCACAGCAGCAGTAATTATTGATAAAACGCAATCATCTTAGCACTGCTAAGTAAATCAATGGGGCAGGAAACCATTGGCCTGGTTTGCAGGTAATGACCACAGGGCTGCAAATGAGGGAATGAGTGCACTGACTCCTGTGTGCGCACCACTTCCATTTTGAATTGGCTTTAATCAACAATCCAGGAGCAGCCCATTCCTACGTTGTTCGAAACGACGTCCAAACCCAGCACTCCGGATTGTTTAGGGCTAAACATCTCAAGGGTTTACCCCAACAATCACCCATGGTTTGTTTTTGGGTTAAACTCTTAACCCTACAACAACCCAGAGTTCTGGGTTCAGTTCTCACATCAAACAACCCAGGAATGGGGCGTTCCTGAGTTGTTTATTAAAGCTGAATGAAAGCAGAACCGACAAGTGTGTGGAGGGCAGCATGCTCACTCCCTTCCTCGTGGCTCCGCCAGTCCATGGGTTAAACAACCCATGATTGGTGTTACATGGAAACAAGTTCATTATCTGTTCAGAACCATATGAATAGAACTGAACTTTCTGATTCGGCAATTTCACACTGGAGTTTCCCATGAAATTCCTTTGTTCTAGGATGGCAATCTTTATATCCCCCCATCCCTTTACAGCTATGTGTATCTATCACTGCCTATCTTTTAGCTTGTGCATTCAAACATTCTCTTAACAAAAAATATCTGCCTGACCACTGAGGATCACAGACCATGGTGCATCTGATGAAGTGGGCTCTAGCCCAAGAAAATTTATGGCAGGCATTCCCTGGCTGGGAATGATGGGAGTTGCAATCCAACATATCTGGTTGGGGAAGGCTGCCTTATGTCATAATAAAATGTGTTAGTCTTTAAGGTGTCACACGGCCGTTTGTTCTTGCCATAATAAAGTATTATGAGAAAACACAGAGAGAGATACAGATGTGCACGCTGCCCATTGCACCTGGGGGCACCAGGTTGGGGAAGGCTGCCGCATAGCATGATTCTCAGAGTATGGAACAGGCCACCCTACAGGGGAAGCTGCTGGCAGAGACACTGGGAATTAATTCCCTCCAAACTGGTTTATGGAAGGGTTTGACTAGGCCAGGTGATGAACTATTGCAGTGTTCTCCAACCTTGGGTCCCCAGATGTTTTTGGCCTACAACTCCCAGCATGCCCCAGCCAGCGTAGCTGGCTGGGGCATGCTGGGAGTTGTAGGCCAAAAACATCTGGGGACCCAAGGTTGGAGAACACTGAACTATTGTATCCTCCTCCAGTGTGTCCCCCCCCCCCCCCAATATACCTTAAGTAGCAGCATGGTTCTTCATTTGTTTTTGTGTGGGCCAGTGTATTCCCTCCTTTTATTTTGCCCATGATAATTCATGCCACCCAGCACCCAAAACATTTGGGATGCATTAGTTGAGTTGCATTTTTCCAGCAAGAAAAGACTCTGGTTTGGATTCTGGGGAAATGAAATATTTGTATTTCCAAAGCAGAAATTCTACACGAAGACATATTGATACCATGCAACACATGATTAACAACTGAATGTTTCTTCTTGACCTATAAACCAATTGGTCTGGAAAGACCTTTTGAGGAACTTCTTGTGAGCCATTATTGACTGAAAGATTATATATACATTTAATACATTATTTATTTAAAAAATGAGTAGAAACGTGTTGGTAAGAATTTCATATTTATTTATTTATTCCTACCAAGCAGGAGTCATGGCCAGCATCTTGCGGGTTGGGGGGGGAGGAAGTGAAGAGGGCGACTCTCCTACTGTGGGCACACAGCTGGGAAATGAAGCATGCCTTATATTTTCAGGTGTAGTCAATAGCGGTCTGTAAATTGGTTCTTAAACTCACAAAGAAAAAGTGGGAGGGAAAAGGAATAGCAGTGAGAAGACCCAAGGTTAACTTCTGAATTTTGGGTGGTGGTGTGTTTTTTTTAAAATTTGTTTTTAAGCTTCTGGGCTTTTTAGCCTAAAAGTTTCCAATTCTGATCCAAAGACTTTGGATTGGTTCACTCAATACACTTTTTTTCATCAAACGGATTAGTCCTCACTTTTCCCAGGTACTTGCTTTAATGGGTGAATTAGCAGATGATGTAGCCCAGGGGTAGGCAACGTGGTGCCTGTGGGCACCAACACACCCTCAGATATCCTTTTTGGCACCCCACCTATATAAAGTGGGGGCGAGGCACCTTGGCAGGTGCCAAGAAGGATATCTGATGGTGTGTTGGTGCCCACAGGCACCACGTTGCCTACCCTGGGCTACATCATCCAAAGGTCTGAGCCCCAGCACACTAAATAACTCTTTTGAGCCCACAGTTTTCAGCACCAACAGAAACCTATTTCACAGGTTATATATATATAAAATTATATATATATATATATATATATATATATATACACATTTTCTTACCAGCAGCTGGGATTGCTGTGAAATAGGTTTCTGTTGGTGCTGAAAACTGTGGGCTCAAAAGAGTTATTTAGTGTGCTGGGGCTCAGACCTCACCTCTGCCTTGTACTCAGTCTTTTCAGCAGGTCATTTGCCCTTTGTGACTAGCCACGCCTCCCATGGCAGCCATTTTGTGAGGGTACCCAGGACAGTTTCCCGAATTACCAAATGTGCCCACGGCCTGAAAAGGTTGCCTACCCCTGATGTAGCCAATGGCAATTCCTGTTTTTAGTTATGGCAGCTATTCTTTAGAACCATCCCACCACCGGCAAATGTGGCCGGTGCCAAGGCATTTAAGAGTTAGGAGCTCGGAGGCTCGGAATAGCACGGGGGGGGGGGATTGTCACCTGTAGGCTCAGTTTTATTAGTTATTGATTGTTATTTTAAACTGTGTTTTTAAAATTTGGTTTTTAATTAAACTATTTTGTATGTTTTTATTGTTGTTTTTATGTATAATCTATTGTGGACCGCCCAGAGAGCTTCGGCTGTGGGGCGGTATATAAATGAAATGAAATGTAGTTGTGTGTACACATGTATATGTGTGTGTGTGTGCGTGTGTGACTTAAGTTTTACTTGTTTTTCTTTGCTGCAGGTGGTCTCTTCAGTGATGTCTGGCCGGGGAGAGAGCAGCAGTCCTGAGACCAGCACGCTCAAATATTCTGGCCAGGAAGGGCTGTATTCAGGCGTCAGCCTGACCTCCACTGCAGAAGTGACAGCCTCTGTGAGACAGGATCCTTCCTGGTGTGCCTTGACTCTCACATGAATTGGTGGCAAATCCATGGTGCTGGATACTTGCACTGGGCAGCTGCCATCTACACTTGCATTGTGTATTTTGTTGTCGTTGTATCAAGCAGCCCAAGAAGCAATGACAATGATGACAGGGACATTCCTTGCCAGTCCTATCTGTGCCTTGATTCTAGAGGTGTTTACTTCCTCCCCACCCCTACGGTCTTTGTTTGATTGCCCAGGTCCTCTGCTATGCAAGAAAATCAAGGGAGCCCGAACCACGTCTATTAGCTCAACAAGGTGCCTATCTGCACTATTGATAGATCTTCACCACAACTACCAGTGCTGCCTTGTGAATTTGTGGACTGTGTATTTGTTTCCACTCTCTCTCGACCAACATCCTGGATCCGATTGGTTTTGACATTTTTTTGTAGACAAATAGGCAAAGCTTGCATTTTTAAAGGATAGTGCAACATAGAAGAGCTAAACAAGTGTGCGGCTTGTTCCAATGCGCGTATCTTGAACTTGACAGTTTGATGTGATCTCCTCTCACAGGTCAGTGTTCCAGCTAGTGCCTTCTGCTCACAACACGCCCATATTTCTTAGTAGCTTTCTGAAGCAGACTTCCAATACAGTCCAATGAAGGAAATCACATTTGGTACACCCTTCTTGACTTAGAACTTTGCTAACGAGAACTTGGTATAAAATATTTGCATTATTGTTTTTTAACCTATACTGTGATGGAGGAGGATAGAGTGTCTATGTTGTGACTGTACTGTATGTAGTCAGTCAGAATTTGTAAACAGGGTAGCATTCAGATTTTTCCCCCCTCCTTCCATATATACAATGATTTTGTTTTTGTTTTTTTATAAAAGTGCAATTTGTGTTGCAGCAATCAGTGTTAAATCATAAGCATAAGATTTAACAACAGTTTTTATATGAATGAATGGAATGAATGTAAACATTTTAACTTAATGGTACGTAAATAATTTAAAAAAAAAAAGTTAACTAGGCATCCTTATAGGGTTTTTTATTGCAACAAAAACATTCTACTTCTGTGTTTCCAATTTTTAAAACAAAAGTTTCAAGAACAAATGTTTTCTCAGGAAAAAAAAATGACCCTGTCTATCTGGTCATAAGCTTTTATATATAACTACACAGTCATCCCCAATATCTTGCCACTGAATAAAGTATGTGCTAGAAAAGTATCAATTGCAGTAAAACTTTACTACCTAATGGATAAATATGTAAATACTCCATTAAAATATTGAAGCATCTTTTAAAATATTGGATGCAGTCTGTATGATGTAGCTAACCCATAGCTAGGTTGGCTTACTTTAAAAAAAACAAAACCCAAAGAATGGGATGTCATGTGGAAAGTTGTTTTCATCAAAGGTTTAAAAATAAAAGGGTTATGTGTTCTTTCTGTACAATCTGATTTCTCTTTAGTATATTTACACAACAGAGAGGTATGCTCAAGTGTGCAAAGCAATCGGGTAAGCAAATGTTGGAATATTCAAACCCCTTTACTGTCCATACACGCAAATAATGGTAACTTCCCTCATTTATCGCCATCCGTCAACACTATAGGTAGGGATGGACCGACCAGTAGTATTATACCAGTTTGGGCTATGCGATGTGCAGGACATATTTTGAAACATTTTGGTTGGTCCCAATAGAAGTATTGCCCAACTGAGGATTTTGCAGGGTTCCCCCCCCCCTTTTCTCATGGACCAATAATCTTTGCTTATTATGGATATACTATTGATCTGACCTAAGGTACTTGGGTCAGGTCAATCAATCAATAACTTTGGTCATTCCAGTTACTGTAATACCAAAGGGCATAGGAAAGCGGGAACTGGAGGTTATACAAGTAAGGACCACCGTAGGCACTACAGGAATTTTGTGAAACACATTGAATAATCTGAATCTATGTTCTACTCCCTAGCCTATTAATATAAACCTGGAGATGGAAGGTTCTTGATCCTTGTCCTCTGGAATGCAAGGGTGATGCACTTCTGTGTGTCTCCCTCCAAAATGTCCTCTGTTCAAGATGTTTACATAGCTGAGTAAGGCAAGCACCCCTGGAATTCTGGCACCCTGGATTGTTGGTGATGTTGCCTTTATGATTGGGGTGGCCCTGTGTGGATTTCATCTTAGCACAGTGCTAAATTGCAGAGGGCCTTCATCCCCTCACGTTTTGTATAGGCAAATAAGCAATTGAACAGGAAGGGCAGGACTGGCCTCTATGGGGATGCAGGTTTTCATTATCACCAGAGTGATCCACTTGATCAGGGGTAGGCAACCTGGTTCCCTCCAGATGTTTTGAACTACAACTCGTGCGGGCCCCAGCTAGAATGGCCAGTGCTTGGGAATTATGGGAGTTTGAGTTCAAAAGCATCCGAAGAGCACCAGGTTGCCTGCTCCTGCACTAGGTGGTGAGACTGGGAGGCTAAAACGCTTGAGGCTTCATCACAGCCCTGTTCCTGTGATGTTGTATAACCTCAGATATACCCTAGTTCTAAACCTCCAGTAGTGCTTACTCCAAAAGTGAGGAAAGGCAGCCCCTCCCCCAGTGAGCCAGAACCATTCATGGGAAGAAGCAAAAGGCAGAGGCCTGGTCACACAACATGATAACCCACACTCAAGTTTGAGTGTGGGTTGTCCTTAAAATGTGGGTGGTTGTGTGGTGTAAACCTAGCCACACAAACAAACTATGGTTTGTTAACCATGAACAACCCACAGTTCACAACACAACAACAAAACATAGGTTCTCTTCTTGGGTTGTTTGTGGTTAACAAACCATGGTTTGTTAGTGCAGTTGGGTTCACATAAAACAACCCACATTTTAACAGCAACCTATGGTTCATTGACAACCCACACTCAACCTTGACAGCGTGCTTTGTTGTGTTGTCTGAACTCGGCCAGATTTCCTTTGCCCGCTTTTCGACTCTCCTATCCCCTCTTCAGTTGCTGGTGCTCCTCTTGCTGTCTCTGGCCTCTTGCTTCCCCCTCTTTTTATAGCAATATGCATTCCTTCCTCAAAATAAAATAATGTCCTATAATAATACCCTGTTTTGTTAGGCTTTCCCCCCTATCAAATCAAAGTGTGGAGACTGGGTCCATCTGAGGAAGCTCCATCCTATATGGACATTGTTCAGTAAAAGTTAGTCACAGTGCAGTCTCATAGTCCAGCCTTGATTTCAATGGAACCTCATCACATTTACCTTTTGCACGATGGTGCCTAGGATATGTTGTTAAATATTTTCTTGGGAGGGATCTTGTTTTATACAGTCAAGAACAATTATGCAAACCACATGGGCTTGCTTCTGTTGCCAGTGGCCACCAGCGGCCTCCACTTTGTGACCTCTCATAAGTTCCTTGGCTCAAAAAGAATCTTCCTTTTGTCTGGAAAGGTTGGCTGGACAGATCTAGCGAGCTAGGACAAAGAGGCACTTGGGGAACCACCAAAACCCTCTACTGAAATGGACAAAGGAGTGTCTATTCACTGGTGTGGGAATCTTTAATGTTTAATCTTCCATTTCCTAATTCAATAAAGGCCATTCTATATCACCTATTGATTGTCAATGGAGAGCCCTGAGATTTCCAGGGCCTTTACTAGAAGTAGGGTAACAGACTCCTTCTTTTCAATATGCAGAAAAAGACAATGGGCTTTCTTTTGTTCAGCTAGAAATTGCCCTTCCAGGACCAACCCACTTTTCTGAATGGCCATTTTGATCCCCCACAGCATTGTTGAAATACACTCGGTCTGGCTGATTGTTGAGCTCCTGGATCAGATGCCTATTTTTGCATCTCTGAACCTCTGGAACTTTACAATGATTCTGGAAAAGGTCTTGCTTGGATAAAAGTAGCCCTGGAATCCCAGCCTTGGGTGACCTTTTTTCCTCTTCCAGTGACCCCACCCAATAAAACCTTGCCATGGTGAAGGGAACTCTCCTTTTTCTGCCTCTCTTTTGTGATTTACCCTGATGGTAAGGATCCCTCCCTCCCTCCCTGTGTTTTGGGATAGATTTTTATTAGGAATAGATTTTTGTTATCAATAAATCATACTACTAAAAACAATATTCTTACAACCCACCGCAAAAATGCGTTACAAATTCGCCACCCAAATTTCAAGAGTTCAAGATTTTCTAACGAATACAGTTACAGATCTACATTAACTTAAGTTAATACATTGACATAATTCCTAATCTATGTTTGAGGTCTTTCAGTGTCCATAGTCTGTCATGTAATTGGTGGTGTAGATTCCTCCATCCATGGCCAGAATTTCTTCCACTTTATCCGAGATCAGATTAGTCTGGCAGGATTTGTTCTTGACAAATCCATGCTGGCTTCTAGTAATCACTGCATTGTTTTCAAGGTGCTTGCAGACTGACTTCTTTATAATCTGCTCCAACATTTTCCCCGGGATTGATGTCAGACTGACTGGCCTATAGTTCCCAGGTTCCTCCTCCTTGCCCTTTTTGAAGATAGGAACAACATTTGCCCTCCTCCAGTCATCTGGCACTTCACCTGTCTTCCATGATTTCTCAAAGATAGTAGACAGTGGTTCTGAGAGTTCTTCTGCCAGTTCCTTTATTACTCTAGGATGCAGTTCATCAGGCCCTGGAGATTTAAACTCGTTCAAAGTAATCAGGTGTTCCTTGACCATTTGCCTATCAATCTCAAGCTGCAATCCTGCCCCTTCAGTCTGCACTTCAGGTTTGCCAGGGGGGACATAAACTCTCTTTTGGGAGAAGACCGAGCCGAAGTAGGAATTGAACACTTCTGCCTTTGCTTTGTCTTCTGTTATCAATTTGCCATCCTCATTGCGTAGTTGAACCACCAGTTCTTTCTTCTGTCTTTTACTGTGCATGTATCTGAAGAAAGCTTTCAGATGAGAAAAATTAACACACAATTGAATGACAGGTTATGTAATGTGTGACATTTGCCACACATACAACCAATCCAAGCAGGAGGAAAGCCTACATAGATTGACAAATACCCTACCCCTGCTCCAAAGACATTACGTCTTAATAGCAACTTGTGGCCCTCTAAATGTTTTGGCCTACAACTCCCATCATCCCTTACCATTGGCTATGCTGACTAGGGCTGGATGCAAAACATCTGAAGGGCCACAAGTATCCCATCCCTGCCTTAATATATTTTGGAAAAGCGGAAAAATCTTTGGGGGGAGAGAAACATTTCCCCACCGCATTCCACGAGATGTCAATCATATGTGTGTGTTCTTCACTGTCTCCATGCTTGAAGGCTGAATCGATGCCTTGGCTTGAGTCTCAGCGTGGTGGCTGATTAATTCATTATGTTCCTTAACAGATGCACTTTTTGACCTGTACCAAAGGGCAAATATGTATACTAAATGGGAGCAATGAAAGGACATGTGATAAAAGAAGCTGATGTCATGGAATATTTTCTCCCTGCTGCTCTTTTTTGCTGACTGTATGGAAAATAGTATCACTCAAATACAGGTAGAATTGTCAGAGCACCTCAGACACATTGCTTTTAAATGGAGTTCACACATTCAACTTAAGTTTTCTTGGAGGGGTGGTTTGTAATCATCCAACCAGGGAAGCCTGGGTCTGGCAATTTATTGTCCACCCTATATGAAATGTCGAAGACCTATTAACATGTGGGCATACCTTATACTGAGTTGGACCATTGGTCCATCTTGCCCTAGAATCCCTGACTGGCATCCTACCCTAACCAGACCACCACCATCCGTGTTGGCCCACAATTCCTACAATCCCCAATCAGGTCGCCATTGGGATGGTTGGGATGATGGGAATTGTAGCCCAACATACCCGGAAGACACCAGGTTGGGGAAGGCTGCCTTAGGGTCTTGGACTGAGGCATTTCCCAAACCAGCTGCCTTCAGTCCTTCCAACTGACGATGGCTGGGGCTGAAAGTGGGACCTGTGCGTACACGGCATGTGCTGAATTGAGCCCCTTACCCAAATTTATCTTGATTTTTTTTAAAGTTGTGTTTCATTGCAAGCTTAGCTCTGTGGGTCCACTGACAATACATAAGAGTAAGTACATGCCCTCACTAAAGAAAACTCCAGGCCTCTACAGACCTAGCTTCCTTTGGAGAGTGCAGTTCTTTGGCTGCAATCCCACACAGACTTACATGGGAGTAAGCCCCATTGACTACAATAGGACCTACTTCTGAGTAAACATGCATAGGTTTGGTAGTGTTTGTACCAATGTGTTTAGTCATCCATTGGGGAGAGGTATTTCAGCAGGGCAAAGGAAGAGCAATAAACCTTCAAAGGGCTTTTGCTGAAATCAGCAAAGCATTGGTCATTATTCTCTTTCCTCACCTGTGGCATTCCAACCTTGAGAAGCTGGATGTTCTCTCTTATTTTTAAAAATAACAATGTCATCCATGAGTATGGAGCCCTTCCTTACTGGAAATGTCTTAACAGTCAAAATGCCTTGCAATCTGTACACACTAAAACAGCAAGAACATGGGTGAAAACAATTTCATGACATGCCTCTTTTTTCCCTATCTGTCAGCATTTCAGTACAAGGAAACAGCAGCCTTATATTATGGGATTCTACTAGGTATCATTTCAGGTAAAGATCATAAACAGGGCAATAAATAAGCAAAGAAAGGGACAAAATGGTCGCCCAAAACCCTAGATCCACAAGCATAGTCCTGCTTGCAGAGCCTTCCCCTTTCCTCTCCCAAGATGATTTGCAGGAGTGAGGAAGAAATGCCATGCCAGCAACCAATCACAACTGCAGGGTGCAGGGGAATTTTGTGTTCCTCCTCCCAACAATAGCCCCTTGAACATGGGATGAGGGTGATCCAAATGCAGAAACCTGCTTTGTTTTAAGGATCACCCCTCCCTGAGAAGGAGCACATATAACTATGTTACAGGTGACTGTGTCAGTTGACTTAAGATTGTGTAGGTCTATATTATTTGTGGTAGAAGATAACAAATTCATCTGCATTTTACAGAATAGGCTTCTTTTAAATAGGTTTCTTTTACAATTTTCCCCTCTAAAAGATTCAAACGGACTGATGGACCTTGTTTCCTTTATTTAACTGATGACAAATTGAGACAGTTCTGTGTGAATCAAAAGCAACCACTTGCATATCTACCAATTTCAGTGGCTCAGAAAAAGCATCAGCAACATCACAGGGATCACTTGGGATCCTGAGTAGACCTGTACACATCTGGTTCCATGGGGTTGTGAGGATGGTTGTGTGGAAAAAAAATGGGGTGTTGTTGATGTGCATATGAACCAGAGCAAATTGCTGGCTTAAAGGTAAGTGTTCTATTAGAGAGAAGAAACCAGTGGAGTCCCACAGGGAATAAATCATTCAATATTTTTATTAGTGGTCTGGGAGAGGAAAGTAGGAGTGTGTTGATCATATTTGCAGATGTCACCAAGCATAAAACTGGAATAACAAAAATGAAATGAGATTTCAGCGTATCAAGTGTGAGGTTATGCATTTGGGAACAAACCTGGGTGTAGTTCATCAGCTGGAATCCATCAAAATAGGGTAGCATGATTGTTAATGGGGACTGATAGATATGAACATATTATACCAGTGCTTTATGATCTGCACTAGCTACCAGTCTGTTTCTGGGCCCAATTCAAACTGCTGATATTAACCTATAAAGCCTTAAATGGCTTGAAGCCAGGTTACCTGAAGGACCATCTCCTTACATATACACCTGCCCAGACCCTAAGCTCATCCTCAAAGGCCTTTCTCCGGACGCCTCTGCAAATTAGGTGAGGCAGGTGGCTACTAAGGAGAGGGTGTTTTCAGTGATGGTACCCCAGTTGTGGAATCCCCTCTCCAGAGAGGCTCCCCTGGCACCTACCTTGGGGTCTTTGATGCCAGGTGAAGACCTTTTTATTTTCCCAGGCTTTTTAGTCTTTTAGTTTTAAAAATGGTGCTAGATCTGCTGAAATTAACCTCCAAATTAACCCTGATATTAGCCACTGCTGCTGGCTTTTATCTTGGTTCTTACTCTGGTTTTATTCTGTTTTAAACTTAATGGCTTTTTAACATTATGTTTTGCTATGTTATTGGATTTTGTGGTTTTAAATTTGTTTTAAATTTGTTTTGTGAACCACCCAGAGAGCTTTGGCTGATGGACGGTATAGAAATGTAATAAATAAATAAATAAATACAATTTAGTCATAGATAGCTAAAATGACAATGTGGCCAGCTCTCATCAAGGCTGTTTGAGAAAACAGTGGAGCACATCAGAGATGTTCACAATTTCTATTATGGGGTTGCTGCTGCTACACTCCAGGAAACCCAAGAGGTGCATTTGAGTTAACATAATGTGTGAACATAGTCTCAGAAATTGGGGAAGGGCAACATGTCCATCAGCAACCCCGCTTGCCCACTATGCTGCGACCAATATGCTATAATTCAATAATATTCCCATCATGTTCTGTGTTCCCCCCTCACCGCCCTTTATCGGCTCTTCTGGGCATGATGTGAAGCAGTCCTTTCTTAATGTTACTCTGAGATTACCTTCATACTATAAGTGGTGTAATATAAGGACTCTAAAACAACAAGCCTTACCTTTTCCACTTGCCCTCCACCCCCAAATGCAAACAAAACATAAATTCTGTTGGGAAGCAGCAGGGCAAAGGTCTCTGGAGCTGTGTTTATTGCACAATGTTGGTCCAATAAAAGTGTACTTTGCCCAGGATTGACTGAATGGCAAGAAAGGCCCACGCGCTACACTTAAAGACCTTCCTTTTATTAGGATGAGTGATTTATAGGCCTGATTTGGTATGGAGTTTGGGCTTTATGACGGGACACTGTACTATAGCACAGAAACAAAGGATGTTAGCAGGGAAGCAGCATGAGAGTACAAAACTATAATGGCAGAGATGCCGGACGAGCTAGTTAAATAAAGCATGTCACATTCTTTGTTAGGACCGTGAAAATTCTGTTTGTTTTAAAACTGAAATCATTTGTTCTGTTGGTATGAAATTTGGTATGAGCGATCTTGTGTAGTACAAAATTATTGGTTGACTCAATAGCATGCTAAAATTTGGAAGCAGATGGTAGACATGCAGAATGACACCCTCTAGCTCCTCTGGCTCTTCCCAAATCTTGCAGCCTCCACTTTACTGGGAGATCCTATCGTTATCCGGAGTGCTCCAACATGTTCTAAGTCAAGGTTGGGCAACACGGGGCCCATGCTGCAGTGCTGCTGAAATTCACAGTGGAGTAAAAAAATAAAAAAAATAATTGGACTATTTACCACTATGGAGCGATAAGTAGGTAAAATTTAGCTAACCTGCTGGACTTCTTTTGCTGCTGACTCACAGAATTCTGCAGGGCAGCAGCAACAGCAAACATGCAGCTCATGGCCCCAGACCCCACAAAGTTGCCTTCCCCTGTCCTGAGCCCTGCCTGTGTTCTTGCTGGGAGGGAGGAGCACTATTTGGCCCTCCTTTCTTCCTGGTTTTTCTCAAAAAATATCCCTACTTCCTTCCAAATGTGAGCAATGTAAGGGAAACATTTAGATCAACTCTCAGGCTGGTCTAAATACTCCCCCATGTTTGGGGCAGACTGGAAGGCTGGGAGGGGTTTGGGTGCTGTGCATCCAAAGCTTCCCCCACCTCTACCCATGCCATGCCTCCAATCTGCCCTCCCCCTTCCTGAGGTTAGAGGGAAGGGCCACAGAATGACCCACAAGGGAAGGGAGGGGAGAATCTGAGATCCGATCTTCTCCTCTGAGGTTGGAGCTATGTCCCAGGGGCCATAGGATTGCAGCCCAAGGCTCCCACTATAACTTAATGCTTATGTAGCACACTATACATTGTGTTCTCTGTAAGCAGTAATAGAGCATTCAAATTTCTATCAGTCAGGAAGAAAGAACAAGGCAGTTCTTCTCTAGGTCCTGTTTTCTAATACATGAGGAATTCATTTAAACCATCAAGATCCTTTCCATGAGAAAATATTGTTGTGATTCCGTGACTCTCACAAAATGGTTTGACTTGACATCATGTGTCTGTTTATTTCATGGTGTCCACTACTCCTCAAGCATGTTGGAAATGTGTCAGAAGTCACTGTAAGGGCAGAGCAATCCTATGGGTGGGCGGGGATGAGGAGAATCCGTGGCAGAGGAAACGGCACTCCCTTAATCCTGCTGGTTGGTACAGGGCAGGGTGGAAGCTGGGGGGTGGGTTTTTCCTATTCTCCCCATGCCTCTTGCTCCATTTAAAATTTGTCCCTTCCCACTGACTCCTATTGAAACCAATGGGAAGGGAAACCACCATGTCAACTCCAGGGCTAGTGTAGTTTTTCTACCTTGTCAGGGGCAAGGATAGGGAATTCGGGGGCTTTGGTACATCTACATCACCAGTATTCCACTGGCATACTGGGAACTTCTGGGGGTTCCTCCAGGGGCACCGACAGGTGCCAGCCTGCTGGCAGAGTGGCAGTTCCGCAACATCCTACAGCTGATGCTCCATCAATCTGAAAAATCTTAGTGTTGATTTTTCTGATTCCCCGTTGAGGCCCCTCTTTAGTCCATTTAGCTTTGCACTTAGTAACTTCCATTTCTTTTTGTGATGGTTCTGCATTCAAGCAGTGAAATCTGTTCTTTGGGGCTACACCGGTGCAACATGTGTGCTTAAGAAAGAAATCATCACTGATTCATAATTAACTTGGAAACAATTAAATCCGCTGGAGGAGAGAGGTTTGAACCTTGCCATTTAAAATATAGCTTGGAGCCCTCCCTAGCCAGAAGAGACTCCATAGTCCTTCAATATATCTCCTCCAGTTAGAAATGTTTTGTTTGCATAATGTATATTCAGACATTCTGCAGAACGTTACAGGGAAATGAGTTCCCTTTCAATCAGAAATGCGCTTTCCCACAACCAAGCCTGGAAGTGAGGGATTAAGCAGTGACTTCAGCTCGGGATGTAGTGAAAACTGTACCAGCTGTTTCCAGGATACATCCCAGGAAAGAAACTGATGTGAACATGCCCTTGGTAAATCCATATCAATGAGTCTTGAAAGTGACTTCATATTCTGCATTTTCAGAAGAGTTAGAAATATATCTGGGGGTAAATTAAACAAATCAGGTTTGGGGAAGCGGTGCTTTTCTCTTTCCTTTCCCCCCAAACTTCCCTAAAATTATTCTGTAATTAATGTTTTAAAGCATTTACTGTCTGTAGGCTTAAAGAGCTGAAATATGATCTTGCGAATGACAAATGTTTTCTTTAGTTGTACGTTTTCTTGTGATTAAGAGAGGAAGCCAGACTTCCTTCTTCTCAAGCAGTGCCAGACATAAAGTCTCACATCTCCAGACTCTCACAGTCTTCCGTATTCCTGTTACCATCCTCGTCTCTTCTTCTCATAGATCTACATCTTGATAATCTGGGGATGAGCTGATGATGATAAGGCAGCTTCACCAACTGAAGCACTCATCCACTGTGGAGTATATTAGGGCCTGAAAGTGCTTTCCCAGAGATTGGTATGCTGATGTGCTGAACATTCCCATTCTACATGGGACTCTGCCAGTCCTCATGCTCATCGCTCCTAGTCCAGATCAACTAGGAGGAGCAGTGTGCAAAGGAGGCTATGGACACCTTTCTGCCCATAAAGGATGGATTATACAACTTGCAATTTGGTGGTGCCTGAAGGTATACCAGCCTGCTCAGTAACAGAAAGGCCATTTCAGCGGCCTTCTGGAAGAGGGCCCCACTAGAGGAGATCTGTAGGGCGGCAACATAGTCGTCGGTGCACCCATCACCAGGCACTACAAAATAAACCTGTTTTCTTCTATGGAGGGTGCCTTCGGCAGGCACGTTCTCCAGAGGGAATTCCCATCCTAGCAGGAGGGCAACTTGAAGGGTCTGTTGGCCCACACAGGGATGCACTATTTTTTTCCCCATCTCCCAGCTAGCTGGCCTCCTGCACTCGCAGGGAGAAACAGAAATTATTTACTTACCAGTGGATTTCTGTTCTTCTCAAGTGAAGGAGGCCGGCTAGGCCTGCCCTTGGGCCAGCCTCCTTCTAGATGACTTCCAGGCTAGGCAGGCCTCACCGACATTGCTTCCACAGCCAGAAGGTCATTTGAAGAAGTTGATGAGGCATCCACAAAGACTAGTTCCTTCTGATGGGACACAGATTCATTGGAAGAATCAACTGGCGAGCCTGGGGGAGGCTCTGCCTCCTCTGGGAAAACGCAAGATAGAGACTGTCTTCCCAGCCCTGGAGCCTTCTCCAAATTAGCTGGCCTCCTTCACTTGAGGAAAACAGAAATTTACTGGTACATAAAGAATTTCCAATTCCATGAGTATAAAAGAGTTTCATCACAATTATTTATTATTTATTATTAATACTTATGTAAACTTATAAAAAATATTCAGAGTCTGAAATTAATATAATAGAATCCCTAAGCGGCTTACATATAATGATATTAAAATCATAGCTTAATATACACTATTATAAACAATTTCAGCTACAATAACAATAAAAGCAATGCAATAACAAGGAGCATCATGATGATTAATTATAATAATTATTAAGGAGCATCTGTGAGAGCTGGACTGACCCGGGTTCAAAAGCTTACCTAGCCAGTGACCCTCAGTCCCAGTCACGCAGACGGAAGGAGGAGATAACAGCAGTTAATAAAGATTAAAGAGTTTATTTGTAAAACCCAATTACATGGGATTAAGGCAAGCAATGCTGGCTTCTCTTACGCAGAAGAGATGCTCCCATCTCGCTACATCATTGCAGATACAAGTCCAAGACCCCAGTGGCAAGGCTGAGATGAAGTGAAGTATAAGTCCAGAACAAGAGCAGGAAGAAGTGAAGGGGATGTGTGTCTTACCCCAACTTATATAGCAAGACTCCATTTATAGTATCTATAAATAGGATATTACTCACCTATTATATAACCTGTTTTTCACAACATCTTGATTCCAGCTTGCCCCATGAGTCTGAGTCATAGACCTTGACATTATGTCTGGTGACAATAGACCTTGTGTACTTCACCTCAAGAGACATCCTCCATGTCAGGTGACAATCCTGATGTCAGGTGACAATCCTCGTTCTGCCCATGCAAAACCTAACATCCCCCTGCTCTTTGCATATGTTGCAGAACATGGTATTTACCTAATACAACAGCAACAGCTTTGTTGACTCTGATGCTGTTCTTTCATCTATGGACTTTGATTAAAAAAACTTTGCAGGGATAACTTTACCTGCCAGAAATTTGAACCACCATCAAATCACTTCTGATGTATCCCTTTGCATGACACAGTTTTATTTGCAGACCTAAAACTGTTCTTTGTGTATTGCTATCTGCCTGCAGCATAGCAATCCTGGCTTTGGTTTCCTGAAAAAACTGTAATAGGTTTTTCACATCAATCCCAGCATCATTTAAACATTTTTAACAATTTAAACTATTTAAACAAATGCAATAACTATTCAAGCTTTACAATAGCATAATAGCACAATACATAATACAATGCATTCAGTTCAGCTTCAGTTGAACTTTAACTTTTAGATGATTGTTTCTTGCAAAATCAATCAAACAAAGTATGGTTATAAAAATAACAAACCTCAGGTGTATTCTTGTTGTTCTTACTATCACAACCACAACTGGCATTTCTGTGAATCTGTAAGTCACCTGTGCTCTGACTTGTAACATAGTCTGAAGTATGATGTTCCCTCCAGATAACATACAACTCCTTTTCAGAGCTCTCCAAGCATGTCCTGTTGGTCTAACAGCCTGCCTATTACACTGACAGCAATATCTGGCCTTGTTGCTTGTACAATGAAGCTCAACAGCCCAATGCTTCCGTGTAGCATTCTAACTGCTTTTCCATCAGCATGTGCTTGAAAATCCTCAATTATTTGGAGTCTCTCACTGAGTTAACTATCTCCAAATTCTCAATCACATTCATGATTTTCTCTGGTTTGTTGCAGTAAGATACTGCCCTCTTGGTTCCTCCCTCAACTTCTATTTACAGATAAACAGTTGATGACCACCAAGCAGTTTCAATTCAAAATGAAATTCCAACCCCTGGATCAATTAAATCATATTGCTTCTATCTGTCCAGAAAAAAACAATAGATCATCCATCTAACAAAGTATATACAGCCTATGTCCCTGTTCCTCCTGTTTAACAAACAAACATTGATCTGCCTCTCTGTGCAAATCTCAATTCAGCAATGTTTGAGTTCAAAACAGAATTCCAGCCTCCAACTGATTCTAGCTTTTCCTACAGAAAATGTTCCAATATTTCCAACTGTGAAATATTCATACATCTTTCCACATTCTTAAACATCAGTCTAACTGTTCCCAAAGCAAATTGTTGTTGCACTCACTCATGATTATCCAGCCCCTTTAACTTGAGCAAAACCACAAGCAACCAATCTTGCTATTTTGACACACTTAACCTTGCAATCTGGTTAGTTTCACCTAAAAAATCTATCTGGTAACAATGAGTTCCATGGACTGCTGTTTGTTTCCCCAGCTTCCATGTTTTGTTCTTTATCCAAAGAATTCAACTCAGCTTGCATAGCTTGAAGCTATGGTTTAGCTTCCTTAACAGACAATTTTTCACCTCTTTAAAATTTTGAGTTTCAAATCGCTTTTTCTGCAAATTCATCCTGATATTGACTCCTGTTGTTTGACTCACCTGTTCTTTACCTCATCAGTTATCAGGTTCCTGTTCCAATAAACTTGCACCAATGATAAACAATCATTTGTTTAGCCTTCATCCCCTGAACCAAATGTGTATCAGAGTTTGTCAAATTTACCTGACTGCTTTTCAGCAAATGCTTTTCTATTCTGACTCTGAGCCTGATGCATCCCTTGCGTTAACAGAATTAATTTTGAAAATCTTACTTTTTCATTCAGCATTTACTCAACACTTCTAGATAATCTCACTATCCAAGTGTTATTTATGATAAACACAATATTCTCATATCCTTTAGAAAAATCTCATGTAAGCCTCTCTTACAGATTTCTTCTAACTTTGAGGTGTATGTACCTACATGTCAGATCCAAGATCCTGAAATGTTTCTCCAGAAGATTCTCCTTCTATGCACTACTCTCTATAAGGTGTACAGTTCAACACAGAACTAAAACTTCTATCATGTACATAATCAAAACATTTAAGAGCTTCTACCCAAACCTCATTAGCCAAATTAGCATCACCTCTTCTGAGTGTTTGTTTACTCTTTCACACAATGCATGTGTTCAATATCACATCCTGTTAGAAATGCATCAAAGTATGCACTGAATTGAACTTTCCCCCATATCTCAAAAGAAATAGGTAACATGGGTAATATACTTGTTTCCCACCCAAGCACAAAACACCTTGACTCTGTTCAATACTCCAGCTTTCTATCTAACATGTACACAACCTTGTACTTTTTGTATTGATCAATTAACATCATGAAATAACGTGCCTCTCCTCTAAAAACCATCAGAGTACCCCCAAGATTTCCAAGAACAAATTAAAAATGAAATGAACTGGTTTTTCAGCTTGCCTTCCGGTTTACCTGTTGAAGCTAGCATCCTTTGTTTATGTGCACAAAATTACCTTTCATGTGAAAATTACAATTTCCAAATGCTTTCCCCAACACAGTTTGCATTTTCTTTCACATGCCTGTGAATCTAAATGACCAAACATCATCATGTGATATGCATGCATGTACATATCATATATATAAGCATTTAACTTTTTTATAGTTGCAACAGTACAACTTTTCATTTCTTTATTACAGTATGATAAAAGAAATAATCCATCTCTTAGCTTTGCCATATAAACATACCTTCTAATTATGCAGTATTTCACATTTTGCTACAGAGAAATCCACAATATACTCAAGTCAGCATGACATATATACATTCAGTACACTTCCTGACATCTCAGAGCATATTACACTTTCTTGAGTCCAAGTTATTCAGACTTTCAAGAAATACATTTCCAACATGACTTTAAAACCCCTGACCATTTGCACAGTCCTCCTTCTGCTTATTTATGTCCAACACAGAAAGTTTGTTTTCAACAAGACACTGTTTCTGTTCACACACAAAATAATGTCCATTTTGTTATGTCCTGGGTTAAAACACAATGTTTTTCCCACCAGCAGCACCCCTGCTGATTTCAAGCCCCTTCTTCTGTGATCCCACATGAAGAAAATGAAGAACAGCATCACATTTGGAGCACGGCTTTCTCTGTTCAAAAAACTGCCGCGCTGTTTCTCCCCTGCTGTTTTAAAACCACGCCTCCGCTGGTTTAGTACAGCCTTCCGTGTAGTATCAAGTTTCCCAAGATACGTTCCAGTCACACGTGACTTTGCTGCGATACACGCTCCAGATGCTTTGCCCACGTCAGACGTAACCACGTCATTTGTAATCCAAGCTACTTGTTGACACAATGCAAAAAATAGCTGAGCCACTGCTGAGCGAAGAAGCAAACTGTAAAAGAAATATGATCCTCCCGCTGTAGCCTTGTCTCAAATGAGTAGACACAGAGCCTCCTGGAGATATTTCCTTGCCCGATACAGCTCCTTGACAATCACTCCAGCAAGCTGTGGAAAACGAAATCCTTGTGTCCAGTGTTGTTCACTGTTCAGTAGCCTCGGATCTGCCAAGCCTGGCACCTCCGTTCCAGCTTCTTCCAAAATGAAAAATCCTTCATCTCTCTGTCCTGCATTCTTCAGCTGTGCTGCATTCTAAGCCGCTGTTATCAGCATCCAGCTCTAGCAACATTACCTTCCCAGTTGTTTACATTCCAACCTCTTACAAAAGTAAACAATCTCTTAACCAAATAACTGCCGATCTCCTGTGTCCTGGATTATCTGGACCAACAATCAGGGTTATCTGCACCATCTGGGTTATCTCTGGTCGTAATCTGGGCCCATAACCAGATGTGAGAGCTGGACTGACCCGGGTTCAAAAGCTTACCTAGCCAGTGACCCAGTCATGCAGACGGAAGGAGGAGATAACAGCAGTTAATAAAGATTAAAGAGTTTATTTGTAAGACCCAACTACATGGGATTAAGGCAAGCAATGCTGGCTTCTCTTACACAGAAGAGATGATTCCATCTCGCTACATCACTGCAGATACAAGTCCAAGACCGCAGTGGCAAGGCTGAGATGAAGTGAAGTAGAAGTCCAGAACAAGAGCAGGAAGAAGTGAAGGAGATGTGTGTCTTACCCCTACTTATATAGCAAGACCCCATTTATAGTATCTATAAATAGGATATTACTCACCTATTATATAACCTGTTTTTCACAACATCTTGATTCCAGCTTGCCCCATGAGTCTCATAGACCTTGACATTATGTCTGGTGACAATAGACCTTGTGTACTTCACCTCAAGAGACATCCTCCATGTCAGGTGACAATCCTGATGTCAGGTGACAATCCTTGTTCTGCCCATGCAAAACCTAACAGCATCATCATGATTAATTATAATAATTATTAATGAAATAATAATAATAATAATATATAATAATAATAATTATTATTATTATTTATCAAGCCAGGGAAAGCCTGCTTATAAACTGTGGAGAAAGCCTGAACACGCACCTACACTCACACTTCCCCTGACAACTTCTGTCTGCATAATCTCTCCCCGGGGGGCCGGAGATACAGGATCAGCCACACGGATCTCGCATACCAACAATGGGGCACCTTGGCCGGAATCCACAAAGAAGAAGTATGGACCATCAAGAAGGCAGGGCAGTCTCAAAGAGCTGTAAAGTACCCCAGGAACCACGACACGTCACCTTTTCCCAGGCAGGAATAAGCCCACCTGACATGAAGGGGCAGGCATAAGCCCACCTGACCAGGAAGGGGCGGGAGAGCGGGAAACGGGGGTAGAAAACCCCTCTCCCCACCTCTGGTTGTTGGTTGGGAACACGGGTCCTTTGACAAATACGTCGTCCGGCCGTGGCCTGGTCAAGCAATTCTCTTCCCCAGGTCAGGCGGACCCGGAGCCAGGCGAGAAACCAACCAGCGGAGAGGCTTTCACCTGAGGTAACCTTTTCTCGCAATATGCTAGCCTGGGAACCCGTCATTCATAAAGGCTGAGGTCACGCTCAGGTCTGTTATGGTTATAGTATTCCTAGAAAGTCTATTAGTTCTGCTCCATTTAACTTGTAGTAAATAAAGCCTTTTAAGGTCATAAGAGGCTCCGATGTTTCCCTTTCGCCCCGTAAGAGTCCTAGTCACTTACACTTGCTTAACCGGGCTATATCTCAGTGCCGGTTAACCTGTTAAGTGCCGAACTCACACAGAAGACCCAGTTGCCGGTCTTCCACATAAACGTAAAACACTCCACATTTTCTGCTTCCCAAACTGCACGGGGGAGGGCGTTCCAGAGGGTGGGTGCCACTACTGAGAAGGCCTGCTTCCGGGATGTTACTGAGCAACATTCTGTTGGTCACAGAATGACCAACAAGGCCTCCTCTGAAGATCTTAAAGGTGGCTGGGCATATACAGGGGCAGGCAGTCTGCCCCTATATTGGTCTATGTCTCATAGTTCTGTTCCTTTTAGACTTCATTAGATTAAAATTAGAAACCCATGATTAAATCTTCTGCCCTGTAGTTTAATCCAGCAGTTCTCAAATATTTTATGAGGCTTACCTAAAAACAGAATCTACCTTTAAAGTAACTTGTCAGACCCAGATAGTGATCTTGGACACAGCAATTTGGTGACTTCTGAGATGAGAGGATGTGGAGTGTTTTACATTTACAGTCATGCCTTGGATCGAGAGCATAATTCGTTCCAGAAACTTGCTTGTAATCCAAAACACTCTTATATCAAAACAAAATCCCCCCAAAAAAATTTGTACAGAGATTTTTAATTTAAGCCATACTACAGTACTTGTATTGCAAGACATCGCTTGTATATCAAGTAAAAAAAAATTTAAATAAATATTTAAAAATTTGCTTGTCTTGCAAAACACTCTCAAACCAAGTTACTTGCAATCCAAGGTATTACTGTATATATTTCACCCTTTCCTCCAAGGAGATCGAGGCAGCATACTTAGTTCTTCCCATTTGATCCTCATAACAACCCTTTGAGGCGGGTTAGGCTGAGAGAGAGAGTGACTGACCCAAGGTTAGCCAGTGGGCTTCATGGCTGAGTAAGGATCTGAACATGTCTGCCCTGTCCTGATCCAACATTGTGGCTACTACACCACACCGACTCTCACAGCGCAGGGATATCACATCACACAGCAGCCCAGTTAAATAGAATAGGGTAGCCATGAGGCTGTAGCTCTCCTCAACCCACTGGGGAGCAGCGTTCTGTAGCTATGATATCACTTTCCCATTTCCCTGAATCTCTCCCATGGATTGAGCAGCATTGTCGCCCAGCCTCTTCTCTCCCTCACTGAGAACAGCAAACAGAATGCATCCCAAATGTAACTGCCCACCCCAGATTTAAAGGGAATTTAAAGGGATTGCACCAATTGCCATGTTTCAATCTCACAACTTCGCGAACAGCCTCTAGTCCAGGGGTTGTGAGATTGAGTAGAATGTCTGACAGTGACGCACCCCCCCCCCCAAAGTCCTGAGAGTGCAGTGATGCGTGCGGCCACCAGCTGAATACATACGTAGTGGTGCCGGCAGGGCAGGACATTGGGGCAGAAGGCCAAGGCCCTACTCAGTAGAATGAGCAGGAAGCCCCCTCCCCCAAAACACAGCAGGGCCAGGCCATCTAAAGAGCCCCCCCCCATAAAAAAAATTAAGGCCAGAGTCTGAAATTATCTAATTACACCACTGTACTCACCTCTTTCACCTGCCCAAACCCGAGTGCTGCCAGTTTGGATCCTTGTCACTGAAACCCCTAGGAGTGGGGAAATCCACAAGTAGGAAATGAGGGCAACACAGCACTATCCCGCTTGTGTTCCCCAGCAAGTGGCACTGAGAGGCACACTGCCTCTTCTGATAGTGGAGATAGCATATAACCATCAGTTGCCTTTTCCTCCATGACTTTGTCTAATCCCCCTTTAAAGCCATCCAAGTTGGTGGCCATCACTGCACCCGGTGGCAGCGAATTCCATAGTTTAATTCCATAGTTGTGTGAAGAAGTCCTTCCTTTTATCTGTCCTGAATCGTCAGCTTCATGGGATGACCCCGAGTTCTGGTATTATGAGAGAGAGAAATGTCTCCTTATCCACTTTCTCCACACCATGCATAATTTTGTGCACCTCATGTCTCCCCTTACTTGACAATTCCAGACAAGGTTCTAAAGCCTTGATATGGCACCTACTCCTACTCAACAGAAGGGGCTGCCCTCTCTGGTCCTGCTGCAGAGGACATTATTTTTTTAACAAATGGTTGGATGCAATTACTTGGCATGGGAAGCATAAAAACACAGGAAGAGCCCTGCTGGGGAGCCTAAGGTCTAGTTGGTCCTTCTTTTCCCCACAGTGGCCAACCAGGTGCCTCTGGGAAGCCAACAAGCAAGACATGTGTGGACAATGGGCCTCTCCCACTATGGTTCCTCAGCAACTGGTATTCAGAGGCCTGATGCATCCGATCCGATCCGATCCTCACTATTGTGACTGGTAGCCCTTGAGGAAGCAGGGCATTATGCACTTGTGCTCCGCAGATGGGAGTACCATTCTTGGAAGTCATCTCCCTTACATGCATGCTGTTTTTAGGTAAGCCTCATATTTCTGCTGGCATTCATGCCAGTGGTTCCTGTATAAGATACCTGTAAGAACAATGTAATATCACGTTGCATTATCTCAGGCTAAATTGAATTCCCACACACAATTGTGAGGATGGGTACATGGCCACTTGGAGAAAAGTTAACATGAGCCAGGATGTCCCTGCAATAACCCATCAGCCCACTCCATGATTATCAGCTTCACCAGCAGCCACAATCATGGAGATGGCATTGGCTACTGACTCTCATCTTTCTCCACACAGCCCTCTATCCAAGCTCACAGTCATGCAATGTAAGAGAATTTAACAGTGTGAACCTGAATCCAGGAAGTTCCTGCAGAACTGACTCTTTCTGGAGTTTCCAGAGTCTTTGGAGTTCCCAGGCAATTCCCCCGTGCTCCTTGTTCTTCAGCAAGAATGTTAACAGTTCAAAGCTATTAGCACTTCCGTTCTCCCCCTGGCTGTGTGTATAAAATGACTCTTTGCAGTCCTTTCCTTCCTTTGTCCTTCACCACTGTGAGGTCACCCTGACAGATTCTTTCAACAAACCTCCCTGTACAGCAATGAGTCCCATCCACAAGAGGAAGGAAGTTACTAATATAGAGTTTGGCCCCCAACCTTTCTCTAGGCCAGTGTTCTCCAACCTTGGGTCCCCAGATGTTTTTGGCCTACAACTCCCAGCTATGCTGGCTGGGGCATGCTGAGAGTTGTAGGCCAAAAACATCTGGGGACCCAAGGTTGGAGAACACTGCTCTAGGCTAACTGAGTGCTAAAACCAGGCATCTCTCCTCACTTTTCTCGCTGGAGGCAGAAACCACTAATCTTTACTAATCTGAAGATTTTATTTTTTTTAAAATCTATTTATGGAAAATTAGTTTTAATCAATTTTTTAAAATTGGCAACCTGGTCCCACCATCCAGCCACGGTAGCTGTGGCACACCATCCAGCTGTGACAATGAAAGCCACAATTTGCACGGCTATTTTTACCACCCTACCTTAGCCATGGAAACGAAGACCAAACTATCTTCTGATTCTCCTCTCCGTGAGGAAAGGGGTCCCAATAAACTCTTGTTAGACAGCGATGCGCTGCTTAATTGCTAAGGCACTGTAAATGTTAATTAATTAATTTAGATCATTTATAACCTACCTCTCCCAAATTCAAGGCCACTCACAACAAAGATTTTAAACAATTTTAAAAAATAAATAAAAGGTTAACTGCAGCAATGAAATCACCACCAGAATTTAGCAACCAAACATTTTTTGGAACTGGTGAGTTTTTACACTCTAAAAAAACCTGCAGTGGTACTGGTTTTATAGACACAAAAGCATCTTTAATTCCCAACATGTTTGAAACACCAGTCTTCCTCAAGGCAAAGATTGCTTCACAGATAAGTGGGCAGTTGGAACTGATCACCACTTTGATTGAGTCCTCTTCTGCCACAGAAATGTTTCTCAGATTCTTCCCAGATTAAGGCAGTATAACTGGTCAGACAAATTATAGAACTGATCACTGCCTGAGAGAGAAAGGCTGGTGACTGAACACTGTTGGGAATTCAAGGTACTTTTTGTGTCTACCAACAATTTGGCATGGTTGCAGTTTTCCCCCCTGTATTTTTTCACAGCTGTTGGATTCCTTTTGTTACTGGAATTTTATACTGCCATTGAGAAGAACAGCTCCAAACCTCACTGGAGAGGTCATCCTACTACAGCCTCAAGGAAAAGGCCCTCAGGGGGAAAGTAAAGGCCCTCCCTTCATGCAGTGAAGGCACTGGGAACAGGACCCAGCTTGGAGAAAGAAAGTAAACAGGTGGAGCCCATGGGGGAAAGCAGGCTCTGAAGTATGTGGCTTCTAGGCCATGTGGAGCTTTAAAGGTAAGCACCATCAGCACCTTGAATTGGGGCTTGAGGCTAACTGGCAACCATTGCAGCTATCGCAGAATTGATTGAATATGTTCCTGTCTCCTGATATCCATCAGGAGACGAGTGGCAACATTGCGTACTAGTTGAAGCATGTCTTCTCATTGCTGAGTAACTTAGCTATCCAGTTCTAAAGAAATATCCAGAAGCATATAGAAGGCCATACTTCTGAGCATAAAGCGAAACATTTTTTAGACCTCTTCCACATATTAGTCCAGCCTTCTCCAACCTGGTGGCCTCCAGATGTTTTGGACCACAATTCTCACCATCTCTGAACATTGCCCATGCTGGCTGGGGCTGATGGGAGTTGTGGACCAAAACATCTGGAGAGTACCAGGTTGGGGAAAGCTGTATTAGACTAATGCAGTGCTTCTCAATTATTTTCTGTCATGCCCCCCCTAGGAAGAAGAAAACATTTCGCGCCCCCCGCGCGACTGTAAATAGTATCATTTGTCTATAAAATTGTTATAAGTACACCTCTGCATAACACTGTATCCTTATTAACGTATAAGAGAATAAAAAAAGAAAGAAATGTGGATCAATTTACAACAAAGAATAGCTTTATTAACTGTAGCAGAAAAGATTTAAAGGAGCACAGGATTTAAAGGAACACAATATTAAAAAAAACTTTTAACTGAGGTCAAACGAGCCCCCCTTTACGGAGCCTCGCGCCCCCCCTGGGGGGCCCGCCCCACTATTTGAGAAGCACTGGACTAATGGGAAAATCTATATTTCCTAGTACGTACACTGGATTTAAAGATAAGTCTCTTCCACTTTCTGTCTGGCATGAAGAACATTAATTATCAACACCATTCAGTTCCCCAAACAATAGCTGGGTTCAGACAAAACAATAACCCACATTCAAGGGTTGAGTATGGGTTGAGTGTGGGTTGTTGTTGAAACGTGGGTTATCATGTTGTCTAAACCCAGCCACGCTAACAAACCATGTTAACAATGAACAACCCACAGTTCACAGCCCAACAACAAACCATGGGTCTGACAGCCCACACTCAATCCATACTCAACCCCTGAGTGTGGATTATTGTGTTGTCTGAACCCAGTCAATGTTGCGAGGAGGGAACAAACTGACTCCCGCTCCCCCTACACCTACAAGAGGTCAGGCTCCACAGTAAAGCATGTCTATTCAAGCAATACCTCACATATAAATCTGTACATGCATATATGAAACACTTTGCATATACAACAAAACAATGATATCATCATCATTTATTTGTATGTCTCTTTTCCACAAAATTGTGCCCAAAGTGGCTCACAACATAACAACTGAATAACAGTAAATATCATTTACAAGATATCAAACAGCAATAAATATAACAATATTCAAAAATGCAATAGAAACAATTACCATAATGCTGGCAGATAAATACTTAGTAGAAATAACAATACATACACTATCCAATAAAGCAGTACAATAAACTAAACTAATCCAAGAACTGAGCACTAAACAGGAGAGACAACAGAGCACCCTCTCTCCACCAAGCACCCCTTCCAGCACTGGTTTTCAGGCCGCAGGCTTTATCAGGCTCCAAGATGGCAGGTGGCGTGGGGTGAGGTAGGTGGAAATGCTAAACCCCTTGATGTTAGTCCCTGTCCAGCAAACACTCCTTCCATGATAGAATGTTTAAGCTCACAATCCAATCTGGATGCCCCTTGAACTCAGAGGATTACAGGCATCCTATGCAGGGTGGAAGGAGTAGTCACTTCCATGCTCCTCCCACCCTGCAAAGCACTTAGACAGTCAATTTTGGGCCATCTAAGTGTGGCACCTCAGAGCAGGAGGAAAGGAGGCAGAGGTGCTACCAGGATACAGCATATCTTGGCTCTGCCACCCTTCCCCCCACCCAACCCTGGAACACCCACAAAACCCTGACGACCTCAGAGAAGTAGCCGATACGGTTCTCTCCACGTAGGCTGCGAGGTGGGGTAGGAAGGAGTTCCGAGCTCGGAGTGGCCTTATTTTCCCTCCGTGGTCATGCAAACCCACCCAGCACCTTATGATTGCTAGCTCTAGAAGCCCTCCATCTGGAAGCAACCACAGTCTTGAAAATATTGTCTATATCAGTGCAGCAACTAAGTAATAGGTACACTTTTGGAATCCTAACCCCCACTTCCCTGAAACAACTGAATTTGGGCCCCAATTTTTAATGCTGAGAAAGGGCATGTGGGTGTGCCCTTAAAGACATTCTTAGCTTCACTTGTGAACTCACACACAGTCCTCCACCCAGAATTCTGCCAAAGTGAATGAATTTTACTATGCAGTCACCACTGTAAACATACAGTTTTGGAAGTATACCATGTTTCTGCTATCACCTCGTTTAGCTGTCAGGCACTATATTTAGTTTTTGTTGCACATTATCAACATTCCAAGTGTCTTCATTTCCTACTAATTAGTCCAATCTCATTCATTAAGCTCATTTAGCACACAACATTCAATGGCATCAAAGTGTCATCTAATTCTTTAAGTGAACCCTTGCTCCACTGTTTCCACCATTAAATCCAGTGCCAGAAGCATCAGCCTATAAACAGAATACATCTTTAAAAAGGCAAAGTTAGTCCTTAAAAAAGAAAAGTTGAGGTTCAATATTGCTGTCATAGGAAAAGGAAACATGAAATATGTTTTACTAGGAGGTTAAAACCTTTTCAAATATTGCTGTGTTTTCATTTTGTGGTGTACACTTCTTTTTCCTTATCACTCCTACCTATGTCTTTAACCATATTACCGCTACATTGAAAGTATTGTTTAACCAATGTTTTAAAGTTATATATCTCTCATTAATGAGGTTTACATTTATTTATTTATTTAGGATGCAATCCAATTGGGATGCCCGTAACCCTCCGAACTCAGAGGATTACGGGCATCCTATGCAGGGCGGAAGGATTGTAGAGGCGAAGGTTGCCTCCACACTCATCCTAGCCTGCAAAACATTTCGGCCATCTAAGTGCAGCACCTCCGAGTGGGAGGGAAGGAGGCGGAGGCACCACCAGGATACATTGTAGCCCCACCCTGTGTAATGCCCAGAAAAGCCCATCTCCGAGGTCGCTCATGCAACCTCGGAGATGCAGCCGGTGCGATTCTTTCCA
Source organism: Shinisaurus crocodilurus (assembly GCA_021292165.1). Classification (NCBI taxonomy): domain Eukaryota; kingdom Metazoa; phylum Chordata; class Lepidosauria; order Squamata; family Shinisauridae; genus Shinisaurus; species Shinisaurus crocodilurus. The sequence continues at coordinate 161,449,526 of CM037880.1, forward strand.
TGCTGGTTGGGAGGAGGAGCGGAGCTCCGATCCCCAGGTACAAGGTCGGAGCGATTCTGTCTAGCCGCAATAGGATTGCTCTGCCCATCAATTAATTTATATCCTGTCTTTCTCATAGTGCTCAAAATGCTAACAATAAAATACAGATAAAATGTAACATAATTAAAACATAACCACATCAGTTAAAATGCACGAGTTAATAAGAAATAAACAGCACCCCCTAGTTAAAACCTAGTTCAGCAAACAAAACAACTTAACAGCCAAAAGCCTGCCTGAAGGAGCTGCCTCCTCTCCCTTGGCATGGAGTTCCAGAGCTTGGGAGCAGCCACTGAGAAGGTCCTCTCACATTCCCGCTAATTGTGTCTCTGATGGTGCCGGGACAAAGGGAAAGTCTCTCCGGAGGATCTTAAAATCTGGGCAGGCTTGTATGGGAGAAGGTGGTCTGTCAAATAGCCTGGTCCCAAGCTGTGTAGGGCTTTATAGATTATAAACAGCACTTTAAATTGTGCCTAGAAACAGACCGGTAGCCAATGAGGATGTTGTAACAAGGGAGTCACATGCTCCCTGTAACCAGCCATGGTCAGCAGTCTAGCCACAGCACTCTGGACCAGCTGAAGTTTCCACACAGTCTTCAAAGGCAGCCCCATGTAGAGTGCATTGCAGTAGTCCAAACATGATGTAACTAAGGTATGTGTCACCGTGGCCAAATCTGACATCTCCAGGAATGGATACAGGAGACACATTTGCCTTAGCTGTGCACACACAGACAGACACTGCTAAAACCTGGGCATCCAGATTCAGGGCTGAGCCCAGGAGTTCATCCTAAATGCAAATCTGAGTCTTCAAGGCGAGTGTAACCCAATCCAACAAAGGTTAAGTCCGTATTCCCTGATCTGCCTTTCATCTGACCAAGAGCATCTATGTCTTGTCTGAGCTTCCATTTGTTTGCCCTCATCGAATTCATTACCAACATCAGACACTGGTTTAGAACTTGAGCAGCTTCCTTGGATTTAGATAGAAAGGAGAGATGAAGCTGGTTGTTTCTTTTTTATGCTAAAGCAGGGCTGGGCATCTTCTGGGGGTCTGGAGGCCAGCCAGTTCCCCCCATGGGACTCACCAAGAACCACACCCCCTCCCTTTAAAGTCTTCTGTTGTCCTTTAGACATAACAGGGATGCTTACAGATCCTATTACTGGGATCTTTTCCCCAGTGCAAGTCTTTAATTTCACTCTTGTCTTGGCCAATGAACTCAGGCCCGCTTTACACTGTTGGTAAGTCTCTTCATTAGTCACTGTAACAAAAGCCCCTGTATGTATTTCCTGCATGGGTTGATCGTTGGAACTGCACAGTGTTGTTTTTTTTAATGTGGCTCCATTTTCTTTCCTTCCTTTATGGAGTATACATTGTGGACATCTTCATCTGACTCTTCCTCCTCTTTCTCCTGTAGGTGATAAGATTTTTGCTTTCTTGCCTTTTCTTTGGCCTGACCTAGTTGTGCAGCCAGAGAGCTGTTCTCTCCCCTCCCCTCCCACTTGCAATTTCATGCGAAGTGAAAAAAAAAAGTCTTCCAGTATTTACGGCACCGGGATATTTTGTGTTTACAAACTGCAGCTGAATGCATTCCTCCACAATGAAAACTCCTCTCTGGGTCTCTAAACTTCTGTTGTGGGTTTTGCAATTGGTTTATGGGCTCATGTGGAGTTTCTTTTTTGTCTAGCTGTAAATCCTGTAAATTTTTCACTGCTGCTTTCATGGCATTTGCCACCTTTACAGCTTTGTCCAAGGTCAGGTCCCCATCTGCCAGTAATTTCTTTTGGATGTTCACACCCCCAACTCCACAAACAAATCTGTCTCTCAACATGTCTTCTAGAACATTCCCAAAAGAACAGTGTTCAGTGAGTTTTTTGAGGCCAGCTATCTACTTCACTTTCCTTCCTCCTTCTGTTATGGAAGTTGAAATATTCCGCAATTATACTTGGCTTTGTATTATAGTGTTCAGGCAGAATCTTTTGAAACTCATACTTTTATCCATGGTTTTGGCGGCTGCAACATGAAGAGGACATATGGCAGGGGCAGAGAACCTTTTTTGACCTGAGGGCCAGATTCAATTTTGGAGAAACTCTGGGGGGCAGCATTCCAGTGGTGGGCGGGGCCAAAGGCTAAAGTGGGCAGGGATTAAAAAAAATCCACACACCCCCAAATTCCATTGTCACCAATTTACAGTAGTAAGCATGTCTAAGCATGAGCAGCATGTCTACTCACAAATAAGCAGGACAAGGCTCTGCATCTCTACACAGAAGTAAGCAAGACTGAATCACTCAGCAGCACTTTCAAATGGTGTCCCAAACACCAAGCCACTGCATGAGAGCCAGTGTGGCGCAGTGGTCAGAGTGTTGGACTGGGACTCGGGAGATCTGGGTTCTAGTCCCCCCTTGGCCATGAAGCTCACTGGGTGACTTTGGGCCAGTCACTGACTCCCAGCCTCACCTACCTCACAGGGTTGTTGTGAGGATAAAATGGAGAGGAGGAGGACCATGTAAGCCGCCTTGGGTTCCTCATAGGAAAAAAAGGCGGGATATAAATATAATTAATAAAATATAATTAATAATAATGTCTAATCAGAAGTAAGCATGAGCATTGTGTATACTCACAAGTAAGCACGGCAAGCCTCTGCAGGACAAGGCTCAGAAGCCCATAGGACTTTCCCAGAAGATGGCATAATAAGATTTTTTATTCGCCACTGTTAAGTTCATTTTTTAAAAAAGTCAGAATCTACTAACCTCTTGTAGACCTAAATCATAAGTTGTGTATTGAAAAGCAAGCAAACCCAACCAAATAGGAAAATGAAAGTAAAACCAAAAGTCTGAGGGGGCATCTTTAGCTCCAACCCAAAATAGTGAAAATTAAAAATGTACAGCACTTGGAAGGCTTATTTAGTGAAAAAAAGGTTATTAAATTAATGATTGGATGGGAAAAATTGAGTCTAGACAACAAATAATTGAAATGTGTGGGCCAGGTAGAATTTCGTGGTTAAATTTAATGCAATTAGAACAGTGGACCAAGAAATGGAAGAGGAGAAATGAGCATGAGAGGGAACTCACTGGATTTGAAAAGAAAGTGGTGTCTAGAGAATTGGTAGAAGGGAACATTTATTCCAGAGGGTTAACAAAGGAAATATATAAAATGATTCAAAAACTGAAGTGCAAAAAGATAATCTTAAGATGGTATGGGATATGGAATTTGAGGAGGAGATTTCGAATGGGGTGTGTGGAAAAATATATGGGACAGACGTATATTAAGAAATATGTCAGTAAGGATAAAAGAAAATTTGTATAAAACCATTTGGAGATGGTATTTGACTCCGGTAAGATTAAATAAAATAGACAGTAATTGTTCTTCATTGTGTTGGAGATGATGTCAGGAGATTGGTACTTATGCTCATATGTGGTGGAGTTGTAAAAGCGTATTGGATTTTTGGAACTATTTTTTTGTAGAAATTTCAGAAATTATTGGTATTAATTTGGAGGTCTGTCCAAAATTAGCATTGTTATCAGTAACGGAGAATCTTTTGTGCTCTCAAGAGATAAAGGAATTAATTGTAAGTTTGTTAACTGCGGGGACATTATTGATAGCAAGGAAATGGAAAGTTCAACATCAGTATTTAATTATAGATTGGTATAAAGAGGTGTGGGATATTGCTTTAAATGATAAATTAACATGTAGTATTAAATGTAAAAAGGGACAAGTAAAGAAAAATAATTTTAAGGATATATGGGGACCATTTCTAGATTACATTTTAGTAAAGGGAAAAGGGAGTAAGCCATGTCAAGATATGATGCATTTTTGGAATATTGATTAATAATGGATTATGTGGATAGAATTATTTTTTGGCCCCGTGGTGACGGGTGCACTTTTGAGTTATATGGATTTGTGGGTTTATTTTCCTTTTGTACGTGTGTTTATTTGAAATAAAAAATAAAAATAAAATAAAATAAAGGAAAGAAAATTTAAAATGTAACCGTACAATTTCCCATTACTACAATGCAGGACAGGACCTTTTTGGCAGCAGCCCCAGTTGTGGAATTCTCTCATGAAGGAGGTACGGCTGGCCCCTTCTGTTTTCCTTTAAGCAAGGGGTGCAGAACCTGAAGCCCTGGGTCCTAATCCGGCCCGCTGGGGGTCCCCACAAGGCACCGCCCCCTTTCCCCAACCACTGGTCATTTGGTGGTTCCCTGGCTTTTGTGCAGTTTTTTTCCCATTCTAAAAGGGTGAAATGCATCTTCCAAGACTTAGTTACAGCCATTAAGGGCGCATCCTATGCATGCCCCAGCCAGCCATGCTGGCAGGGGAATGCTGGGAGTTGTAGGGCTTTTTTTCCTGTTTGGCTTTGAATGCTTGATGGTAATGATATCTTATTGTCATACACCATCTCAGGGGGGGGGGGGTTATTTCTAAAGATGAAAGGCAGAATAGAAATGTTTTATAAGTCAATAAAAATACTGTTAAGCATACAACATTCATAAGATGATAGGTAAGTTTGGCTGGTTGGCTTGTTGTCCAGGAATTAATTTTTTTGTTTTTGAACAATCTTGTACACATAAGGTTAATGTATTACCCAGCTGTCTGCATTTGCATCTCTAAAGGTCTTCCTATTTACATAAGCATGTTCAGTCCCTGGGGGCTGGAACAGCAGTGGGGTTGACAGGTGCAGTAGGAGGGATTTGAGTCCCAAGGGCATTTTATTTTTTTTATTTTTTTTATCACTGGGATTGATTGAGAAAGGGGTCTTTCTGCCGCTTGTGGCAATCAGTTTTATTCTGTCCTTTCCTGCCACAAAGGAAACAAGTAATTTCGCACATCCAGGGCTGGCCCTCTCATGAAGCGTGGTAAATCCCCTGCTTTAGGCAGCGGAGCGGGAGGAGCAGTGAACTGCACGCTCTCCACCACCACTAGGAGGACCTGCCATCACCGCATGCCACCCGCTCCCCCGCTCCGCATCCCATTGCTGCTGCCCGCTCTGCAGATCCTCTCAGAACGAGCAGCTGGGGAGCTCACTGAAGAGCAGTGTCATCCAGAAAAGTGGCCAGCATGGCTCTTCAGAGAGCCGGCCAGGCCCAAATGCCTAGCTCTGAGGGGTCCTTCCTCAGAGCCAGGCATTGTGGGAGGAGTGTCCCATGAGGTTGCCCATGATGGGAGTGGGCAGGGAGGGATGGTGGGAGACAGATGAGGCAACAATGTGGGGTGTGCAGTGGTCTGCTATTTCTGCTTCATTGGCAGTGTTTTGTGGGCAGTGCTATTCTCCGTACAGATCTAGAGGGCAAGATAAATGTAATTGTTCCGCTCCTATAAGCTGCCAAAGGCTCTGGCCCTCACCACTGGAAAAAGAGGCTTTTCTGCCTTGCCACCAATATGTCAAAAGCTGTTCCAACACCCCCACCCCCAACATGATGAACCTCTGCTTGCAAACCTGTTTCACCTCTAGAACACAGCAGCAAAGCAACAATAGATCTCTGGTGATTTTTGAAAACTGCCTTTCTGACCTCTCCAATTTGAACAATCCAATCCTAAGGGGCCACTTTAGCTGTAGTTATCACAAAAAAGAATGATAAATGTACTCCATTTAAATTAAAGAAGGTAAATCCTTCACTAATTAACAGCATTTTGTATGCAGATTCAGTGTAAACTAGGAGTAAATGCTTTCACTCATGATTCATCTTAAAGGCACACATGGCTTTATAGCACCTTTAAGGAAAACCTGAAATAAACACATGTTGCTGAACTACTTTAGTGCTTTGAAAACAGTAGTGCACTCAGGGTAGGACACTGGGGCAGAAATCCAGGACCCCACTCAGCAGAATGAGCAGGAGCGTCCAGAAATGCAGCAAGGGCTGGTTTACCACATTTTGAAGTAAATCTAAAGATGGAGTGAGACCTTTAAGTCCATGGTGGGTGGGTGTGTAAGACCGTTACGCCCAGTCTAAAATTACCTAAGTGTACCCCTGTATTTTTTATTTTTTTTTAAAGCACTGGAAATTCCATTGTCTCGTACAGGGGTCGGCAACTAGGCGCCCGTGAGCGCAGTGGCACCTGCTGCCACCTCTGCCAATTTCCTCCCTGCGTTGCCACCAATTTCCTCCCCCTGCTACCAGCACCACCAATTTTCTCCCCCCGCCGCTACTTCTGCTGCAGAGGGGGAAAGGAACGCTACAGCGGTGGCAGGGGAAGGGAAATTGTGGATGGGAGGAGGAAAAGGTGAGCATGGTGGCAGGGGGGCTGAAACTGCAGGCAGGCAGGGGGAGGCGGAGGTGAGGGCAGTGGCAGCGGTGACAGAGGACATGAAATTGTGGGTGGGCAGAAGGAGGAAGAGGATGTGCTTGTGGTGGGGGGAGGGAAGGAAATCATGAGCGGGCTGTGGAAGAGGAGGAGGTGAGCGCAGTGGCAGAGAGGAAGGACAAGAAAGGAGAGGTGGTGTGGGAAGGAAATCCCAAACTGGCGGGGGTGGGAGAGGGAGAAGGGGAAGCAGAAAGGAGAATTCACGGAGTGGAAAAAGAGAATCCACAGAAGGAGGAGCAGAAAAGAGACAATCACACGCCCATGACAAATGCACCTGCGACCATGGGGGGGGGGAACAAATGTGCCCACAAGCCCATAAAGGTTGCCTACCGCTTGTCTAGTATATTCTTTAGTCCATGCTCTATAGCAGGGGTGGGTAACACGTGGGCCACATGCCGCCTTTTGTGTGCCCCCTGCTTGTTCCCCACTGCAGCAGTCTTCAACAGCATTGATTCAAGGGCGGGGGGAAGCTTTAACCTCACCTCCACCCCAGAGATACTACGCAATGCAATATCGCTGGGATGGGGGGGGGGAGGAGATCTGTTGTAGGATGTGTGTGTGTAAGTGTGTGTGTGTGTGTATGTGTGTGTACATACACAGGGGTAGTGTGGTCCCTGACTCAAGGGAAATTGCCCTTCTCTCTGTTCCATAGTTGCCCACCACTTTTCGCCGCTCCTGTGCCCTCATTGGCTGTCCCCGCAGCCCAACTGCAGTGTCTGATTAGTTCAGATCACTAATGTGATCTGAACTCAGAATGTAAGGTTAAAAAAAGGTTTCTTTCAAAATGGTTGTGCGGGAACCCTGCAGGCTTGTCTGGCTGGCTGGTCCCTGCGGCACTTTCTTTTGCTGGCTGGGCTAGGAGGAGAGAGGAAGAGCTGCCGCCGCTGCCACCCCCAGGTGAAAAAAAGGAAAGGAGGGAGAGAGGGAACGAGGGAAGGAGGGCTGGGCAGTCCTGGCAGAGTGGTGGTGCTGTGCAGTGGGGACAGGGGTGGCAGCAGACAGGATTAGCAGACAGGAAGTCAGAGAATGAGGCAAGTAATTAAGCAGAGGCTCCATACTTATATCCTTTTCTTTGGTAGAGTTCCCACTTCACACTAGCAGTTTAAATGGTAATGCTTCTTTGGAAGATAATTTGCATTTCTAATTAAAAGATAACTGTTGCCCCGCAGCTAGCTGAAGATCTTTTGTGTTTTACAGGTTGAAGCTATGCAGTCAGAAGTAAGCACCACTGAGTTTAATGGAGCTTACTTCTGGGTAATTATGCATAGGATTGCAGTCATGCCACATAAACTTAATTGTGAGATTTATTAGTGTTTGTTTGTTTTGGATATCTGTTTTATGATGGAGTTTTTAACCAGAGCGTTAGCTCCTTTGAGTACAAATAATAGAAAAACAGGATATCTATCCATCTATCTAAGAACATAAGAGGAGCCATGCTGGATCAGTCCAATGGTCCATCTAGTCCAGCATTCTGTTCACACAGTGGCCAACCAGCTGTCCACGGGATCCCATGAGCAGGACATGAGTGCAACAGCACCTTCCCACCCATGTTCCCCAGCAACTGGGGTACATAGGCATACTGCCTCTGATACTGGAGGAAGCATATAGCTAATCAGGACTAGTAGCCATTGATAGCCTTATCCTCCATGAATTTGTCCAATACCCTTTTAAAGCCCTCCAAATTGGTGGCCATCACTACATCTTGTGGAAGTGAATTCCATAGTTTAGCTATGTACTGTGTGAAGAAGTGCTTGCTTTTGTCTGTCATGAATCTCCCACCAATCAGCTTCAGGGGATGACCCCGGGTTCTAGTATTATGAGAGAGGGAGAAAAATGTCTCCCTGTCCACTTTCTCTACACCATGCATAATTTTGTACACCTCTATCATGTCGCCCCCCTTACTCGCTTTTTTCCTAAGCTAAACAATCCCAGCTGCTGTAACCTTTCCTCATAGGGGAGCTGCCCCAGCCCCTTGAACATTGTAGTTGCCCTTTTTTTGCACTTTTTCCAATTCTACAATGGCCTTTTTTTAGGCTATCATCTATCTATCTATCTTTAGTGGGGGCAGGAGTATGGATTATCGTTGGGAGGATGGCCATGGGCATGGGACCTGTCACAATGAGCTTCTGCACTTCAAAATGTACCACCATACACCACTGCTTAAGATTATTGGGGATCAAACCAACCACCATCCGAGAAGAAGTGCTGAATATCTGGCATGACCACTTTAATGCCCCTTTAATGCTATTTATATTTCCTAAGAACAAGGATGTATTACGATCTAATACTCAATTTTAATTCCTGACTCTTTTACATGCATAACACTACTATTTCAGAACAGCCAAGTCCTTGGTAAAACATAAAGGTACAGTATACGACCCAGCCAAATTAAACACGTTTAGGCCTCATTGATTTCAGTGGGACAGTGTGAAAAGCTCTCCCCTTTTAAAATCAGTGAGAGCTGTAACTGCTTAATTTAAACTGGATTGTGTTCATACTGTATAAACTAACTAGAGCTCCATCTAGCGGCTACCCACTTATTAATATTGGTCTTGCACTGCCAGATATACCTTGAACATTGGTTTAGCATCCCTGCAACCTCCTTGTTTATGAAACTACATTGGTGTGGCCAATACACCTTATTGCAAGCAATTTTCTAGTGTATAGCTCTTTCTCTCTCTCTGCTACTCCGTTCCTTCCCTACCCCCCCTCACACACACAAAGGTTGTATGCTGTACCTTTATGTTTTACCAACTCCATCATAAAACACAGACATCCAAACAACAACAACAACAACCCACTAATAAAATCTCACAATTAAGCATTATGTGGCATGACTACAATCCTATGCATAATTATCCTATGCAGGATTTGTGGCACAAAACTAGCACAAAACTTTGGCATAGCTTCAGAGGTGATATGACAATGTTGGCTTTTGTGTGTGTCAACTACAAACCCACATTTGATGTATCAGTACACAGTTGTGGGTGGTGGCACAAAACTCGGGATTTGTGGCACGAAACAACACAAAACTGGCACAAAACTTTGGCATAAGTTTGGAGGAGATACTAGTTTGTGGGGTTTATAGTTAACAGAACCCAAAGGAAATGGTTCCCAAACTCAGTCCACCTCTCCCCCCCAGCGAAGGTAAAATTGAAGGAGAGATGAAAACAGATGAAAGCTGAAATAAAAAATAGCTTTCAAAGAGAAGTTATGAGGAGAAATATTTCTGAAGCTCTAAAGCAGGGCTCTCCAACCTTGGGTCCCCAGATGTTGCTGGACTACAGCTCCCAGAATCCCTTGCCATTAGCCATGCTGGCTGGGTATTCTGGGAGCTGTAGGCCAGCAACATCTGGGGACCCAAGGTTGGAGAGCCCTGCTCTAAAGAGAGTTCCCTATTGTGCTGTTCAAGCAGCAGTCGAAAAGAAATCGAGGAAAAAGTAATGGCCTTATTTAATAGGAGATGCCTGGGATTGAACTGGGATGTATATGCAAAGCCTGTGCTCTGGCTATAAAACTATGGTTTCTATCCACTTTTTAAGACTGCAACTCACATTTTCCACTCCTTTAATCTGTTCTCATTTCTAAGTATTTTCCTGAGATTTTGCCTATCATAGATATGACGAATGCTTCGTTGATAAACCAGCATTGTAATTGTTTTCAGGCAGCTATTTTCCTAAGCCTGCAGCTTTTAAAATAACGTTTCTTGCAGCTGAAAAGAGAAGACAGCCAATTCTAGTGCTACATTTAATAATTCATAAATCAAATGAAGTTCAGATGGGTTCAGAGTTTAAAAGTTTAAAAATTTTGCTCAAGCTTTAAAGTTCAAGCTGCCAGAGCTCTTAAACAAAACAAAACCAAAACCATTTCCAGTCTGGAGTACTACACTTCAATACATGCAGCTCAAGCCTATATACATATTTACTCAGAAGTAAGCCCCAATGAGTTGGGTGGGACTTTCTCCCAGGTAAGTTCACATAGGATCAGGCTGTTAATGAACATACAATTGCTACATCTGTCTCTATCTGTTTTATTCCTTCCAACAATGTCTTGGCTGCCCTTCGTGATCTCTGTGTGCACAATCACAAATATGCCGGGGGGGCGGGGGAGAGACATGAGAGTCTCTGCCCGCACAGAGCAACATTTCAGAACAGTTCATTAAATAAAGATCCAATCCTCACACACACACACACACACAAACGAAGAATCTCACAAAGCTAGACATTAACATCAGCAAATGCTTAGTTAAACCACAAAGGGTGCAATCCTACCCCTGACCTTCTCCATGCTGGCTGGGCCATGCTAGGAGCTGTAGACCTTTTTTCTGTCTAAACATGCATAGGATTGCACCTTTAGCTTTAAAAAGGTGCCAAAATCCCATCAGGGATTGGCACCTGTTGTACTACAGGTTGGGAAGGAGAAAGAATTCCAAAGGTGAAAAGGCCACAAGTGAAAAGGCCCTCCACCTGGTTGCCATCAAATGGTCACATGCAGGCCCTGATCTGTAGATCTCAATGGATGGGCAGGTCAATAAGGGAGAAGGCACTCCTCCAGGTAACCTGGTCTCAAGTTGTTTGTTATTTATTTATTATGAGGTGCCCTGTAGCCAAGGTTTTCAGGGTGACATGCATAATAAAAGCAAAAAATAAAATAAAAAAATACAACCTATAATAAAAACCAATAATAAAACATATTAAAAAGTATTATTTTAAAAGCAGCAACAAAAATCCAGCATTTAAAAGAGATAAAGCTAAAAGCAGAGATTATTTTAAAAAGCAGCAGTACACATACTAATAATACAGCCTGTCACCAAAAAGTCAATAAAGCAGGCACCAGGCGAATCTAAGGAGGGCATTTCCCAGTTGTGAGGCTACTGCAGAAAAGGCCCACTCACAACTAGCCACCCACCAAATCTCAGTGTGTGTGTGTGTGGGAACTTGGGCAGGGCCCCAGACAATGATCTCATGGCATAGGCAGGAACATATGGGAAAAGGCAGTCCTTTAGATATTGTGGCCCTAAGCTGTGAAGGGCTTTATAGGTTAACACCAGCACCTTGAATTGGGCCTGGAAATGAACTGGGAGCCAGTGAAGATGGTACAATACTGGTGTAAAATGTCATAATGCCCAGTTCCAGTCAGTACCCTAGCTGCAATATTTTGTACTAACTGAAGTTTCCAGACTGTCTTCAAGGGCAGCCCCACATACAACACATTGCAGTAATCCAACAAGGGGGTTACCAAGGCATGGATCACTGAAACCAGGCTGTCACTGTTTAGGGCCTTACTTCTTAGTGAGAGTGCTTAGGACTGCAACCCATGTTTAAAAACTGAAGGAATGCAGAGAGGCATGACTTTAAGCATATTAGCTTAGAAGGAAACCCAACTTATGAAAAAAGGAACAGCCTGCATGGCTTCCTGAATCAGTGTGTCAGATATATTTATGTTCTGAGTTGCCGAGGATCTGTTTAAATCAAGCCACTGAAACTCAATACACGTATAAACTATGAGCACTATTGATTAATGTGTACTGTGAGTATTCACGCAGTCATGATTAATTCCTCTGAAGTTCTGTCCCAGAATGCACTTACCAGAGTGCAAAGCTGGGGATAGATTCCCTTGAAGCAGAGGGGATATCTCCACAAGTTCAGAATATCATAAATTTTGGTAACATTTGAAATATGACAATGGAATAGAACAAAGTATTTATATGCCTGCATAGCTTATATTTAAATGTGAAAGTGCACACAAATGTGTAATTTATGTGAGCATGTTAGATACTAACTCAGTATTTATAGATCATTGCCAATAGGGCAAGTAAAATGAATATTATGCCTTTGCTTTGACCCCTCTTTGGAGGTAAGCAGTTCAAGGCAATCTTTCCAGCTCATTTCCCATCAGCAAAAAAAGAACACTGGAGTATTATGTCTAGGGAAATTGATTCATTCACATCTTTACAGTTTGAGAAGGGATGAAGAGGGAGAATGGAGGAATGTAGCTAGTGCTACCTCTAGGCTGAATTACTACAGGTCTCTAGTTTCAGAGGTCCACAGCTGCTTTTTGTTTCCAGCATCCAAGATAGACATTCCCCCCCCGCCGCCCCCCCACAAATTCTATACTTTCACTGACTGAGTCTCACACCTGAGTCGCACACCTGCAGATCCTACATTTTATTTCTATGAAACTGCCAGTCTTACGGTATTGGCCAGTCAAACAGTTTTGGACGGTTCCTTGCCAAAGCAAAATGGCCAGTTAATTCAGTTGCATGGTTCTTCTTATTAATAGTTGCCCTCCTCAAGAGCTTGGGATTCTACAGCAAAGAGAACCGGTGTTCTCAGAGCAGAAGCGGTCTTACCCGAACAGCCACAATCACGTACCACTGCTTCATGTTGGACATCTTGTTAAGAATGAGACAATGTGAGCTCGTTGTGCTGATTGCCGTAGACAAAAGGTCTATGGACCAAATAAATACTGATTGATTGCTGTAGACCAGGAGTAGGCAACCCGGTACCCTCCCGATGTTTTGGACTGTGACTCCCATAGTCCTTGACCATTGGCCATACTGACTGGGGCTGATTGGAGTTGCAGTCCAAAACATCTGGAAGGTGCCAGGTCGCTTACCCCTGCTGCAGATCAGGGATAAGCAACCCCACTGCCACCCCCTGCTAATACCCACGTCAGTTTTTTAAAAAATGGAGGCAAAAAGAGGTGTCTGTAGTGGCTACAGAGCTCCCCCAAAAAATCAAAATTAGCTGTTTTTCAAACTAATTTTGACCCTTTTAACCCTCGGTAGCTGCTAAGGAACAATAAAATGGCGAAAAAAGCCCCTGGACTTTCCATAGTTGCCCACCTCTGCTGTAGATGAAGATATTTGTGTCATCATCAGAGTTTACGTTTAAATATTTTCATCCTCTGCTGCTGACCCAAATATCTTTTATCCGTTGTGATCAGTACAATGAACTTCCACTGTGCCATCCTTACCAAGACACGCACACATACAATACACACATACACTTACACTAATAAACAAAAGTAACATGGGATATCCTGCTGAGCCATACTCGTTTTGAAACCACAGGGAAATGCTGCTTGTTCCAACGTTCCTGTTCGTGTTCCAGCAAACACTGTCAAAGGATAACCACATTAATAAGAGCAAAGATAAAGGGATAAAGAACAGCGGGGAGGAGAGGGGAATGAATGAAACTCCGTGGACATTGAACAGCCCAAACTTGGCAAATGCATCATGTCAACAAAATAAGTTACAACTGGGCTTCTAGAGTAAGAGAAAGTGGAAGAGCAATACATATCTAATGATGGCTTTGCATATGAAGCAGATGGGAAGAGGAAGCATGAGAGTCATGCATCTGCTTCTCTGTGCTTCCATTATAATATGCAAAGTATAATATGCAAAAATATGCACACAGGCCCCATTCACAGATGCAGGAAAAGCTCATACAAAGTCATGGGTAAGATCAGTACATTTCCCTTTGACATTTTATGCCACAACCACCAAAAGGGCTGTGTGAAAGCTAAACAAGATGTGATGCTGTTCAGACAATTAGCAATTGCATTATATATTGCAACACCAAGTAGGCCGCTCAACAAGATCTGCCACAGATGGCCTTCTCCTTGTTCCTTCAGCCAGAGCAGCTAGACTGGTGGGGACAAGGAAGAGGGCCTTTTCTGTGGCGGCCCCCCTACTGTGGAACTCTCTCCCGAGTGCCCTCCGCCATGCCCCCTCTCTGCTGAGCTTCCGCCGCTCATTAAAAACTTGGCTATTCAGGCGGGAATATGGGGTGGGTTAATGATTTTAAAATTTTATATTGTTTTAAACGTATTTTATCCTGTTTTTATCTTGTGTTTTTATCTGTGTACATCACCCAGGGTGGCCGGTTGCCGGCCAGATGGGCGATAAATAAATATAAATAATAAATAATAAATAAATGAATATATTAAAGGGGCCCAGGAGTGAGTTGGGGGGGGGAAGAGAGAGGTTCCACTATTATAACCCTCAAAATTCTACTGCTTATCAAAATGGCACCCTTTGAGCTAATAACTGGAAGCTTGGTAAGTATCCATGATCTCCCTGATGAAGTCCTGTGGCTCATGCTGGCTCAGCTTGTCTGAGCGTGGAAAGCTAAGCAGGGTCAGTCCTGGTTATTACTTGGATGGGAGACTCCTCCTCTAGTTTCCTGCATTGAGCAGGGGGTTGGACTCGATGGCCTTGTAGGCCCCTTCCAACTCTATAATCTATGAATCTAAGTCTACAATTGTAGAAAAAAACCAAATCAATTTGATAAAAATTGCCACAGGTACAGCAAGTTAAAAAGTGCTGAAAATTGACACTTTTTGGGTACTTCCCCCCCCCCCTCCAAGCTGCAGCTCAGGATATCATATATTTCTTTCCAATTTTGGTGAAAAGTACTGATGCACATTATTCTGGTTTGTTGAGCAGGTGTGCTTTTCATTGGTTTGCTTAAATTCTGAGCGGTGCTTCAAAAGTTACCACGTTTTTTCTGCCCCATGAAAGCCTATGGCAGCGACTGCCGGCAAAGTTATGATGGGCATGCTCAGTTTCACTCTGAATCTAGATCTAGTTCAGACTTGTAACACAGGTGGGGGGCAGGATAGATAGGAGAACTGCTAGAGATTAGCAGGTTCTCTGCCATGTGTGGATGCGAGGGGTGGGAAGAAGTAAAAGAGGCGCAGTGCTAAGCAGAGCTAGGCATGGAGGGGGGGGGAGGTGTAAATAACCTTCCCCTGTCTCCTAGCCAAGATGGGAGCGAAGGCGGGAGGGAGAGGGGAGAGCGAGAGTGGCTTCGGTGCCAGGCGGTGCAGAGAGGGAGGGGGGCAAGGATCAAAAGCCACTGCTTGGACAAGGGGCGCCAGGCAGTTTGAGGGGAGGGTGTATAACGTGTTAATAATCATCACCTGTATGGTAGACCAGGTGGGAACAAAGGCGGGAGGGAGAAGGAGGAGCATAAAAGGTATTTGTGATGGGTGGCGTGGTTGGGAGAAAGTCTAGCCTCGGTTCACACTAGGAACAGGTGGGTGGGGGAAATGCTTCTCTGCGGTGATAGAAACAGCCAGGCAAAAGCAGGAAAAGTGACAGGCGGAGAAGCACAGGGCAACATACACAGGGAGGGATCGTGGTTTTTTTCCAATGGGAACAGACAACAAAAGGGAAATCAATCAGCTACAGAGAGGCAGAGAAAGGGTTAAAGATTCCTGCAGGAGGAGGGAGAGGGGATCTGCCATGCCCCTGCCCATGGGCAAAGCCCTTATAGCAGTAAGTCTGTGAGGGGAGGAGGGAGTGTGAGAGGAGTGTGGAATGTTGAGATGTCTGCTGATTGGCTGAGAGAGTGAGAAGGGCGGGTGAAGCCTGTGTTATATAAACAGTGGGTGGTGCTGCTCAGGAGGAGAGAGGAGTCTGGAGAGAGAGAGAGAGAGAGAGGGAGGGGGAGAGAGGGTTGAGAAGTGTGAGTGGAGAGTAAGAGAGAGGGTTTTCAATGTTTAGAATCTATTAACATTATCAATTTCCCTACCCTTAATTGTAATTAAATAAACTTGTTTCCTTTTTAAAACTTAAAAGGAGTGGTCTGAATAAATTACCCTGAAGGGGTTGGTGGCAGCGGAGGAGCTAAGAGAGTGTCGATTTTTGAAGCGCTTGCAGAGGTGGTGGGTTGGACAAGGAGGAGGCAGTGGGAGGCCTGACAGGATCACTCAGTGGACCAATCATGAACAGGCTGCATACATAGAGAGGGAGCGATGGCCCCTGGGATGCATGCCTGGAGGTGGAGGGAGGACTGGGTGGGAACATAAGCACGATAATGTCCAGAAACAATGATCGCCTGTCAGAACGTTGTAAGTTACCACCAATCATGGTAACTTACAACGATAGCTTGTTGTGTCGTGTGAATCCACCCTTTAAGTCTTTGCATCCGCCCGCTGTGGTCCCGATCTGGATCAGGTCCCCCGTATGGAACATCTAGCCTTACTATTAGAGAGGGCTCGCTCTCACTGTTTAACTCACCCTGTCAGCTAATGATGTAAGCAACAAACTGGCATGGGTCAACTCACAGGATGATTCCTCTAGCAAAACAGTAAGGCTCATATGCTTCATAAGGTAATACGGGACCAGGACAACATGGGGCATCTTTGCTGGTCCCAGGCACTCCATCCTCCACATCTGGATTTGGGCCTGAAAGACCAAGGGAAAGTGTGGGTACACAGAGGGTAAGTTGTAAGCAAGCACAATCTGTGACATTGAACATCATCACTGATCGCAGGGCAAATCTGTTAAGACATCAGCCTTTGCTTTCAATTTCCTGGCTTGGTGGAGCTTGAGCCAGCATGAGATAGCATCTCGATTGGGACCCCAACGCATGGGGTAGGGTAGGGAACCTTTAACCTTTTGTCCCCTGCTGTGTTTCTGATCCAGACTGAGGGCCCCACACCTACTCTTTGTATTGGAAGGGAAGTTCCTATTCACATCAATGGCTCATACACCTTGCTGCTGCACAATCATAATCCGCAATGGTTGGGAAAAGACAGTATGAGGAAAAACTGAGAATAAGGCACTCCTGAATTTGCATAGGTAACTTGAATTATCTACACTAATAACAGAGTGTCTGTCTGTCTGTCTGTCTGTCTGTCTGTCCATCCATCAGCACCATAGCGCCAAGACCATGAAGCCTAGACACCTGGAACTTGGCATGCATGCTAAGGGAACCCAAGGGGTGTGCACCTCAGGATTATTTTGTTTTGTTTTTTAATATTTTTTTTAAAAAAATTCATTTGAATGTGTCCATGTGGTTGAAGCCTGAAGGAACATCTTTAGCCACTAGGGGCAGACTTCTCTAATCAGCAAATGGCTTTGCAGTCCATACAGTTTGAAGTCAGGGGAGATTAATAAGCCAAGGGACAGAGTTCTGTGCCTCCTCCCCTGCTGTGGAACAGCCTTCCGTCAGAGGAATGGAGTGGACAGACCCCCCCCCTTCAGTAGGCTATAGGGGTGCACCATGGCAGGGGTGGGGGTGCCAGCGAGCATGCCTTCATTCAGACAGAGCAGGCACAATGTGTCCAACTCTGACAGCTGCGTAAGTTTGCTTGAAGGTGTCGCAGTATCAAACGAAAGGCTATTCCGTGTGGAGCCAGGTCCATTTGCTAATAACCTGTATAGAACTAAGATTGAGAAGGAAAGAAACACAGTACTTTTAAGAAATTAGTTTCCTTAATCCAGGGGTTCTCAACCAGGTGGGAATCCCCCCGGGGGGGATTTTAGGGTTTCGGGGGGGGGGGAATTGGGACCACAGACTCAAACTGTTGGAATACTAATCTTTCTACAAATTACAATTCTACATATTGTACATAATCTACAGGACATCACACCTTATTGTATGGCACAAATTAAATTAAAAATAAAGATAAATATTTCACTTGTTATCTGTGGAAATATTCCATTTATACTATAATGTATATGTACCAATACAGAAAAATAAAAGATTTTCAATATTATATGCATATTATTTGGAATGCAACTTTTGAGTCAGACAATTTTGGAAAGGGGGGAATGACATTCTGACATATGGTGAAAAGGGTGCACGGGGCAAAAAAGGTTGAGAACCACTGCCTTAATCATTATTGGGCTGGTCTTGGAATTTAATTTGGTCACAAATACATCTCAATTGTATTTAGAAGGAAATTAATTAGTACGAGGAAACACTGAAGTGCACCTCAGCAGCAACCCACATTGCGCAAATCATGCTAGAACTGCATAGTTTTCGGCTTCCAATTTGTGGAAATTGCATGATTTGCGCAAATTTCCTCTGGGTGTTTTTTTTCTCTTAATGTGCAAACCGTGGCCTGTCTTAGAGACAGAAGCCCATGAGCTGGCTCAACTTGCACAACGAGTTGGCGCCAGCATGGAGCTAATGAACTGGAATCCAGGGGGCCAAATTGTGAAAATAAGTCAGATTTTCACTTCCCTATTGGATTCCTCACACATCCCTGCTCGCAGGGTTGCTGAGAGGATAAAATGGAGGAGGAGGAGGAAGAGGAGGAGGAGGAGGATCATGTACACCACCTTGGATTCTTTGCAAGAGGAAAAAAGGCAGAATATAAATGTATTAATTAAGTAATTATGTTCAACAGTGGTTTCTCCCAGGAGAGTTTCCATAGGAAATTGCAGCCTTACAAGACAACTCCCCTCCCTTATGCTATACCAAGGGTAAGAAACCTGGTGCCCTCCAGGTGTTTGGACTACAATTCCCATCAGCCCCAGCCAGGTGAGCCAATGGTCAGGGATCATGAGAGGTGTAATCCAAAGCATCTGGACAGCACCATTATATATGTGCTATATCGTGTATATGAAATGACAAGATCTGAAGTACATCTGTCCATTTAAATGTTATTTTGTTCCATAATTGACTTGTTATGAGGATAAAGTGGAGAGGAGGAGGAGGATTATGTAAGCCGCCTTGGGTTCCTTGCAGGGAAAAAAGGCAGGGTATAAATCTAATTAATAATAATTAATAATAAATAAATAAATGTACTCTATTTACCTGTATTCCGGCTTTTGGGCTGGATGACCTGAAAAGGATTTCTAACATTTTTCATTCTTGATCATTTATTTTGGAGAATGGAATATGTATACTACTAAATATTTGTGGGTTTTGTCTGTTCGTTCGCCACCTTGAGTTCCCTCTCTGGGAAATAGGCAGGCTATTAAAAAAATAAAAATAAACTCATTCATGAGAAATCTTCACAAAACGAATTGTTGAATAAATAGCCAAATTGCACAAGGACCAAGTGATTCTGTATTTATTTGAAAATATTTATGGCATCTTGTTGGTTATAATAAATGTCCTGCTTTTACGGCTTCATTTACTATATATACCATTTGTTGCTGTGTATATGGCGGTCTCAGAGAGAAAACTTCTTTATTGCCTTCCTTTGTAGCACCTACCACCAACCAGTTGTATTGCATGGTAAGAGTTGATCACACCATCACTATGGTGAATTTCAGAACAACAGAACAACTGGGGATATTGACTGTTTTAAAGAATGAAAGCTAAAAGAATCAGATGGTGTACACTGATGGTAGCTCAACAGTACTCTTCTGTTTCAAGATAATCTTTTCCTAGTGGCGAAAAATCTGCTCTCCTCAGGGCCAGTTTCTACAGTTAATTTCATCTCCACATGATCCATTTGATTGGTTTCAATCCTGCCTTTCAATCCATAAAAATAAAATATGCTACAATTACACTGGGGCTGCTTCTAGAATCATGGAATCATACAGTTCGAAGGTACCTTGGAGGTCATCTAGTCCAACTCCTGCTCAATTTCAGGTTCTCTAATGGAATCGCAGCATCCCTGACAGATGTTCATACAGCCTCTGCTTAAATACCTCTAGCAAAGGAGAGTCCATCACCTCCCAAGGCAGACCATTCCACTGTCAAACAGCTCATACCATTAGGAAGTTTCTTCTAATGTTCAGCCGAAATCTGCTTCCCTGGAATTTACACCACTGTTTCTGGTCCTGCCCTCTGGAGCAACAGAGAACAAGACTGTTCCATCTTTTGTGTGATGGACCTTCAAATATCTGAAGACAGCTATCATGTTTCCTTTAATCTTTTCTTCTCCAGGCTAAACATATACAGCTCTTTCTACTCCTCTGACACATTGCATGCTCTGGGGTAGCTTATCCTTCTCTGCACAACCCAGTCCTCATGAGGTCATTGTGTCTTTCATCCCATCATGCTCCTCCAACTTCTGGCAATTGAATAGCTGGATGTTCCATGCCTGGCTATATGCTTCTCTTTCCTTTTCAAGAGCTAAGCCTTTTCACTGGTCAAGAGCATAAAGAGAGGAGCCAGGAGCATCAGCTGTGCCATATGGTACTCTTCAAGTTTTCCAAGGAATAAAATCATTCAGATAATGTTACATGTGTACCTGGATCTCATATGTACCAGGAACCAGAATATTTTCAGTTGAAATGATCACAGAATTTCCTCCACCCCCAGAAGTATCCACTGAGAGCCTTGTTCATATGACTCATTCTCCACATGAATGCATCCCAGGGAAACATTGTGGGGAGATTCAATTATAAATCAAAGCAGAGGCCTACTGAGATGCATAAAAATAACTCCACAATTACAAAAGAATTACAAACCCTTGAATGTGTAAAAGAAACATTACATTAAGATGGTGAGTGAGATACAACTGGTGATATAAAACACAAAGTTTAACTAGGTACAACTACAAGTGAGTACAGACAAGGTATGACTGGTTTTATAAAGCTAAAACTTTTATCAGGCCATGCAAACATGAAAAATCACTGAGCTTTTTATACATTTTAATTTATTGTGAAGTGTATTCTTTTTTGATTGACTGATTGATTGATTGTACCACAGGATTGTGAATCCTTTAATGTGGGACTGGTTTCCCTTTGCTAGCGATATGATATCCCATTTAACAGATTATTCTCAGAGCTGCTTCTCTGCATGGAAAGAAATACTGTGAAGCCCATGTACAGATCTTCACATGTGATGGCAACATATGTATGCATTCTCATTTATTTATTTATTTATTATATTTATACCCCTCCTTTTTTCCTGAAAGGAACCCAAGGCGGCTTACACAATCCTCCTCCTCCACTCCTCCATTTTATCCTCTCAACAACCCTGTGAGGTAGGTTAGGCTGAGAGTCAGTGACTGGCCCAAAGTCACCCAGTGAGTTGGACATACAGGCTGGGAAACCATGGCCAATGATAGTCTTTCAGCTCTTGTGCAATCATTACATGTGACAATCCATGTAAGTTATATCCTACAATGAATGCTTTCCATGTAGGAAAAACATAACATATGAAATGATCCTCAGGCCACTTAGAGACAATCCCACTGAAGTCACAGAGTGCAGCTTTTCTACATTACTAATCTGTCAAAAAGGACTGTGTAAAGAGCCACCTTCCAGTTTCCTTTCATTCTGTAATCCTAGCTCCGCATTTTAGATGTTGAGTAAAGATCTCAGGACAGGGCCTTCTGTGATTAATAGCTGTCATGTGCGGGAGGAATGATTTTGCTACCGAGCTGGTCAATCAGTGATCCTGGCTTCCTGGAAGAATACTGGTGGGTGTTTTGCTCTTTGTTCTTTTCTGTGGAAGTTTTGATTAAGGGGTGTCTTTTTTTCTTTTTTTGCATATACAGTACATATAAAGGCTGATGTGTTTCTAAACAGGAATTTTTGCTATAAATAGATGGGAGAGTATCTCCTGATAAGACTTAGTGCTTCAATCAGCAGCATTGGTTGTTGTTGTTGTTGTTGTTGTTTTCCCTTGCATAGTTATTTATGTAGGATTTGTAATGGTCAGGAGGACTCTTCCCCCATTGTTGGTTGAGTACTATAGGACCCGACCATTAGCATAAGAAGCTGCCTTTCGGACCTACCCTTTGCCGAATTACTTTGAAAATGTTTAAACATTTACCAAAATCTTAGCAACCACCGCCTGATAATGAACCCTCTGTCCTTGAGCCTGGTATCCTTTCAAGCAGAGGCAGTTCCACAGAAATTGGAGTCATACGTTACACACTCCGTGCCTAAATTAGGATTATTCGGGGGAGTATGGATGAAACAAGGCACATGAGGGCCAACTCTGCTCTCGGCTGCCAGACTGAGCCTTCTCTGGAAGGATTTATTACATCATTCCTCAGGCCCTGTTATGAATCAAGCTGCCATACCTCCTACCTGTCTTCAAAACAGGACGCACCATTGGTGCACCAACGGGTGAAAAAGAACGGCCAACCTGTCGGGTGACGTGTTCTCCTTTGTCTCCGTAGCCTCTACTAGTGCCTGCAGTTTGCCCCCTGCTCTACTCAAGATCAAAGGGAGCAAGAATAAACATCTCCATCTCTCTCCCCACCCCCACCCCCACCATATGCCATCTAATATGACTGGTATTTTTATTCTGGAGAGGAGCAATTTGTAAAGAAGAAATGAAAATCTACGGCATGTCAGCTCGTTCAGGCTAATGATGTTTATACAGACATACCACACTGATGGAATAGACCCAACATTCCCTTCACTGTGCAAGACGGGAAGGGGGAAAATGAAAGACAGAAAGGAGTGACCCACGCCTCCCTTCCCCCTGCCTCTTTCCTGCTCAGCAACCTGTACTTGACCCTCCCGAGCCTGGCTCTGCTCAGACTCCATCCCGCCCAGCCGGAGCCAGAGCACTGATACCAGGCAGCTGATGCTCTCCCTCATCCAAAACACACACTCCTTGAAAATGCACACCCACTGCATACTTGGAGGAGAGGGGGGAGGGAGGGAGGGAGGGAGGGAGGGACCCACCTTTCTGCTTGCAACTTCAGGGCATTCTCACTTGCCTTTGGAACCAATGACCGAAGATGTACTCGAGTGCCACTGGTGCTCTTTGCCAAACGACACAAGTGTCAAGAGGAAAGTGGTCCACTTCAAGGTGGAAATAGTTTGGATGCCTGGGAGAGGGGAAAGTGTTTGGCTAGAATGTTCAAGCTGGCTGACTTCAGTCAAGGACCGGGGACTGTACTGAAGCACCGGTCGCATAAAGATGGTCTGATGCTCTAAGAATGCTTGGCTCCTGCTGGAATTGTTGGTACACAGCGCCACTGGAAATCATGACACTTATGTCATTGTGCTCATAAAAAAAATATGAAACAGCTTACAGGTGTGACAGAGGAGTTGAAAGGGTGTTGAGTGATGGCCAATGCACATTTGGTGATTTTGTATGCATACTATGAGATAAATGTGGGCAGGTCTCTGTCAGGCTACAGGGGTTTTGTCACTGTCACACTGTCATATTTCAAGGGCTAGAGATAAAGGAAATACTCAACTATGATCCACATATGGCAGACCCATTCAATTCAGATGTACTTCACATGCATGCATGGTAAAGAAAAGAAAAAAGAAATTACGCAGTGTTATAATCTCCTTACTAATATATTGCATTTTCCTCTCTCTATATCTGTCTATGTGTGTGTGTGTGTGTGTGTGTGTGTGTGTGTGTGTTAGTGTCTTGGTTTAGTATAATATAGTATTATAATACAGCAATAAAAACATAATAATATAATATGTCCTTCATGGCAGATTTAGACAAGCCTGGGAAATTACATAATTTAGTGGAAGTTCATTTACATTGCATAGCCCTTACAGATCCCTCTTTACAAATATATCTGCTTATCTTGCCTGAAAGCAAATATGCAGTTGCACCTTCTAATACATTCTATAGGGTTGTTGTTGTTGTTGTTTATTTGCTGCATCTCTAAGACCAGCAGAGGGAGCACAGGTTATCTGAAGACATTCCCACCCTGTCTTCCAAGAGAGAACATGATACTCTTGGGTACTACAAATGTAGGAATAAGGACATAAAAATTAAGAACTGAGCTGACAGAAACAAATATGAAGGAACAAAATATTGGTTCGTATCATTTGCCCACTTCTAGCCTGCCTCTACATTATTTATTTATTTTATTTGCTACAGTACTGTAGGGTTATAGTTAGGGGAATAAAATTCTGGAGTGTTCTCCATAGAATTGTCAAAGGAATAAAGAATGCGAATCATATTTAAAATGAGCTAGATCTGTTTATTCAGGACATAGTACAACGTGTCTGGGACTAATGCCTTGGTAATGGGGCAGTGTGTGGAAGGCATACTAAAGCCAATTCATGCATTGCCATTAGCTGCTTTTCTCTACATTGGACAGCACACACAAGTGGTCTGCCTGTATCAGTGATGTTACATGTGAAGAAAGAACTCACACAGTATCACAGTGGCTGCTTAAATAATGTGATTGTGTATACGTAACATGGATATTTAACATAATAGCCCAGACAGAATATGGACAATTTGGTAGCTCTAGTATAATCTTCACCCTTCACCCAAATAGAGGAGAAAAGACTATGCCATCTAGACCAGGGCTGGGCAGAAGGTAGATCTCCAGAGGTTTTGCACATCAACTCCCAGAAGCCCCTGCCAGCATGGCCAACGGTCAGGAATGCTGGGAGTAGAAGTCCAAAACATATGGAAACCTTTCTGCCCACCCCTGATCTAGACAACACTGAATACAATAAGGGAGCAAGAGTTCTCTCTAAAAAAAGGACAAGTGGCCACTCTGTGTAGCTCATTTGCTTATGCTGTTTAACATGAATTTCATTAAGCATATCCCTTATATCAGGAGTGGGCAACTTGTGCCCCTCTCCCGCAGCCCCGCTGATGTTTTGGGCTATAACTCACATGATCCCCCACTATTGGCTAGGCTAGCTAGGACTGATGGGAGTTGTGGGACAAAACATCTGGAGGGCCACAAGTTGCCCATCCCTGCCTTATACCAAATTCAATGTGTGTATGTATATTCCATGTATATTCATGGAGGGTACTGCTTCAATGGCACTAACTAGCCTTCAGGTTTATTCTGGCATTAAAATTCTGATTTTATAATGTACACACACACACACTACACACTACACACACATACACACACACACACACACACACACACTCCTTACATTGGTTTTTAATTCTTCACCTGCCACACTTGCACAGTATTTGCCTTTATACTTTTAAACATTGGTTTCTTTGGTGCCAACATCAGGTGAAAATACAAAGAAATGCTTTTCTGGGGGCATGATTTTAATGGAACACCCAATATATTTAAAGGTTTTTCTGCTGACATTCAGGAAAGCTGTACATAGATAGGACAGTTTCACATTGGATTAAAAATGTGCTCATCAGAGGGAAACCTGCCATCTGGCTCCTACAACTGGATTCCAGTGCAGAGCGCTTTGGGAGATTGTGTTTATTCTGCCAACCTTCCCCAAAAACAAATCTTTGGGGAAGAGAGAATTATTATTCAGATTTTACCATGTAGCCATGCGCGGCAATTAAACAGAAGACATCCATTTTCCCTGTTGAAGCTAATCACTTTCCCACAAGTCATGATAGTCCACATGAGCGGTCGTTAGTGGAATTTAAAGATATCTATCAAGGCTGATGCTATACCAAATGTTACCAAGCCCATGAGCTATGATGTGAATCAGTTAATTAACCCATGCAAATAAATACTACATTGAAGTGTTTCATTTACTCATTCAAAATGTTTATAACAGGACAACTTCCCTCATATTGAGGGGCACGTTGGATATGGGGGTGGTGGCAGCCGGGCAACTTAACTTTCCACCCACAATCATGGACTCTCTGGGCAGGTAAAAACCAGTTTAAATAAAAACAACCCTCACCAGAAATGATGGTCACAAACAGCCATCAACAGGCCAATAAAGAAGAATGAAAACGTGAAGCAACCAAACAGTTAGGGCCGGCCCAGCCATTAGGCAGAGGGAGGTAACTGCCTCGGGCAACAGATGCTGGGAAGAAGCAGCGGCAGCCCCCCAGGTATTCCTCTTGACCCCCCCCCCAGCCATTCCCCTCACTTGGAGGACAGAGCTGCACATGCCACTTGGCCTGACTTGCACCACTAAACTAGCCTGCTGCCCTCAAGTGCGATGGAGGATGTTATCCTGTTGCCAATATTGAGGTCAGTTCAACTGCCAATCCAGTCAGCTTCTGTATGGGGGCGGGGTAACCATTATGTCCTTTGCCTCAGGCAGCAAAATGCCTTGGGCCGGTCCTGAAAACAGTAAAATGGTAGCCATGCTAATCAGCAAAAATAAATACAGAGCCAGGATTTGCAAAGACTAGCAAGTTAAAGCACTAGCACATGTAAACAGTAGCCTCTTGTCTTAGTGCCTAAAAGCAAGGGGGGGGGAGCCAGCTGAGTACTCTGGGCAGAGGATTCCACAGCATGGGGGTCACCCTCCACCCCTCAATAGGGCCTCAAGCTTGCCCTCCTTATTGGGATCTCTGGGCACTCTTACATAAGGTTGGGGGTTTCTTTTCCACCATTCCTTACCCTTACACCTCTCACACTGCCTTTGGGATGTCTAATCCCTACTTTATACCTCTTTGACCAGTACAATAAGCACAGCTTCCACACAGGCTGTTTCAAATAACAAAGAAAAGGTTTGTTTTTTTTAATACAACAAATTCTGGAAATCAGTTTCATGTAGTTTCAGTTAATCCTAAGTAATGTACTCTCTTATCCCAGTACCAATCCTCCCTCAACAACTGTTCCCAATATCAATCCCTGCACTCACTCGCTAAACTCTTAACAGTCCTAATATAATCACTCAACTCTCTCTAGTCAGCTTCACAAACTCCCAAACAGCACTTCACATTTCACACGCTCCTCTCACTCCTGCACTCTCTTTACAAATCCCCACAAAAACCCTCTAAACCAGGGGTTCTCAACCAGGGGGGGAATCCCCCGGGGGGGATTTTAGGGTTTCATAGGGGGAATTGGGACCACAGTCTCAAACTGATGGAATACTGATCTTTCTACAAATTACAATTCTACAGATTGTACATAATCTACAGGACATCACACCTTATTGTATGGCACAGATTAAGTCAGACAATCTTGGAAAGGGGGGAATGACATTCTGACATATGGTGAAAAGGGTGCATGGGGCAAAAAAAGGTTGAGAACCACTGCTCTAAACCAGTGTTCTCCAACCTTGGGTCCCCAGATCCTTTTGGCCTACAACTGGCATGCTGGGAGTTGTAGGCCAAAAACATCTGGGGACCCAAGGTTGGGGAACACTGCTCTAAACCTTCTCAAAACCCCTCACACTCCTGCCTGAACAGCACCGCCCACTGTTTATA
Source organism: Shinisaurus crocodilurus (assembly GCA_021292165.1). NCBI lineage: Eukaryota > Metazoa > Chordata > Lepidosauria > Squamata > Shinisauridae > Shinisaurus > Shinisaurus crocodilurus. Next base: position 161,476,612 of record CM037880.1, read on the forward strand.
TAACACAGGCTCTACCCCCCCCTTCTCACTCTCTCAGCCAATCATGTCACATATGTAAATACACCATTCTTCCTGCCCATCCTTTCTCACTCACCCAGATACAGCAGGAATACATACTAATACTTAGTACACGAACACATTATACTTACCACCTATACACTTTAAATTTAAACCCAAATAACATAACATCACAATGGGCACCACACTCAAGCAGGCCCTGTGTAATGTGTTCACCTGCTATGCCTCAGATTAGCAGCAGAACACAGAGCAGGGACCCAGCTGAAGATCTAAGTCAGACATGTTGAACCTCTTTCAGCCTGAGAGCTGAATTACATTTTGGATAAGCTCTCAGGGGCAGCATTCCAGAGGTGGGCAAGGTCGAAAGCGAAAGGGAAGGGGCCAAAATGTCAGCATATTTTAGCTGAAAGCTCTTATGTTCCGTAACTAGGCCTTAGGTGAGGCAAGTTCAGCCTTTTAGAATGGGGGAAAACACACACAAAAGTCAGGAAACCACCGAATGATTGGTGGTCAGGGGAAATGGGGTGGAGCCAGGGAAGGGGTTATGGCTGCCTGGGGGGCTCCAGAGGGCCAGACTGACCCCCCTCATCTACATATTCAAGGAGGTTCATATGGTAAGAAGTAGACCTTGAGATATCGAAACCCCCAACTGTGTAGCGCACAACCCTATAAAAAGTATAGACAAAAAAAAAAAAGGCCTACAACTCCCAGCATGCCCCATCCAGCTCTGCTGGCTGAGGCATGCTGGGAGTTATAGGCCTTTTTTCTGTCTACACACATATAGGATCACACCTTTAGAGATTTCAAGGTTAAAACCAACATTTTTCATTGGGCCCAGAAACTCATTGGAAGACAATGAAGGTTATGCAATATTGGTGACGTTGTTATACTTGAAGGACCACCTAATCAGCTGCCCGCACTACAAGATAAGCTAGACAGGCCCTCCTCATTTGCCCACGTGTGAGAGCAGTTAGCTGGGCGTCCACATGAGAGAGGACCTTTTCTGCAATGGCCCCACACCTCTGGAATAAGTTGCCATCGGGGGTCCAACAGGCCCCATCACTGCAGGTTTTTAAGAAGGCCCAGAAAACATTCTGTTTAATTTGGCCTTCCCCTGATATGTCTGCTGTTGTTGCTGTTTTTATTGTGTTTTTGCTGTTTTTACTGTGCTTTTATTGCTTTTTAAGACCGTATTGGTTTTTATTGTGTTTTGTTATTGTACGCCACCTTGGGAAGGCTTCTGCCCTGAAAGGTGGAGAAGAAATATTTTAAATAAATAACATAAAGAGTAATAAATAATACGATCTGAAAAGGAGACTTTCATCAACATTCTTGCTGCTGCCTTTGACACTATTTTCACCAGTTTTTGAATACTTTTCAAAGGCAGCTCCACATACAGCCTTGTTGCGGTAACCTAATCTGGATGTAACAAATATATATACATAAATATTCTGAATGTAACAAAGGCAGATATATGTGGCCAGAAGAGCTTTGCGAATGCTTAGCAGCAACACCACCTTTTCTGAACTAAGGGCGCAATCCTATGGCCCTCTGACCTTGCCGGGGGGGGGGGCGTAGGAGCAGTCAGACTCTCCCCTGCGATCTTGGAAATCCCTTCTGAGGTCGCAGAGGGGAGTCCACCCAGGGAGCACCCTCTTCCCCCACCTCGCAGCCGGCACGGTTCTTTCTGCACTGGCTGGGAACCGAAGCCGGAAGAACGACTTTGGTTCTGGCGTGGGAGGGGCGTTCCAGGAGGCGGGGAGGGGAGGAGCCAGGCGCCGCCGGTTTCCGAGGAATACAGGCAGTGCCTCGGCCTCTCCTCCTCCATTTAGACGTCCAAAATCAGCCTTCTAAATGTTTTGGAGGGCGAGGGGAGCAAGGCGGCAATCCTATCCACCGTGCTCCTCCCGCCTTCAATTGGATACCCGTAATCCTTCGGAAGATTACGGCAACCCAACATAGGTTGGGGCTGCCCATAATGCGGACAAATAAGTCACTGAGAGATTATTCAGCCAAAGTAAAGCACCTATAAGCCCCTCTGTATTTCAGCTGGGAAGAACGAAGCATATCCCCGACTCTCCCACCGGAATCACTGAGACATGAAATGTTTGACTTTGGCTGGATCATGGCCACTGATTGCCTAAGTCAACCTTTCCCAACCTGGTACCCTCCTGATGTTTTGGACTCCAAATCCCATCAGCCTCAGCCAGCATGACCAATGGTCAAGAGTGCCGGGAGCCGTAGTCCAAAATATCTAGAGGGCACCAGGTTGGGGAAGGCTGGCCTAAACGAAGGGAAGTACATATGATGGCTGCAGTCCCAAGAATGGCCATGGAGCCCAGTCTCATAGCTGGTTATCGGTCAGAGCTCTATCAGCACAAGATGTGAAATAGCCGATAACTGGAAGCCCCCAGCCGTTCCTCCCCTGCTCAGTCGAGGAGTGCAAGCTCTTGGCTCTTGTTCCTTGATCAAGCAGAGGAACCATATTATATACTATTTATATTATTTATTTAAAATATTATATTTAATATTATTTATTAAATATATTATTTAATATATTTATTTACCGCCCATCAGCCCAAAGGCTCCCTGGGCGGTTTATGGTTACACATTGTGGGGGTTCTCCTGTGCACAGCTGCTGTGCCCCTAGACTGGATTGAGCCCAAACTCTTTAGGCATATTGGATTGACCCAAAAACAACATTAGGGACAATTTCCATAAGAAGGTTTGCATGGGGATCCCTACAGAGATCCCTCTAAACGGAGGCTCAGAATGCATAGTAAATTATGGGTTTCCTCTTGAGTAAAATAAACCACTGTGCTTCCATGAACAAATTTCCCTGGAATAGCAAATTAATTGGTATCTATATGTGACACATTTGGCAATTTTACCTGCAGAGGTGGAACCTATTCTCAGAGGGCCTAGTAAAACAAGCTCACTTTGGTTCAGTTCTACTCTGTGTAAAAAGTGTACACAGTCAGATTTGCTTGGTTTAAGGAGTAACAACATTATTTTAAAAACCAGATTCTGTTTTGGCTTTAGCTGTGAATGAAACTGTTCTTGTTTTAGATCAATTAGGGCTGTAATCCTAAACTCACCATGGAGTAAGTCCCAATGAACTTAAACATGAATAAGACTACTCTAATATTCAGTTACCAGTTTGACATGCATCAACCAGTTCAATTCACATGGGAAAATTCAAATATTCACATGATGCTGATAATTGTGTACTCTAGGGTGGAGCAAGTTCATCAGTTCAGTCTAACTTCTTAAGAATGGCCTACACCAGTACTGAGATACTAGGAGTTTGCTGCACTCTGTACTATGTGGGATCGTAAGGCCAAAGATTCAAATATGTGAGTGTGACACATAAATAGCAAAGCACATCCTGAATGGAAGCTCTGACAACAGCTTTTGCTACAGCATCCTTTCCCCCCTGTCATAGGAATGTTATCTTGAGACTGTCCGTACAGCTTCCAGGGTAGGAGTGAGCATCTCCCTGGAGATCAGCGGAAACCCAAAGGAGCAGGACAAATGGCAGAGCGCATATCCAAAGTTGCAATATGCTTTCCTTAAAAAATTGCAACGTGTTCTGCTTCATCATGAAGTGTTGAAAGCTGGAAAGGGTGGGGAGGGAACTAATTGAACCAATTAACACATTTTGATAAGGGCAATCCGGAGAGCAGGTATGTGCAGTTCCATTTTATTTTCCATCAAGATTTAGGTGGCTGGATGTGAGGGAAATGGCTGCGTGTGTCAAAACCCAAGATAGGGCATTAGCTGATGAAAGGCAGGAGGCTTATATTCTCATCCTGCATTCTGGGGTTTTTTCCTATCTGCGGATCACATTTTATTGCATAATTTACACATAAGTAGACCTACAATCCTGTCCTGGTAGGGATTTGCCTAAAACAGGGTAATGAACAACATTACCAAATTTCAGGAACCTGCCTTTTACAGTTTTCTTTCTCTAAACCAAACATGCCACGGATCTAAAATCTCCCAAAAAATCTGCATAAGGATAGGTTTTATAGGGTCCAGTTTATCCGAAACAACTGAAACAATTAGGGGGGAACAATAGGAGGACATCCACAAGTTATCTTAGTCTCTTTTGGTATCCAAGAACAATAGCAAACACCTTCTTCAAACAGAAAAGAAATCCATTGAGGGAAAGCTTTGTTATGCTGATTTAAAGTTTACAGGCCTAAGGCCCTTTTCAGGCTTTTGTAATGCTAATTGACTTGCACTAGGCTGTGCCTTTCATATGCAGATTGCCTGGATTTACATTGCTGCAGAAAAATTAAGTCTTTAGTTACCTTAAGTAGCTGAAACCTGAAAGCCATTCTTATTCTGATCCTAGCAGCCTGGGGGAAACATTCAGTAAGACAAAAGCCTTTCATATGCACAATTTGCCTTGCCTGAGGCACTTGTTTTTGGGATCTTCTGGACCCAGGAATGCAATGAACGCTAGGTTTCATAAGAAGTCTGGTTGAGGGTTAAGTCATGGCTCATTTTCCCCTGGTGCTGATGATCTGTCTGTCCTACTCCAGAGTACTTTTTGAGAAGCCAGAAGCAATTAGATGCACAGGCAAGCTTGAAAAGCATAATTTGAACACCAGACAGACCACGTCTGTAAAAGGAAACTGGCATGTGAAAGAATATTTCTTATCAAAAGTGAAAGCCTGGCAATAAATAACAGCATCGGAATGGCTTCTGATCTTGGAAGCCATGAGGCAAATGCAGAATAACTCCACTAAGATCAGCCAAGTTGCATCAGCACACAATAGAAGTAAAGTAATCCAGCCTGCCATAGGTAAATGTTTGCTATAAAACATTTAGATAAGGAGAAATTTAATGCTGAGAGAGAGAGAGAGAGAGAGAGAGAGAGTTACAATTGCCCTGTACAGCCTACATTTATTGTCCTGGAGAAACTTGGCTCCATTTGAAAACATTCCCAAGTGCTCAGGGTTCCCCAACAAGCCTTCTCACAGTGAGTTTTACTAGTTCAGCAAAATAAAACTATTCCATCCTCCACAAGTGAGATGAAGTTGAAGCAAAGACAAAAAAAGGCCATATCCTTTATTATGATTCATTGCATTTTCAACTTACAATTAACTTGAAGTGGGGAAGAGTGGGGAAACTTTGTGGTTAAGTAGAGCGTGGCATCATCAGGGATTATATTCCTTGTCATGTCTACACCATTTTTGTGTGGGATGTTCATGGATAAAATGTCTACATCTGTGACTATCAGGATGGTGGTTTTTGAGAGATTTCCGGATAGTTCTGAATTTTATAAGATAGTTCTTAGCATTGGACAAGTAACTTAATTAACGGTGCTTCCAGACAGAGGGCTCCTAGAACTACAGTCAAAAGGCTTTGTGTGTCTATTCCATCTTTTCTTCCTTAATGGTTTTCCCCCCCCTGGTAAGAAAGAATATGGAAAAAGTTGTGGGGAAACATGGGGGGGGGGCACGACAGTTTACAAATGGAAGACAATGACATCTGGATCCCCATAAAGTTCTGTGTTTGACACAAGGTGACTGCAAAATAAAAGCCTCGTCTGGAAGCACCCTTAGTGCTGAAAACCAGCCATTTTAATTAATCAATTATATTTACCGGTAGATAATTTTCTATTACCCAAACTTCAGTGCAAGTCCCTTTTTCAAGTATTGAAGGAAATATGCGGTAACTTATGGTTTAAGAAACCAACACTATTCCTTATTGTTGGGACTATTACTTATTATTATTATTATTATTATTATTATTATTATTATTATTATTTGTTGGGATACATTTTTAAAATGTATCTTTTTTCATGCCCTGTTATAGTAACAGGCCAGATTATCAGAATAACTTCCCCCCCAAAACAAATGTTCTCTTAATACTATCAGTGCCATCCTGCACATGCATGCTTAGAAGTAAGACCCATTGAGTTCAATGGGACTTACCCCTAGGTAGGTTTGCATAGGATTGCAACCAATTAAAATTTGCCCTCACTTATAAGATTGGTCCTCACTGATTAATCAGTGAAAGCTTCAGTTGATTAATCTACAAATTAGACCAATCAAAACATACAGCCCTAATATTTACACAACCTCTGCTGCAAAGATCCCATATAATTTACAACTTTAAAATGATCTTCACAATTCAAAAAGCTAACACCTTCCAATTTTTAAAAAAAAAGAATCAACATTTAAAGATTTGGCACTCAATATTACATGTCCCAAAACATTATGTTAGGATCTAAGTGTAAGCCATTGTTACATAACTCTGGGGGTACATGGGGGGCTGCAGTGGGGAGGAGAGCAAGGAGAAGTCCCATCGTGGGAGCAGAAGCCCACTTGTGCAATGTTGGATTCAAGCCAGAAGGAACTGTGGAATATAAGATAAAATTTAAATGAAGAAAGGAAAGAATGACAGGCCATGCTTCACTTATTTTGCCCATCATTATATTTTGTTGAGTCTCAATATATGGCTCATCCCCTCAAGATATAGGTTCTATTTCCTCCTCTCATTGCCATTGTTTCCCACGTAATAGCATTGCTAGTTGTGTGTAAGCCCCTTAGAACTGTGCCCCTTGGACAAATGATGACATTATTGCTCCTTAGACAATCACTTTCCTTTCTCCCTTTCCTAAAGCAAAGCATGTAGCAAGTACAGAAGCTTCTACCCAGGTTCAGTTCGCATAGCTAACTGACACTCTTTGACAAATAGGTTGAGTTTCTCAGCGAGGTCTGCAATCTGGTATTGATTTACTATCTTCTTCCCCAGCTCTGCCAAATTATTATTTTATTGTAGAGGAAAAATAGGGAGACACACATTCTTGCAAAAGGTTGGCAGGCAGCCCTTATAAGCAGGACGCTGTGCCCTTCAGCTGCTTCTCCCAGTGGGACTGCTATAGTGTGAGGATTCCCTTGCTGGGACACAACTAGATACGGTATGCTAATGCAGGCTTTCATTTTGTAGTATATGACTACACTGGAATATTTAGAAGCACCTCAAATCAGCATCTATGTGCATGCTTGTATGTCTGCTTGCCCATTTACTCAGGAATGAGGGATGCTTCTGAAATATTCCCCGCCTGAATTATTCCCTGATTTTTTGAAGTTCTGCTGAATTGCTTGGACTTGTTGCTAAAGTAGGGTGACCATGTGTTCTTTTTCTTTTCTTTTCTTTTTTTACAGAGGACAGTCCTCTATTTGAAGGGCTGCCAGAGAACTGTCCTCTATTTTGAAGGTGTCCTCTGTTTGAAGGGCTGTACAGTCCAAGTCCAATTTAAAGATAAAGAACCATCCAAAGGAAGAGATGGGCCTTGAAGTTGCCCATCAACAGTGAGCATCTGGGCACCTATGGTGAGATGTACTGTATTTCTATTTAAATTATCATAATAATTTCTAAATTTGTGTCTATACATATACATTGGAATATGCACATTTTATGCAAATTGATGTCCTCTTTTTTGTTGTTACATGCCCGCTTTCTTGGTGATTCACAAGTGACCACCCTATAAATGGAACCAATGCTTTAGGAATCTTCCATTATACTGGGTCCCCCCTCTTTTGTGTGTGTACAGATAACAGTGTGTGGTTCATTTGCTGCAGCTTTCTGGCCCTTCAGTTAATTTGTGTCTCTTCCTACCACCCTCTGTATTACTGATGAACATGTGTGCATTGATAAAACACTGCAAAGAACACAAATAAACCCAAACTTATAGAATTGTAAGAATTACCAGGGGGCCTGGTAAGCCAATGGCCCAGTTCACACATAACGAGAAGCCACCATGGGTGAATTTCCCCACAGGGCTTCTCATCGTGGTAGTGTCCACCATTTTGAATATTCAGGGCATGGCGGGGGCACATTGTAGCTTCTAATTACGTGCAAACCCAGCGAGGGTGGGCTGTTGGGGGTGGTTGACAAGGCACCTGCAACCCTAAAACAGCACATGGGTCAGCCACCCGAACAACCCACCCTGACCGGGTTCACACATAACGAGAAGCTGGGGCGGGGGGAACTTGAATCATGAGCCTGGTGCTCACGGGTGCTGCAATTCACCATGGCTAATAAACCATGGTGGGCTGTGGTGATCATGCAAACCAGGTCATAGAGTCCAAACCCCTGCTCTATTCAGGAAGCCCAGAGCTAGAGCATCCCCAACAGAGGGCTGTCCAGTGTCTGCTTGAAGACCTCCAGCAAAGAAAAGTCCATCTCCCCACCCCGGTAATGGATTCCATTGTCAATCTGCTCTTAATATTAAGAGGTTTCTCCTAGAGTTCAGCCAAAATCTACCCTCCTGTAACTTGGGCCTATTAGATTTCAGGACCGGTGCAAGGCAGTTTGGTGCCCTAGGCAAGATCAGATATTTAGCGCCCCCCCTTCCACTTGAGAACACTATTTTTTTCCCCAAGGCGTTTCTGGCGCCCCCTTTAGCCCTGCGCCCTAGGCAGCTGCCTAGTTGGCCTAATGGTAGCACCGGCCCTGTTAGATTTAGTCCTGCCCCCTGGGGCAACAAAGAACTGTGAGAGCTGGACTGACCCGGGTTCAAAAGCTCACCTAGCCAGTGACCCTCAGTCCTAGTCATGCAGACGGAAGGAGGAGATAACAGCAGTTAATAAAGATTAAAGAGTTTACTTGTAAGACCCAATTACATGTAAGGCAAGCAATCTTCTTACGCAGAAGAGATGATTCCATCTCGCTACATCATTGCAGATACAAATCCAAGACCCCAATGGCAAGGCTGAGATGAAGTGGTGACTGACTTGAAGTAGAAGTCCAGAACAAGAGAGAAAGTGAGGGGATGTGTGTCTTACCCCAACTTATATAGTAAGACCCTATTTATAGTATTTATAAATAGGATATTACTCACCAGTTATATAACCTATTCTTAGAATCATAGAATCATAGAAAAGTAGAGTTGGAAGGGGCCTACAAGGCCATCGATTCCTCAATGCTCAATGCAGGAATCCAGGTCAAAGCATCTCTGACAGATGTCTCTCCAGCTGCACCTTGAATGCCTCCAGACTGGGAGAGACCACCACCTCCCTAGGTAGTTGATTCCATTGTCTTATTGCTCTGACAGTCAGGAAATTTTTCCTGATGTTTAGGTGGAATCTAGGTTCCTGTAACTTGAGCCCATTATTCCGTGTCCTGCAAACTGGGATGATCGAGAAGAGATCCTGGCCCTCCTCTGTGTGACATCCCTTCAAATACTGGAAGAGTGCGATCATATCTCCCCTCAGTCTCCTCTTCTGAAGGCTAAACATGCCCAGTTCTTTCAGTCTCTCCTCATAGGGCCTTGTTTCCAGTCCCTTTATCATCCTTGTTGCCCTCCTCTGAACCCTCTCCAGTTTGTCTATGTCCTTCTTAAAGTGAGGTGCCCAGAACTGGACGCAGTACTCAAGATGAGGCCTAACCAGTGCCGAGTAAAGGGGAATTATCACTTCCCGCGATTTGGAAGCTATACTTCTATTAATACAGCCCAAAATTGCATTTGCCTTCTTTGCAGCCACATCGCATTGCTGGCTCATATTCAGTTTGTGATCTACCACAATTCCAAGATCCTTCTCACTTGTAGTATTGTTGAGCCAAGTGTCCCCCATTCTGTAACTCTGCATTTGGTTTCCTCTCCCTAGGTGCAGCACTTGGCATTTATCCCTATTAAATTTCATTCTGTTGTTTTCGGCCCAGCGCTCCAGCCTATCGAGGTCACTTTGAATTTTGTTTCTGTCTTCCAGAGTATTAGCTGTTCCACCCAACTTTGTGTCATCTGCAAATTTGATAAGCATTCCCTGTACCTCCTGATCCAAGTCATTAATAAAAATGTTGAAGAGCACCGGGCCCAGGACCGAGCCCTGTGGTACCCCGCTTGTTACCTCTCCCCAGTTTGAGAAGGAACCATTGATAAGCACTCTTTGAGTCCGATTCTGTAGCCAATTGTGGATCCACCTGATAGTTGTTCCATCTAGCCCACTCTCAGGTAGCTTACTAATCAGGATATCATGAGGCACTTTGACGAAAGCTTTGCTGAAGTCCAGATATATAATGTCCACAGCATTCCCACAGTCCACAAGGGAGGTTACCCCCCCGATCAAAAAATGAGATCAGATTAGTCTGACAGGATTTGTTCTTGACAAATCCATGCTGGCTTCTAGTAATCACTGAATTGTTTTCAAGGTGCTTGCAGACTGACTTCTTTATAATCTGCTCCAAAATCTTCCCGGGGATTGATGTCAGACTGACTGGCCTATAGTTCCCAGGTTCCTCCTCCTTGCCCTTTTTGAAGATGGGAACAACATTTGCCCTCCTCCAGTCGTCTGGCACTTCACCTGTCCTCCATGATTTCTCAAATATAGTAGACAGTGGTTCTGAGAGTTCTTCTGCCAGTTCCTTTATTACTCTAGGATGCAGCTCATCAGGCTCTGGAGATTTAAACTCGTTCAGAGCAATCAGGTGCTCCTTGACCTGCCCCTTCAGTCTGCACTTCAGGTTTGCCAGGGGGGTCATAGACCCTCTTTTGGGAGAAGACCGAGCTGAAGTAGGAATTGAACACTTCTGCCTTTTCTTTGTCTTCTGTTATCAATTTGCCATCCTCATTGCGTAGCAGAACCACCAGTTCTTTCTTCTGTCTTTTACTGTGCATGTATCTGAAGAAAGCTTTTTTGTTGCTTTTAGCATTCCTCGCTAACCTTAGCTCATTCTCAGCTTTAGCCTTCCTGACACTATTCCTGCAGTTCTGTGCTACCTGCCTGTACTCTTCCCTTGTAGCCTGTCCTTCCTTCCACTTCCTATACGTGTCCTTTTTTGTTTTCAGGTCATCTCTGAGTTTTTTGTGAAGCCACATTGGCTTCTTCTGTTGCCCTCTGCCTTTTTTCCTTGTGGGAATTGTTTGCAATTGTGCCTTTAAAATTTCCTTTTTAAAAAACTCCCACCCCTCCTGGGCTCCCTTTCTCATGAGAGTCGCTTGCCATGGGATCTTACTAATCATTGTTCTCTGAGTTTGTTAAAATTGGCTTTCCTAAAATCCAGGGTACGTGTTTGGCTACACTCAGCTTTTGCTTCCGTTAGAATCAAGAACTTAAGTATAACATGGTCACTTTCCCCCAGAGTTCCCGAAACTGCCACTTTATCCACTAACTCGTCTCTGTTGGTTAGAATCAGGTCAAGGATAGCCGATCCTCTAGTTCCTTCCTCCACTTTCTGTAGGAGGAAGTTATCAGCAGCACGGCTCAGGAATTTCTTGGAGGGACCATGTTTGGCTGAATAAGTCTCCCAACAGATATCAGGGAAATTGAAGTCACCCATTACTACCACATCGTGCCTCCTTGAAACAATGGCAATTTGCTTTTCAAAAGTTCCATCCTCGTCTTCTCCTTGATTGGGTGGTCGGTAGTAGACTCCAACCGCCATGTTCGTTTTATTCTTTGCCCCCTTTATTTTAACCCAGATGCTCTCAATGGGGCTGCCAAGCTCCTCTTCCTGTATCTCTGTGCAGAGATACGTATTTTTAACATACAGTGCAACTCCACCTCCCTTTCTGTTGCTTCTGTTTCTTTTGAACAAGTTATACCCTTCAATTGCTGTATTCCAGTCATGGGAGTCATCCCACCAGGTTTCAGTTATCCCTATCAAGTCGTACTTGCCCTCATGTATCAAGAGTTCAAGTTCGTCTTGTTTGTTGCCCATACTCTGGGCATTAGTATAGAGACATCGAAGACTCTGTGCTTTATAGTCGGACTTTTTCCCTACATTTTGTGGTAGACTATCAATGGGCACCGCTGGAGCTGTTCTCTCCATTGTGGCATAGAGGCCTTCTTCCATTGGTACCCCCGAGTTTATGTCTCCCTCCCCTGTTGGATTCAGTTTAAAGCCCTCCTGATTAAGTTCCTCATGCTGTGGCCAAACACATTCTTCCCAGTCCTTGTGAGGTGCAACCCATCCTTTGCCAGCAGTCCATCTTCCAGGAAGTGTAGCCCGTGGTCTCCCAGAATCCAAATCCCTCACGTCGGCTCCACCTTCGTAGCCAGTCATTCACTCGGAGTATTTTTCTTTCCCTTTCTATGCCTCTTCCAAGTACTGGAAGGATGGATGAGAAAACTATCTGGGCCCCGAAGTTCTTGAGTTCCCTTCCCAGCTCTTCAAAGTCTGCCGTGATTTCTTTGTAACTCCGCTTGGCAGTATCATTTGTACCCACGTGGAAGAGAAGAAAGGGGTATGTGTCAGTGGGCTGTATGAGCCTCGGCAGCTGCTCTGTCACATCCTTAATCCGTGCCCCGGGGAGACAGCACACCTGGCGAGTCCATGGGTCTTCGTGACATACTTTGGCTTCGATCCCCCGCAGGAGGGAGTCTCCCACTACGAGTACTCTTCTCTTCCTCTTGCTGTAGGCCTTGGTTTGATTGCCTCCACTTGACTGACCCTCAGCCTCTTGCTCGCTGTCACATTGGGTGCCCGGTAATCCGTCCTCTGCAGGCTGTCCTCTGCTCTCGTCCTCAAGTACCTGGAAGCGGTTCCATAGCTCCACTGCTTCCACAGGCGCAGAATGTCTTGTAGTTCTTCTGCTCCTTCACAACATGTTTACTGCACAAGCGGAGTTACAAAGAAATCACGTCCTTCTTAAAGTGAGTTCTTCACAACATGTTTACTGCAACTGTCCCATGAGTCTGAGTCATAGACCTTGACATTATGTCTGGTGACAGGAGATCTTGTGTACTTCACCTCAAGAGACATCCTCCATGTCAGGTGACAATCCTGATGTCGGGTGACAATCCTCGTTCTGCCCATGCAAAACCTAACAAGAACATGTCTTTGCCCTCTTCTATAAAGTAGCTCTTCAGGCAATTGAAGAGAGCTATAGACCTGGTTCACACGTAATGGCAGCATATTGTGGGCTTATTAATTAACCCATGGTTTGTGGGGATGCACACCATGTACCCACCATTTCCAGTTTGCATAAACAGCTTATGAATGCCCCATTCATAGGTTGTTAGCATGACAGCCTGGGTTGTTTATGGGTTAAACAATCCAGAGTTAACTTACGATTTCTTGTTAGGTTAACTACGGGTTGTTTAACCCATAAACAAATAAATAACACACTAACAACCTACAAATGGGGCATTGTAGGTTGTTTATGCAAACTGTACATGGCTTGCACATGGTGTACATCCCAGCAAATCATGGGTTAATTAATTTGCCAATGTTATGTGTGAACTGGTCCTTATGTATCACCTCAATCTTCTTTTCTCCAGGCTCAACATAGTTCCTTCATAGGATTTCCACATAGGATTTGTTTGTGATTGTACATATGGCTGCATCAGCTGAACATGATTGTAGATATGGTTGCATCAAGATTATATGTGTATGGTATTTTACCCATGCATGTGTGCATCAGTAAAACACTCCATAGTGTTTTAGCAGAAAAAGAAACTCAAGGCAACCTTTCAAACAATCACATCAAGATAGCTTTTTTATAGAGCTTTATCAATGTGAATATACACATCTGTAATGTAATGTTGCAGAGGGAGATCTAAATGAACAGAAGAAAAAGGAAAACTTTAACAAATTGTGCCTGCTCTAATTCTGAAATTTATGTTACAAATTCTCCTACTTAAATTCGAAGTAAGGCAGAGGGCAGAGGAACAATTAAGAAACAACATGGGAAAATTCTCTCATCTCGATTAATCATACATACATATACATATACATATACATATACATATACATATACATATACATACATACACACACACACACACACACACACACACACACACACACAGCCCTTCTGTGTTTTCCCTTTGCTTCTGCCATCTTTTTTTCTTTCCACAAAAAAATATGTTAAGGAGGAAAAGATGGAATAGATGCACAAAGTCTTTTGATTGGTAGCGCTAGGAGCTGTCTGTCCAGAAGCACCCGTGGTGATGAATTGACTACAAGCTTTTCTACATGAAAAGCTATCTTTTCAAGCTACTATCATGAGCTCATCATTCCTACTCACGGTTGTTTACAGGTTCTTTTTTTAAAAACATATTTTATTACGTTTCTGCTTGACAATACAAAAAATAAGCAAAACAATAAAAGACAAGAAAAGATGGGGGGGAGAAGAAGAAAAAAGATATAACTAAAAAAGAAAACAGACGATAATTTTACATCCATATTACATCAGTTATAAGTAGTAGAAAATAACTTAGGTAGGTACTGGGCACAAGGTTATAAAGGGCCTACTTTTGGCCTAAAATTTTTAATTGAACAGTTATATAAAATAAGTACATTTTTCATTTCAGTATTCTTTATAGTATCCACAGCATTTTATATCATGAAGGAATATTATGTTGGTTTTCCATCCTATTCATATAAATAATAAAATCATGCCAAATCGTATAAAATGAATCATGTTTACTTTGACCCTTTGCCACCTTCAGCTTATGGGATATTTTTTCCATTAAGGCTGTTTGACATACCATATTGTACCAATAGTCTAAGCCTTGAAAGCTGAAGCCCTTCCAAAATCTTGCAGTTGTGAGCCTGGCAGGTACGAATAAGTGAGTAATTAACTCCTTACTATTCAGATTATTTATTTCTCCCAAAAACAGATTTAATAACGCTAGCGTCGGTGAATTTGGAATATGTTGATTCCTAATTAAACCAATCTCTGTTATCGCCATTCACCAAAAGGGCTGAAGTTCTGCACAGTCCCACCACATATGCAGGCATGTGCCTGACTCTTGGCACTCCCTCCAACACTGTGAGGAGATTGAGTGTGTCATAAGTGAGAGGTGCTTCGGAGTCAGGTACCAGCCGTGAACAATTTTCAAAGACATTTCTCTGGTGTGGGCTGAAATTGATCTGTAGGGAGACTTATTCCATAAATCTTGCCAGTCGCTATTGTCCACTTTAACGTTAAAATTCATTTCCCGCCAAGTGTTTTGTGGGGAGCATATATTGAATTTAAACTGCAAGAGTTGTTTATAAATAATTGAAATTGATGCCAGAGTCGTTCTTGTATTCTCAGCTATTATATTTTCAAACCTCGTGAGGCTTCTGGTGGCATCTTTCTTCACCTGAGAGCTTAAAAAAGATCGGAGTTGACAAAACAAAAGCCAAAGAAGAGCTACTTCACCCAGCTTTTATTTTAAAAGATCCATTTTTATTGGTTGACCCTCATGAAAAAATTGGTAAAGACGATGCAATCCTCTGTTTTTCCATTCAACCAGATTGTAGGTTCTGGCCTTCTTACAAAAATTAGGGCAACTTTCCAGTGGGAGTAACAGAGACATCCCTGGGGAAAGTCTCTGCCCTTCTTATCCAACTTTGACAGGTGGTCAAAGTGTATCTATTTTGAATCAGACACCTAAGATTCTTTTTTCTGTTTAAGAGTAAATAATTAATTAAAGATATTCCCTTTAATACTGTGTTCTCCAATGAGACCCAATGCTTTCCCTCATCTTCTGTTAATAAGGGGATCATCTGCTGAAGTTGGCAGACATCATAATATAGTTGCCAGTTCAGTACTCCCCACCCCACCCTGTTGAACTTGAAGATAAAGTAAGGCTGCCCTTTTACAGGTTCGTTAGATGACGTCATAACCCTCCAGTTTCGCTTCTGGGCTTTTCTACACAAGGCATTTATCTTGTGCTCATCCTTCCCTACTCAGGGTTGTTTATATGGGTTCTTTAGAAGATGTCATGACCCTCCAGTTTAGTTTCTGTGTCTAACCAACACTTTCAGTGAGTTTTTTTAGAGCAGGGAAAATGCGGCATTTAATTGTGAAAGCAAAAGAAAGCGCAATTTCCTCTTGTGTATTTGTGCTATTCTGCTATACTACAGTTCCACCTAGAGGTTATGTAGCAGAAAAGCAGGAAAGGAAACACTCCTTGTGTAGTGCTCAGATCTCAATTCTGCGATGAAACCAAAAGTAGATACAGTTGACTAACAGCTGATTAACAGCCTCGGGTAGAAAAGCTCTATGTGGAGCAAAGGAGTGTGTAGAATCAAAAAATCCTTCTATCTTTCTTTTTTTAAGATGCAGTAATACCTTGGATTTCAAGTAACTTGGTCTGAGAGCGTTTTGCAAGACAAGCAAATTTTTTTAAAAAAAATTCACTTGATAAACGAGCAAGGTCTTGCAAGACAAGTAGTGTAGGGATGTGTAACCGCTCGCCTCGAGCGGGCGTAGCGAGCCAAAATTGGCCCCGCTCACGCCCACCAGAAACTCGCTTTGATATAAGAGTGTTTTGGATTACAAGCACGGTTCCGGAACGAATTATGCTTGCAATCCAAGGTATTACTGTAATAGTTTACTCTGTTTTTGAAATTATGACTGTTTGTTTTTGCAGCCCACACAGCATGGCCAGAATGCTTTGCCCTGATGCAAAGAAAATTAGTAATGTTTAAGGCCCACTGAATTTCTCTGGATTAGTGCATTTTACTTGGACATCAGTTCCATTGCTTTAACTGTAATGTGCTTTGAAGGAAGTGTCTTTAGGATTGCAGCATTCCAGAAGAGGTACAGGGTTTCCACTTAGTCTAACTCAGATGTTTTACAGTTAAACACAGCAGTGACCATGCCTCTGTGACCATGCTGCCCAAAAACAAAACAAAACAAAACAAAACAGAGCCTTCTGAGTTCAGATCTTGTTCTAGCTCCAGATCCATGTCTGTTTATGTTTTCTTTGTCTTGAACAAAAATTGGCCCCATTGTGTGGGAGCAACACCATGAAAGAAAAACAAAATAAGTCCACAGAGAGAAAAATGGATATTGTGGGAGCTAAGGAAATGGACATGCTTAACCAATTCCATTTTCTGATGATGTCAGGGTTAAAGAATATATATCTATATCTCCACACACACACATACACACACACACACACACACTTTGGAATTACAATCTGGGTCCAGCACAGTCAGATGTTAAAAGAAGAAATGCAAACAACTGCGCTTGCCATCTCCGGGCCCCTAGAAATTAGAGCTGACTCCAGTTGGAGAGAACATGCAGTATGTCTTCAGGGAAGCAGGCGTCTGTGTCCTAGGAGCTAGGAGGAAGGCAGGGAAATGTGGTACTTAGGATATGTGAAATCCAGTGTCTCCATCTGAAGCTTTCCAAGATATGTAGGAAGAGAAAAGCAAAGGAGAGAAACCTCCTCAGTAGTCTAAGGGTCTACCCCCCATCAAGCGCTTTTCTTGGCTGGTAAAAAAAAGATCCAGGTGAAGAGGGTTAAATAAATGTTTATGATGTGATAAGGTGCTTGTTTATTCAGTGAATGACAGATGATTGGCTCCGAAAACAGGACTAGAAGAATAGCACAAAGGAGCTGGCGCTCCCTTCACGGGTGATGTGATTTCCTTCTACGATTTTGCTCCAGTCGGCTCTGGAAGTTGGGGGGAAAAAGATGACTTTTTATTTTTTTAGCAAGACAAGACAGAGTAACAAGCAGATAATCAGGAGGCTGAGTTTTCCCAGGAGCTGAGCATGAGTTAGGATGGTGGGGAGGAAAAGATGGAATATATTGTGAATACTTGTTTCAGCTCATGTGCATCTATGCTACGCATTGATAGGGATGGGGCAATTCTCCCAAGACTCCTGCCATCTCGAAACAACTCCTGTTTTGCAACCAACTGCTGGCCCTGAGCAATAATTCCACATTTTTCTGAATTATTATTATTTCCCTATATTTAGAAGCCCCACTAATTATGACACTGTAGGATTTATTGCTGAAGCATTTATTCTAACGTTCTCCCGAAGAGAGTGAAACTAGACAGGTTTGGCAGAGTGTGCTGTCACTTAAACTGCATACAGTTCTGTATAAATGCAGTTGTCTTTGTGGAGCAATGGGAACAATTTCTCCCTTGCTGCCATTGTGGCATATGTGAGCCCTGATCTAGTATTGGTAAACATTGCACAAATGAAAAGGGAAAGCCTCCCTGTGGGGGCCTATTTGTTCTGTTTTCTGATTCTTAGGCAGCTGTTTCCCCAAGTCCCATACAAGTCAATGACATGGAGAAATTGACTAGACTGGGATTGAGCTCAACCAGCTGGGTTTAATCTTCTAGGTTTCAGGCTACAGGCTGTCAGTACCATCAGCCAGGCAACTATTTCCTGTATAGATAAGGCTGACATTTCACATTATTAGTGCGATCACACATTGTCCTGTCACAATACAGCAAGGAGCGTTGTGAGAGTATTTAGCGCCATCCAGGACTGCACTTGACAATTTGACTGCAGAGTTTGGGCTACTGTTGTCGGTACCATGCAAAGAAGGTTCTGACATGCTGATATCATGAGCCTGGCATGCCACCAGAAGCAAAGCACTGTAGATCAAGCTGAATTGCACAGGTCCCTTGAAATTTGTGTTATAGGAGAAGGTAGCAACTAGGTTATGGCAAAAATTTGATAATAATTCCCATTATCCTGCGATCAAACCACACATTTGTTTTTTTGAATGTTATAACTCAATATTAATACCTTTCCCCATTCAAACTACCACTAGGCATTTTTTATTATCCTTTACTGCATCCTTCCCCCTCCAAAAATTAAATAGGCTAACAATCCATGCCAGAAAACATTTCCTTTTCTTTCTATGGAATAGAGGACATTTTAAAAAGGGAAATACGGTAGCTCTTAAGAAGAAAACATGCAAAGGGTGAGAGTCTGTTTTGCTTTACTGCTTATTGGAAAGACCTTTACAGAGAAAGACAGATTAAAATGTTTGTGTATTTCGAGGAGGCTGTGGTGGCTGGACAGACAGATAACTTTATTTAGATTAGGTACTGTAGTCTTGCATAGCTAAGAAAGAGTCTATCTATTATAAAACACAAATCAATATCTGGTACAGTCTCATTATTCCAGATTTAAAGCTTGTGGGGGACAGAGAATGACAGAGATGTTGTTTCTCATCCAGTGCTCTCTGACCACAGTGTAGAAGCTCCCCGTCCAGCGGTGTAGCAACTTCCACATTCCTTTCAGTGAAGAAAGCCCTTTAAGGAAAGGGCCATATAGCTCATAGGTAGAGCACCTGTTTTGGATGCAAAAGGTTCCAGGTTCAATCCCTGGCATCTCCAGGTAGGGCTGGGGAAAAGCCCCTGCATGAAACTCTAGAGAACTGCTGCCAGATCAGTGTTGTAGTCAATACTAAGGTTCATTAACCAACAGACGGATCTGATATACAGCATCTTCCTATGTTCCTAAGCAAATATGCATGCACATTCTTTGCACAATTTTTTCTTTCCATTGAAATGAATTGATAAGCCTGCACACATGAGAACCCAGCATGATCACCAGTGTACACACAGGGCTCTGAATCATGGTGCCCGTGTGCATTTCTGCACACACTCGCACCAAACATGGGGAAATTCAAACCCAGATCAAAGCTCTGTGGATTTACTCTAGTGTCCCAGATCTGAACATTCCTTAAACATCATGAAGGTTTTTTTTGTTTTTGTCATTCCAGATATCAAAATCACTGTCTCTTAGAAGACACTTGCAACCCGGTTTAGGCTCAAGCAATGCAAACACAAAGATCAGACACAAAGGTGGATGCAGCTATCGCTGGAGACCAGATTAATGTTCAAAGGGTGAGTCAAAGGAAAGAAGAAAGAAGAGATAAGGGGAACAACATTATACCAAGGAGAGCTATTAAAATTAATGATAGTCTGCTGATCCAAATCCAAACAGAGAGTTCTTTAAAGCACTGTTGAAGGAAGACTGAACAATACACCCAGACCTTGTAATGGAAAGGGAGAAAGGCTTCAGATCACATAGGATGCAATGCTGAATGGTTTGTTTTGATTTTCGTGTTCTGTTCCAGCACATTGCTACAATACAGGGAAGACTTGGTTTCAAAAAAGAACGTGCACACATGCATGGAATTTTTGAAAGGCCTGCATGGAGTTTTTGAAAGGTTTGCATGGAGTTTTTCAAAGATCTTCATTGGGTTTTTGTTAGGTCACACATGAATGCATTTAACATTCTTACATGACCCCATGAATCCACCTCCTATGTCTATGACCCGCTGCAGAAAGGGATTGATAGGAATGTTTTAAGACAACCTTTCTCAGGCATGTTGGTACAAACTCTGTTTCTTCATGAGCTACAATCAGAGTTGATAATCCAAGCATCAGATACCTACTGGGCAGTTGGCTGGTTCCACCAAAGTCAGTTTTATTACACCTGCTGAAAATATGACCTGAAACGTGGAAGCATAAATACTCTTAGGGATCAGTTGGATCAGCTGCACTGATGGAAGTGAACTTCTCTGCCCCCTCCTTTCCATGGTAGCCCCTCCAACCCCCTGAAAATGCTACACAAGGAGTCAGGGGACCCTACTGAATGGGGTGAGCTATGGTGTGGGGGGATCCCCAAAAATCAGGTGGAGGGACTTTCCACAAGTGTAGCTCTTCCTCTCATGGAAGGTCCCTTCCTCTTGGAGAAGGCAGATCCTGGATCCAACCCTTAGGCTGCAATCCTATACATACTTACCTGGGAGTAAGTCCCATTGAATTCAGTGGGCCTTACTTTTGAGTAGACATGCACAGACTACACTGTTAAAGATCAATTTAAATGTGCTGACCCTGATATGAAGATCACGAATAAGCACATATGTGTTTGGCCATTCCACATAGGCATTGTAACATTTGAATGGCTTTAGCACATGCACCAGCCCATAAAAATATAACCACTGCTGTCTGAACCATAATGATGAAAGGTCTTGTAGCATCTTAATGACTAACAACATTTTTATGGCATAAGTTTTGATGACTGGAGTCCACTTCATCAGATAGAATGAAGTCCACAAAAGCTCATTGCATAATAAGGTGCTAGATGACTGTTGCTTTTGCTGCTTTGTTCCTTTTGCTACAAGTGTGCAGATTGCACATGCATATGGGGCATACAGACTAAGAGTCTTTTAAATATTTTGGCTGGTTCATGGAGCACCAACAGGTAGGTGCTTTCCAGTGACCTCCACATAATGTCATTTTTAAATCAATGCAGCTTAATTCTGGACTGAAAGTCAATATTGTTAACATAAACTTTCTTGCATCCTATCTCCCACATTCTAGCTTGTTCTACTGAGCAAGAAGGAACACTGTTTTTTTTTCCTATACTGTGGCTATTCAAGATGATGTTCCTGCCTTCTATATGAAGAACAGGATTAAGTTGCTATGAAGGAACTGTTCATTCCTTCATGAAACTGTTATTCTGTTGTCTGATCCAAATATATTGATACTGTATCAACAAATGGCAAGAATGCTGGCCATCCCAATAAACAAGTAATACATTTGCTAGTACATATGATGTACAAGGGGCACCAAGCAATCAGTTATTTCAGCCCACATGAGCACACACAGAATCCTTCTCACACTCATTAGCCACAGCCAACTGTGCCATACAATCCTCTTTTTCTAACATGGCTCGCAATTTCATATATATATTTTGCAACCAAGAGTGCCCTTCACATCACTCTGACACATCCCCATAGTTGTTGCCCACTAGAACATCTCCACAATATTTCCCTATCATCCCTCCCCCATATAAGAATTAAGCTGAGCCAAGCACTGAGAACCAAGGTGAGTTAGGACAAGTGTGGGCAGAACATCCATCGGGATGACCCATAGATTGCAGAGTCACTTGAGGTCAACCCTGATGGTTCTTGTCCCTTACCTCCAGGCCAACACATAGCAGATGATTGTGAGGGTACAGGCCAGTAGCAAAAAACAAATCTTTCTTGGCCCCACTCTGAAGTGTACTGGCTTTTCAGTCTTCATTACTGGCTACAAACTAGAACATGAATTTACTTGGATGGACCAGTAAAATAATAAACAATTGGCAACCATAATCACAAGGCAATGATGAACAGTGGAGTTTCAAAGACCTTTGTGATTACAGCATGAAGAGATTGTTTTCTAAAAAAAGAACTTCACCCTCACATAAAGTCTGTACTGAAGGAAAAATTAGGAGATCTTTGTACATAATACAAAGATTGACTTGGAAAGCAGTATTTTCCTTCATCTCCTACTGAGTTTAAAGCAACACCCTTCCTCTCCCACGGTTTCTCTTCTACATCCCTTTCTATGGTTCTTCCTCTGCCTGTCATGTCTATCTATGTTGAAATTAAAAACGAATCATGGGCAATGTAGTGTAATACTGCTAATGTATACACAATGCCCTGGGGTGGAAAATCTTAATCTTTTGACACTTCTTGATCTTTGCTGCTGCTGGTTTTTATTTTTATTTTTTAAACAGGTCACAGGGAAAGGGGAGGAATGACCTCTTTGAACTACTTCCTCTGATTGTTCCTCTGCATGAGGTCAACATTCACATATATTTTACAGTACATGCAGCTAATGAAGAGAAATGGTCGAAGTATTTTGTTTGTAGAACCGTATACTGCAGCACGATCATAGCACTGTACAATCTTCGACACTGTGGTATTCTAAGGGCATTCGAGGCGCTGGCTCCAATTGATATGGCTTTATTGTGGGTTTTTTTTTTTAAAGGTCATTGTAGATTTCCATACAGCCCTCCTAATGCAAGAAGGTTAATGTTACATTCAGAAATATCTTGCGCATAACAATGAAATGCCCATTTCAAGGGAAATGCAACTTAAATCATGCAAATGTCAATTGTCAAAAGTAGCTCCCCCACCCCCACCCCATTCACCGGGTGTTCCCACAGAAGACTAATTCACTTCAATTGGACTTTCTAGTAGTCCTTAGTAGAATTTCCCCCCAAGAAGCAATTGACTGTGGTTTCAAAGAAACAGTCCAATGGCATTTTCACAAGAGAGTTTAAGATCTCTTTACCACAAGCAAATCTTTGATGAAGTCACCATCCCACCAGCTGATTCACACCCATGACTTTCATTCACAAGTGAGGCTTCTTCTGCTGTACAAAAATGTCCATGCCCCCCTCCAGGAAAAGGACACTCTCTCACTTGCCTAATCCAGAAAGTGCATGATAAAATTCTATAGTAATGGTGAATGGAGGACTAAAAACCTGCTTTTCCTTAAGTCAGCCTTCCCTAACCTGGTGCCCTCCAGATGTATTGGACTACAACTCCTAGCATCCCCCAGTCCACCATGGGAGTTGTTGTCCAACACATCTGGAGGGCAGCAGGTTGGGGAAGGCTGACTTGAGTTTATCTGTAATCAGAGTGTGAAATTTACACTGGTAAATCTACATTCTGGGAAGAGTAGGCCAGGGAAACCAAATTGGTTCAGACTTGTATTGCAAGTGATCACAGAGCATGGAATATAAGAACATAGAGGACAAGGCTATCAATGGCTACTAGTCCTGATGGCTGTATGCTACTTCCAGTGTCAGAGGCAGTATGCCTATGTACTCCAGTTGCCGGGGAACATGGCCAGGATGGTGCTGTTGCACTCATGTCCTGCTTGTGGGTTTCCCGTGGGCAGCTGGTTGGCCACTGTGTGAACAGAGTACTGGACTAGATGGACCCTTGGTCTGATCCAGCATGGCTCTTCTTATGTTCTTAAGAGCCATGCTGAATCAGACCAAAGGCCCATCCAGTCCAGCATTCTAGATTAGTAAATATACAGGTTAGACCATTAGTCCATCAAACCCAGTACCATCTACTCAAAATGGCAGTCTTTCCAAGGTCTCAGGTAGAGATGTTTCCCATCACCTGTTACCTGATCCTTTTAACTGGAGATGAACCTGGGAACTTCTCCGTGTGCTCCACTGCTGAATTGCACAAGGCTGAGCAGAAACTGAGGCTACTTCTAGAAGGTGGTGGGGTTCCTCACTTCTGTTACATGATATAACTCAAGGGGGCATTAATGGCTCATGGTCTTGCAAGTGAATGAGAGGCAGCTAAGGTGAGCTGGCATTCTAGATCAGCCTGACACCCCTCTTTGGCTCCAGATTGACTTCCTGAGGCTGAAGGTGGCCAGATCATCTATTTGAATGCACATCAAGGCACACCCTGGCACTTCCTTCTTAAAAGTCACTCAAACAGAAAAGCAAAACCTTGCAATGTTTCTATGGAATGACAGGAATAGGGGCATGTTTTTAAAAGCTGGTTAAAAAACCGAACGCAATTCAAGTGCAATTCACACCATAGTTTTTTAACCAGCTGCTTTAAACATGCCTCTAGAACACTTTATTATCAACACTATTCTAATGACTCTAAAATTGCTCTTAAGTATTTGTGAAGTGTTGTCTGCTGATGCCTTATTAGAAGGAACCTTCCACACCCTCAGGCATCTCCAAATAACTTGTTAAAACAAAGTTCATCTGAATGTATATGTCTACATGTTGGTTGATTGGTCCTCCTCACATGCCCACATATTTCCTCCATGCCCAGCAAAATTTGTCAGAACTGGGACTTGTCTGCTGAGATGTTTCATGCAGTGGATCCATTAGAATCCTTCTTATCCTAGCATCTCTGGCTCTGCTTTGATCAGAGACATCCTCTGGAAGAAATCTAAACACAAGAGTGATCAGGCTACCCATGCTCTTTCATTAATCATGTCAGGCACTTTAAACCCCTAGGAATCAGTGCATGTCAGCTCAATATTTAAACATCCAAACATGAGCCAAGAATGTCATTCAACCAATCCTTGTTTGTTGGGAATCACCCCCTCCATTCAGCTATTTATACTGTTTCTTTCTGGATTCACACAACACGATAAGCCACAGTGGGTTGTTGTGAGCCATGTTTTTTTTCAGAGTGACTTGTTGTGTTTTCTGAACCCGGCAGGGTGGTTTCAGCATGGTTTGTTAGCCACGAATAAGCCACCCTGATAACCCATGGCTTCTTGTTGTTGGGTTGTTCAGGGGGGCATGTTCACATGCCATGCTAACCAACCCTGGCAATAAGCTATGGTGAGTCAGTTGTTGGCAAAACAACCCACATGGGTTGTTCGTCCCCTTCCTCCCCCTCCTTCCCCCTTGGTCCTCCCGTGGGTATCCCAGGGGACACCATGGGAGGACCAAGTTGTCTTCCCCCTCCCCACCATAATCATGAGCCATTTCGGGCTCACCGCAGCTTTTCCCCCATCCCCCCCTCTTTTTCAGAGATTGCGAAATCTTGACAGCTGGATTTCGCGATCCCTATTTTAACAGCCACTGACAGCCCCTTCAAAGTGCCTGAACGGCACCTCGGAGGGGCTGTCAGTGGCTGGCAGAACCCTTTTTTAAAAATTGTGCAGAAAAAAATTGCTTTTATTTATTTCTTAAAAATGTTTAGGCGCAGTTGCACAGCTGTGGGGATTTGAAGCCTTGGCTGGGGCAACGTCCTGGGGTGTGCCTGCTGCCAAGGTGCAGCGGGTACTAACCCTGGACACTGTCCAGAAGAGGCTCCAAATTGTGTCTCCCCCCCCCTCCGACTACTTTGGTTTCTCTTGACAGCTGTATATGCATATGGCTGTATATGTCCCAGTAAAAACAAACAAACAACCCATTGCCCAGTCAGAACCCCTTTTTAAAGGGGCCCAGAGCTGTCAAAACTCCTTTTCCTAGAAAAGGGGGGGTGCACTTTTGCCCCTTCCCAAGCACCTAGAGGCTCAGAGAAAAGTGCAAAATGTGCAAGCATGAGGACTAGCTGGGCAGGGAGGAGATGATGATCTTGCCAAGAAGGGAGTGTAAATCCCAGAATACTCCCTTTTCACATGCAAAGATCCCTCGAGCCTTTGGTTTCTCTTGACAGCTTGCCTTTTGACAGCTGTCAAGACAAACCAAATGGAGGGAAAACAATTTGGAGCTTCTTCTGGGCAGAGTCCAGGGTTGCTACCTAGCTAAGGCTTCAAATCCTCACAGTTGCACAACTGCACCTAATAAATAAATAAATGCACTTTTTTGTGTGATTTTTTAAAGGGTTCTGCCAGCCACTGCCCCTCCAAGGTGCTGCTCAGGCACTTTGAAGGTGCTGTCAGTGGCTGTCAAAATGTGGCTTGCAAAAGCCAACTGTCAAGCCAGCTTTCATGATCTCAGGGAGAGGGGAACGGTGTGTCGAGCCCAAAATGGCTCATGATCATGGCAGGGGGGGAAGCCAGTGCAAGCTGCCCCCAAGTGCCACTTGGACACTTTGGGAGCGGCTGGCAATAGCTGTCACCCAGGAGCTGCTTGGCAAGAGCGGCAAGGCTGTTTTGTTTTGCTGCTTTTGCCAAGTGGCTCCATAGCTGATTCCTCGTATCAGTGATGGAGTTGGTTGCCCAGGTTCGGATGACACGACAGCCCATCATGGGTACAACAACCCCTACAACAGCCCATGGGTTGTTGGGGTGGCTTGTTGCCCACAAACAAGCCACCCCAGGGAAATCGGTCTGGGTTCACATGACACAACAACCCATCATAGGTAGCAACCCATGATGGGTTGTCATGTCATGCTTGTTTTCAGGATGTCTTGTTGTGACATCCGAGCCCAGTAGGGTGGCTTCAGCATGGTTTGTTCAAAAGGGCTACAGAGTTGCCTGGTAAAAGCAGCGAAAAACCTGACCTCTCTTCGCAGTCTGGCTTGCCAAACTCTGTTTGCCAACAGTGTGTACTACTGCCACCTCCCTTGTCAGTGCCCCGCTGGGCCCCCCTCCAGTTCAGCACTTCATTTGACAGTGACTGGCTTTTCTGCCTTGAGCTGAGACGTTCCTTTTTCTAGCAGAGCTATATGTATGTGCATGATTGACCTACCTCTGGGTAAGAGCGCAACACCCCAATTCAGCACCAGGGTGTTTTGGGAGGGGGGATTTAAGCTTCCCCCCTCCTGTTTCCATACCAAAATACCCCCTGTGGGGGGAGTTAAAAAGGGGGGGAAGTCTCCATTTCTGTTTTTAACCCACTTGTGTGTGGGGGGGGATATCAGCATAAAAACAGGAGGGGGAAAGCTGAAATCCCCCCAGGGTCCCAAACTGGGGCAGTGTGTGCTTACTCAGTGGTAAGTCAATCATGCATACTCACATAGCTCTGCTAGGGAGAGGATCATTGCTCATCCCCAGCTGCCAGGAGCAGCCAAGGAAGCTCTTTTTATTAGAATCAGCCAAAAGCTTTTTTTTACAAAAGAAATCACAGGGTTGGGTGAGCGGAGGCTTTTCCTCTTATAGCTCAGAAAAGTCTTTGCAAGTGTCAGAGGGCAGAGAAGGAGAAGAAGGGGGAGGATGAACGAAAGCTGCTTCTCCGGCAGGCGCAGCAAAAGGCTTATAAGCATGCGCACGCACACGTGTAACTCTTCTTTCTCACAAAAGTCTTTGCAGGTAGCGATCTGATGGGGGGAAGGGCTGAAAAGCTTCCCTTGGGAGCCAGCAAAGGGTACCAATAGTAAAAAGGCTGCTGAAATAGCGAAGCCATGAGGGCTCCTGGGATAGGTGCTGGGAGGCGGCAGGAGGACTAAGGGGAAAACAAACCATGGCAAGCCGCAGAGCGCCTGCTTGTCTGTCAGGAGTACCGTGGGTTAGTGAGCAAACAACCAATCCACCGTGGCGTATTTTCAGCATAGCTTATTGTGAGGTGTGAACCAACCCTAAATGTTCTTCTACTGAAATGCTTGTGTCACAAAAGTGGTTCTCAGGAACTCTATCAGGGCCGGCGCTACCATTAGGCGGACTAGGCAGCTGCCTAGGGCTCAGGGCTAAAGGGGGCGCCACCGAGGCGTGTAGAAGGAGGAGAGAGGCGGATGCGGCCCCGCGGCCGCACACACGCCGCTGCCAGGCCTGGAGTGTCACCCCGCAGTTGCTGCGGAGGGCGCCGGGGGAGGGGTGCCTCCGCTCCGCCTCCTCCTCTCGCTGCTGCTGCTGCCGACTGCCGAGTCTGAGCGCGGCGCTGCTTCTCACCTCGCCGGCTGACTCGCATTTATAAGCAGGCTGGGCAAGGAGGCAGCAAAGGTCAGGCGCCTGGCGCCTCCCCTCCAGGGGGTGGTGGTCCGGAAACGGTTGAGAGGAGGCGCGCGCCTGGATAGACGGTGAAGGTGCAACCCAGCCGCTCCCCCCCCCACGCCTTCCTGCCCATGCCGGCCAGCCAGAACCACCGCGCCTCTCTTCCTTCCAGCCCCAGCCTGGGCGTGTTTCCTCGGGAGTAAGTCCCTCGTCCAGTTCAGTGGGGCTGATTCTTCTGCCAGAGGATAGGGAGACGAAGGTGGGGCGCGCGCGCGTCGGAGCTACATTCGAGGGTCTCGATGAGAAGCCCCGCCCCTTTCTGGCTTGACTCTTAAGCAGTCGCGCGACAGGCTGGCGCCCCCAGTCCAACTGGTAAAGCCACCCCGCGCAGAGTCAGCAAAGAGGGAAAGGGCACCCGAAATTCTGCGTGTGCCAGCAAGCGTCGGTCGAAGTGGGGAGGGGGGCGGTGGGATGAATAGAAATCCCTGTAGAGTCAGGCTGAAGAAGACAGTGCCCCTGAGCCTGTGCAGAATGCCCACTGAGCTAACACGAGCGGCTCAACATATGTCTGAAAGGCGAGGGGAAGGCAGAGTAGTGTGGCTTTTCCACGGGCACTAGAGAAGGGGAGAGGCACAAGAGGCTGAACTCCAGCCAAAGTTTCTGGAGGGGCAGCCCCCAGAACCTGTTTACAATGCCAGCCTTCAGTCCTGGACAACATGACACCCGTATCAGTGGGAAGCGTGCCTCTGAGCACATGCCAAGTGTGCATTTCTCTCGCTTCTGAGGGACCGCACAATTGTCTACTGTACGCATTAGGAATAAGGGCGTATTAAGAGCTGAGGGCATGTCTTAACTTTATCTGAAATATTTAATTTATTTGAAGTGGTTTTATGCTGCTTCTGAATAGAAATCATTTAAAAACATTTTCTTAAAAATAATGAGAATCAAATATTTCTTTTTAAACAAATATAACATGTATTTTATGTATGTTTGTCAATGTTTATGATAATATTTTTTTAGGTTTTGCCAATTGACTTTTATTTCATAATGGGCATAGGGCTGGAGGGAGGGAGGGCTCAAGTGGGAAAGGGGGGCGCTAAATATCTGATCTTGCCTAGGGCACCAAACGGCCTTGCACCGGCCCTGAACGCTATGTATGCCATATATTCTTTTCCATATTATTGTTGTAGTTTGCTTGTTTATATAGTACCATCTGTGTGCACGGTTCTTTATGGAGTACAAGAGGATGGGACCTTGCCTCAAGGAGCTTACAATCTAAATTTCAACACAGGGGAAGCAACAGAGGAAGGGGGAGGAAGTGCAGGCAGGGTTCAACTGGGAAGCAATATGCAATTGTTTTAATTGCGCATGCTTAGGTTTAGTTATAAGCCAAGCTGCAGCAGAGGATGGGAACTATGGTCAGCTTCTTGTACCAGCAAGGATTAGGAACCATTTTCTATTGATGGCCATAAATAAGGTTTTAGCTAAAAACTATTGGGAATGTCCACAGCCAAACAAAGTATTCCCATCAGATATTAATTTCCTACCTCAGTGGAATTCTTGCCCGGCTTCTTCACGAATGGAGTTCAGATGGCGACTTAAGACCCTGCTATTTCAGAAAGCATTTGGAGTAGCAGACAGCTAGCATTATCTCCATGTTCTTATGCAGCTCGGTGGCTTTATTTCTGCTGGTGCTGTGATTGCATCATGGTTTTATGACACTTTTCTATGTCTCATTTCTACATTGATGTTAAGCTGCTCCGCAGGTTCTTTCGGATGGAAAGGTGGGCTAAAAGTATTTAGATAATAAAGAAATAAAACCCCTTTCCCCCACCACCTAACATATGTCAGCATATGTTGGCTAACAGACACATCCGTCACTGCCTGCTCCCCGGTTTCACGCCCAGTGCTTTGGGCCCTCGGGTCAACTCTAGGGATTGCATGTCTTGTCTGGTATGTGTTCATTCTGCATGAGTTGTCACCTACTGTCGGCCTGGTGGAAATCCCCCGCCTAAACCACAGGCTTCTTCCTCCACCCCCACTTCATTCATTCATTCATTCATTCCTGGGCTTTTATGATTGTGTCTCAAAAATGTAGACCATGAGGAAAAATGTAAGCCTCTCCCTGTTATGTTTTGTGTGTGTGTGTTTGTGTGTTTTTCCATCTTAGGTAGCAGACTGAGATAATTTAACTAGGCAATGATTCCATAATGGAAACTTGGCCAGTCCTCCAATAGGGGCATTACAAAACATTGTTACATATGTATGAGCTCCAGGGGAGTTAGAAGAAGCATATATAAAGAGCATCTTACCCCAGGTGTTCTATTGTGTGTAGAATCACTATGCAAGGGGGGAGGGGGAGGGAGAGCAGGCCAGCGCTGTCCCCTCCACATAGTGCACCTGTGATATTATATATTGCCAGACAGTGATCCACGAAAGCAAATGGATCACTATCTAGCTATAGAAATTGCAGGCACAGCAGGGAGATGATCCAGATTGGGACCCCAGCAGGGGAAGGAGAAGGGTTAAAGGGCCCCTACCCACCCCTCATGCTAGGGTCCCAATGCAGACTGTGGCTCTGTGCTTGCTCTAGTGTAAAAAGAAGAAAATGAAGTAGCCGCTTGCTATGCCTTTAAAGTAACGTGTGCTTTGGGTCTCATTTTCCAGGGTTCTAAATTGTGCGGGAAGAATCCGTGAGTAGAGCAACCTCCTTGCTGTAGATGTTTGCCGCTAACTCATGGAGGGCAACCAACAACACAGTGACAGAGGGGGACAGGTCTGGTGCCCTCATTACCACTCTCACACACACACCGTCCCTCATGTGTTGCTTCTACAAACAGGTAGAACACCTGCATAGGTCTATTGCCACAGAGCTAAACTACAGGTGATGTTAATTGCATGGATGCGATTACAGGTGATGTTAATTGCATGGATGCACAGAAGAGCATAAGGAGAGCCATGCTGGATCAGACCAGCATGCATGACAGCCTTCTCCGCCAGGAGTTTATCCAATCCCCTTTTAAAGCCATCCAAATTGGTGGCCATCACTACATCTTTTGATAGTGAATTCCATAGTTTAACTATGCACTTTGTGAAGGAGTACTTCCTTTTATCTGTCCACTTTCTCCACACCGTGCATAATTTTGTACACCTCTATCATGTCTCCCCTCACTTGCCTTTTTTTTTTCTAAGCAAAACAGCCTCAGATGTTGTCACCTTCCCTCATAGGGAAGCCGCTCCAGCACCTTGATCATTTTAGTTGCTCTTATCTGCACTATTCCCAGCTCGACGATATCCCTTTTAGGTGCAGTGACCAGAACTGTACACAGTATTCCTAGGGTGGTTGCACCATAGATTTGTATAAGAGCAGTATGATATTGGCAGTTTGATTTTCGATTCCTTTCCTAATTATGCCTAACATGGAATCCTAATTATGCCTAACATGGAATTTGCCTTTTTCACAGCCGCTGCACTCTGGGTCAACATTTTCATCAAGCTGTCCACCATAATCCCAAGATCTCTTTCTTGGTCAGTCACCGCTAGCTCAGATTCCATCAGCATATACATGTGAATTTGGGATATTTTGTGCATCACTTTACACTTGCCTACATTGAACTGGCAAGTTCATGTAGGATGGGGAGTTTAACTCCCCATCCTGAGAAAAACCTCATTTCTCTGAAACTGCTATTTGCAGTTCAAAGGCATCTCCCATTGGCACCAAGGCAGGCTTCCCTTGAAATGCAAATGGATTCTCAGTAAAGACAAATTTTCCAGTGTGAGATCCCTACAGATATAGTGTGAATCTTTACAATTAGTAATGTAATTCATGTGTGCAGCTATATGGGCATTGGGGAGAGTCATACATTTCAAAAACAAAACCAGACCAGATGTTGATGTATAAAGGGAATGTGCAACTCCACCCAAAAATAAGACATCATGAAAATTTGGTGAGAAATTGCATTGGTATGAACAAGGGCAGAGTGATGTCAGACTGAAGCTCACAACTGCAAGCAAAATTTATATGTCTTGAGTGACATTCCACGGAGCAACTACAATCATATACACTCCAATTGTTCCTACTTACTGTATCTGGTAAACCAGTGTCCCTATTTTGTCTCAGTTTGGGGGATGGATGTTAGTGTGCACTTACAGGCACAGGAGCCAATAGCTTACTAAAGTTCCTTTTTAGGGCTCAAATGAGAACTGCATAACTCTTTCAGCCAAGGCTCAGCCAGGGATTCCACATCCCCAGATGACAGTTGGTGAACATTTCAAACTGGTGCAAAAAATATATCCCCTCCACCCCCACCCTATGAAAAACTGGTGAAATTCACCCTATATGAAACTGAAACTGAGCAAGTTGTTTCTGATCAGCCCTATCACGATCCCTCTAGGAGTGAAAGAAGCATAACAGAAGAAATGAGTGGGAAATAAATTACAGTACTTGTTCCCATGGAAATATGTACTGCCTTCAGAAAACAACGGGGCAGGGGGAGATGCTAAGGGAAGCAGGACATCCAGCAAAGATTCCAGCAACATCTTCACTCACTCCACTGCAGAGTAGAATGTCCAAAGTTTCTGACTGCAGGAGTTATGATGAAGAGCAAACCAAGCACTACCTCTTTCAGGGTACAATCCTATTAGAGATTTATTTATTATATTTATATCCCACCTTTTTTCCTGCAAGGAACTCAAGGCAGCTTACACAATCTTCCTCCTCCTCTCCATTGACGTATGAGATGTATGAGAAATTTGTTTCAGTTTGGTTTTGATCTGGATTTACCCAGTTCGCACCTTTCGGACTGAACACGGTCCTAGAAGCATGCAGAAGATTTGTGCTGTCAGACATGGGGAGAGTGTGACTGGCTAAACAGGGATGGAGATCTCTTGTATGGAGGGGTAATACCTTCCCAACATGCTTGTGAGCACTACTGCTGATGTTTGCATGCCACAGAACAAGTCATGGGTAATATTGAATCATATAAAAGTCTGTAGAGTAGATCCACTCAGGTCCTGGAAGTCATTCATTACATATCTGAAAAGGGAGGGCATGTGAATTGCCCTCAAAGTAAGCAGAAGGACAACGTTCTTATAAAGATGGAAAAGAGGAGGCAAAAACACATAAGTGAGAGAGACTGAAAATTAGAAACTTGTCAGAGCTTGTCATTCTTCCTACTGAGTCTCTCTGTGTGTGTGTGTGTGTGTGTGTGTGTGTGTATTCTAAAAGAAAAAAAAGGCTAAAATCCATAAAATATTGCATCAAGCAGGTCTATAGACTGGTTTAAAGGTTGGTTAAAAATGCAGTTGGGGAAAGGGGCAAACACCTCACTAAAACCAGGATAATAATGAAAGCCATCCATTTCTAGCATTTTATGTAGTCTCATGACCTCTATTCTATCTTTTTTTTAAAAGAAGAAGTGCAATTAGTATAATCAAATCTGTGGGAAGAAAAGCAGCCACTGAGTCTCAAAAGGCAGGTTCTGAGAAACTGCAGCCAACTTTGACTGAAGCCGACTGGAGACACGACATCGCAAACAGGCTGGGTTGTGCCAAAGCTCCCTGCCTGTGACAAATGATGTTTCAGTTTAGGCTCTTGTATATTGTACTTTTTTTTTTTCCATCCTCTGTTTTTCTCTTTCTTTCTCTTGTTCTGTCACTGCAAATGAAAAACATGAGCAATGTGTTTCCTTCTCTTGGTGTGGACATTCAATCCTAATGTCTTAGTTAAAAGAAATCAAATTAATGCTTTGGCTTCATGTGCTTCATGAGCTTTTCGTCAGAAAATGAAACATTGTGATCCTTTTTAGGCTAGGAAGTGAATAATTTGTAAGTGAGGAAACTAGAACTGGGTATATATTATATAGCCTTACAATGCAATCCAGCACGGGAGATATGTATGCAGAGGCAGACTTGTGGATTCTTTGCCATTTCTGGATTGGGAAGTAAATGCAGAATAGATGCAGGTTTATGTCCAGCGACACATATTGGTTTGGCAATGCAGCTCAAAACACATGTCTTTTAGTTAGTATGGGAATAATCCAATGGCCCCTAGACAGTATCTGGGGGGCTGTAGGATAGTTTGGATTCCCAGATCCAAGGTCAGAGACAGCGCTCCAACCTCAGAGCTCAGAATTGGAGCTCTGACCACCCTCTCCTGCTCCCTCGCAGCCAGCAGCCGCTCCAGTCTCCTTCCTTCCGAGATGTTCCAGTTAGATGGGTGAAAAAGCCCATCTAGCGGGAAATGAAGGATGGGAGGACGGGGAGGTGAAGATCACCTCTGCTGCACCTCCCACTCTGCATTGGATGCCCGTAAGCCTCCAAGTTTGCAGGCTTATGGGCATCGCAATAGGATTACACCCTTAGTTAATTAGTTACATGATTTTTATCCCCCTACCCTTCAACACCTTCTCAGGACATCTTCCAATGAAGTCCCATTCTGCACTGCGTTTTGCAGATGGGGATATGTATCCCCACTAATTTTGCAATGCAGATAGAAAGCACCATGCATCTGCTGCCACTCTGGATTGGGGCACGTTCCATCAAGCCATAATGCCATTCTGTCATGTTTCCAGAGCTTGAGCCTAGCAGTTGCAGGTTCAAGGGTCCAGGAGCTCCAAGGTGGGCAGGACCAACAGGGATCAGGCAAAAAGGAAAGGTCCCAACAGTCCAGCTCTCAGGCCACAAGGTTGCAAGGCAACACAGCAGACGGGCCAAGGAGGAGGAGGGCCAGAGTCCAGTCCAGGTAACAGGTAACAGGGTCCCAAGGTGACACAGCAGACAAAGAGCAGACAGGCAGAGAGTCAGCATTCAGTCCAGAAGTACTTATGCCAGGAAGCAGTCAAGGAAGCAGCCCCGAGTCAAGGCAAGGCCCTCCTTGCGAGCAAGCCCCCTATGTGCGGGTAGATCTTTTCACACAAAGTGGCCTCTGGCTCAAGCTAGCACTCCTTCTGAGTCCCTGTCTTCTCAGATAGCATCTCTCCCGAGGGCTTCGGGATTTCACTGCCTCCACCTCTGAGGCAGAGGTTTTGTCCTCCACAGGTAACGCCCTCATAGTAGTCACCCCTGAGGGCCCAGGCTCCTCCTGGTTTACTGGCAGATCCTGGGCATTGCTAGTGGCAGGTGGTTCCTGGTTCTCCAGCTCATCCTTTGTGGAGGAATCTTCCAGCAACACATGGCACAGTGGCTGGGTTCAGACAACATGACAACAAGGGTTGAGTATGGGTTGAGTGTGGGTAGTCATTGGGTTGTGATTGAAACATGGGTTATCGTGTTGTCTGAACCCAGCCGAGCTAACAAACCATGGTAAACAACCCACAGTTCACAACCCAACAACAAACCATGGGTTCTCTTCATGGGTTGTTCGTGGTTAACAAGCCATGGCTTTTCAGTGCAGCTGGGTTCAGACAAGACAATAACCCACGTTTCAGCAACAACCCATGGTTCAATTATGACCCACATTCAACCCTTGAGTGCGGGTTATTGTCAGGGGAGGCTGGTGACTCCTGTGTGAGTGGGGCTCCTTATCCATTGCAGCTTTTATTCTGAGCTTTATAGGAGCTATCCATGGTGCTGTACTCCATTCCCCAAATGGGTTCACCACCATGGAGCACCATGGATAGCTCCTATAATGCTCAGAATAAAAGCTGTAATGGATAAGGAGCCCCACTCACACAGGAGTCACCAGCCTCCCCTGGTTATTGTGTTATCTGAACCCAGTCATTGTTATACTACTGCAGGGGTGGGGAACATCAGGCCTGAGGGCCAAATCTGGCCCTTGGGATTCCCCAGATGACCATGCCCCCTTCCCCTGGCCCCACCACCTTTCCCTCAACCACTGATCATTTGGTGGTTTCCCAGCTTTTGTGCAGTCACTGCACAAAAGCTGGAAAGGCCACTGCAAAGCCTTCATTTTTAAATGTTTTTTTTTTATTTCTCCCCTGTTCTCCTAGAGTCTCAGCACTTCAGTGGGACAGCCCATCTAGTTTTTCTAAATTGAAAATATTTAAAACTTAACAATCAAATGAAACCCTAACAATCAATGCACAGCTTCCCTTATCTGGTGAGTTTCTCACCCTTGTTTTCCCTTAATTTCATAGATCATAGAGTTGGAAGGAGCCTACAAGGCTATTGAGTCCAATCCCCTGCTCAATGCAGGAAACTAGAGGAGGGGTCTCCCATCCAAGTAATAACCAGGCCTGACCCTGCTTAGCTTTCCACACTCAGACAAGCTGAGCCAGCGTGAGCCACAGGCCTGTATCCTCTAATGCATTATTCAATACTACTAACATTATTCAGTAATACTAATACTAATACTAATACTAACATTATTAGTGCTATTCAAATGCTTATTTGAGGGATGTGCTCCCTCAAAACTGCTACAGTTTTACATGCTCTTTTTTAAGGGGACAAATGGGGACTAGTCAACCCCCACCCCGAAAACATAGGTATTTCTCCCTGCAGCAAGGCTACTTACCCCAGTTGGGGAAAGGCTGTACCTCAGTGATAGAACCCATATTTGGATGCAAAAGGTCCCAGGTTCAATTCCCCGCATAAGAACATAAGAAGAGCCATGCTGGATCAGACCAAGGGTTCATCTAGTCCAGCACTCTGTTCACACAGTGGCCTACCAGCTGCCTGTGAGAAGCCCACAAGCAGGACGTGAGTGCAACAGCACCCTCCTACCCATGTTCCCCAGCAACTGGTATACAGAGGCATGCTGCCTCTGATATGGGAGGAAATATATAGCTAGCATGACTAGTAGCCATTTATAGCCTTATCCTCCATGAGTTTATCTAAGCCCCCTTTTAAAACAAATCGGTGGTCATCACTACATCTCATGGAAGTGAATTCCATAGTATAACTATGCGCTGTGTGAAGAAGTACTTCCTTTTATCTGTGCTGCATCTCCCACCAGCTTCATGGGATGACCCCAGGTTCTAATGCTCATTACAAAAGACGGAGAAAAATGTCTCCCTGTTCACTTTCTCCTCACCATGCATAACCGTAAACAATACTGAGCTAGATGGACCAATGGTCTGATTCAGTACAAGGCAGCTTCTTATGTTCCCCATTTCCAGCAATGGCACATAATAAGCAGGCCTGGTAGTCTGCATGCATTATGTTTACTCCTAGCTGATAGCTGCAGCTTTAAAGAACCTCAGCAATAGGACCTTTACTTGATGTTAAACTGTTAGTTACTATAAATGTCATTTGTACAAAGTCCAGCAGAATAAATTACTGTTTAAATGGAAGGATGACCTCAGTAAACAGAAATAAATAATCAGCATAATCAAAACTGATATGTAAGCCAAATCCATAAAATGTAGAAACCTTATTACACAGCAACCTCCCTCAAATAGAGCTTCATGATTTCGGTGCTGGATAAAATTTGGTCCCTTTGCCCTAGTAATTTGAACAGCAATATTTACTTTGGCTTTCTGCTCTTCAATGACTTGGCCTAAGCAAAATGCTTTGATGATATGTACAAAAGGAATATAAAAGATAGGGTAGGATCTTGCTTTAGTACAACTGTGAACATGAAATTTAATACAGGCCTTTGCCACAGGGACTCTTTAAAATGCACTGTGGACAAAATATTTGATACTGTTTTCAAGAAGGGCATTCTTTTCTTTTGACAGTATATTTTAATATGGGCCAAGTGAAACAGCAGTCTATATGAGGAGGCATAAATTATATACTCTGGATATAGGCAGACAAAGAGGGCACTAGTGTCACACTCAACAGATTTGGAAAACAATGGGAATCTGAAGTCGGTTTAAAATAATTGATGGGTTTCATTTTGTGTCTTCTTGTGATGTGCTTTTACATAAAGAAGCTACCCTGACAAACATGGGGGTAACTGCAAAATGTCCACAATATGCTCACACATTCACCCTATGCTATGATCACCATACACTGGCTATCCTTAAGAATAAATTTGGCCACTGTTGTGGAGTTCAGAATATTCCTGAGATAAAGTATTCAGCAGATTTAGGCTACATTCAGATGGCACCCCACCAAGTGACATTGGAACTGAAGAGAAAAGGTACCAACTCACATGGTGTGTGTGTGTGTGTGTGTGTGTGTGTGTGTGATGCAACTCTTGCTGTTACTGAACCATCCATGCTGGACATTGCCAGTCCATTTGGATCAGCACAGGAACTGAAATGCCCCCCATTTGGATCGCATATAGCAAACAACCTGTAGCAAACAGCAACACAATGGGTGATAATCATCCACAAAGCCTATCTTCCGGAAGAATCTTTAGCCATTCTGTAAACAAGTATGGCAGCAGTGTAGGACAAAGTACCTGCATTGGTCTTCAGGGAAATAAAAAAACAGCCATAATTCATTCATATGCAGTCACCAGAGCACCTATGAAGAGCTGGAGTAATACAGTGGTTATGAATGTGAACTAGGAAGTCCCAGGTTCAGATCCTTCTCTGATGGTGTTGAAGATGGTGATTATGACTATTGCCAAATTAGACCAAGTGTCCATCCAGTTTTGCATTCACCAATGGCAAACCATATAGCTCTGGAATTTGACCATCCTGGGTCCAGAATATTTCCACTCAACAAAATAGTCCTTTCGATTAAACTAAAGAACTCCTGTAACATTATTGACAATAATGGGGCCTTATGCTAATAAATATTAATTAATAAGTATCCTTACAGTAATAAACAAGATATTGCTTCCTGCGTTTTATATTCCTTTTGTAAATATCATCAAAGCATTTAGCTGAGGAGTCACTGAAGAGCAGAAAGCCAAAGTAAATATTGCAGTTTAAATTACTGTAGCAAAGGGACCCACATGTTATCTGATACCAAAATCACAGAGCTCTGTTGTAGAGAACTTAACTTTAATAAGGTTCAACTGTTCAAAGTGAGAGCCATTCTTATTGGCTAAGGATTTCCTCCTACTGGCCACTGCTGTGTTAGGTAAAACAGCCCATGAAGTATTCATTGATATCAATGGAAGTCTATTATCATCATCATCATCATCATCATCATCATCATCATCATCATCATCATCATCATCATCTTGGTACACCACCTAAAATTAATCTCCAGCTTTTTAAATATAAAAACAGTTTAGTTTCTCTTTCCTTCCACCTATCAAGGAACCTGTGTGTTTCACCTAAGGATAGAGGCAGGTCTGGGTATCAGCTGGATTTTATATTTTCAAAAATGGGGGATCAATCATTATATGTTTCTTTTTCCCAGCAGTCCTTGGGTCAGTTCTAGCTGCAACCTGAAAGCTACATAGCACCTAGTAGAGCCTAATCCAGTGTTCTCCAACCTTGGGTCCCCAGATGTTTTTGGCCTACAACTCTCTCAGCATGCATGCTGGGAGTTGTAGGCCAAAAACATCTGGGGACCCAAAGTTGGAGAACACTGGCCTAATCTAATTGTCTGCACCTTCTCCCACATTCCATTTTAAGACTGTGACTAAATGCAGAGTCCCATGGCTTCAATATCGGTCAGCCTTTTTTCCTCTCCACCCCTGCTTTGTTTAACATCTAACCTAATGAAGAGTTCTGGGGAACTCAAAAACTTGCTCACTGTTTTGTGACATTTTGGTTGGCCTGATAAAGGTATTGTCCTCCTACTATGGATTTTAGAATGTATTACGTCATCTTAAAAGGTTGTATATGACACCTTTGAAGACACACAAAAGTTAAAACATTTCCAGTGGTTCCTTGCCTTCTTTTGTCTAATAGCTCTCCCTTCCCTCAGTCTAGGAATACTATACTGTACAGGAGATCTTCCTCTTCTTTGGGACACAAGCCACTATCAAAGAAAGAGAACAAAGACCACAAAAGGATAATAACCTCACTTACATGAAAATAATAATAATAATAATAATAATAATAATAATAATAATAATAATAATAATTTTTTAAAAGGAGACAAAAGGAGGTTGGAGGTTGTAAAATCTCCTTTCTTGAATTAAGAATAGCCCATGGGGGGGGGGAGGAACATGAAACATTGATTTAAAGCCAATTCACACGGCTCTCCTTGGCTGCGTGCTATTATTATTATTATTACTTTCAAGAACTAATGGATCCTATTTCTGACAAGCATAAGGCAGAAGGCAATGACTGTATCATAGCATTATTTGTCTCCATAAAGCATACACTGCGTGACCCTTTCCAAAGCATTTCCATCATCAAGCAACTGTATCTTTGTGCTTCTTATGATCACAAAGGGGAACATTTTTTTTTTTTTACATGATACAATTTCTGTTTCTGCAATGGTTTCTAAAGGTGCTGGACACATACAAAATAAACAACTAATAACTAGCTTTAGCAAATTACTTTGCTAAAAACATAAGTGAAGTATCTTGATATAAATCTATTTAGACTTACAGCTTCAGACATAAATGTCTGATCCAATTGATTAGTGCTGACTTGGTCTGCTGCCACTAAGGCTATATCTTCCACTGTTCAACTCCGCCTTTCTTAGTTTACCCCCTCTCATTCAACACTGCCGGTTCTAGTTTTGGGGAGTCCATGAACAAGATGGTGTCGGTGGGGACCTCTCATTGAATGGGGTCTATCATCTCCTTGCCACCATCAACCCTTCCCATTTGCTAGTCCTCTCCCTCTAAGCCCAACCCCTGCCCAGAGGAAGAGGGATGGGCAAACAGAGGTTGCTTCTTCTTCTCTGTGTTCTCATCACTGCTTGGAGACGGAAGGTGAACAGCTAGTAGCAGCAAGGAGGAAGAGGAGCAAGGCCAGGAGCTCAGGGGGTCAGCAATGGGCCCGCTGTTGGACCCCAGCAAGTGCTCAAGAATGGAATTTCATAGATTTCATAGATCATAGAGTTGGAAGGAGCCTACAAGGCTATCGAGTCCAACCCCCTGCTCAATGCAGGAAACTAGAGGAGGGGTCTCCCATCCAAGTAATAACCAGGCCTGAACCTGCTTAGCTTTCCACACTCAGACAAGCTGAGCCAGCATGAGCCAATGCCTACTTTCATTATTAATGTCTAGAGGTGCAACTCTATACTGCTGGACTCCGCTCCTGGGATGATAAGCAGGCTCCATTTTAATTAAAGTATTTTAGTATTGGACTGGGACTCGGGAGATCTGAGTTCTAGTCCCCACTCAGCCATGAAGCTCACTGGGTGACTTTCAGTCAGTCACTGATTCTCAGCCTAACCTACCACACAGGGCTGTTGTGAGAATAAAATGGAGAGGAGGGGGTGGAGGATTATGTAAGCCGCCTTGGGTTCCTTGCTGGAAAAAAGGTGGGATATAAATATAATAAAAATAAATAAATAATATAATATAAAGTATTTTAAACACTCTTTTATGTCACTCACCATCTCTAGCAAGCATGGTCTTGGGCAGGGGGTGGGCAGAAGGTAGATTGGGATGTAATGGTAGATCTTTGGGTGATTTGCAGTAGGTCAATACAGGTTTCTGACTCTTTAACAGCGAAATGACTTCCCTCCCTCTCCCCACCAACATCTGTCTTTTGCACCTGGCTCCAGTTGGTGGATCTCAGGATTCTAGTAAAAAACAGTATACAGCTGCTAATCCACTGTATCTATTTTCAGTTTCATCGCAGAATTGAGATCCAAGTGCTACACGAGAAGTGTTTCCTTTCCTACTTTTCTGCTACATAACCGCTAGGTGGCACTGTGCTATAGTGGAATAGTGCAGATACACAAGAAGAAATTGCATTTGCTTTTGCTTTCACAATTAAATGTTGCATTTCCCCTGCTCTAAAATAACTTGCCAAAAGTGCTCTTTGACAGAAGTGAAACTGGAGGGTCATGATGTCATCGAAAGAACCCATAAACAACTGTGAGTAGGAAATGATGATTGCACAATAAATGCCTCATGTAGAAAAGCCCTCCATCCCCACAAGCCTGAAGTCTTCCCCCCACCCCACCCTGGTCTAGGGTTTAGCATAGTGTAGATGGCTGCAAGAAACTTTGATTCAAGAAACTTTGACTCTTAGGGCAGCTTCAGCCTTTACACAGCAGGTACGATTGCTACAGGGGCACCCATGTCACAACACAGCAACATGTCATGCATGGATGACACACCTGTATTTTTAAACCCTTGTGTTACATACTTCAGAGAGACTCCACTTAACTGGGAGGGCTCAGACACATGTGCACAGATTTTTAAAGAAACATGTATTATTTTTTTAAGAAAATGTATTATACCCCACCCTTCTACTGTAATCACAGCACTCAGGAAGCTTACAATAAAAATAATTACACAGAATCTACCTTCAAAATTGCAAAGACAACCAAACAAGAGACAATGAGAGCAGATAAAAACAGCTAAAAAAATTAACCAGAATCAGTTTGGTTTTGTATTGTTGTTTTTAAATCTTGTACACTGCCTTGAGAGGGTTCCACCCGAAAAGGCAGCCTAACATTTTTTGAAGTGTATCAATCCCTGTTGGAACAAAATTGTCTTAGTTGCGTGGTAGGAAGTCACAGCAGATGCGGCCAAATAAACCACCCTTGAGAAAGAGTTGTATCCATAGCTTTGGTGCAGCCACAGAGAAGGCCATCTCCTGCGTCCTGATCAATCATGCCTCTCCCGCTGTCAGGACATGGAGAAGAGCCTCCCGTCCATGTCTTAAAGTACATGTGGGCTCATATGGGTGGGGATGGTCCTTTAGGTAACCTGGACCCAAAAAATTTAGGCAGTGGTGTAGTGGTAAATTTGGAAGTACAGACACTCATCATGACAGTCTGCACAGCCACACCACCAAGGAGAGTCCAAAATGCAGGAAGCTCTGTTGTTGTTCTCTCTCTCTCTCTCTCTCTCTCTCTCTCTGTGTGTGTGTGTGTGTGTATGTGTGTGTGTGTGCACATGCATGTGTGTATAGACACACATACACACCAAAGAGCAGTCAAAGAATAGTGAGCCAGCAAAGGGCAGTATAGTGGTTAGCATGTTGGTGAGACCTGAGACTGCATGGGAAAGGGAAAGAGGGGGAAACAAGAGCATAAGATCATCAGCTCAATATTTTTCAGGAGTTTCTTTCCCCAGCATGAGGAAGGAAATCCATTTCCCCCAGGCTGCTGTGAGGATTGCAGCTGAGCTCCATGACAGCAGAGAAACTGGAGGGGCTGGCAGATGACATCAGAGTCCCTGCTAATAAAAAAAAAAGTCCCAGCGCTTCAACCCTGTGAGCCCTGCCTCCACTACACCAATGTATTCAGGGCTGTAAAAGTAATTACCACCTTGAACTGTGCCCAGAAAAGGTACACGCACGATGTGTTTGCTGCAAGAAACATTGGTATGACATTGGTGAACCCTCAATCATCATGTCTGCTGCTTCCCAAAGCATAAAGTTGTCCCTAGAAGCAAA
This sequence comes from Shinisaurus crocodilurus, assembly GCA_021292165.1. Lineage (NCBI taxonomy): Eukaryota > Metazoa > Chordata > Lepidosauria > Squamata > Shinisauridae > Shinisaurus > Shinisaurus crocodilurus. Next base: position 161,519,787 of record CM037880.1, read on the forward strand.
GGTCTCCCTGAGCGGCCTTAAGCAAGCCACTGACTCAGTTTTTCAGTTTCTTATCTGAACAATGAGAGCAATAATTGTTGTTCTGGCAACACCGAGATAAGGACTGGAAAGCACTTAAGAGCCCTATAAATGTTTAAAAATAATACTCTGTTTCTCACCACTCAGAGGCTCTCTGAGTCATGTACAAGTGACTAACTACATCACCATTAGGAGTAACCTTGTTTGGAAGAAGCCTACTGTACCAAGCGGCTACCATGCTAGCTTTGATAACAGTCCTAGTTCTCTCTTGGCAGTCTTGGCCCAGATTGCCCGGGAGGGAGGGAGAGAGGGGGTGGGGAACCCGGTTCGCATGATCGCAGGGTGGTTAATAAGCCAAGGTGGCTTGTTAACCAACCTGAGTGTGCCAGTCGCGTGCCGGGGGCGATTAGCATAATTACCCTCAGCAGGGCAGCTTGTCCTGTCATGCAAACCTGGTGAGGGTGGCATGTTGCCATGGTAAACAAGCCACTGCAGAAGCCTACAACAGCCCATGTGTTCTGGGTGGCTTCTTAACCACAGCAACAAGCCACCCTTGCTGGGTTTGCATGACACAACAAGCTGTGCTGCCGAGGGTAATCATGCTAATCTCCCTGGCATGCGACCGGCATGTGTGGTGGGGGAAATAAACCACCATGGCTCATTTCCCCAGCTGTGATCATGCAAACCAGGCCAGAGAGAGAGAGACCAGGTTTGCACAATCACAGAGGGAAAATAAGCCATGGTGGCTGGGATGGTTTACAATCCACCCTGAAAGACATGGCTTGTTCTAGGGTGATGGTGGTTTGTAAATCACCCCAGTCACCCACCCTCTCTGGGTTCAGATGTCACAACAACCCATGCCTGGCAAGGGTAATTATGTTAATTAGGTGGCTTGCAACCGACATGCGCAGGCTACTGTGGCTTATTTCCCCTCTGTGACCATGAGAACCCACCCAGAGAAAGAGAGAGAGAGAGAGAACTATTTCATTTACCACCTGCCACAGACAATATGCAGTGGCCATCCTATTACAAAATTGTACTCTCTTTTTTTGCTGAACTTTTAGCTTGTTTCAGCTCTTTCTGATCTGCTCCACAATCAGCACACATATTATGTTTCAGTGGTAGCAAATCAGATGTATGCTCTGACCTTTATTGTTCCTGAATTGAACCAATATTTCATGCCACCTTCCGTTACCTTATTCCTCATTGTCCCCTTCTACCTCCTCAGTCCACGGGAAAATGTGAGGGCAAACGCCACGGCTGATCACAGTTCCGCTGTGGACTAGTTCTGGCAGCTGTTTCTCATCTTCATAGCAGATATGAGGAATGGCTGTGGATTATTATTTTTAATGTTGAGGCTGTGTTCCCAGTATCATTAATTCAGGACAGAAAGGAATACATGGAGGTGGCGATTGGGGTTGTGTGCCCACTGACTCCCATTCCTTGCCTCTGTGCATGCAAGGTGTCATTTGAACAGGAGCCTATGCTAGGGTGGGCACAGTGCCCTGTTTGAAGAAGTGCCAGAGGACTGTCCTCTACTTGCAGGGACTGCCCAGTCCAAGCCCAGCTTAAAGATAAAGAACCATTGGAACTGGTGCCCACCCACAGTTACCACCTCAGCAGCAGGCTGAACAGGCAGGCACTCAAGTCATCCAGTCACAGCCTTCCACACTATGGCGAGATGTGCTATATTTCTATTTAAATTATAATAATGATTTCTAAATTTGCATCTATTCATATAAATCAACACATGCAAATATTATGCAGAGCACCATCCTCTTTTGTCCTCTTTTTCTGGTGATGCATTTCCTCTTCTTTGGCAATTCCTAAGTGGCTACCCTAATGCATATATAGCTGATTACACATGGGCTGCACCCTCTTGTTTTTCCAAAGTGCAGATCACACACAGGGAACCTACAGCTGATGCATGCAAGTCGGTTCCTGTGAGAATGAATTCACATCCATCCTTGAACGTATGGAGGTTGTGGGTGCAGCCAGCATGTCACTACTCCATCCATTCCACCCCATTCAGTTCATTCATTTTACCTTGAAAGACCGAACAGGGTTCTTAATGAGATCTAATGTATACACCTGCTATGAATGGCAATGCCTAAGAGTGTAAGAAAATAATTGCTGGGACTCGGGAGATCCGGGTTCAAATCCCTGCTCGGCCATGAAACTCACTGGGTGACCTTGGGCCAGTCACTGACCCTCAGCCTAACCTACCTCACAGGGTTGTTGTGAGGGTAAAATGGAGAGGAGGAGGAGGATTATGTAAGCCACCTTGGGTTCCTTGCAGGAAAAAAGGTGGGGTATAAATATAATAAATAAATAAATAATAAATAAATACTAATGCATTTTCTCATGTCACGATGAAAGCATAACATACTGCAAGGCGCAGTGCTAGTTATTATATTACATCCTGTAATCAGAAACAAATGCATTATATGATGTGATTTGATGCTGCTGCATGAGAAATCTGGAACAGGGAAACATGAATGACTGTGACCCAGACCATGGCATTATATGTTAACTGGGTCTTACAGTCTTTGGCCACTAGAGGTTGTTCAATGAAAAGTAATGACTTTGATACTTGGCCCAGAAAATGCAATTTCAGTTCTTGGAAAGGAGAGAAATCCATCTGTCCCACTGCGGAATCCATGCTGTGTAAATTATCTCCTGGTCCACTGAACAGACTGTTGGCTGTAGTCCTGAAAGACCTGGTCCTGCTCAACTATGAGCTAACTGGGAAGCCTTTGGTGTATCCCTTTTTCTCAGCACTTCCCTATTTGTTTAATGGGGGAAATAGTGGCTTATATCAGACGGCCTGGTCTAATAATCCTGCCCTGCTTGCAAGGCTACCACCATTTTTTAAAGTCTCAAACTCTATGTTGGGAGGCTGCTCTGTTATCAGTTATACTTGATAAGTAGATGCGTTATCAGTTACCTGGTCCTGGTTCTTCCCCATTTCCCTCCTGCCTACACCAAATAGCTAATTGTTGCCTATCCTATACACATCTACTAAGCAGTAAGTCCTATTTAGTTCAATGGGGCTTAGTCCCAAATAAGTGGATATAGGATTGCAGCCTTAAAGGCACATACATGTATTGAGCTGCAGTTCCTACCTGGGAATAAGCCCCACTGAAGAGCTATAAACCTTCAGGAACTGTTCAGATTCCCTGGCTAGGGAGCAATCTGTTTTTCACATGAAGTGTATGCCAAGCAGAACATTTATTATTTTACTCATATGTCTACTCTAATGTGTAAAATGTGCACATGTGGTGATTAATTTCTAGAATGAGAGATGTCCATGTTTGTCGGTCTGCAAGTCAAACACTCTGTGCCAAGAATGCCCGGCTCCCTAATTCCCAGTGGTCAGAGACTGTTTTGGTTTGCCTGCTTAGTACTGAGGAAAATGTATTCTGTACAGACTCAAAGCACTCGTATCTTTTATTAGTATTTCAGAGGTTCTACACCTACAGTGAAGAAACACTGCATTTTCACCAGTTTGTTTATGTTTTATGTTTAAATACTTTGTTTGACATCTGTGAGGCTATAATGTATCATGAGTGGGCCAGAGGCTTTGTTGCTGCATATAGAGCCTTAAACAGTATTTATTTATTTCAGAGAATTTCCATTTCTTTTTTTTCCCTTTCTTTCTTTCTTTCTTTCTTTCTTTAAAAAAAATCCCAAGGCGGGTTACAATATTAAAATCATGATAAAATGCAATAAAACCAATCATTAAAACAACAAAACAATGATAAAAACAATAGCATCTCATTAAAATAACCAGGGGTGGCTGACAATGCTAGCGGTCAGGGAGATGCCTGGGCAAACAAGTGTGTCTTCATTTGTCACACTAGCAGCCTGCCTGATCTCAATGGGGAGATCATTCCACATGGTGGGTGCCCCAACTGAGAAGACCCTCCTCCATACCATGACCAAATGAACCTCAGTACACCATGGTATGAGAAGGCAGTTTTGGTTGCCTTGGTTATGGTGGCTTACGAAGGGAGGCTTCGGGCTATTTAAAATGTCTAGGGAGAGAAGTTTGATTTGATTGGTCAGGTGGGTCACCAAAGAGAATTGGCAGTTAGAAGTTCCATAAGGAAACAGGATATTGGTCAGGAAATTTAAAAAGGGTCAGAGAAAAGTCCATTAGAGATGAGCCCTATTCAGGTGTTATAAATCTGAATAGGTGAGACACCTGAGGAGAGAGAATGTGCTAGCCCTGCTCTCCTCCCACATTTCTGTTGCCTGATACTCATGGAGGGCAACACTGTGAAGAGAAGAGTCTCCTGTATCCGTGGAGGCCATCCATGTGATTTTGAATCTGACTTTTTAAATGCTATTCCTGGTTGTGATGTTGGCTGGGGTGGAGATTAGGGGAATTGGATCATACACAGTAACTAATCTAGGCCTCTGGCCTACTCACTCAGACACATTATAGTCTCACAGAGGTTAAATATTTTAAATAAAATACTTTATTTAAACATAACAAAACATAAGCAAACAGGTGACGATACAGTGTTTCTTCACAAAGCCCTAGCATCAAAAGCAAGTCTTCTGCTTCGACACACATTAAGTCCTGATGCATGTACACTCGCATGAATATGCACAGAATTGGGGAGGCAGAGTCCCCATGTCCTACCATTCCAAAAAGAAGAATTAGCTGCCAACTAGATGCAGAAACTGTCTTACCCATAGATTATCCTAGGGGGAAAAAGTCTAGTGATTAACAAACTCCACCAAGTTTCACAAAAGTGTGGAATTATTCTGCATGATAAGCTTTTGTGTTTGTTTCCGGCCATAGTCCAAACATTAGAACAAAAGGCTTCCTAATGCAGTCAAGAGTCCGTAATGCAACACAATGGGTCGTTTCTGGTTCACTTTCTTTCTTGCATTTCACCGCATGGCTCCAAAGGCCTCAGCTCTGCCCCACTTGCTTACACTGCCAGTAAGTAAAGAAATCTTGAAAAGGTGTCAGGGTGTGACAGTCTCGCTCAGGTAAGTTATGACTGTGTCATTTATTACGTTTCAGATATGAGTTTTATTCTCTCAGTGACCTTCAGTGATGGATTTGATAATAATAACTTTGCAATGTGTTAATTATTAACAGGGGGAGGGAAACCTGTTCAAACACAGACCACTGGAACATTAATTTTTATAAAAGGTTTTTGAAACCAACATGTCACTTAGAGTCATGTTGTAATAGTTATGCTCACAGTAGCAGCTGCCCCCAACCCCATGAATCTCATTTTTCAAGGATTAGAACTGGTCTGATGAAATCCGATACATGTTTAGACAGAAAAAGTCCTACAACTCCCAGCATTCCCCAACCAGCATAGCTAGCTGGGGAATGCTGGGAGTTGTGGGACTTTTTTCTGTCTAAACATGATTAGGATTGTGCCCTTAGTGGTTGTGCCTGTCTAATAAATGATACAGCAGATCTGGTCCTACACAGGTGTTTAGAGACCTTTAGCTCATCTGGAGTTCATGATAGCTTGTTGTTTCTCAGGTTCTTCCAATCAAAGCAATTGGGTAAGCTCTGAGCATTTATCGGGGCCTGCAGAGGAATTTTTTTAATTATTGTATCCATTCAATGGCAGCTTCACTGCAATCAATGGTAATTGTTTTCGAGTAATGTATTTAGGACACAGGGCTCTGAACTGCATCCTTTGCTTTCAGTGTCATCAGATCTGTGTGAATTGCTCTGCAGTTGTGTTGATGCTCCTAAAGTTGCCTAAACTTTAGGCAATCTGGTGTTCACCATATCTTTGGACAACAACTTCCTATAGCCCCTGACCATTGACCATGCTGGCTGAGGCTGATGGGAGATGTCATCCAAAACATCTTGAGGGTGCCTAACCCTAGTTTAGGTAGTACCGGGCAATCCCACGAGTCAAATACAAGCCATGATGGATGCTATTTCTTGATCAAATGCTCTGTTCCTTTCATAGCTCCTTAGTAAACACAACTCAAGCAGGATAGTTGAAATATATAGACAGAGAGCCCATGTGGTGTAGTGGTTAGAATGTTGGACTAGGATGACCTGGGTTCCAGTCCCCACTCAGCCATGAAGGTCACTGGGTGACCGTGGGCCAGTCACTGACTCTCAGCTTGACCTACCGCACAGGGTTGTTGTCAGGATAAAATGGAGAGGAGGAGAACCATGTACTGCCTTGGATTTCTTGCAAGAGGGAAAAGGGTGAGATATAAATGTAATGACAGATAGATAATGATAGAGATGCTTTCATTTGCCCAAATACAGCAGTATACATTGTCTAGGTGGCTTGTAACCCAGCAATGTACTTCAGAACGCATAGGAAGCCATTAACTGGGCATGTGCCAAGATTGTCCCTTGTTTTTATTTACAGCGCCATTAATTTCTAGGTTTTAAGGAGCCATCGTTTCTGATGTCACTGTATAAACACAAGCATGGTTGTGGGGTTTGTGGGTGGAGATGAAAAGACATGTTGCTCTCTAGAGAGGAGGGGGGGGAAGGAGGGAGGAAAAATGTAGTACAGATAAAGAAACATAATGGAATTGTCAATAAAGTCACAAAGTAGGGGCCACATACATGCTGCCTCCCTGCAAATAGCTTGGGAAAACAGTCAGCCGCCCTTGCCTAATTCCCCTGATTAAAACTGCATTAGCTTGTAGGTGTCAGGGACACGCAGCTGTTTTCAAGGAAACTCTGGCTCCAAGAGGTCCTTCCTTGTAGGGCAACAGGCGGCTCTATCTTGAGGTAAATGTCAGGGAGACGCACAGCTTGCCGACGTTTGTCCTCTCCCTGACAGGCCCTGGCCAATGTCCTGCTGCTGAGGGTCGTGGTAATTTACGTTCGCTCTGTGTACATTAACTTATCTACAGTGGAGCTGGCTGGCTCGTTCAGTCAGCCTGTCTCCTCTGCAGCCTGTGAGACTTTCCTGACTGTGGGACGAAAAGTGGGGAAGAACTGGCCGCTCCGCTCCTGCCAAGTTCCTGCACCATGCGAACAACAACAACAAACAGCGCCAAGGAGCCAAGCCGCCTCGCTCTGAGCCGCCGCCGCAGCAGACATCGCTGCGAGCTACGCTGTGAATCAAGCGCGGCACTTTGCCTGGCCTTACTGCATGTTCCTTCCTCCCCCCCCCCCCCGGGGGACAGAGGGAAGGAAAAGGGAAGGCAGCTGAAACGAGATACAGAGCCCCGCTCCAGGCTTCATTTTTATTCCTTATATACCGTGACAGCTAGAATGGGCATTCATTTGCAGCCTCCCACGTTTTTGCTCTGCTCTGATTAAGCAGGCTAATTGGTGCGATATATTAACGACACATGTGGTGGCAAGCAGGATAGGCTTCATACATAATCTGGATTAATGGTGCCATGGGCTCCTTGTGGGCATTGCCCAGAAATGCGCTGCTACAACTAAGTGGTGCCGCTAGGTCATTTTAGACCCTGGATGTAATGGCTTTTTTGGGGGGTGGGGGGCTTCAGTATTACTTCAGTTGTGAAGCACACAGCTAACATTTCTCTTCTGCAACCACCTCCACACTCTCCAACTGCCCTTTCATGCTTTAAAACTGCTCCAGGATATGTTAGAACAGGGTAGAGCCAGTGTGGTTACATAGAGATGAGAGTGTTGGACTAGGACTCAGCAGGAGATCGGGGTTCTAGTCCCCACTCAGCCATGAAGCACACTGAGTGACTTTGGGCCAGTCACAGACTCTCAGCCTAACCTACCTCATAGGGTTGTTGTGAGGATAAGATGGAGAGGAGGATTATGGAAGCCACCTTTGGTTCTTTGCAGGAAAAAAGGCGGGATATAAATATAATAAATAAATAAAAATAAATAACAATAAAACCATTTGCCAACCCTTTTTAAAATAATAATAATAATAATAATAATAATAATAATAATAATAATAATACTCTGAGCATGTTCAGTTTTGCATTTTGAACTCCTGCAAATCATAGCACCATCATGACTGCAGGAATAAAATGGAGTTTGCTTCTGCTGCCCTGATGCCCTCATCACCTGCTGCTCTCTGGGTGGTTACTTGGGGGGTGGTAGGCTGTGGGGCCCTGGACTTTGGTCGCAAGGTCCAGCCCTAGCTGCACCATGGCAACTAATTGAACTCATTGGTTTAACTAATTGAGCTTTGCTAATCCACCCAATTTCAATGTGTCTCAACAGTTCTTTTGCTCATTGGGTTCAGTGCAAAGTAATGTTTGGGACTCACAGGATTACATTTCAGCATGATCCCATGAGCACATGTCAAAAAATGATCCGCTGTTGTGAGTTCATATGCATGGGAAAGTTATGGTAGAGTTGATTATCTACTCAGGCTATAACAAAGCCAGTATGGTGCAAGGGGCTAGTAACTTGGGTTTGGTTCAAATCCCTGCTTAGCTTATGCCACTCTGAGCTCCTTGGAAGGACACCGATAAAACCAATTGCAACGGAGAAATAGCTGCAAGTTTATATCCCAAGCAGAAAAAGTAGCACTAAGAAACGGAAGAGGAAATGCTGCATTTAACTTAAACTTAAAATCAGGTTTTGTTGCTTGAGAACTGCATATTAAGGGATATTAGTAGTTGTAGTAGTAGTAGTATTTGAGCCATCGATCTGGAGGTAATTTTACATACTTTCTGGGAATATTCAGCACCTTGAAAAATCTAATGAGTTTTCAAATATTGACATTTTGGAAACTTTTCTTGATGTTCTTGAATGTGAAAAGCAGACTTCACAAATAAAATGGATAATGCTATAGTACACTGGAGAAATTTTCCATAGAAGCATGAATGAGGCATGATTTATGACTGGCTCTAGTGAGCCATGAATAGCCCTTGATTATTCCAATTCATACATGGTATTTGGTGGCGCTACTACCTAGCCTGTAGCACAACACATGTGTAACAACACATTCTTAGTATCTTGCTTAATTTTACAGTGGCAGTTCCCTACTAAATCAAGAATTCAAGACAGGATTATCACACAGAATGAAGTCTCCTATGTGCAATGATTCAGTGGGAACTGGTAGATTTGTACCAAAGTTACCTTCAAACCATCCAATAGGAACTGGACTTCACTCAAGACAATCCATCATAGAAAAATGTATGGTAGGCAACCTGGTGCTACCAGATTCTCTGGACTACAACTCCCATCAGCCCCAGCCAGCCTGGTCAATGGTCAGAGATTATGGGAGTTGTAGTCCAAAACATTTGGAGGGTACTGGGTTGCCTACCCCTGCCATCTGTTCCTAACAAGAATTGATATCCTGTTGACTCTAACGTATCCACTGGTATCATTTAAAATTATTTATTATTTATTTCATAGATTTATTCACCACCCATCAGCCAAAAGGCTCCCTGGGTAGTTTACAAAACAAAGTAACACTAAAACAAAGACATCAACAATAATAATATAAAAACACAAACATATTAAAATGTAACATGATAAAAGTAATATGAGAAGTAAAGCGTAGTCCAAAGATTGTCAGTGTGCAAGAGGAAACACAGGATCTTCTCATAATCAAGCCTATTTTTCCTGTGTTTATTTCTAGATATTTATTTTAGGAATTCTTTAGATATAAGTGACAGATGCAACATGGGGCTCTACAAAGACAATCTTGCTAGACAGATTTTATACTATATACTGTTAGTCCAATGTAATGCAAACCATTAATTTTTGACTGGATTGCACAGGTCACATTTTGGAAGCTCATGGAAAATGGGTAGGTGTACTTTTCTCGGATCTTCTGATGTGATAAAATGGTAGCTGGCAAGGAGGCAATATATGTACTTGGCAACGCTACAATATTGCTTCTCTGGATAACATAACACGTTCTCTTATCATTTTCTTTTCTGATCAGGCTGGATCATCACATGGGCAGCAGCATTTGCAATGACAATAGAAGCATTCCATACCAGTACAGAATGGTATGCATCAGGATGTATGTATGTTATTAGATTGGGTAAAACAAAGCACTCAGTTTTATAAACCTAAATGGAAAAAGGACTTAGCAATCAAGAAGATATATGGCTATAAACCCAGGCCTTGCCTTGTTAGTAAAGTCTATTTAGTAGCATAGGTTTCCTCAAAAAATTAGCTACTTTTATGAAAGAGTGAAAATTAACTATTTGAAAGGATATAATCGCACTGGAAATGTGAACATACCCATGAACTGCTTAGAGATAATACGGTAAGCAGTACATAAATCTATTGAATTAATAAATAATTTTTAAAACCCAAAATTTTGGACACTTATACGTATATGTTGAAAATGAAACAAATGACAGATTATGAAGTAAACGGTTTTAAGTTTAGAGAGTGGCTTTTGTAACAAAAATTGTCATCTCTACATTGCAAAATCTTATTTATTTATTATTACAGTTCATTAGTTATATAGTACCTGCTTTACAGAGTAAGATATTAACATGTTATTATGGTTTTAAAGGTTGTTTTTAACATAGTGTTTTACTATGTTTTAATTGTTTTATGTGAAGGATCAGCAACCGGATCCTTTGCGTGAGTTCGGCAACTCTAGGGTTAACCGGCAGAGCAATACAGCTCGTGTCGGCTCGCAGTACAATAGGAAAAACCACAAGCCTTTGTATGCCCAAATAAGGCTCTTTATTTGTTTATACAATGATTAGATCGGAACTACCAGTCTTCTAAGAATACGTTTACAGTCAACACAACCTTAGTTGACTCGCGTCTTACCCAATGAGCGGGCTCCGTGGCTAGCAGGTTACATTCAGGTCACTCTCCTTACATCAAAGACAATACTCTAGTCAGTTTCAGCCCAGCTCCCGATCGGCGCTTCCTAGCGGAGAACGGAGTGCCTGGGCGGCTGTTGCTTAGGAGGATCTGGCCCCGTGGTTCCCAACAACCCGAACCGGGACGGGAGAGGGGTTTTCTACCCCGGATTCCCCGCTCTCCCCCCGCCCCCTAGGTCAGGTGGGGGCTTATGCCTGCCCCTTCGTGTAGATAGGCTTATTCCTGCCCGGGAAGAAGGTGACGTAGGGAAACCTTTGCAGCTCTTCGAGGCTGCCCTGTGTGCTGATGGTCCTTGATGGCCCTTCCTGGACGTTTGTGGATCTCTGCCGAGGTCTTCCTTTGTTGGGGCTGATGACTTGTCTGGCTACTCCCTGGTGACCTCATCCCTCCTCCCCTGGCCCCCTCCTTTGGGGAAAGATGTGTGTGCGTGTGTGTACTGAGTTTTGGGCTTTCTCCACACCCTCCCATTTGGGGAAAGATGGCATTGGGGTCCACCACCCCAATCCCTATCTAACTGTCTCCTACTGAGAAAGCCCGGGACAACCCATCTGCCACGATGTTGTCCTTACCCTTGATGTGTTCTACTGAAAAATCAAAATCTTGCAGGGCTAAACTCCACCGCAAGAGCTTCTGGTTGGACCCCTTCACCCTATCCAGCCAGCACAAGGGGGAATGGTCGGTCTGCAGTCGGAACCGGCGGCCCCACAGATAGGGGCGAAGCTTGGTCACTGCCCACACTATTGCTAGGCACTCTTTCTCGACAGTGGCCAAGTTCTGCTCCCGAGGCAAAAGTTTTTTACTTAAAAAGGCAACCGGGCACAGCCCCTGCTCTGGTCGTTCCTGCAGCAAGACGGCTCCCATCCCCGCTTCCAAGGCATCCATCTGCAGAACAAAAGGGGCTCCAAAGTCTGGGGCTTGCAACACAGGGGCTGCCATCAGGCAGGCTTTCAGTCCCTCAAACGCTGCCTGGCAAGCGGCTGACCATTGGACCTTAACGGGTTGCCGCTTCTTGCACAAGTCAGTCAGGGGGGCGGCTAGCTGGCTAAAATGGGGCACGAACTTACGATAATAGCCAGCCAGCCCTAAAAAAGCTTGGACCTGCTTTTTCGTCTGGGGTTGGGGCCAGGTGCGCACTGATTCTATTTTGGCTTCTAGGGGCTTGACACTACCTCCCCCTACCTTGTGTCCCAGATACTCCACCTCCCCCCTCCCAACCTGGCATTTCTTTGCCTTTACCGTCAACCCAGCACCCTGAATCCTTTGAAACACCTGGCGGACATGTTGCAAATGCTGCTCCCAGGTGGAACTGAAAATGGCGATGTCGTCCAGATACGCGCAGGCGAACTCCCCCAGCCCATTTAGCATTCCGTTTACCAACCTCTGGAAGGTAGCCGGACCATTGCGGACCCCAAACGGGAGGGTGGTGAATTGGAACAACCCCAGGTGGGTCACAAAAGCAGACTTCAAGGCAGCATCCGAATCGAGCGGGACCTGCCAATACCCCTTTGTCAGATCCAGGGTGGTGATGTACTTGGCCCCCCCAAGCCTCTCCAGCAGCACATCCATGTTGGGAATGGGGTAGGGGTCCGGGACGGTCACCTTGTTTATTTTCCGGTAGTCTACGCAGAACCGGACACCCCCATCCTTTTTGGCTACTAACACGATCGGGGAGGACCAGGGGCTCGAGCTGGGCACAATGACTCCCAAGTCCAGCATGGCTTGGACCTCCTCGGCCACGACTTGGGCATGGGGCCCCACCGCCCGGTAGGGTAGGGATTGTATGGGGGGGCTATCCCCTGTGTCAATGGTGTGTTGTGTGAGTGTGGTGCATCCCGGTCGGTCTGAGAACATGGGCTGAAATTCTTCCAAGACCTGGGTGATCTGTTGCCGCTGCTGTTCGGACAGGGAGGGGGACAGTTTGATCTCCTCCATTCCTCCCCCTTCCCCCCACTCGGCCAACAACCCCCCATCAGGGTCCCCCGGTTCCACACACTCTTGTACTCCCCCCACCTTCGTTACGCGTTCTACATACAGTTTCAGCATATTTACATGGAAAACCTTCTGCCTCCCCGGCTGCCCCGGGAAAGCCACTTGATAATTCACCTCCCCCGACCTTCCAATGACGGTCCCTGGGCCCTCCCACTTCAAGCACAATTTGTCCGTCTTTTGGGGGCGCAGTACCAACACCTGGTCCCCCACTTCGAAAGTCCGTGGCACAGCCGTCCGGTTGTACCACGCGCTCTGCCGCTGCTGGGCTGTTTCGAGATGCTGCTGCGCCGTCTCCCTCACCTCTCGAAGGACAGTCTGGAGGTGTTGCATGAACGTATGCACAGGCACAGGAGGCTTTTGCGGCAACCCCCTCCCATTCTGCCCGCAACAGAGCCAAAGGTCCCCGGAGCTCCCTCCCAAACATCAGTTCGTTGGGGGAGAATCCCAGGCTTTCTTGGGGGGAGTCCCGGTAGGCAAACAACAAGTAGGGGAGGGCTTGATCCCAAGTCCCAGGGTGCTTCGCCGCATATGCCCTGATCATCTTTTCAAGAGTCTGGTTGAAACGCTCCACCAACCCATTGGTCTCGTGGTGGTATGGCACCGAAGTCAGGTGCTCCACCCCCCCCAGTTCCCACATTTTTTTAAACAGTTTGGACACGAAGCCCGTGCCGCAGTCCGAAACCACCGTGTGGGGCATTCCTAGGTGGGCGAAAAGAGAGAGGAGAGTCTTAGCCAGGCTGGTGGCGGAGATGGAGGCTAGAGCAAAAGCCTCTGCATAACGGGTGGCAAAGTCAACCACAGTCAAGATAAACTTCTTCCCCGTCTTGGTGGGGGGATTCAAGGGTCCCACGATATCCATCCCTATTCTTTCAAAGGGGATGCCCACAATGGGTAGGGGTTGCAGGGGGGCTTTAGGATGGTCCCGGTTATGCCCCACCCGCTGGCAGACATCGCAGGACCGGCAATATTCTTGCACCTCATTTGCCACCATGGGCCAGTAGAACCCCTCTGTCACCCTAACCAGGGTCCGTTTCTGTCCCAAGTGCCCTCCCCACGCCACATCGTGGGCCAGCTGTAGTACAGCCTGGCGGTACCTCGCAGGCACAACTAATTGTCTCTTCTTTGGTTGGGGACCCGGTCCCGTCCTTGGGCAGAATTCTCTGTAGAGGGCTCCTGCCTCCCACAAAAAGCTGTTCTGACTGGTCCCCTACCCCGGGCCCTTGACTGGCCCGATCCCGACATCCCTGGAGGGATGGGTCGCTCTGCTGCTCCTCTTGAAACGCCTTCTGAGTCCCAAAATCACGGGCCATTGGTGCGAACCCCCCGGGGTCTTCTTCCCTCCCCACAACTGTGGGGAGCGGCAGGGGACGGCTGGCTGCCGCTGCCGGGGTCGCTTTACCGCGACCGGGAGGCGGGCCCGGGGACCTGGGAGGCTGCGGGTCAGGGGCTTGTTTGGCCCGACGCCGGGTCACCACTCCCACCTTGACCTGGGCAGCCCGGAACGCAACGTCGTTCCCAATGATGATTCCCCATTCTTGTTGGCCATGCACTATAACGTCCATCTCCCCTTCCCACCCCCTGTACTTGACCCAGACCCGGGCGAGGGGAACGGCTATGTTGGGAGAGTTATAGGGCTTTATGGCACAGGTGCGCCCCTTTAGCAACTGTCTCTTCTTTACCTTACTTCGAGGTAAAGCAGTGATGTCCGCCCCAGTGTCCCTATACCCCACCTGGGAAACATTGTTTACAGAGATGGACTCACAGAATTTGTCTTGGCTCCACCGCAGCTGCTCCGGTGAGGCAATGCGCATCAATGATGCTTGCGAGATGGCCCCCAGCGAATGCTGTCCTCCGCTCCTCAGGGACCGCGCCGCATCTTCACCGTCTCCCTCGAGGGACGAGCTGGACTGTTGATCCTCCTCGTGCTCCTCCGGTTCGCGGGACTCAGGAGCAAGCATCCTCCCCACCTTGCCCGGCGATGTCTTGGCGTGGCGGTTCTTTGCGATCAGTTTGGGGCAGCTCCTCTTGAGGTGCCCCGGTTCTTTACAATAGAAACATCCACTGGTGCCGGGGTTTTCTTTGGGCTTGCCTAGGGCTCCCTCCCGAGGTTTGGGGTTGCCCTTCTCCACACTTCCCTTAGCCCCGCCATGACTGAGGTTACCCCCCTTGGGTCCTTTGGGCTGCCGATACAGTCCCATTTGGTCGGCCAACTTGCCCATTTCCCTACAGTTTGGGGGGTCCCGATCCCTCACCGCCGTGGCTAGGTCCTCAGGGATAGTGGCACAAAATTGTTCCTGGATCAGGAGCTCCCGCACCTCCGCCAAAGTGGTCTTCCCGGTGGCCCCGATCCATGCGTCCCACACCTGCCCCAGGTGCGCCATCCAGGAGGCATACGTGTCCCCTGGGGTAGGCTGCCCGTAACGAAATTTACGGCGACAATGCTCAGCGGTGAGGGCAAACCTCTCTCTCACCGCTTCTTTGAACGCCCCATAGTCCAAGGGAGCAGTTTGGGTGTGGATACCCAGGAGATCAGCCAGTTCCCCGCTGACCTGAGTCCTCAGGGCAGACATCCTTAAGTTGTCCGGCACCTTCTGCTCTAGGCAGGCAGCCTCGAACAGGGTGAAAAAGATCAGTACATCCTGTCCCGACTGGTAGGTGGGGAATTGCTTCCTGTCCCATTTGGGGGTTGTGGTGCCCCCACCCTGGGGTGCAGGGGTTCCCCCTTGTCCGGTGCCCCTGGTCAGTCTGGCCAACTCCAGCTGCATCTGTAACATTTCTTGTTGATGCTGCATCAACTCCCTGGCTTGTTGCCAATTGAGTTGGGGAAAGAGGGCATCCAACCCTCCTCCCCCCATGGCTCCGCCAGCAACCCTTCTGCCGAGGTCTTCCTCCGCCTCTGGGTCCCTTAACTCGTTTCTCCTGCCGCTACTGGTAAGGCTGGGGCTACCCCACTGCTTGGGTTCCTGCCCTCCTAACAATGGTGAGGGGGCTTCCCCCCCTTCCTGCCTTGCCGTCTTCGGCCGCACCACCCACTCCATTGTGGAGGTCTGGGTTGGGGTTTCTGGGCTGCTCACTAGCTCCACCTGCTCTTGGCTCAGACTATTCATTTTTCCTTGCTCTGAGCGCTCCCCAGCAATCTACTAGCCTGCCCGAAGTCCTGTTAGTTCCGACTGTCAAATGTGGTTTCCAATTGTCCCGTCGCCTGCCACCATGTGAAGGATCAGCAACCGGATCCTTTGCGTGAGTTCGGCAACTCTAGGGTTAACCGGCAGAGCAATACAGCTCGTGTGGGCTCGCAGTACAATAGGAAAAACCACAAGCCTTTGTATGCCCAAATAAGGCTCTTTATTTGTTTATACAATGATTAGATCGGAACTACCAGTCTTCTAAGAATACGTTTACAGTCAACACAACCTTAGTTGACTCGCGTCTTACCCAATGAGCGGGCTCCGTGGCTAGCAGGTTACATTCAGGTCACTCTCCTTACATCAAAGACAATACTCTAGTCAGTTTCAGCCCAGCTCCCGATCGGCGCTTCCTAGCGGAGAACGGAGTGCCTGGGCGGCTGTTGCTTAGGAGGATCTGGCCCCGTGGTTCCCAACAACCCGAACCGGGACGGGAGAGGGGTTTTCTACCCCGGATTCCCCGCTCTCCCCCCGCCCCCTAGGTCAGGTGGGGGCTTATGCCTGCCCCTTCGTGTAGATAGGCTTATTCCTGCCCGGGAAGAAGGTGACGTAGGGAAACCTTTGCAGCTCTTCGAGGCTGCCCTGTGTGCTGATGGTCCTTGATGGCCCTTCCTGGACGTTTGTGGATCTCTGCCGAGGTCTTCCTTTGTTGGGGCTGATGACTTGTCTGGCTACTCCCTGGTGACCTCATCCCTCCTCCCCAGGCCCCCTCCTTTGGGGAAAGATGTGTGTGCGTGTGTGTACTGAGTTTTGGGCTTTCTCCACATTTTATCTTTTGAATTTTTGGTAAATTGCCTTGGTTGGCTTCAGAAAGGTAGTATAGAAATACCATAAATAAATTGTGCCTTATGCCTTGTCTGATTTTGCTTTCTCTGTGTGGTAGTTATGTATGTGCCACATGTATTAATATAGGATTACTTACAAGGTATGTTTCGCACAGTGCTAGAGCAAAATATCAAAGCACCCAGTTGGTAACGATAATGACGAAGAAGACTGCATAATAAATGAGAACATAACTAATAGCTTTAGAAGCATGCTTAGGTAAACCCTCGCAAATGGGGGATCTGTTAGGACCTAACCTGTTCTTTATCACCAATGTTTCACTATCAAGGTTTTTAAAATTGAGGAATGTCCATAAGCCTGTTATGGCATTAATCATACTAAACAAGTCATGTGAGCCACAACCAATGGAATTCAATTGCAGCAATCAGGGGAAAGGTTGGCTCAAACAGAAGCAAAAGAGTTTTATCAGCAAAATGAACATGGTTTGTGCTGGGTAAAAAGCAGAGATAATACATTTCACAAAATGTATCAGAATTATGAGCAATTTACAAGAGAAGACCAAACATTTTGTGATGACAATTCATGAGCAAAAGCTGCTAAATATAAGACCAAATAAAGAAGAAAATGAGCATATTCTGAAAATTCCAAGTTCCTCACATTTTTCAGAGCAATCTACAGACAAAACAAGAAGTGGAGAGCTAAAAATGTGATGGCTCATTTTGCTAGACAATCTTGGAGTACACAGTACTAATTTTAAGCTGCAATGGTTTGACTTTATGTTTCCATCATAAAAACATTGCTTGAAATATAACGGCCTAGGTCCAGCCTCCTTTAGGAAGCTTCTCCACCCACGTAAGCCCTCAAGTTACCAGAGGTCAGTCTGAACAGCTTTTCTCTGGAGCCCTGAGAGAGGTGTCATCTAGTGCGGTTAGAAGTATGTAGGGAACAATGGTACGTGTTATATTTAGTTCCCACTGTTATGCTATTGTGTTAATTAAACTGGAACCTTGTGACATACACTGGGCGCCCATCAGCAAGGTCCAAGCCATGATTTTGGGACTCATTGGCTTGGAATGCAAGTTATTTCCAAGTATGTGTAATGGCTAAAAATGTAGCTTGGCAGAAACTTCTGGTCCCGCACATATATTTGTGCTGAATAAGCTGATTTTGTTTTGCTTTGCCTTCTTTCTTTCTTCTTTTTTTAATGATCTGATGTTTCAGCTAGAGAGGGAATTGAGTTATGAAGTTCAGAACAGGAATGGATGGGGGAGATGTTTCCTGTCTTGGGGAAACCTGACATTTTTCATTTTGAGGGGGATGAAAAGTTACAGTTTCAGGATTTCCCTGTGAAACAGATGCACCCAAGAGAAGGGAACCAGGGATGGCCCGACATTTTGCAGCCTGAGACAAAGAACAAGATGGTGCCCACTCCCATTCTGTATACAAAGGCAGACTGGACTGGCAAATGAAGCTGTTTTCCACACTGACAGTGGGATAGCATCTTCCACTGCACCTGAAAGCAGCAGGCTAACTTAGGGGGTGCAGAGCTGCATGGCACACAGGTCTCTCCTCCAACACCTTGTTGCCACCTCCCAGCATCTGCCTCCTGAGGTAACTGTTCACTCAGCCTAATGGTAGGGCCGTTCCTGAAGGGAACTGCCCTGTCTCCATAATATAATTAGGCTCATCAGTGAAAAGCAGGCCACAAACTACTGATTTTCTAACTTTCTTCCACTGAAGCCAATACCCATCTGTATAAGAAGTTGGGCTCTCCCTCACTGGAGGTCTTCAAGCAGAGGCTGGACAACCTACAAGGCCATCTCCAACTCTATGATAATAGGACAAAGGGGAGGCTAGTTTCTCAAACTCCACCCTCCACCTGCTCCTCACCTGGACAGTTTGCAACTCCTCTTGACACCAGGAAATGTGTGCAAGTCTTTGGGCTGCTCCAAACAAATGGAAAGTCCCCCACAGCAACTTTTCTGAGGGGCAGAATCTTGGGAGATCAGTCACGAATCTTCCACACGACATGTAGTTTGCCCCTCAATCAACAGACACAAATATAAACGGATGATTCAGAATAGTCAACCCAGCTTCGAAACAAGACCAGAACTGGATTGTATCAATCAGGCTAGAAAACAAATCATCCTTCAAGATGGCATCAGTCTCTTTCACCATGATGATGATCAAAATAATACATTATTAATATATAATTGGACTTTTCTATATGAGGCATTTGTTGTGTGCTCTTCATTCCCTACTCACAATTGTTTATGGGTTCTTTAGGCAACGTCATAACCCGCCAGTTTCACTTGTGTGTCTAAACAGCACTTTCAGTGAGTTTTTTTAGAGCAGGGAAAATGTGGCATTTAACTGTGAAAGCAAAAGAGAGCACAATTTTTCTTGTGTATTCGCACTATTCCACAGTGCCATGTAGAGGTTATGTAGTGGAGAAGCAGGAAAGAAAATGCTCCTCGTGTAGTGCTTGGATCTCAGATCTGCAATGAAACCAAAAGTAGATGCAACGGATTAACAGCCTCGTGTAGAAAAGTCCATCATCTCTCTGCTTTACCTTACAATTTCACCATTTCTGCCACTAATGTCCGCTAGATGTCTGATAGCGTATAATTTGTTATATACAGTAATACCTTGGATTGTAAGTAACTTGGTTTGAGAGCGTTTTGCAAGACAAGCAAATTTTTAAATATTTATTTAATTTTTTTTTACTTGATATACAAGTGACGTCTTGCAATACAAGTACTATAGTACGGCTTAAATTAAAAATCTTTGTACAATTTTTTTGGGAGGGATTTCATTTTGATATAAGAGTGTTTTGAAATACAAGCACGTTTCCGGTACGAATTATGCTCTCAATCCAAGGCATGACTGTATAGTTAATTCCATTTATATTGTATATACCAGCCTTCCTCAATCTAGCACCCTCCAGAATGTGTTCGGTAGGACTACAACTCCCATCATTCCTAGCCAGCATGATGGGTCTTGTAGTTCAACACAAACACATCTTGAAGGTGCTCGATTGGGGAAGGCTGGTATATGCTAATGGAAGACAGCTATTCTTACCTAGTGGAATCGAATAAACATTTCCCATAGGTTGCACTAACTTTCTGCTTATACCACCACCCACCTCTTCTGTGGTTATTGTACAGAAATGTGTCTGCTACAAAAGGAGCATGTTGCTCTTTTTCTACTGCGAAGATCTACCCAAAACAGCAAGTGGCAATGAAGACAACCTTCATTGGAAGCACAGGTCAGAGAAATCTTTTTGCTGGCTTCCCCGTTTCAAGGGCATTGCTTAGAGTCTTTCTGCAACTGGCTTGTTGCCATAATACACACAAACCCTAATTCACATGGTTGAAGGATTAAGTATCTGATTACAAGTTTTGGCCTTCTAATTTGTTGAACTTGGCCAATAATTTGAAGCAGCACATCTTTTTTCCTCTTGTATATACGTTGTTGCGGCGTACTCCATTTCATCTGAAAATGAGGAGAGCAGCTGCCATGGCCAATTTGCTAAGGGTGCAATCCTATGCATGTTTAGACAGGAAAAAAAGTCCTACAACTCCTGGGGAATGCTGGGAGCTGCAGAACTTTTTAAAAAATGTCTAAACATGCATAGGATTATGCCCTAAAAAGCTATGAGCCCACAGCTTGACCATGAACATGAAGACTCTCTAGAGCAGCCTTCCCCAACCTGGTGTGCTCCAGCTGTGTTGGACTGCAACTCCCATAACTCCCAGCCAGCACTGTTTGTCTATTCCACAAACGAATGGTTGCACAATGGGCAGGTTGAGAATTTCAGTTTCTGTAAAATATGAAGACCTGTCCACTACCCAATCACCATCTTGTCCTACACTTAGCAATATATACTTCATGAAATCAGCACTTGATGTCCCAGGATTTGGTTGATTGCACACTACTTATCTGTTCCTTTCCCATGTGGGGGGGGGGGGAATCATAGCAGTCACATGGTGCAGATTTTGCTCAGCTGTACCATTCTTGACTGTAGGTGGGCATTGCATGTTTGAAAAATACTGCCCCTTGTGGAGCAAACCCACCACATCCACCTCTACAGATACAAAACTCCTGTATAAGTAAGAAATCTTTTGACTAATACAGTCATGCCTTGGATTGAGAGCATAATTCGTTCCAGAAACGTGCTTGTAATCCAAAACACTCTTATATCAAAATAAAATCCCCCCAAAAAAATTTGTACAGAGATTTTTCATTTAAGCCATACTACAGTACTTGTATTGCAAGACGTCGCTTGTATATCAAGTAAACAAATAAATAAATAAATAAATATTTAAAAATTTGCTTGTCTTGCAAAACGCTCTCAAACCAAGTTACTTGCAATCCAAGGTATTACTGTACAATACTTTTCTGTTGGTAGATATGGTGAGAGTTTGTTTTTATTTTTAAATAGACAGGGACATTTAAATGTATAATCTCCCACCCACAGTCTGAAATGGTAAAGCCCAGGTAAAGCTGCGCATCACCAGTGCTCTGATTGTTTCTTTCTGTTCTGACCCATCAGTGCTTGCCAGCTCTGCCCAAGAACTGAACAGAGATCAAATTGACATTCACACTGTCAAGCACAGATGATTTGATGGGGAGACCAAAGAGTTACAGAAATATTGGTTGTGGTCAGGCTGCAGCCGGGTCACTCCTTTGCCCTGAGGCTAAAGAACCCTGTTAAATGCATCCTGTAGTTTGACCTTCTCCAACCTGGTGCCCTCCAGATGTGTTGGATTACAATTCCAAGCATCCTCAGCCAGGATGCTGAGTGTAGCAGTCCAACACATCTCAGGGTACCAGCTTAGGGGAGGCTGCCTTAGTTAGTGCATGAAAAATAGACTCAGCTGAGGAGAGAAGCCCAGTAGTTTTGAGTCCAGCACCCATGCACTAACCGTGATACTTTTGGAAGGGATAGAAGTCAGCTAGCCTGCCTATTTTTAAAAAGGGGGGGGGGATTTTTGCAAGGCAAGAAGTTCTTTGTCATCAAGAGAGAGAGTCTAGGCTTGTCTAGACAAATCTCCTGCCATCAAAGTTCAGAGCTATGCACACACTGCAAGGAAGGGTTGGGACAGGATGAAGAATAGATCCGGTGGATCTTTAAGTGGGCTAGAAACTGATTGAGATTCTAAAGACCACTTAAGAAGACATTCTTGCTGCCTTTTGATCAGGTTTGCACTGCAAACTGCATCCCCCCCCCCTTGCCCTCTTGATTTGCCTCCAAGCCTAGAATTTAATGGTTTAGCATAAGCCAGAAACAAATGGACTATTAACACTGTTTACTATAAAGGCTCAGAAGGTCTCTTTGGCATGTTCGCAAATTAGCAAGTTGTTTCTAAAATTACTGGAACTCCCAAAGGGCCTAGGGAACATATACATCACACTTTAAGCAGCCCTTTGAAACTCTCCTGAGAATGGGAGGAGGGAAGTGATCCTAAGCTACGTGCTTACATGTGCAACAGAATATGAGGTCTGGGGCTAAAATTGATTTCTGTGCCAAACATCAAAACATTTTCCTAACAGAATTCTGTGGAAGCAAATAACCTTGTTCCAATACTGTAACTATGAAGGGAGCATGAAACAAACTCATAAACAAGCAAATACCTTTCATAGACAATTCATATGGATACACATGGAAAGAAGTTTACCTTAGCCATGCTTATCAGACAAGTAAAATCTTTGTCCAAGGAAAAGACACTGAACAGCAAAAAATGTAAAATAGCGGTGTTGTTACTCTGCATTTCCACACCTAAGGCAGACTGCCGCTTTCCTACCTGCCCCTGTCTCCGCCTGCTGCCCCTCCCACCAGGGCCACACCCCACAGAAAGCTTGGTGAAATTGTTATTCTTTTCACTCTCTGTTCCTATTGACTTGCTGCAACGCTTTAATCTCTTGAGCTCGGTTTTAGTTTTGATTTTATAAGTTGCTTTTTGGTGCTTTGAATTTGTTTCTATTGCATTGGTAGTCTTTATTTATTTTATTTTGTATGTCACCTAGAAAACTGTTATGATTGGCTGTCTGATAAACTGGAGAAAGAAAGAAAGAAAGAAAGAAAGGGTTCTCCAATTCTCTCCTCCCCCATGAGAAGTGTTCAGTTTGCACATGCAGTTAGTGCAGTACTGTGCAATCCCAAATTGCATTTCCACTGACTGGCTGGAGTTAGGATGAGGCAGGGGCACATAGACCGCACCCAGCAGAAGTGTTCTTGGCTGGGCTTTGCCGACCTTCCCTCCTGGATCTCCAACCCCCACCTGCCTTGGAGCTCAGCCAGCAGATCTGCTGCACCAGGGCTGAGAAGCTGGTGGAGGGCCCTAAATAGAGGCATGGATTGGTGTGGGTGGGGCACACTTACTGCCCATCCAAACTCCCTGCACACCACAACCATGCCCACTTTGGAAAATCAATTTTAGAAGAGGTCAAGGGCTGGTGTAAAGAAATTCCTTTCCATTGCCTTCAATGGGAAGATGCCTATCTATGGAAAAGCTGCCCTTGTGCCAGCCACGACTTCCCTGGAATGATAAGAACTCTGAATGCAGTTTAAGTTGATCACCAATCACAACCACAACCACAACAACAACAACACATCACCGGTATATAAACCCCACACTGGCAGAAGGCACTCGGATGACAGGTAGCGCAGCACAGTGCTACCTGCCTGCGGCCTCCTGACACGCACAGTCTGCGCTCACAAGCTGTCAGGTCCAACTTTCTGACACACTCTGGCAACCAGACACAAGTAACAGCAAAACTCTTTATTGCAGCAGATCCGGTTACGCAGACCAGCTTTCCAGTGCTCGAAGCACAGCTTACAGCATTTATAGGGTCACGCCAATAAATGAGATCGCCTAGGCAGAGGGTATATCGGCATGTTACTTTGTTCAAGAGACAGTTTCAAGGCTAGAATCCACACAGAATCAAAGTCAGAGTACAAGTCCAGCACTAGATTCCAAGTCAAGATCTCAACAGTACAGGATTCAAGGCAGACTATTCACAAACAGTCCAGGAAAAAAGGAGTATTCTGGGAAATTAAGACGTTGTTCCAGCAAAGGCTCATCAGGCACTGCCACTGGCTTAAGTACAGGGGAGGGGCTGCTAGGGCTCCCCTTCTGACAATCTATCCTGGCAAGGGAATCTGGCCCATAAGCGAGGACTACGTCTAAGAGGGTGTCTCTGTTCTGCCCTCTTTAGTTGATGCCTTAACCTGGGAGACCATCCCTGAGCCGCTCTCCCCTGTGGCATCTTCCTCCTGCTTGGTTCTCACATTTCCAGGCTGTACGTCATAGGCCTCACGCAAGGCCAAATCTTGCGCCTTTGGCTGAGTGAGTATCACCCTCCTTTGGCCTGCAATCAGATGGGAAGCTAGGCATTGCGGAGCTCCCAGCCTTCCCCCAACTGGCCAGGTTCTAAATCATCCTGCCGTAACTCTGAATCAGACTCTGTTCCAAAGTCGTAGGGCCCACAGTGGTGCTTGGGCTAGGCCCGACACAAGGGGGAATGCTGGGGATGAGAAACTATGAAGAAAGGGGACTTGGCATAGCACAGGGGAGCACTTTGTAGCCCAAAGGGCGACTCTGGAAAAAGAGACCCTCCTCACTGTGCACGTGGGAGTCTTATCAGCTCCGCTAACACCTCTCCTTTCAGAACTTTACAGGTCAGCATCCCCAGGACTGTAGCTGCTGACAGGTCCAGATGAGCTTCTGCCAACAAACAGCATAGGTGGGTATGGGGTTATTTATTTATTTAGTATAAATGTATGGGTTGTCTTTTGGCCTAAATAGGACCCCCCAAGGCAATGTAAAGTTAAAACTCAGAACAGTGTTAAAGCTTTTTTTAAAAAAATTGAGAACTTTAAAACAATTTGATTTTGGGGGGGGGGGACCACCTTGAAAACTTTAAAAACAAATTTAAAACTTAAAAACATCACCAACCGCAGAATTAAGTGCAGGAGAGAATCTTAAAAACCGAGTCTGGAACTAATACATTTAAATGACTAAAAAGCCAGAAAAAGTTTTAACAGCCCGCCTAAAGCTAAAGAAAGAAGGGCAGCCTAAGCCTAACTTCCTTTGGGAGACAGTTCCACAGGTGGGGTACTGCCCTATGATCCTTTGTTCCCACCAGCTTAGTCTCTCCGTGGTGGAAAATGCAGAAGGGCATCTGAAGAGGATCTTAAACTATGAGCAGATTCATATGGGAGGAGACAATTTTTCAGATATCCTGCCCCCAAGCCATTTAGGGCTTTATAGGTAAGCACCAGAACCTTGAATTGTACCTGGAAACAGATTTGTAGCCAGTGTAGTTGATACAAGATTGGTGTAATATGGTCAGTGAAGCAATCTGGCCATTGCATTTTGTACTAGTTGCAGTTTCCAATACCCTCTTCAAGAGCAGCACCACACAGAGCGCATTGCAATAACCTAAACAGGAGGTGATTAAGGTGTGGATCATGGTGGCCGGTTCTGCCTTCACCAGGAAGGCACACAATTGGCCATGAAGACATTGATTGCATACTGATTATGCCTGTTCCGGTACATGGGAGGCCTGTCATGTGGTGCCAAAATGCAGACAGAATTAACCCACGGACAGAAGGGAAGCCCAGAGCCATGTAGAAGCCATCCTGAATCCTGGCCACAGAGGGGAATGACATGAATTCACAGCAGAGCTGGATCATGGCACCCAGGAATGCATCCTGTGTGTCCTGCCAGTGGGGGGGACTGGGAGACTTCGTGGGAATTCCCCCACACACACACCCCACTTGGAAGCCCCCAGTTGCAAGGTAGCACAGGCCCACAAGTCCAGAGGGCCAGGATGCTGCGATCAGATTGCCGCTCACCCTGGAGATGTGGGCCTAAATGCAAATGTAGAAAGAATGACTATAATTTAAATAGAAATATAATATGTCTCGCCACAATGGGGAAGACTAACCAGGCAATCTGTGGGCCTGCTCAGACTGCTGTCCAGCTGCTAACTGTTGATGGTCAACTTCAAACCCCTTTTTCACCCTCCTTATGGTTCTTTATCTTTAAACTGGACTTGGACTGGACAGTTCTTCAAATACAGAGGACTGTCCTCTGACAGCTCTTCAAATAGAGGACTGTCATCTGTAAAGTAGGACACCTGGCCACCTCATGAAGCCCCCCCCTCAGGAACACCTCCTCCTCCTCCTCCTTTCACAGTGGCTATACAGATAGTACTGTTGGGTTTCCTCCCTGGACTGGTTCTGTCTTCCAAGAGGAAGAGGGTGCCTCTTGCAAGCTTTGCAATGAACAAGTGAACATTTCAACAGCCAGATATTGTGGCGTGTGGCTTTGTAGTATTCTGTGTGTACATGTGTATTTGGTGGGAACTGGGCTGTTGCATGGCTGGGGGCTTTGATTTATTGTAACCAAAACAAATTCCCTGGGCTCCCTATGATATTCCAACCGGCAACAGCCTGCATTACCATTCTGTGCCACCGCAGGGCCTGGCTTGCTGCCACTGCCTGCCAGTCTCCCGTGCCCATTGTCTGCTCTGTGGTAAGTGGGTGGGTAGGTGGTGCTGTTGATAGGAGGGTGTGGGGGGGGGAGATCTGCGGTCTGACATTGATTGCCTGTATTGTGAGGTATGCCGTGGGTGGTTCCCCTGGTTGGTTGCTGGCAGTGTGATTTGCAGTGTGATGCTGCAGGGGTGCCTCCCCACCCACGCCTGCACTGTCATAATTTTTCTTTTCCTCATTCATGCCTCTCTCATCCAGGGCCAGGAGCGGCTTGGATGCTGCAGATTTTCCACTGGGGCAACTCCAGTGGATCTGGGCCCTGGCTGATCTCAACATTTAAGATTGCTCTGTTAGACTACAATTACCGTTTCCTTTCTGGCAGAATAAATCCTGTTTCTTTAACAGCTGCATGGTGGAAAGAAATGCAAAAGGCACTGTTTTCCCCAATTAGTTTTTATTGTAAGAATTGTTGGTTTGACTGGGAAATGCTTCATCTGTTGGATTCCTGCCTGTCACAGAAATAAAGGAATTGTTATAATAAAAGGTGATAATGCGTTTAGGAATTGTGTGTGAATGAGTGAGTGTGTGTGCACCTGAGAGAGAGAGAGAGAGAGAGAGAGAGAGAGCTACCCATCTATGTTGCAGGACAAGCCTTTTTAGTCCTTTTCTTCTAAAGAGATTGTTTGAAAATTCTCCCAAGGCGTTTGATGAAGTTCATAGCACCCTCTACTGGAACAATTAAGAACTGCACTCTGAGCAAACTGTCTGGCAGCGCCCCCCCCCCCCACCTTTGCTCGTTCCAGAGATAGAAATCAACGTGTTTTCAGAAGGCTGGCATTCAGCTAGGGTTCTAATATGCAACAGCCATTCAGTTTTTCCACGTAAGCCTAGTTAATTGCATTTTTAAACTGCTTGCTTATATTGATTTTAGACCAGGCGTTTTCTCTGCACTAAAACACTGTCCCATTGTTACAGTACCAATGGAATGCCAATACAGAATAGCCCCAGTTCAGGGCAGGAGATCCCCATGTGGAAGCAGGTCACCACACACGCAGCCCATGCAGGTGTAGAGATGCATCTGGGTGCACATTGCTATCTGCATGGCGAATAGGCGATGCTCATCCAGGTCTTGTCATGATGCATCTTCTGGAGGCACTTTCATGTGACTAGTTATAGGAAGTTGCCTTATACCAGTGTTTCTCAACCTTGGGTCCCCAGATGTTTTTGGCCTACAACTCCCAGCATGCCCCAGCCAGCATAGCTGGCTGGGGCATGCTGGGAGTTGTAGGCCAAAAACATCTGGGGACCCAAGGTTGAGAAACACTGCCTTATACTGAGTCAGATGATGGGTCCATCTAGCCTAATATTATTGACACTGGCTGGCAGTGGCTCTCCATGCTGGTCATTTGTCTTTAGCAGCAGTCATCATGGGAATCGGTGGCCCCTGTGTGGCTTATAAGCAGCAAACCTCCCAGCTAACAGCACCTGATTTTAACAAACAGAGGAGTCTTTC
Organism: Shinisaurus crocodilurus; assembly: GCA_021292165.1. Lineage (NCBI taxonomy): Eukaryota > Metazoa > Chordata > Lepidosauria > Squamata > Shinisauridae > Shinisaurus > Shinisaurus crocodilurus. The sequence goes on from CM037880.1 coordinate 161,547,545, forward strand.
CTGCCCTGCCTGGCCCTGGAGATGCATGAGACCTTCTGCATGCAAAGCATGTGCTCTACCACTGAGCCCCTTCAACTATAACTGAATCATGATCCTTGTTTTGGTGAAGAAGTCAGAGAAGTATCTTGTTTTAATTATACATCTACTGATGGGAAATTATTATGGATCCAAAGATATGCCCACCTTCACTGAATTAAGCAATGTTGTTAATATAATAACCATCAAACCAGAACTGTGGACACAAAATTTCAGGGAGAATATGCCCTGTATGCCCTATGCAAAGTGACATATAATTCACATCCTCTCCAGATTTACAACACCCTGTCCAATTTCCGGGTGAAGTACGGTAGATAACATGTAGATTGAATGAAATCATGCTATCTCTTCACAACTGTCTTTCTTCCCGCGGGTACAATGCAACCGTATGTCTGTTTATGCTACGATACAGAAAAGTGCTTTTATTTATTTTAGCAATCAAAAGGGCCCCATCTGGCTGCTGTCCCCTGACACTCCCCTTGCCCAGGACTTTTATTTGGTCAATGTTTTCTGCAAAGCTTTGTGTCAGATCATAATGAGATCAGTGTCAGGCAGAGAACTTGACATCTGTTAGGAAATTTAGCTGAATTTAAAAGTCAGCTCAGGATAATGTTTTTGATGGGACATGACAGCCTTGCCTGGTTGTTACTTGGATGGGAGACCCCTCCTCTAGTTTCCTGCATTGAGCAGGGGGTTGGGCTCGATAGCCTTGTAGGCTCCTTCCAACTCTATGATCTATGAAAATCTATGAAATACACTACTTTAAATTATTTTATTTATTTATTATTTATTTATCATTTACATTTATTTATCGCCCATCTGGCCAGCAAACCGGCCACCCTGGGCAATGTACATAAGATAAAAACAGGATAAAATACATTTAAAACAATATAAAATTTTAAAATCTTAGTCCACCACATATTCCTGCCTGAACAGCCAAGTTTTTAGTGAGCGGCGGAAGCTCAGCAGAGAGGGGGCATGGCGGAGGTCACTTGGGAGAGAGTTCCACAGTACGGGGGCCGCCACAGAAAAGGCCTTTAAAGGATGCTTCCTGATGGAAGAGTTTGTTAAAATCAGGTGTTGGGGCTGGGAGGTTTGCTACTTGTAAGCCTCACAGAGACCACTGATTCTCATGATGATTGCTACTAAGGACAACAGCCTGCATTACCATTCTGTGCCACCGCAGGGCCTGCCTTGCTGCTGACCAGCATGGGTAGCAAAACAAGAGCAGGGCCTAAGTAGTCACTGTCATTCCAATCCTTCAAGCTAGGGAGTCTGTTTTCTTTGAGGTACTTCTTCCACATTTTATTATTACATAATACATCCTTACAAATCCTTAGACTAAGATAGAGTGAGACTGGCCCAAGGACAGCTAGTGAGCTTCAAGGCTGGGTGGGGACTTGAACCTGGGTCTCCTCAATCTTAATCCAAGACTCTAACCACTACACCAAACTGGTTCTTTCACTTGCTGCATAGATGCAGACTGAGAAGCAACTTGTCTCTGTTGGATCTGCTATCTCACTCAAAGCACACAGAGAGTGTTCAGAGGATGTTATTAATGTGCTAGTAGGATATAGATTGCAACCTTCCCAACTCGGTGCCCTCCTATATGTTGTACTACAAATCCATCATCCTCAGCCAGCATGGCCATTGAGGTGATGGGAGCTGTAGTCCAACAAATCTGGAGCGCACCAGGTTGGGGAAAGGTGATATACTGCCAACATAACTATATTGCCCACATAAATATTTTAAAGCGAGAGACCTATTGCATTTACCTTTCAGAAGTTGAGGATTATCAAGCAGCATAGCACTTTGGAGAGACAAGTTCATTTTGCACCTTGAAATATGCAAACTCGGCATACCACTCTTTCCTTTCATGCAGTCCGTTAATGTGCCTAGGGGTGACTGAAGAGATAAAGGATTTGACCACAAGGATCCACATAAACAAAATGTTTGAAAGCCTTTTCTGAGTACCCAGGGGGGCTCCTTTAAATATATATCCTGAGTTTTTAAAAAGAAGACAAGGAGGCAGCTCACATTCTTGCTTCCTTCTCTGCCCCCACCTCTGAAATATGAAATTTTAAATATTCTTGGTTTTCAAGTGGAGCATCAAATCACAAATACATCAGCTACTGGGGCATAAACAATCTTTTTGGGCTTAGGCCCAGTGAAGGGAGAGTTTCTGCTTTAATAAGGATTAGGGAATGCACAGCTAGCACTCCAATTTGGAGGCCAGCAAGAAACAAGTAATTTTGTATCAAGCACCGAGTGGATGGAGGGGCAATTTGTGAATATTAATATAATTATAATTTTAAAATAATTATAATAGGCTTAAATGTTTGTTATTGTTATTAAACATAAAATGTTTGTTATTTATGCTTTGCTAAATTAGAACTCCAAATGCTTATACTATTTCTATGTTATCATAACACTATTATTTATTACATTTCTAATCCACCCAATAACTAATGTTCTCTTATGCAGTTAGACACACGTTGCTCATGCATAAGAATTGTTACTATAAGAACAATGGTATAAAGGAGTAGAAGTGCAACAATGGTCAACGGTACAGGGGGGAAAAGAGGAGTATTTTGACCTTGTTTTGTAATTAGCTTCACAATCCTGAAAGAGGACTAATGGTATTAAAGTGGCCTAAATAATTTGTTGTTTCACCCTGCAAAAGTAACCACTATTTATCTAATATAGTTATATAATGTGTGAACAATCACTTAGTGCTCCTTGTTTGTATTGTGCGAGATAAAAAGAATCTATAACACAAATATAAGTCGATCTTTCACTTTTGGTTTCGTCCTTATCATCTTCATATTCTTGTAACAATCTGCCTCTTTGGCAGCACCATCTTGTAAATGAGATTCATATCTCGAGGGTTTAACTCAGTTAAATAAACGAGATTCAATAAACGACATCTTCAGATATTCCACATGTAAGAATGATTACTACGCCAACATGCTACTGTTGCTACTGTTACCTAGTGTTACAGATGCATTAGCTTCTCTACTTTGCCCAAGTTATGCTACACTGTATATCTAAGATAAGAGAATGGAGCGTCTGGAGTCTGTTCAATGTTATCATATAACATAAAAGTGACTTTTTTATTGAAGAGCTCCACAAGTTCTTCTGCAGTCTTGCAGTCTTTTATTGAAACTAATTCAGAGACCAGAAAAAGAAAAAAGATAAACGTTGAACTGAAAACAAAATATGTCATGAGGTTATTCTCCCACAGCCTGCTGCTAATCCCCAAAGTCATTTGTCATACAGTCTCTGTGTAGCATTTCGCTACAATTGAAGCTCAAAGGTTAGAGGGCTCATGGAAACTTGTGCCGAATAAAAACTGGTACGCTGGCGTTTTACCAGCTTGCATCGGAGTGCCCAGTAGGCTATTATTATGATCTCATTCCTTTCTCACTGTAAGTCTTGGACTACAACTAATGAGCTAATATGAAGCTGCCAGATTACGTATTTCCTGCCAAAAGGTTTTTCTTTTTCTTTTCTTTTCTCTTTCTTTTTTTTTATAGTCAGTCTCAAGATTTGAAGCTAAAACAGGCTGACTACTGCAACAATATATTTCCAAGTTAGGTTTTCAGGGAAAGATAGTTCCATGCTTCTTTCCCTCCCACCGCCCACTCCCGTGTCTGCCCTCACACACACCCAAGTTACACATGCCAGAGCGCCAACAAGGCCTTCAAACTAGCTTAAGGCAGCTATCAACTGATGCAAGGCCATAAAGCAGCCTACCTCGACCTGGTGCCCTCTGAATATGTCAGGTTATGATTCCCAGCATCCCCCAGGCAGCATGGCTGGCTGGGGCGTGCTGGGAGTTATAATCCAGCCCATCTTGAGGGCACCAGCTTGGGGGAGACTGCCAAAAAAACACTCTAACACATAAGCGGCTTGACATTACGGGGTAAATTCCATTTCTGATGACTAGGCCTTCAAAACAAGAAAGTAGGATGTGATCATCAGTCCATTTCCCACTCCTACTCCCTCTCACTCATTCTTCCTTTGTTTTTCTTCTGTATCCTCTGTCCCAACCTGCTGGGTGTTTTCCCTGTTCTACTCTCATCTCCAGTGTGGGGATCTCCTACATTGCACCACAAAGGAATAGGGTGAACAAGACCACCAATCAAATCACAAGGAGCTATGCATATGATAACAGGACATTTGGCTAACTACAGAATAAAAGTGACACCCCGACAAAACCAGTGATCCCTCTTGACCAGTACCCTGAGACCAGTTATGGTAAATGATCAATGCACAGATCTGTCCACCCACTTTGAGCAAGAGCTTCCTGATTTAAGTGGTCTTACAGAGGCATTTGAATGTGGTTTAGGCTTAGTAATAATATATTACCAGTTATGGAACATTGAAAATTGCTTTTCTAAAAGGTAAGTCTGATTTCACAGCCTCAGCTCTAAAGGATTTTCAGGGTGCAATTAGGCAGAAAAAAAGTCCTACAACTCCCAGCATGCCCCAGCCAGCCAAAAAAGTTGTTGGACTTTTTTCTGTCTAAGCATGCATAGGATTGCTTCCTTAATGGTTTTTTCGTTTTATTTTCCCTCCTGGGCGGAGTTTCTGTGAGCACAAGTGATCTGTGCTGTTCGCTTCTGTTGTGTGATGCAGCACAGATCCTGTATTTTCAATATCTAACATCATATTTAACTGAACAATACACTTTTGTAGAGGGAAGCAGTTTTGACAAGTGATGTAGTCCAGACCACATTTTCTTTGCCTGTGATACTAAGGCTGGATTCAAAGGTTGTTGGGGTTTTTTTCTTCTTCTTCTCATAAGGCATTCTTGGAACATGATGCATTAGGTTTACTTTGGGCTGCAATCCACAGTCCACTTGTCCTGGATCAATCCTGGAAAATTCACATAGACTCCAATGGCATGCCGCCGCATGGCTAGCTATTACTCAAAGAGAGAACCATCCAGGAAGCACATTAAAGTGGAGTTAACAAGCAAAGGACCTCAGACTGCTTGCAACTGGTAATTAATTATAGGTATTAATGTCTTTAGAAACTATTCTTTTTTCATGCCACAACATTGCATTTACAATTGGTACTGCTGGTGGGCATTTAGACTGGGTGTATTCACCCAGTAAATTCACACCCGTTTGATAGAATGGTAAAGGAGTGGGAATATAGGTATTCTTGTATACGTAGGAGATGGCCACAGTAAAAATCAATTTGTGAACTCCAAGCAGATGATGATGATGGTATGTTCCTACCTGATTGCTATGATTGTCTTTGGAGGCTCTTTGTTGGGTGCTACCACCCACAATGGTGCAATGGGTGGCTACCAGGGAAAGAGCCTTCTCTGTGCTGGCCCCGTCTGTGGAATACCCTTCCCAGAGAGATCTGCCTGGCATCTTCATTGTACAGTAATACCTTGGATTGCAAATAACTTGGTTTGAGAGCGTTTTGCAAGACAAGCAAATTTTTAAATATTTATTTAATTATTTTTTTTTTACTTGATATACAAGCGACGTCTTGCAATACAAGTACTGTAGTACGGCTTAAATTAAAAATCTCTGTACAAACTTTTTTGGGGGGGATTTCATTTTGATATAAGAGTGTTTTGGATTACAAGCATGTTTCCGGAACGAATTATGCTCTCAATCCAAGGCATGACTGTATACATTTAGATGCCAGGCTAAGATCTTCCTCTTTAAGCAGGTATTTAATATTTAATCAATTGCTCCAATTATTAATTTTACTACTAGCTCCTCAATGTTTTTAATATTTTAAACATGTTTTTAATGTTTAATTTTGTATTATTTTAATGTTTTTACAGATATTTGTTGTTATTTTGTTTTTGTTCGGCTTTATGATTGTAAACCACCCCAAGGGCATTTGCCAGTTGGGCGGTATACAAATCTAATCTATAAAGTGTGAAGATCTTTACAATAGCATCATTCATCCCCATTATGGTCCTGATCAATCATTCCCATTTTACAGATAGAAAAATGACAGTGTGGGAGTGTGACTTGGCAGGACCATGCAGTGCATCATGGCTCAGGTAGGTTTTAAACCTGGTCATCAAATTCCAGTCTGACTGGCAAAAGCAAAGTTCTTCAGAAGGCTCATTGTCTGAATTCTCTTGTATATATTGCCGGGGGTGGGGGTTAGTCAACTCTATCTCTTGTGTTTCATTCCCAGCTGCTGTATTTCCCCTTTCCTGTATATCACCCACTGCCTTCTATTTCATCATCTTCCATCCAGCTGTTGAGCCTTAAATCTCTGAGGCTGATTTTGTATCATGGCCTTCTATGCCTCCTTTGCAACTGTCTGCTTCTTGGCCACTTTAAAATGTCACCAGGAATGAATGATGGCTACTCAAAGCCCTGTCAGATTTTGTTTTCCTCAGCCAAGTGTCATGGCTCTGCTCTCCAAATATTTTTTAACACCAAACAGTCTCTATGGACACACACACACACTATACACACACACACACACACACACACACCACTTCACAATCACTTTAAGTGTTCTACTCTTCGTCCCATACCTTGGAACTGCCTGGCCTGGTCATAATTCTAAAAATAAAAGGCACTCCCTGTATGTGACTATAGCCTGTCCAGCATTACAGCTCAGGAGGACCATATGATCAATAAATGAAGTTCAAAAGGGAAAATATCCTTGAGGATGCTTTTAGATGGGGGTGGAAGAGTAGAAGGATGTCCATCTGCAGGCTGCCATGGCTCTTGCTAGTGTTACCAGAGCCTGCCCTGCTAATAGCTTTTGAAAGGTGCATCCTAAAGAAATCCACAAATCTGCTGAGATCTGAGGGTAGCCTTAAGCAAACCCCTCTCTCTTGGCCTCAGTCTGCCCATCTGCAGTTTAGGGGATAATACCGGTAATACTGACTTGCAGATAAAAAATACAATTAAATATTTAGGTATAGATATCTTAAAAGATATAGATAAAATAGGAGACTGGAATTGTAAGAAATTAATGAATGAGGTTAAAAATAAAACAGAGGATTATAAAAAGATTGGTCTTTCATGGTTTGGTAGAATAGCTCTGATTAAAATGAAGATTCTGCCAAAGATAATTTTTTTATTTGGAATGATTCCAATAAGTTTAACAGAGAAGGATTTTAAAGACTGGCAAGTAATGATTAATAATTATTGCAATGGGGGGGGGGGGAAATCGAGATTAACCAAGTCTAAATGGTATAAAGTGCAAGAAGAAGGGCTAGGCCTTCCTAATATTAAGTGGTATTATATAGCTAACCATTTAAGGCATATAATGGATATTATAGCAAGGAAATATAATATGTGGTTAGAGTTAGAAACACAGGAACTAGGTAGTGGAATTGAAAAAAATATATTCTTTTAAAAAAAAAGTATAGTGAAAAGAATAAAAAAATCCCCTTTTAAAGACTATGTTAGAGATTTGGAATAGCAATAGGCAAACATTTATAGCAGGGATATCCCCGTTGACTCCAGTGATAGCGATGGAGGACTTTCCAGAAAATGTACAGCAGTTGGAAGGATTATTTAGAGAAAATAAGGTTATTAGAATAATGGATTGGATGGGTAAAATGGGTACTAGACAGCAAATAAATGAAATGTTAGGAGTAGGAAAGATATCATGGTTAACAATATTGCAGTTAGAGCAGTGGACTAAGAAGTGGAAGAAGAGAAAAGAGTATAATAGGGAATTTACAGGTTTTGAAAAGAAGGTATTAGAGAAATAATAGAGGGGAATAGTTCAACAAGGGGTATAACTAAGGAGATTATAAAATGATTTAAAAAAACGAAGATCATAAAGATAACCTTAAGTCTATATGGGAATTGGAATTTGAGGAGGAGATTTAGAATGAAGGGTGGAAAAATATTTGGGGCAGAAGAATACTAAGAAATATGTCAGTAAGGATTAAAGAGAATTTTTATAAACTTATTTGGAAATGGTACCTGACACCAGTAAGATTGAATAAAATAGATAGTAACTATTCTACAGCATGTTGGAGGGGCTGTCAGGAACTTGGTACATATGCTCATATGTGGAGCTGCAAAAGCGTTTTGGATTTTTGGAATAAATTTTTTGTAGAAATTTCGGAAATAACTGGTTTAAATTTGGAGGTCTGTCCCAAATTAGCATTGTTATCAGTAACGGAGAAACTGGTTTGTACCCAAGATATAAAGGAACTTATTGTAAACCTGCTAACAGCTGGGAGATTAATGATAGCAAGGAAATGGGAAGTCCAACATGTTTTTTCAATTGTTGATTGGTACAAGGAGGTATGGGACATTGCTGTAAATGATAAGTTAACTTGCTGTATTAAATGCAAAAAGGGACAATTAAAGAGAAATAATTTTAAGGATATTTGAGGGCTATATTTAGATTTTGTGCTAGTCAAGGGAAAAGGGAGCATGCCTTGTCAAGATATGATGTTTTTTTTTTAATATTGAGTAATAGGGGAATATAGAGGATGAATATTCGTTGGTCCTGTATGGTGAAGGGGGCACTGTATTTGTTATTTGTATGTTGGTATGGTTTTTGTTGTATATTACTTGAAACTCTAAATAAATAAAAATAATTAAAAATAATAATAATAATACTGACTTGCCTTACAGGCTTAGTTTACTAGATAATGCATGTGAAGCACTTTGAACACTTAGAATCACTGTACAAATGCTAGGTATTATTATCAATAGATATAGCTGGCATAGCCCCCTTTTTAATATGATGGGGCATGTATGTCCAACTTTTCTTCAGCTTCCATTCCTTCTACCGCAGTTAGTCTGGGATTGGCTATTTTTGCTTTTGGATTGTTTACCACAAGCTGTGATTGTCTCCTATCTTTCATATCTGTTCTTTCCAATCACCTGTATTGTGGGACTGGTCGCAAGGTGCTAGACCACAAAAGTGTTTTCCATATGACCATTCCTTGGGGGTTATTTGTTTTTGGATCCTTTCTGGAAGCTAATGTCAATGTCTCTCTTACTCTGTCTTGCAAACAACAAGCCCCTTGACGTAAGATGTATTTTTTACATGGAAAATCACAATAAATGGCCATACTCCACATTAGGGACAGGAGAGAAATGTGTGCAGTTTCAATGCAAAGTTGCCTAATTTTGCACTTTCAAACCACTATGCAAACCAAAACTCAGTTATCCTTCAAAATTTGCAATTCTCCAAATTTTCCAATGGAGTTTTTTGACCAAAAAATGCATACAAAAATATGTTAGGAAATCTGCTTGCAAAAAATGTGCATACAGTCATGCCTTGGATTGAGAGCATAATTCGTTCCGGAAACGTGCTTGTAATCCAAAACACTCTTATATCAAAACGAAATCCCCCCCAAAAAAAAATTGTAGAGATTTTTAATTTAAGCCGTACTACAGTACTTGTATTGCAAGACGTCGCTTGTATATCAAGTAAAAAAAAATATTAAATAAATATTTAAAAATTTGCTTGTCTTGCAAAACGCTCTCAAACCAAGTTACTTGCAATCCAAGGTATTACTGTATTAGGCAAAAATGCATGTCTTAGGAGAAATGTACACAAAAAAATGCTTATGCATTTTCATGCAAATTTAGGGCACAATCCAGTGAGGCTGCCTATACGCTCCAAACTCAGAGGATTACAGGCATCCTATGCAGGGTGGGAGGAACGCAGAGGCGAAGGTTGCCTCTGCCCTCCTCCCACCAAGCAAAGCAGGTAGATGGCCAATTTCAGCCATCTAACTGCGGTGCCTCAGAGGGGGGGGGGACGAGGCTGCGACGCTGCCAGGATATGTATTATTAATTATTATTATTATTATTATTATTATTATTATTATTATTATTATTATTATTATTTCTATACTGCCAATTGCCAAAGCTCTCTTGGCAGCACCGATCTCCTCCCCTCCCCTCCCCCAGAAAGCCCCCCTAAAGCCCTTCTCTGAGGTTGCTCTTTCAACCTCGGAGATGCAGCCGATGCGGTTCTTCTCCTCCGCCTGGGGCGGGGGGAGGCACTCCAAGCTGTTTTCCGACCTCAGAGCTGGGAATCCAAACAATCCTATGGCCCTCTAGATGCTGTCTAGGAGCCATAGGATCGCTCTGCCCACCCCATCTCTAAGTTTGGGGTGAGCCAAAATTAAGACTGGAGAAATTCTTAAAGTTCAAGATGAATCGAACCTAAGACTGGTACAATGAAATGAGAAACCAAAATTGACAGATGCATCCATCCCGACCACATACATGCCATGTATACACTGGAACACAGCTGGCAATCATTGCTGCCCGACTACACATACACACAGCAAAATAGAACTGTGTCGTGTTCATTCCATTTGATGGTGTACATGCCTTGCACTGCGATCTCTGTACTCCCGCCTAAGCCGATCTCGGAGCTAAACAGATATAAACAGAGGTGATGGTGAAAAGGAAACAAAGCAAACCATTCTGCTGAATCCCAAACCCCTCTCCCCCTGAAAATGATGGTGAAATAGTCCCTTCTTGTGGTATTGTGGGAGGGAGGGGGGTCTTGCAGCTTCCTCTCTTCTCTGGCCTGTTGAGAAATTGACCTTCATGTATGTACAAGCTGCGTATGTGAGTGACCAGAGCAAGATAAGATGACGAAGCAGTACATAAACTCCCCCCGCCCCATGAATGAAACAGGAACAAAGTGTGCGAACAACTCAAAAGATATGCCCCTGCCTATTTGCAAAACAGGGACTGTTGCAATTCTTGCTGTTTACTCTCATACCCAGTTCCCTGCCCAACAGGGGGCGGGGGAAGACTTTATTATTTACAGTCTGCCCTTAAGGCTGTCATGAAGCTTGATTGTAGGGGTATTGTTGCTGGCCAGCCTTCCTGCTCCAGCCGGTGCCAGGCACCCTAAGCTACTCCCATCAGCACTGACTCACTAATACTATGAGTAAGCTGATGGAGTCTGCTTACTCCCTTTGGGAGGCTACACTGGCTCTCTCCTCTGGGAACATCCCACACATACAATAACAGTTCATACTCAGCTGGAACTAGACATACCTGGGTGGGGCCATTCAACTGTTCCACATTGTTTAACTCAATCTCCAAAGCGATGAACCGTAATATCATCTTAGATAGTTCCTTACAGAGAGATTCAGAGGAGAAATGACACACATGTCAGGAGTGCAGAACCTCAGACCTGGAATCCCAATCTGGCCCACCGGGTTTCCCCAGATAGCCACGCCCCCTTCCCTGGCCCCACCCCTCCCCCCCCCCCCGGAACTGCTGGTCATTTGGTGGTTTCCCAGATTCTCTCTCTCTCTCTCTCTCTCTCTCTCTCTCTCTGACACCCCTTTCTCTCTCTCTCAACCCAGCCAGCATGCTGTCTGCAAAGAGACAGGTTGCAAACACTAGAGGTCTGAACTGTTCTCTTACAGAGGGCTTTTGAAATGAGGCCAAGTGCCACATGAAGCCTAGAGACATAGCTTCCCTACCCTTGTCTTAGCTGCTGCTTAACTTACCTTATATGATTGCTTTGAGAATAAAATGACTAAGGATATGTTATACCTAGAGATAGACTCAATGTCAGAAAACAACAGGCTCAATATACAATTTTCCCTAGCTCTCAATATGCAGCTGTACATCAAGGCAAGCTCCCCTGCTCCTGATAATGCCCAAACATTTTCAAGCGTTATGCTAGTTTATATTTAGTCTGCTGTGTTGTTTTTATGCCTCTGATTTGTTTGTTGTATTGTGCTGTTATTGTATAGTTTTATTGTATTTGTGGCATATTTTGGTTTTTATGTCTCTTGTATTCCGCCTTGATATCCTAGGATGAAGAGTAGTTTAAAAATATTTAAAATAAATAATTCATAAATAATGTATTTTTATTTGTAATTTAATCATGAATAATACAAGCTGTACTTCAAAAAATGATTTTAGCATGGCAAAGAAGTTTTGATGCAATCCTGTATATGACAGAAAGAAAAGAAAGGAAAAGGTATTAAAAGGGTTTTTTTAAAAAAGAATGTTTAAATTGCACAGGAGTCCTGAAAATAGGGGAAGGGTTTTAAAAAAATGCTAGTTGTTGTTTTTCCTCCAGAAGTATATTGTTGTTTTTATTTAAATAAAAATAATTGCACAGAAGTGCTGGTGCACTCCTGTAGATGGGTGACATTTTTAAAAGAATAAAAAGATATTTGCATGTTATATCTGAAAGAAAAAATATATCATGCAGGAGGTACAAGCCAATTTAGAACTCTTGATTTAAAAAAGTGAATTTATTATCAAGCCTTCTCAGATGCTGCTTGCAAAGGAGATCCATTTAAAAACAGGAAAGTTTGTCCTTCAATAATTATAACTTGCTATGAAACAGGAAAATGAGAAACAAACTATTATAATAGACCTTTTGTAGAACATGAAAACAAGCACTTGTCTTCAGATCTGTTTCCCTTTCCATGTTGCCATTTCCATTACATGGGGGGGGGGATGCAAAATGTTATATTTGTATGCATTTATATTGTTGTGCACCTTGCAGAACTACAAACAAAATAAGAATGATCCTTTAAAAAGGATACCTGGGCAGAGCAATCCAAACCTTCTTGGCAAGCCATCCAAGAGGGCTTTGGGTGGGACAGAGGTGCCTCTACACAGGCAGGGCAGTTGTGTCTACCCCCAAAGGTCCCAGTTGTGCCTGTGGAAAGTTCTCCAGGCGATACTGTACCACCAATGGTATTTCCGCTGGTGGTAGGCCCCAAAATGGGGCAGGGCAGGGACAAGATGGTGGGGTATGGATCTGCTGATACAAAGCCCCTTTGTTCACTTGTGAGGTCCCAGGTGAGCGTTGCTGAAGCTGGAGTAACTGTCCACCACCAATGGAACCAGGGAGAAGAAAGAAACACAAACATCTGCATGGTATGAAAACCAGTAAGTCCACGTTCTGACTTCCTGCCTTGGCTGGAGCAAGCTGGCAAGGCTTAGGAAGTGGTGGATAATCCACCACTTCGTACACACACACCCTCCAATCCCACATAGGTTTGCACTGTTAACTAATCAGTATAAGTGCTAAGAAGGCTATATTGTAGGAGGTGATTAGACAGTTTACAGTAAACACTCATTTTCTATTCCTATCCTCAGTGTGACAGAGTTTCACACCATCATAAGTAGGCTGGCCACTTGTGAATTGCCAAAAACAGAGGACATGTATCACCAAAAAAGAGGATACCTATTTGCATAATATTTGCATATACTAATGTATATGTATAGATGAAAATTTAGAAATAATTATTATAATTTAAATAGAAATACAGTACATATCACCATAGTGTGGAAGGCTGTGTGACCAGGTGACCTGTGTGCCTTGCTCAGTCTGTTGTCCAGGCACTGTTGATGGGGAACTTGAAGGCCCAGCTCTTCCTTTGGATGGTTCTTTATCTTTAAACTGGACCTGGACAGGACAGCTCTTCAAATAGCGGACACCTTCAGAATAGAGGGCAGTCCTCTGGCAGCCCTTCAAATAGAAGACTCTCTTTTGTAAAAGAGGACACACAGCCATTTGTTAGAATGTTAAGCAATTATCAAGTGATTCCTAGGGTGCATTTGTTGAATCCTGTAAATTTAGGTCACTCCTGGTTGCCAGTTCTTTAAATTTTCTTCTCCGTACAATCTTTGGACATGCCGTTCTGCTCTGTGGCTTTGCATTTATGTTTTTAACCCAGTAAGCTCCTTGTCACAAAACCATTTATAGCCTTTCTGATCTCACTTGGACACAGTTCTTTTTTTTTCAAAAACACAACTAAACTAAAAAAAAGAGGCTCATACAAGATTTCCCATCACCACATACCCATGAATGGCAGCCATTAGAGCTACTTACATGGAAATGGTTTCAGGATTATAAACCATTTGCTCTGATCTATCCTCTACTCCAGAATAGGGACTAGAGGAGCTGCCCAAATACTTGGTACCTTTTGCCATATTTGAGTAAAGAGTAATTTTCTTTAGCTAGACATGGACTGTCTGGCCAGTTTCAGCAATGAGTCCATTGAAAACAACAGAGGTTCATGCAGGGGGGGAAGTCTGGATTTCTAGTCTTCTTGGATGGCTGCTGACGGCTGTGTCCTTGAAAAAGCCCAACACATGAATGTGAATAAAGCATAAGTTTTAGAAATGTATTTCTTACCTTTGCCTGTCTTCATTCTGAACTCTGAAGTGGATTTATTGTGCATAGCCTTCACAATTCTGTGCTAAGCCCTCTGGCACCAGAGAATCTAGGCTGTCTCCCTGCAAAGCATCCTAGCTCCTAAATTTGTGAGGAATATAATCCATTAAGTTAGGCCTTGGGTTTAAAAAATCTACAATTATATGGGTCTCCAAAGGATTTTATTGTCCTATCAAGAGGTCCTTGAGAGAGGCTATAACCTTGCCTATTATCAACAGAATAGAGGCAGAGATAATTCTAACACGTAACACGTAGGACTACTCATATAAATCCAATTGCACTTCGCATAATTGCTTGAGGCCACTGACTTTCTAGTCTGTTAAAATAGAAGGCTCATAATATACACATAAGGGTTTGGGGTCGTCGTCCCCCTAATATCTATGGACTATTGGATTATACTGTTCCAATCACCTGGCTGTACCAATAGAAGGGCATGCATGGGGAACAGTTTTCTAACAACCTACAATGTGTAGTATATCCCAAAATGAAGGCCACGAGCAAATGGAGACATAGCAAGCTTTTATAGGGGTCAAGGAGTATCACCTGGCCCACTCTTTCCTATAGGGAAGGGAGCAGCCTTCTCCGGTGTGGCTGATTTTCCTGCTAGTTTCCTCCTTGGGCTGGATCTGGGAGGCAGTAAACAGGCTGAATGCCAGCTTGACCTCTCTCAGGTCCTCACCTGAAGACCTGCTTCAGACTCATTCTGGTCCTGAGATAGAAAGAATACAATGGGCTGTTTGTAAATCTAGATGTTGAGATTTCCACTGTAGCCTCTGTTCTCCAATTCCCTTCCCGTGTTTGCTTGAACAACAATTTTATTTTTTTAATTTTTTACACTGTTGACCCCAGCTGCAGTCAGTCAATGGGTGTTTATGGGATAAATGATTGTATAGGGATGATTGGCTAAGTTTAGGTTTTAGGCAGGGATGTTGAAGAGTCCTTGGTCTCGAGTCACGAGTCAAGTCACGAGTCTTTGGACCCGAGTCTCGAGTCCGAGTCCAAGTCCTTGGTCCAAAATGGTGAGTCACGAGTCACGAGTCACTCCCAAAGCTGACTCCACAAGTCCCTATTAAAATCAATGGGGGGGGGGGTTTCCCAACAAAATAAGGCTACTTCAGATGTGTGGTTTAAATAAATTCTAGGCACAAGTGTGCCTTTTTATTTCAAAACTCTGCAACTGATTTTGCAAAGAACAGACCAGGCAGACAAACCCAAAATAACCAGGCAGGCAGAGGAGGCAGGGAACCCCAAAGCAGGCAGGCAGAGGCCATTGTCTTGTTGTCTTGGACAATGCAACTGTTGAACTGGTCAAGAAGAGACCAGGCAGGCAGAGGAGGCTGGGAACCCCAGACAGGCAGGCAGAGGCAGCCAAACCCAAAATGTCTGAAAGGTTGCATTTTAGGAAAATTATTTTAAAAAATAAACTTTCTGTACTTCCTAAAACTTATCCATGTTGCATTTGAGGAACATGCTTTTTTCTAAATGTTTGGCCCCCATTCTGGAACAGTGAGATCTCATCACAATTCCACCCTCATTGAACACCCGCTCCACTGGTGATGAACTTGCTGGAACCAGAAACACACTCAGAGCAGCCACACAGAGTAATCTCAGGTCCTTCTTCTGCCTCTCCCAAGTACGCAACACATCAATCAAAATAAATCTTGACACACTGTTGGGGCTGCACTCCTGGTAGCCGTCCATAGTGGCCGAGCAGTGGCACACCTCGCTTCCATGCGCTCTTCGCCGGCAATCACGCTCCTCTCCACTCCTTCTGGCACAGCCCAGGGATGTTGAAGAGTCCTTGG
Organism: Shinisaurus crocodilurus; assembly: GCA_021292165.1. Lineage (NCBI taxonomy): Eukaryota > Metazoa > Chordata > Lepidosauria > Squamata > Shinisauridae > Shinisaurus > Shinisaurus crocodilurus. Next base: position 161,563,546 of record CM037880.1, read on the forward strand.
TCTCAAGTCCCGAGTCGAGTCTCGAGTCCCTTTAAAAATATTGGGACTCGAGTCCAAGTCGAGACAGAGGGGGGACTCAAGTCCGACTCACGAGTCGAGTCCTCGAGTCCGAGTCCCCAACCCTGGTTTTAGGACTTGATTACCATACCATTAATATCTTTTTATAATGAAATAATAATGGTGGTAGTGGTAGTGGTGATGTTTTCTAGGTGGTGTACAAAGATTAGGAAAATAACAGTCCCTGCCCACAGGCTTACACTCCAATAGACACAATTCAGATGGAAAAAGGGACAGAGAAGAAACAGTGAAGATGCAATCCTATGCAAATTTAGACAGAAAAAAGGCCTACAACTCCCGGCATGTCCCAGCCAGCTGCTGGCTGGGGCATGCTGGGAGTTGTAGGCCTTTTTTCTGTCTAAACTTGCATAGGATTGCACCCTTAAACAAGCAAATTCAGGCACTAATTCTCCATAGTTACATCAATGTTTCATTACCAGGTAGAATGGCCACTGTAGGAAACAGTTCTGGCAGAGGAGGAACCAAATAGCAGTGGGTCCTAGCTGAGCTGATGGGTGGTGGTGGTGCTGTGTTGCATCACCCTTCTCAACACTGCAGCCAGCTGGAATGTTGTTGTTGATTATATATTCCCTTTTTAAAAATACATCTGAGTAGGAGAGGGCCTTCTCAGTAGCCGCACCCAGACTTTGGAACTCCCTCCCTAGGGAGGATCATCTCAAGTCTGTACACAAGAAATGTTGTTCTCTACTTAGGAGTTGTCTAGCCCACGTCATTCAACACTGGGCCTACAAGTACATAACTGAAGGCTTGCTTTTTTAAAGAAACTACCAGGAAAATTAACAAGCATAAATCAAATGTGTTTCCTCTAGCCAGGACTAGTCAGATTCTAACTTTACATAACATGGAAAAGGAGCTTTGCCTGCTCTCTACTGCAAATGAATGAGTTTTTTGGCTTGGTTTTCCTTGCGGGGGGGGGGGGGATTTTCTCTCTCATATAAAGTATCAAAAAGTGCCATTAGTGTATATGCTTCTTTTTCCCACCCGAGTCCAGTAGCTGTTCATTATTTTGGCCCATCAAAACAAAACTCTGAACCACCATTTACTTTCCACCGACTCTCAACATTCAATCTTCTTGCTAGTAGGGATCCAAAATGATGTTCAGTTCCCAGTAGAATCATGAGTGCATTATGTGTTCAAAAACAGGTCCTGGCTCTGGGGGAGGGAAAACAGGTGGATTTAGAAATCTAGATGGGGAGCCTTATTTGTAGCAGTAAAAAGAAATAAAATTGATTTATGTAATCATCAGGTGGTTCTGGAAGATCCAGTTGTTTATGATTCTAGGATAGCCAAATGCCCTACTCTACAGAGGACAGGCCTCTATTTGAAGGGCTGCCCAAATAAAGAACCCTTAGAAGAGAGAGCAGCAGCGGCCTTGAAGTGGCCCATCAACAGCTGGCACCTGGACAGCAGGCTGAGCAGGCACACAGGTCACCTGCTCACAGCCTTCCCCATTATGGTGTCATGCATTGTATTTCTATTCAAATTATAGCCATTATTTCTAAATTTGCATCTCTCCCCACCCGTCTAAATTAACATTTTCAAATATTGCGCAAATCTATGTCCTCTTTTTGGGGGGCTGATGAATTTCCTCTTTTTTGGCCACGTGTAAGCCCTGCTAGCTGTTAAGGCTGCTACTGCAGTTTTCACAGAAGTACGGTATAATGTTTATCCAGAACAAGGTGGTTCACTGTCAGAAGCTAGTTTATATTAAACCCAGAACCACCTCTTTGTGTGGATCAGCTTCTCAACCCAGAAACAAAAGTTGCTCTTAAACACATAGCCACATACTTCAATTTACATCATAATGGTGGTAGTGGTAGTGGTGATGTTTTCTAGGTGGTGTACAAAGATTAGGAAAATAACAGTCCCTGCCCACAGGCTTACACTCCAATAGACACAATTCAGATGGAAAAAGGGACAGAGAAGAAACAGTGAAGATGCAATCCTATGCAAATTTAGACAGAAAAAAGGCCTACAACTCCCGGCATGTCCCAGCCAGCTGCTGGCTGGGGCATGCTGGGAGTTGTAGGCCTTTTTTCTGTCTAAACTTGCATAGGATTGCACCCTTAAACAAGCAAATTCAGGCACTAATTCTCCATAGTTACATCAATGTTTCATTGATATTTCATTGATACAAAATACTTCAATTTACATCAGAGGATGTTTGCATGATCAGGTGTGCTCAGAGTCAGAGACTACCAGTGCCAAAGGAGCTTCAGCATACACTCAACAAGCTGCTACTGGTGTTGGACCATTAGAGTCATTGAGAACCCACCCACACCACCACAGACCTGTGCCAATTATCATCACCAGAGGGACATTATAAGTGGCATCCAGTACGTGAAGTGGGGTGGGATGCCACTATCCCACTCCTTTTTAGGAGGAGCTAAAACCACCCCACTTCTTTTCAATGGTTGTAACCATCCCGGGATGCTACACAAAGCAGGCTTATACCAGTATTGTGGAAAGTCACTTGATCCAGGACAGAGCTGTTTGTGGAGCTGGGGAAAGCAGGCACCTGCAAAGACAGCTTCCTCTTCCACTAATATCTAATGCCTCAAGCCCAGGCTGGGCTGGGCCTTGGAGGAAGAAGAAACTGTCTATCCAAGTGCCCACCTGTTCTTTCTCCAGCTCTACAAACAGCTCTGGCTTGGGCAACACTAAAAGAGGGAAGCAGGGTCCAATGAGTGCTGATTGTGACAATACATCAAAGGACACTTAAAGCAGCTGTTAATACTTTGATCATATCAACGGCAGGATGTGAGCGGGCATTCAGTACTACGATTATTATCCTCTCTACAATAAGGGACTCCATATTGCTAAGCACACCATCCACTCTGGTGTTTTATCAGCTTGGTTGGCCCTCCACTACAGGTTTTTAAGCCTCCAGAAGCTTATGTAAAACAAGAGTTTAGAAAAGGATATGGTCATGCTCACACTTCTTGCACTGCCCTTGGAGTGAAAGGAAACACACATTAGAATGTCTGGGAACTTTTCTGAAAGTGTTATTCATAACAATAGGCCATAGTTTTGAGCTCATTTATTGTCACTCTGTTATTTCATGGTAATGACTGATAACTGACTGTAATGATTTCAAAGTGTGAAGAAAGTACTAATTCAAGCCTGTCAGCAAATAGTTTATATGGTTATAAAGATGGTGAAGGTGAATGAACTAGAGGGTAAACCAGGTCAGGCCTAATTTGAAATGAAACCATTCCACTTCCTTCCCCACACCTTACTTTGAGCACTGGTGGCACCCATACCATTTGTTTGTCAAGTAAAGTTATAACTTTCCTGTTTACTTTGCTCAGAGCAAAGGCAAAGGGACATAGGAAGCTGCCATATACTGAGTCAGACCATCTAGCCTAGAGTTGGTCTATAGCCCAGCATTGTCAACATTGACTGGCAGCTCTCCAGGCTTTCAGGGAGGAGTTTTCCTCAGCCCTACCTGAAGATGCCGGGGATTGAACCTGGGACCTTCTGCGTGCAAAGCAGGTGCTCTACCACTGGGCTGTTGCCCCTCCCAGACATAGCTGATAACCTACAGAAAAGCCAACACTGTGGCACCCAGAGTTATTGTGGCACTGCTTCTTAGAGAGGTTTGGCTGCCTCTTTTTTTTTGTGGCTTTCGGGCAAATGGTAAAAACTTTTTTTTTTTTTTTTTAACTTCATCAGGTGTTTGAATCTCTCCCAGCTATTGGAATGGTTTTTTAGTGCCCCTGTTTCATTGTTATATTTTATTGTCAATGTATGTTTGTATTTTTTTCCCCTGGACGTAAACCACCTTGGGTGCCTTCTGAAGGCCAAAAGGCAAGGTAGACATAATTTCTTTCCTACAAAATTCTTATAGTACACAGTTTATACTTCTTTTTAGAAGCAGTTTTGATACAGGCGTTAAATGGCAGAAAGCCTAAAGATTAGCAGATGGCTACAATTAACCATCGTTTCCCTCCCTACATACATAGCCCTATGCACACTTACCTGGTAATAAGCCCCATTGAATACAATGGGACTAACTTCTAAATAAACATGGACAGAATTGCACAGTCAATAGCGTCCAGATTTGTTCCTTTCATGGACTAGGCATGGCTTGTCTACAACTCAGGGGATAAAAAACACAGGTGACAACAATTGTGGCATAGGGCTATTGTATTTGAACCTGCTCTGCTGGTCTAGCTGTTAGTGTTGAAGGAAGTTCTACACAAACAGAGGAAGTACAATTCTTTCAGAGAAGAAATTAGTGGCCGAATTGCTACCCCGATGCCTGCCTTAGATAAAACCTGGGAAAAGACTCTGGGTGCTTACTCTTTATTGTTGTTGCCTGGGATTTAACTTGTATGTCTGAACTATGTACATATTTCATTGCCTTAGGTGGGGCGCCACTGGTGCCTTTCCATGGGCCTAGCTAGTGATGGGGCTGCTGATGTTTATAGTAACAGGTTAGACTTACTGTATGCCAAAACAGTCTTGTTTCTTAAAGTGATTGGAGCAACCTGACCTCCTTCTCCCTCTCCATTGTTATTTTGTCTACTGGATTTGAGGAAGAAGGAAGTGGTAAATTACTAAAGAAAATAGCACTTGTCTTGACAGGACGTGTGGCTTTGAACTTGGGTGATATTAACCAATCCATCAGATCTACTGATATGTTGAATAAGGTTATGCTTGTTTTATGGTCTGCCTGGTCTGGGGATTTGAACTCCAGGATTCCAACATGAGGAACTATAATGAAAGGTATTTAAAATACGGTACATTTGCTCCAGTAGACAGTGCCTTTGATTATATTCAATGGGAGAACAGTGTTCTTTATTGCAGAGTTAAGGCCAGTTCCATTCAAACACCAAACAGCACAAACATTCAAAACTGAGCAATTTTCTTCCTCAGTAATCGGCATAGTCTTACATATGCACTCTTGTTGTGCCAGGGACCAGCAGTTGCTAACTCTTGATGGACTGAATGGTGGATGTCAAGCTAACTGCAAAAGGAAGCTAAATGTCTAATGCATGTGCAATATCAAAAGCAGCTTCCAGATGCAGTCCAATTTTATTGCAAAATTTGTGTAACACCCTGGTGAAAGTACTCATCTTTTATCTATTACAAAGCATATTCTGTTATAAATAAGCCTGAAGACTTAAGCATTGATCCAGTAAGAATATGGGGAAAGCTTTCACTGACTTCTGTGCATAAAGAATGTGATATATATATATATATATATATATATTGGCCGGGGGGGGGGGGCGGACAATGACAGAATTATGGTACAGTCCCATCATGACTTACTGCACCATTGCTTGAGTGTTGTTATGGGGTAGATGTGGGCAAATAAACAGAGGCTTAATCCCGACAAGGCAAAGATGCTGCTGGTCAATGGGAAAGCTATTCCATGACTAGGAGTACAGCCTAGTGAAATATCAGGTTCATAGTCGGGGGGGGGGGCTCTCCTTGACCCCACTTTGCTCTTGGATGTCAGGCTGCCACTGTGGCCAGCAGTGCCTTTGCACAGCTTCGGCTATGTGCTATCTACACCCTTCCTGGGAAGAGTTGATCTGGCCACAATTATGCATGCTGTGGTCATATCCAGGTTGGATTATTACAATGCACTCTATGTGGGGCTGCCTTTAAAAGGGCTGAGATATTTCATGTAGTGCAAAATGCTGTAGACAGGATATTGGTGGGATCCACTTCATGGAGCACATAACTTCAGTGTTATGCAAGTTGCACTGGTTCCCAGTTCATTTCCAGGCACAATTAAGGTGCTGGTGATTACCTATAAATTCCTAATTGGTTTAGAACTAGACTATTAAATAATTAATTAAATAAATAAATATTTCCCACAAATCTGCCTATTATTATTATTATTATTATTATTATTATTATTATATTTCTTTTATTGCCTTTTAAAACAGCAAGTAATAGTAAATAGTTATGCATGCTATACTTATAATTCTGCACATATATAACTATTGTGCATTTTATTATATCCATTTTCTACACTTTTTCAGCATTCAGCTTGCTAAAGATGTTCTTTATATCATTTGGTCAACGATTCGAATTTTCCAGAAATTTAAATTGTAATATGACACTATACTATATTTTCAGGTGGGAATATGGGGTGGGGTTAGGATTTTTAAGTTTTGTACTGTTTTTAATTGTGTTTTATACTGTGTGTGTGTGTGTGTGTGTGTGTGTGTGTGTCCCCCCCCCCTCTTGTATTTTATTGGACTGTACATCGCTCAGAGTGGCCGGATGTCTGGCCAGATGGGCGATTCATAAATATAATAAATAAATAAATAAATAAACCCAGGAATTTCACATTTCCACATACACTGTTCAATGCAGCAAAATTATCAGTTCATGCAAAAATCAAATAAGTGCTGAACCAATCAAAGGAGCTCTACATATATTTCTTTGGCCTCTTGCACTAGAAAAGCTCCTTACTTTAGTACACTAGGTGGAGCAAGTGTCTTTCCTATGGTGGGAAAAACTGTTAAAAAATGTTATCAAGCCCCTGTCTTTTGTTAAAGGAAGTCTAAGAATGAATGAGTATTTAACACTGGAATAATAATCTGATCTTTCAATATACTATGTGTTCTATATGCATTACCACAAATATCAAATAATTTTCAAGTGGAATGAGTAATGCAATCCCATGCACGTTGACTCAGAAGTAAGTTCCACTACATTCAATGGATTGCAGAAAAGTTTACAGGAATATACCGGTAATACTTATTTTTCAAATTCTAGCAAGAATTAAAATTGCAGGAAATAAAGACCAATTAAACATAGCAGATTCAAAGGATGCAGATTCTGGATGTGGTTTCCATTTATTTCCCTCTAAAGGCAAGTCATTTAAACTGGGGACTGGCAAATACCGTAATAGATGAGGATCAACTGGTAGATCTCTGAGTGATTTGCAGTAGATACAGGATGGCTTCTGAGTCTGACTCCTAATCATGTAAAAAAATAGGTTGTAAAATTGCAAATTAAAAAACAACAACATTGTGCTAACTGCTTATCTCTCAGTCACAGATTTCCTCACCTGTAAAATATGAGTAATGATTGCTTTTGACTATGTCTTTATTCAGATCTGGTGGTCAAGTCCTGATCTGTAGTGACTCAGATTTCTACTTGTATATGCAGGATAACCTAGTCACATAATGACTGGGTTCACATGACATGACAACCCACCCACCCCGGCTTATAAACCAGGAGGGCTTGTTGTGCTGTGCAAACCCGCCATGGCTTATTTGGGGTGGCTTATAAGCCACCCTGACAGCCCATGGCTTGTTCTAGGGTTTATAAGCCACCCCTGGGGTTGCCATGTCATCCAAACCCGGACAACATGACAACCCCAGGGCCAAGCCAAACCACAACAGAGCCGCTTGGCAAGAGCAGCAAAAAGACTTGCTTAGTGGATAGCAGGTGATCACCATTGACAGCCGCCCCACAAGCACCAGAGTAGCACTTGGGGTGGCTGGAAAAGGCATTCCCCTCCCCCCTCCCTGGAGCTGCCACGGGCCATTTTGTGCTTGTCGTGTCTTCTCATTTTATTTTTAAAACAATTTTTTGAGATCGCGAAAGCAGCTTCTCGGGGCAACCTTCACGATCCCTGTTTTTGACAGCCATGAACTCCCCCCCCCCAAGGAACCCCAGCAGTACCTTAGAGGGGCTGCCCGTGGTTGCCCCCCTTTTTAAAATGATTTTTTAGGTCTGATATTGAGCCCAAATAAGTGCACTCTCTCTATATTATTTAACCTGACCAGCCCAGTTTGCGCAAGGGTGGATGCCTGCTAGCCAAATCCAGCAGGCACCCATCATGTTCAGTGCCTACCCTAGGCTACAGGTAAGTATCCCCCTCCCCACCGCAACAAGAGGACAGCTCTGATTTAACAGGTCCCGAGCTGTCATCTCCTTGCAAAGGAAAGCCCCAGGAGATTGCACTTTTGGGGAAAGGGGCTCTTTCCCTCTTTCTGCAGTGTGATCTCCTGCTTTCTTTGGGGGAGATCAGGTGTCCCTAGTGGCCCCCTCAGTTTTGAAAGTGTCCCCCACTGCTAGCAACAAAGGGAACCTTCAAAACTGGACAGGATTCCCACTGACAGGAGGGAGGCTTGGCACTTGACAGTCCAGGCAAACTGTCAAGTGTCGCGTACCCCCAGCAGCAGTGTGAATCCCCCTCAGTGTTGCTGCTCCTCAACGTGCTGTCAACTTGGGATAAATGGCAAAACGGAGGGGACCATTGGGGCTTCTGACCATCCCCCCAAACCCCAGGGATCATGCTGAGAAGGGGATAGGAGATGAGGGGGGTGTCCCCCAAAGCACCCTTCTCAGCTGGATCCTTGGGGTTTTTGTGGGGACGTCATGTGCTCCTGGCTTTCCTTTGTAAGATGACAGCTCAGGACCTGTCAAATCAGAGCTGTCATCATCCGTGTGTGTGTGTGTGTGTGTGTGTGTGTGTAATACTTACCTGCAGCCTGGGGTAGGCACTGTACAGGGTGAGTGCCTGCTTGATTTGGCCAGCAGGAACCCACCCTGGCCAGTACCTACCTCAGGGTCTCCCTTGCGCTAACCTGACTGGCCCAGTTTGCACAAACTGGGCTAGTCAGGTTAAAATAAAATATATTGAACAGTTATTTGAGCCAAATGTCAGAGAGACATTAAAAAAATATTTTAAAGGGGGGGGGCAACCACAGGCAGTCCCTCCAAGATACCACTGGGGCTTCTTGAAACAGGGGGCAGCTCATGGCTGCCAAAAACGGGGACTGTGAAAGTTGCCCTGAGAGGCGGCTCTCATGATCTAAAAAAAAAAAATGTTTTAAAAATAAAATGACATGCCGTGGCAAGCATTAATCGGCTTGCAGTGGCTCCAGAGAAAGCCCAGTGCTCCTGTGGTGTCCCCTGGGATACCTGCAGGAGGACCTAGGTGAGGAGGAGGTGGGTCATCTGTCGGGCACATTGGGGGCCCCAGGCAAAAGGCCCACCCTGGGTGGCTTATAAGCCACCTCTGGGGCTGCTCTGTTGTGCGAGGCTGCCCTATGACTGGGTTTGCACGGCATGCTAAGCCACAGTGGTTTATAAGCCACAGTGGGTTGGCAATGTTGTCTGAACCCGTGATGGCTTTGCCAGGGTGGCTTAATTTTGGTTTATAATCCACCCTGGCTTGTAATTGGGTCTGACCCAGGATGGGCTGTTGTGTTGGCTGAACTTGGACGACGTGAACCATCGTGGGTCAATCCAGACTGCTACAGAGCCACTTGGCAAGAGCGGCAAAAAACCCTTGATTGCCACTCTTGCCAAGCGGCTGGTGGGCAACCGCCGCCCCCAGCTGCCCAAGCAGCACTTGGTGGCAGCTGGCAGAGGCTTCCCCCACTTCCCCACCACAGTTATGAGTTGTTTTCGGCTTGCTGTGGCTTTTTTCCCCCCACTTAAAAAATGTGGGGATTTTAGATCATGAAAGCCAGTTGTCACGCTGGCTTTCATGATCCCAAGCTATCCACAAGCAGTCCCTCCAAGGTGTCCCAGCGAAATAAATCCTTTCACAGCAAGATCCCCAGGTTTGGTGGGGGGAGCCCATGTCTCCCAAATGTCCCCTGATTATGCCACTGCTCCTGAGGTGCTGCCAGTGTGGCGTAGTGGTGAGAGTGTTGGACTGGGACTCAGGAGATCCAGGTTCTAGTCCCTGCTCAGCCATGAAACTCACTGGGTGACTTTGGGCCAGTCACTGACTCTCAGCCTAACCTACCTCACAGGCTTGTTGTCAGGATAAAATGGAGGAGGAGGAGGAGGAGGCTTATGTAAGCCGCCTTGGGTTCCTTGAAGGAAAAAAGGTGGGGTATAAATATAATTAATTAATTAATTAATTAACATGCAAAATTAGGGGGGTATCCCCAAGGGGGGGTAATTCCTCCCAATGACAGATGAACTGCCATTGGTAGCAATTACCCCCCTCACCCTAGGGAATTCCCCCTAATTTTGCATGTTCCGGAGGTGGCAGAAAGTCATTAAAAGGAAATGTCTATGGGAGAATTTGCATGTCATGATGAGCCAGTGTTCCGGCATATTGCTTACAGGCAGCAAACTCGTAAACTCTGCTCAGCTAAACAACCTACAGACCTTTGGTTCATGGGTTGTTTAGCGCAGCCTTTCCCAACCTGGTTCCCTGTAGAAGTTTGGGGCTTCAATTACCATCGGCCCTTGTCAGCATGTCCAATGCCCAGGAATCCTGGGAGTTGGGAGTCCAAAAAATCTGGAGAGCACCAGGTTGGAAAAGGGTGGTGATGGGTGAACCTGGGCCTCTTGCTTGTCTCTCTCCTGACCAGCCAGAGAAATAACCCAAGAAACCATGGATTGTTTTTTCTGGCTTGTCAGGGGACAGGCAATCCATAGGTCCAGGTCCACACATTATGCTAAACAAACATGCTACTGTGTACATGTGATGTGCAAACTGGGTTCTTGAGGCCATTATTGATTCTTGAAGAAGTCAGTAACAGCAAGTACTATTAAGATTGTAATAAAAACTAGCAGTACGTCACTAGAGGGTGCTAGAAACATTAATTTGGGTTATACAGAGTCACATACACACACACACACACACACACACAGGTTAAACAAGTTCCAGAGGTTATGGAACTTTAAAAGGCAGAGCATTTAAATTAAGTGCTTTAATTTTAAAGCCCATTTCTATGGTGATGGATAGTGGGACTTTTAAACTAGGACTATTGAGAGCATTGTCAGGGACCTAAACTGCTTGAGCAGTTTTCCATTGCTCCACTGCATAATAGGATGGCTGGCTCACCCTATAAAGACAAAAATGCCAGGAGAGTTGCAGTGTTAGTTTATTTGGACAAACAGACTTTGCACTGGCACCTTAAAGGTATTGGTTAATTTATTGCAGCAGCATCCTCTGGCTTGCCAGGAGCTTTGCAAGAGGAAATGACTACACAAATTGATATGGGACAGGTTTAGTAAAATCCCTTTTTTTTCTGGATATGTCATCATCTCCAGGGCCTTTTACCATTTACCTGGCATGAGCAATCAGCTTCCTGCTAAAAGATGAAAATGACACTAATGGTCTGATTCACACACCACTGAGTGACTTGGTTTAAAAACCATTTAGTCCCTGATCCTGTAAATCTTTGCTTGATGGAGCAAATGGCAGTTGGGCAGAGGTGGGGGCATTTACACTGGGGCAACAGCACCGTGGGAAAGGGTTAAAAAAAATCCTCCTCCAGTTCCATGGGCCCCATACTCTTCAGGAAGGGGGCCTGGTTCTCTTTAAAAGGGGGGGGGGGGAGGTAAAGACATGGGAAATCTGATCACAGATCTCCACCATCTCATCTTATTGGCCCTTAGCTCATCTTACAGCACAATCTTAGTCAGTAGTAAGCTGACTAAGCATGTATAGGATTGCAGCCTTAAAGGACTTGGGCTTATCTGGGATGTGGGCCAGGCACTCAGATCGTGTGACAACATGACATTAAGGATACAGGCCTGTGGCTTATGTTGGCTCAGCTTGTCTGAGTGTGGAAAGCTAAGCAGGGTCAGGCCTGGTTATTACTTGGATGGGAGACCCCTCCTCTAGTTTCCTGCATTGAGCAGGGGGTTGGACTCGATGGCCTTGTAGGCTCCTTCCAACTCTATGATCTATGAAATCTATGAAAATCAATATGCATTGGTCTAAGTGTTATTTGCTTCAGTCATTGAAAATACATCTTTAACTTGCACAGTGGCCTTTGCAAAATGTTGGTATATCAATGCCAAATACTCCTAGATGGTATTTTGCTCCTACTGAAGTTAACTGGGGTATTTTCGTATATAGCACTTCTTTTATTCCTTACTTTGTATGATGGCCACAATCCAGCAAGTAAGTATGGCAAGTGGAGGCAGGTTTTCCACTGCTGATGATGAAACAACTTGTGGAGCTTTACTTTCTGTAGTAGACAGCAGAACCTTGGCTGTGTATGTGCATCATCATCATCATCATCATCATCATCATCATCATCAGGCGATCACTCGTGACCGAGTAAGATTGTCTTCCGGGATAAAAGGAGGAGATTCTAAAGAAGATTGTGTAGACTCTAGCGATGGGTCCGTAAGTGACTGTGGAGGCCAATTCTAGATCCACAAAGCTTCCCACAGTGAGGACACAGGTTACCAGATAGAAGATGGTCCTGTAAAGGATTCATTTGACGTGCTTTTCGCTTAGCACGTTTCTCCCTTTCACTGACAGCTAATAAATCACCACGTCCAGATGCTATCCATCCTGGAGTTCTTAAAGAACTCAAGTGTGAAATTGCTAATCTTCTAACAATAACATGTAACATATCCCTAAGATCAGCCTCAAAGGGGATCCAGGGGATCTGGTAAATTACAGACTGGTTAACTTAACATATTAGGCATAATTAGGAAAGGAATAGAAAATAAACTGCCAATATCATACTGCCCGTATACAAATCTATGGTGTGACCACACTTGGAATACTGTGTACAATTCTGGTCAGCACACCTAAAAAAGGATATTGTTGAGTTGGTGAAAGTGCAGAAAATGGCAACTAAAATGATCAAGGGGCTGGAGCAATTCCCCTATGAAAAAGGTTTCAACATCTAGGACATCTGTTTACAACATCAGGTTACAACATCTATTTAGCTTAGAGAAAAGGTGAATGAGGGGAGACATATTATAGAGGTGTACACAATTATTATTCTCCTTCTCTCATAATATTAGAAAACAAAGTAATCTCATGAAGCTGATTGGTGGGAGATTCAGGACAGATAGAAGGAAGTACTTCTTCAGCCAGCACATAAGCTATGGAATTCGCTACCATAAGACGTAGTGATGGCCATGATTTGGATGGCTTTAAAAGGGGAGTAGACAGATTCATGGAGCACAAGGCTATCAGTGGCTACTAGTCTTGATGGCTATACGTTACTTCCAGTGTCAAAGGCAGTTTGTCTATGTACACCAGTTGCTGGGGAACATGGGTGGAAGGGTGCTGTTGCACTCATGTCCTTCTTGTGGGTTTCCCGTGGGCAGCTGGGTGGCCACTGTGTGAACAGAATGCTGGACTAGATGGACCTTTGGTCTGATCCAGCATGGCTATTCTTATGACAGCATTGGCTGCACCCTTGAATACACAAGTTGATGCCCACTGAATGTGTCAGGTTATGACTCCCAGCATCCCCCAGCCAGCATGGCTGGCTGGGGCGTGCTGGGAGTTATAATCCAGCCCATCTTGAGGGCACCAGCTTGGGGGAGACTGCCAAAAAACACTCTAACACATAAACGGCTTGACATTACGGGGTAAATTCCATTTCTGATGACTGGGCCTTCAAAACAAGAAAGTAGAATGTGATCGTCAGTCCATTTCCCACTCCTACTCCCTCACTTCTCACTCATTCTTCCTTTGTTTTTCTTCTGTATCCTCTGTCCCAACCTGCTGGATGTTTTCCTTGTTCTGCTCTCATCTCCAGTGTGGGGCTCTCCTACATTGCATCACAAAGGAATAGGGCGAACAAGACCACCAATCAAATCACAAGGAGCTATGCATCATCTATGATGACAGGACATTTGGCTAGCTACAGAATAAAAGTGACACCCCGACAAAACCAGTGATCCCTCTTGACCAGTACCCTGAGACCAGTTATGGTAAATGATCAATGCACAGATCTGTCCACCCACTTTGAGCAAGAGCTTCCTGATTTAAGTGGTCTTACAGAGGCATTTGAATGTGGTCTAGGCTTAGTAATAATATATTATCAGTGATGGAACATTGAAAATTGCTTTTCTAAAAGGTGAGTCTGATTTCACAGCCTCAGCTCTAAAGGATTTTCAGGATGCAATTAGGCAGGGAAAAAAGTCCTATAACTCCCAGCATGCCCCAGCCAGCCAAAAAAGTTGTTGGACTTTTTTCTGTCTAAGCATGCATAGGATTGCTTCCTTAATGGTTTTTTCGTTTTATTTTCCCTCCTGGGCGGTGTTTCTGTGAGCACAAGTGATCTGTGCTGTTTGCCTCTGTTTTGTGATGCAGCACAGATCCTGTATTTTTAATATCTAACATCATATTTAAGTGAACAATACACTTTTGTAGAGAGAAGCAGTTTTGACAAGTGATGTAGTTGATCACAAGTTGATGCCCACTGATATTATTTCAGCCATATTCACAAATAAATAATCATTTGCATTTGTATGTACATGTGCATTTCCAGACTTCCCTTGTTCCCATTCAGCATGAGGAAGTTTGTACCTGTTTCTGCAGTGGCATAACTGCAAAGAACCACTGAGCTGAACCTCACAGATCTTCCATAGGTACAAATTTCCTCCACAAATCAGATGGGTCAAGTCATACCCAGGAATTATGCCAATTATGCCAATAGATCTGACAGATTAGGTGCATAAATGTACTCCTACTGATACAATTTATCAGTCATGTATCATATTTAATTATGAATTTATACTTTAATTTAATGTAATTGTGCTTTACAGTCCTCATAGTGTTCACACTTAGAACAAGACTGGCCCCTATTATTTCCATTGTAGGGATGGGGTCAAATTTATCATCTCCATGCTGCTGACTTGGATGCCATATTTGATACAGGTCTGGTGGATGTAACTTTGGTTCCTGCTTGTCCAATTACAATGGATACTTTTCAATTTGTACAGCCTGAGGATGTGGGCAGGATTCTTGGGGAGGTGAAGCCTACCACTTGTGTGCTGGACCCTTGCCCTTCCTGGCTTATAAAAGTAGCTGGGGGGGGGGCTGGCTGAGTGGGTAAGGGTAGTAGTGAATGCCTCTTTACAGCAATGTGTGATTCCATCTTGCCTAAAGGAAGTGGTGGTAAGACCTTTGTTTTAACAAAAAACCTCCCTGAACCCCATTGTGTTGGATAATTTCTGGCTGTTCTCCAATATTCCATTCTTGGGCAAGGTGCTGGAGCATGTGGTGGCTTCTTAGCTCCAGGGATTTCTGGATGAGATGGATTATCTAGATCCATTTCAATCTGGCTTCAGGCCTGGTTATGAGATAGATACTGCTCAGGTTGTTTTCATGGATGACCTACCCCAGGAACTGGACAGGGGGAGCATGTCCCTGTTAGTTCTGCTGGACCTTTCGGTGGCTTTCAATACTATCAGCCATGGTATCCTTCTGAGATGTCGGCCCTTCCAAGAAGGACCAGAGGCACTCTATAACAGTGCCTCCCAGTCCCACTTCAGACAATCTCAGAAGGTGTTGCTGGGGGATTCCTGTTCAACACCATGGCCGTTGACCTGTGGTGTCCCTCAGGGTTCCAGCCTGTGGCTTACGCTGGCTCTGCTTGTCTGAGCATGGAAAGCTAAGCAGGGTCAGGCCTGGTTATTACTTGGATGGGAGACCCCTCCTCTAGTTTCCTGCATTGAGCAGGGGGTTGGACTCGATGGCCTTGTAGGCCCCTTCCAACTCGATGCTCTATGAAATCTATGAAATCTTCTCCCTCAGGGTTCCATCTTCTCCCTGATGCTATTTAACATATACATGAAACTCCTAGGGGAGATTATCTGGAGTTTTGGGGTTCAGTGCCATCAGTATGGTGATGACACCTAACACTCTCCTTTCCATCTAAATCCAAGGAAGCTGTTCTGGTTCTCAATCAGTACCTGATATCAGTAATGGACTGAATGAGGGCAGACAAATTGAAGCTTAATTCAGACAAGGCAGAGGTGCTTTTAGGATTCAACCTGTGCTGGATGGGGTTACACCACCACCCCTGAAGAGTGAAGACCCAGGCTCGCAGGTTGGGTGTACTCTTGGATTCAGTCCTGAACCTGGATGCCCCAGTCTCAGCGGTGGCCGGGAGTACATTTCCGCAGCTGAGGATAGCACACCAACTGTGCCCATTCCTAGAGAAGTCTGATCTGGCCATGGTCACACACATACCTTAGTTACATCCTGTTTGGACTATTGTGCATACCTATTTTTATGAGATAGTATTTGTGTTTCTTGTTTTTGTCTTTTTAAAATATTATGACTCTTGGAGTGCATCATGAAATTTCTAGTTTGACAAACTTGTAAGGAATGAAATCCACCGCTATCAATTTAATAAGGTTAACTGAACTCATGTATCTTTTAGATCAGGGGTGCAGAACCTTAGGCCCGGGGGCCAAATCGGGCCTGCCTGAGGTCCTAATCTGGCTGCCCAGGGTTCCCTGGGGACTGCCTGTATATTGTTAGTGAGCTCAGAGCATATTACCGGTACCACCACTGCCTTCTGCATTTCCTCTTCCCATAGCCAGACCTTTCCTCAGCATTGTTTTCCTTGTCACTCTGCCCACATGCAGACTTTTGGCCAGTTGTTCCCCAGAATGCCCTTGTGATTTCCAGTAAAGACAGGCATAATTCTTTACCAACACAGAGAGAACATAAAAGGGGAACGAACATACCAGCTTAGCTCAGTAAGAGATCCAGCTTGCCATAGCTCTGGGAAGAAACAGTGCAACCTTCAGTTTCAAAGGCGGGGGCGGACAAAGCAACATACACTGCTCTGAGGGCTAAACAATGTGTTTCATCTTTGATTGATGTGGGTCACTTCAGCAGACAAAATGGCCTGAAAAGTGGGATAAAAATATTAATAAATAAAAAATATGTCCTCTAAGTTTGAAACCAGTAAAAACCTGACTTGTCCCAACAAAAATTCTCATCCCCCTTTCCTCCCAAGCAAGGGAACAATTTATTTTCCTGTTACAGCACTTTCTGGAATTTGGCACTGTTCTGTCTGCAACAGAAGAGAATTCAGCATCTTAAGGACCTCAGTTCTGAATCTTCGGATGTATTAAAATTCACTTGAAAGTGGGCTATAGGGGTGCAATCTTATAGGGGTGCAATCTTAGAAGCTGGACGGTGGGATAAACAGGTGTTCCAGTGGCCAAGGGTGTGGCATTACAGCTGCATAACTCTGTGCACCCTACTCTTACCTTGGTAATCAGAAGCGAAAGAACTTATGCAAATTAATTTGTATTTTTCATACATATAAATGAATGTAACACTGTTTTTACGACCACACAGTTGCAAATAGATTTAATAATTTTCAAATACGAGCTTAGAGTCCTAGTGTTAAGGAATGCACATGAGTTTCTGCCAGCACAGACTTGTCACTGATGCTACTAAAACCAAAAAGTGAGCTAAAATTCATATCAAGTCTTCACATGCTTGCAGTGGAAAGTTTGCTGGCAGCTGTTGTCATCATTAGCCTTGTGGGTATATTTTTCCCCTGAAGTATCTTGCATCTCATTGAAGCTTAACGCTTGTTAAATTGGGAGGAGACGTTGCGTGATCTGCCAACCTCAGACAATAACGTGTTCTTTTCTCCTGTTGTAAGTTGCGTTTTATGAATTATGGTAAGCATACACGGAACATCACCCACCTCACCTTTGCCAAGACCATAGACTATACAGAGAAAAAATAATGGACATTAACAGTGCAATTAGGCTGCAATCCTACACACATTTACACAGGAGTAAGCCCATTACACTCTACGGGCCTTACTTCTGAGAAGACATGCTTAGATCACCCTGTTATTATGTTGTTGTTGTTTTTTAAGTATTAACAGTAATTTCTACATTTGTAGCACTAAACCATCTGTAGTCAAGGAGAATATCATCCATAGCCTCAAAGACAGAAGAGAGCAGTCAAGGATTCCATTTTAGATCCATACATTGCTTTTGGCTTGGACCTTGAGCTCTAAACATAGAGCTGGATTCAGAGGAGCTTCCTCCATCAGAAAAACCTTCTCTCAGAGAAAGCTCTTCCAGATCCAATCCATAACATCCACAAGAAGAAAAAATGAGCAATCACACAAATGGGATGGAGGAGCAATGTGGCTGCCATCTTGGATAGGCCTTTGGAGAAAAGAAAAATACAATACTTTAGAATGTAACATGCTAACGAAAGCACAGTATTGTCTCTAGACTGCAACTCCCATCAGCCCTAGCCAGCATAGCCAATGGTGAGGCATGATGGGAGTTGCAGTCCAACAGCATCTGGAGGGCCACAAGTTGCCCACCCCTGTTCTAGAGGCTATGGTGCCTTCACCATGGAGTGAATCCTTGGAGGGGGCCAAAGTGCCTTACAAATGCTTGAAAGGCTATAGGAAATGAAATATATATATATACAGTGCTTTTTTTCTGGAGAAAAAGGTACCGGAACTCTTGGATTACATTTCCTCGGGAGTAGATGGCGATTAAATTGTAATGCAATTAATAGAAGAAAAGGTGCTGGAACTCAGTTCCGGTGAGTTCCACCAGAAAAAAAGCCCTGTATATATATATATATATATATATATATATATATATTCCTATATATATATATATAGGAAATGAAATGTCTGAGCGTGGAAAGCTAAGCAGGGTCAGGCCTAGTTATTACTTGGATGTTATTACCCTCCTCTAGTTTCCTGCATTGAGCAGGGGGTTGGACTCGATAGCCTTGTAGGCTCCTTCCAACTCTATGATCTATGAAATCTATGAAATACGACTGAGTAAGGTCAATGTTCAAGACAAGAATATACCACATTTCAGTCTTTGAGGAGCAGTGAAACTCAATAGCAAAATAACTAGCCAATACACACATAATGGATGGTGAAAGGAAAGGTGAAAGTCGAAGCCCAGAAACAGAAGTATTAGCTTGAGGGAAGATATCTGAATCCCCCACAGCAGAGGAACAAAGCCTGGGTACATTGACTACCTGAAAAGACACTAAAATGTGTTCTGGTTGAGGACTGAATGAAGAAAATGAGTGAAGACAGATACTTGAGGGAATGGAGAGGGGGCTAAGAGAAAACTTGGAGCAAGCAAGATAGGAACTGGGAGATTCAAGGGTTACATGGCATTAAAACGGGTAAAAACTGAGGCATTAAGAATGCAAGCTGATTGCTGTGAGTTTGGATGCTGAAGGGAACAATGTGAGAGAAGCTAAAAATTGTCAGAGAAATGATGGCTGGCGCACATGTACAAGAACTGTTGAGTGCTGGGTATATGACATAAGGAAAGGCCTTGTACTGAATCAGAGCAATGGTCATCTAGTATTAACAGATCACAGGTGGTAATTGTTCTACTCTTTGCTCCACCAGTCAGGCCAGAATTGGAGCACTATGTCCACATTTTAAGAAGGACATTGACAAACTGGAGTACCCCTAGAAAAGGACAATCAAGATGGTGAGGGGTCTGATAAATAAAGTCCTATAATGGAACAATAGCTGGGTATCGAAAATGCTGGGTATGTTTAGCCTGGAGAAGAGAAGACTAAGGGACAGGGAGGCTGTGTCAGTGGGGCTCCTTTTCCCTGTGTCAGTGGGGCTCCTTATCCATTGCAGCTTTTATTCTGCACTTTATAAGAGCTATCCACGGTGCTCCATGGTGGTGAACCTATTTTGGGGATGGAGTACAGCACCATGGATAGCACCTATAAAGCTCAGAATAAAAGCTGCAATGGATAAGGAGCCCCACTGACATAGGAGTCACCAGCATCCCCTGCTATGGGGAGATATTGTGTTCTTCAAATATCTGAAAGGTAGAAGAAAATGGAGCAGACTTGTTTTTTGTTGCTCCAGTGGGCAAGACTAGAACCAATGGGTGGAGCTTGCAGGGAAATCATTTTTAGCTAAACATTTGGAAAAAAACTTCCTTTGTGGGCTGTTCTACATGAGGCATTTATCATGCGCTCATCATTCCCTACTCACAGACAATGGTGTGATTCTTCTGTGTCTAACCGGCTCTTTTGGTGAGTTTTTTTTAGAGCAGGGGGAATGGAGCATTTAATTGTGAAAACGAAAGAAAGTGAGATTTTCTCTTCTGTATTTGCCCTATTCTGTTATATCACAGTGCCACCTAGAGGTTATGTAGTACAAAAGCAGGAAAAGAAATGCTCCTCTTGTAGGGCTTGGATATCAATTCTGTGACCCGAAAGTAGATACAGCAGATTAACAGCCTCATGTAGAAAAGTTCACAGTAAGAGCTGTTTGACAGTGGAATGGACTGCCTCGGGAGGTAGCGGACTCTCCTTCACCAGAGGTATTTAGGCTGGATGGCCACCTGTCAGGAATGCTGTAGCTGCATCCTGCATTGCAGATCCTGCATTGAACAGGGGGTTGAACGAGATGACCTTGAAGGCCCCTTCCAACTCTATCATTCTTGTCCAGTAGTCCGTCTATGGCGCATGTACTGTATGGTGTCGGACTTCTGCTCTCTAGGATTTTGAGAAAATGACTTTCGAAGCCCTGCTACACAAGATCCTGTGGCTTGAGATGCTGACAATTCAACCAGGAACTTTATATGCTTGGTCACTGAACTGCCCCAGAGCTACAGGAGCAATGTGATGTGCTTTCCCTTTTTAATTGCACATTTATATCACTGATATTCCTCCATTGTATTATTTCTGGGAGTGATTATACTTCTTTGTGAGTGTGTGTTTTTAGATCTACTTAGGGTACAGTCCTATGCATGTTTAGACAGAAAAAAAGACCTACAACTCCCAGCATTCCCCAGCCAGCAAGGGAATGTTCTGTCTAAACATGCATAGGATTGCACTCTTAATTGTCAGAACTGGGGAGGAAGAGATGTGCCATTCCCTCTCCCATATTTGAAAAATAACTGCCTTAGAAAACATGAAGAGGGGCTCTTCAGCCATACAGTAGAAATCCACACTAAACACTCTCAGTAAATTCACAGAAGCACATGATCTACAGTTTAATTTACATGTATTAATATGAAATAACTACCCCCTGCTTCTGTTTTATGATCATCAGCCCAATCACAACCACCACTACTCCTTAACTGAAAGGACAAAAATGTTTCAGAGGGCAATTCATATATCAAATGTGCCAACCCTGCAAGGTATAACTATTAAGTTATTCTGACAAACCTGAGCAAGGTTAGATCAGTCCTTCAGAATAAAAACCTTAAGATCCTTCTCATGTCATGTTTTGGATGGGAAACAGCCACATACAAGCAAAACTCTATGTGTAATGTGCAGGCTAAATCTAATTCACCAGGATAGGAATTGGATTAGGGTGCTGGTGTTAAAGCAGGCCATTGCAATAATAAAACATAGAAATGTCGTTAAAAGTGCCATTTTATTTCTGTCATGTATTTCACAGGAAAAGCAAGGCATCTAGAAGGCAGAAAATAAGGACCTTCCTTGAGTCTTTTTTTTAAATCTTCAATTTTCACTCCAAAGTAAAAGTTATTTAATACACAACAGCTGAACTTGCGAAATAGAATCTTTCCATTGTTTCAAAACAATAGAATGTATGTTCCTTTTTTTATAAATGTATGGTTCTGTCTCTGGAACCCAGCTTTAAGCACTGGGCTGGTTCACATGATACAGCTGGGCCATCATGGGTTATTTTATCCATGATGCACCACAGAGTGTGCTGGATGTGTGTGGCCTCCATTTTGAATATGCAACCCCCAATTGGGGATCAGGGGTTGTGCCATGCTGTGCAAACCCAGCCACCGTGAGTTATTCAAGGGTTAAACAACCGTTGCATAACCCTACTACTAATCAAGGGTTATGCAAGGGTTGTTTAACCCTCGAATAACCCATGGTGGCCAGGTTTGTATGACATGGCATAACCCCCAATCACCCCAGTTGAGAGCTGCATATTCAAAATGGCAGCCAGATGCACCTGGCACTTGCCATGGCTCATCATGGGTTATTTAACCCACAATAAACAGCCATGTTGTGCGAACAGGTCATTGATTGAGATTTGTACCTAAATATTGCTTGGCAGGCATCACCACTTCCCTTTGTTTTATCTTACATTTGCATTACTTTACATATGAAGGATTAAAGAACATGGTGGAAGACTTTGTTGAATTATTATATTCTGTGGGATGACATTTTTTTTGTCCCATGTGCCATAATAAGTTCTCTTCTGCTTACATTCCCCAGCAGCAAATAACAAAGACAATCATGTAAAAGCTCACCAGCAACCTTTCTCTGCCATAGTAATCTCACACTTGAGATATGCCACTGTCCTTACGCTTCTTGAGGCAGTATGCCTATGTACTCCAGTTGCTGAGGAACATGGATGAGAAGGTGCTGTTGCACTCATGTCCTGCTTGTGGGTTTCCCACAGGCTGTTGGTTGGCCACTGTGTGAACAGAATGCTGGAATAGATGGACCATAGGTCTGATCCAGCATGGGTCTTCTTATGTGCTTATGTTCTCACTTGGGACAGGCTGCCAGCATTGTAGAATCATCTATATATATAAAAGAAGAAGTCCTGACTGACTGACTCATCAACGCCCAGCTCAAACCGTTTAATCTAGGAACGTGACAATTTGAAGGAACATTGCTTTTATGACGTAGACACCCACTAATGAAATTTTGAAGGAACATTGATTTTATGACGTAGACACACACTAAGGAAGGATTTTTGGAAATTCCGTCCCTAAGGGGGTGAAAAAGGGGGCAAAATTGCCCCACTCTCATATCTCCTATGGGCAAAACAACAGGGGAGCAGTTATGCAAATCGGCCTCACCTCATAATTGCTGCAGGAGCCAATAGGAGTAGTTTTGCAAATAGCCCATAGAACACTTAGAATGTTCGTATGAATTCCTGCAGGGGCCAATAGGAGTGGGTATGCAAATCTCCCCTAGGCCATTTAGAATGTTCTCTAAGGGGGTGAAAAGGGAGGGAAACTTTTAAAATGACTGCCTGACTGAATGACTGCTGTGGGGGCGGGCGTCGTCGCATAGGCTCCATCATGTTTTGACGGATCTACCCCAAACTTGGCATGGTCACTCTTCATCACCTGTAGACTCTCAGGGTTAACCTGATTTTTCTTTAAGATCAGATATTTCTGTCAGAAAAGATTTCTGCTGCCAGTACCCAGCCTAAATGTTACACTTTCAGTCAGAGACACTGTATCTTTTTTATACAGCTCTCACAGGCCTTCAAGGAGAAAAAGCCAAAAAAATCCCTTTTCATTTTTAAACGTGTGGTTTTTTTCCTTCTTCTCCATAAAAAAAAAATCAAAATGCAAATTGAAAATTTAAATGTAAATGGTGTGATGATACCACACACAGTCATACCAATTGTAGGCGATGGAGCGTGCCTATTCCGGGCACTATCTTTTGTTATATATGGCAGTCAAAATCTAGGTAGGGAGGTACGTGAACAAATAGTTGATCATGTCGTTGAAAACTGGGATGAATTCTCTATAATGTCCCACGACAGTGATGGAAACAACTATGCGAGTGCCGATGCATACTTTGACAACATGTCCCGACCCCATACTTATGGTGGTTTGTGCAAGTTGACAGCGGGTGGACAACTGTACCAAATCCTAAAATCCACGCGAGCGAAGCTGCGGGCAACAGCTAGTCACACATAAAAATGTACCCATTGTTCCTGTACCATGTGACAGACACTAGTCCTTATGGCCTGAATCCAATGACATTTTAAAGCAGCTTCCCCCAACCTGGTGTCCTCTGGATGTGTTGGACTACACCCCCCATCATTCCCAGCCAGCATGCCATCCTGGCTGGGAATGTTGGGAGTTGTAGTCCAACACATCCAAAAGACGCCCGGTTGGAGGAGGCTGCTTTAAAGGAACTCATCCAAATGGGCAGTAAATTCTTCCACACAAATAAAGAGGAGCTCTCAGACCGTGATGGCATTACAACAGCCTGGGGCGCCATGACAACAGCATACTTAGCCTGCTAGGGAATCCAGCATGGTGTTTGTCTCCTCCGATAAAACAGCAGAACAATTTATAGATTTCAAAACCTCAGCCACAGTCGCAGAACAATGAACAAAGGGCCCTGAGAAAAAAGCAAAGGACTTTCAGCCAAGCCCTTCAGGTCACATGCCAGATAGAATGACAATGGCACAGACTTTTCCCAGTCCAGCCTTCCTAACATCTGCCCACACATTTCCTTCTTTCCAGTGCTGATGCCACAACATCAAGTCCTTTTCTCTTTCTGCAAACAATGGACCACCTGAACTGTTGAAATGAATGTGTTTCAGTTGGGCTAATTGGCTGCCTCTCAGATTCATTAACCTCAAGGAGAGTACAGTTTGCAAGGCTGTGATTATGCACAGTATCATGTATCAAAACACAGAGGCTGTTGGGGTTTTGTTTGTTTTTTTAAAAAAGACAAACTACTGAAAGACTATACACAGTGGCCTGGTTTACACATAACACTAACCCATGGTTTATTTAACTGATGGTTGGTTGCCCTACCCAGGGTTTGTCTGGCAGATGATCGAACAAACTGTGGTTTGTTTTCTCAATCCCTGAATTGTTTGTCTCCCTCCTCCTTTGACTACTCCCTCCCAGTATGGCAAATGCCTTGTGGCACATGGTAGTAGGGGGTGCTTATCCATATTGCGCCAGTCTGGCAAACCTCTGGATTGTAATAACAATGGACCCAATTTTGTCTCATCGCTTTAACAACAAGTAGTGCAAATTGGCTTAATGGGTTAGCATTATGTGCAAACCAGGCCAGTGGCAGATACCTCTGGAGTTCAGTGGACAATGGACAAATTTGATTCATAGCTTTAATAACAGAGTATTAAATTGGCTAATTCAATAATGTTGTTCCCTTCAAATGCAAAATGTGATTTTTAAAAAAGCTGTCACCAGTTTTTCAGATATATAAATCATTTCATGACCAGAACAATTTCATGTCCTTTGCACTAGCAGACATACAAGAAACAGCATCAATCAGGGTATTTAAAGTGCTGGGAGAACGTCTTCTCAAAAAGTGTTGGGGGGATCTATCTATCTATCTATCTATCTGAAGTATTTTTCAGGCCACCTTTTTCAGGGTAAGAAGTCCTCAAAAAGCGGCCATTATATAAAAAACAGAATAAATATAAAGTACCATAAACCATCATAATAATACGAAATAATATTATCATAAATAACGAATTAAAACAATAAATTGACAGCAGATTAAAACCTATCACTGTGGCTTAGCTGAAAGATTTATAATAGTCTCCAAGTCCAGCAGTATCAATAGCATGCCTTACAGAGTGCTCCTCTGGCCCCCTAGACAGTATCTAGGGGGCCATAGGGTTTTCGGATCCCCAGATCCAAGGTCAGAAAAGAGCTCCGACCTAGGAGCTGGGGATCTGCGCTCGGATCACCCTTCCCCCACTTGCAGCTGGTGTGGAAAGAACTGTACTGGCTGCTTTTCCGAGGTCATAAGAGTGACATCAGAGAAGGGGTAAAGAGGGCATTCTGGGGGGCAGGGACAGGAGGAGACCAGAGTTGCCACGATACAACATATCCTGGCAGCGGTCCAGCCTTCTTCCCTCCCCCTCCGAAGCACAGCAGCTGGATGGAAATTGGCTGTCTAGCTAACTTGCAGGGTGGGAGGAGCAAGGAGGCGAAGATCATCTCTGCGCTCCTCCCACCCTGCATAGGATGCCTGTAATCCTTCGAGTTTGGAGGCTTATAGGCATCCCCATTGGATTGTGCCCTTAATAAATGAATGTATGAGAACACTCAAGGCCGAAGTGTGCAATCCTGGCTTCCTAATATTGATGGCCAAAGGGCATAAGAATGGTGCTTTGGTGCCTCTCCCCCAGAGTTGTAGGCAAAAGCCCTAAAACAGAATATTTTGGGGGAGGGGAGAGGCAACCTTGAATCCACTGTATCGAAAGCTGCTCTTTCCCCACCAAGAAGGGCCCAATGCGGGACTGTCAGCTTCATCATCTCCCCCCTCACTGGTGTTTGACATTTTTTCCTCAGTTTTCTCAGGGTTTTCCCACAATGGTGGGAAAGGATAATTTGTTCAGCTGTGGGAAAACACTGAGAAAACTGAGGGGGAAATGTCAGTAAAATAGTACCTTTATTTGGATCAACGAATCAGGAATATGTAATGAACTGGATATTTGAATGTCACTGAGGTTTGAAATAAAGGGGTAGCAGAAAAGCAGGAAAGGAAACGTTCTTTGTGTAGTGCTCGGGTCTCAATTCTGTGATGAAACCGAAAGTAGAAAAGCTCTTAGAGTAGATCCATTGGAATGAATGGGACTTAAGTTAGACTAAAATTGGATATAACCCATTGGATGCAACCCATAGTGGCTCAGAGGAGAGGACATATGATTAGAATTTAGGAACAGGTGCTACATGCTCAGTACAGGAATTCATTTGCAGTACCAGAATCAAATTCACAGCCCAGCCTGAAGGAGAAGTTATAAGGGAAGTTATTAATTGCTTCTGTAGCACTTAGTGCATAGAATACTTTACCTCACGCAGCTTCACAAGTATGCTGTTGGATAGGTCTGTACTGTTCCCTTCTTCACACAAAGGGAAAAGAGAATATTTCTTGCCCAAGGCCATCTAAGTGAGTGCGTGGAATGGATGACCAAGGACATAAATCCAAGTCAGGCCAATTACCAGGCTACATTTCAAAGGGGTTAGCTGAGCAGTCCTTCACAACACACTCATTAAATCAGAATACATGCTCGTCTGTCCACAGGTTGCTATATTTCTTCCTTCAAAACAGCAAATTATCCTGGATGGGGTAAAATATCTTATGATTATACGACAGAGCTGAATATTATTGGGATATGTTAACCTCCTCTTTTGCCCGTAGGATCTTGATTTAAGTGCTGGATGCCTTCTCCAGGCAAAAGATTATTAAAAGGCACCGTTCTCGCTTGAATGTCATTACCAATATCTTTGGAAACTATCTGTAAGGAAGTTCCTCTGAAGGCTTAATTAATCAGCTACATAATGAACCCCACAGGCTTAGTCAGTTTGAAATGAAGTAGGAGACCATTTGAATTACAGAAGAGAATTAGAAGATGACCAAACAGATTCACAGCCCCCTTTATTTATGAAGTTTATTTATTTATGAGATTTCCTTTTCCTGGAAAGAACGTTGGCACAAAAAAGGAAATGAAGGAATTGGTGTTCCTTCTATGGTGTTCCCATTCTGCCACAAAATAGTAATTATAGGTGTTAAGGACTACAACCAGTCCTTTGATTCCGGATGAGAGATCAAAGGCTACAAATCTCCAAATCACCTCACTCTGAACCCAGCCCGGGTCTCAAACACTGGATTTAGCACTGAACCGGCAGAGAAACTGCACACACCATGTAGGGGAAAGTGAAAAAAAGTTTATTTTGGGTTAGTCAGTTACAAATTAGGTGGGGAGATTTCATAGATCGTAGAGATGGAAGGAGCCTACAAGGCCATCGAGTCCAACCCCCAGCTCAATGCAGGAAACTAGAGGAGGGGTCTCCCATCCAAGTAATAACCAGGCTTGACCCTGCTTAGCTTTCCACGCTGAGCCAGCGTAAGCCACAGGCCTATATATAAGGGAAGTGAAATTGATAGAATGAAATACCTTGTTACACACAGTCAGAGCTACAAAATAACAAAATTAGATCTCACGCTAGAGTACCCAGTCGGCACTTACACAGGAGCTTGGGGATTGTTCTTCCTAGGACTTACCTCAGCAACAGCCCTTGCTCTGTGCTTCTTCACGTCCAGAACAACAAAACTCAGAAGCCATGGCTGACCGTATCGATGTTCTTCCACCCCTCCCTTCGATAGCCCGACTGTCTCTTGGCCAATCATGATTAATTCGTCTGTGCTAGGCAAGAGAGGGGGAGTGGCTCCTAGGTGTCAGAAGGGTGACTTCCTGACCATACCTAGAGTGCTTGGTGGACATTTGCATGCAAATACGTCGCAGACTCTGAGGCGACACAGAGCCCTCAGGAGAAACTATGTACATTCACAGGAGATTCTCAGCCCCCAGCTGGGATTACACTTATCTACATGTGTGTGGTTGAGGAAGGACACAGGAAACTCTGTATGCTTTTCTTCACAATAGGGCAGTGATGGCGAACCTATGGCACGGGTGCCACAGCTGGCACTCAGGGCCCTCTCTGTGGGCACTCGAGCCATTGGTCACCAGATTGTGAAAAGACTGTCCCCTTCTGCAAAACACTAATGATCTTGTTCTTTTTCACTGTGGAACAGAATGATTTTATTCTAGAATTCCTATTACAGAATTCTTTTCTACATTATCACATTTAAAAGGTTTTGAAGAATGATGCACAGAGCATGGCTTGGATGTAAAGCCCTA
This sequence comes from Shinisaurus crocodilurus, assembly GCA_021292165.1. NCBI lineage: Eukaryota > Metazoa > Chordata > Lepidosauria > Squamata > Shinisauridae > Shinisaurus > Shinisaurus crocodilurus. Next base: position 161,591,703 of record CM037880.1, read on the forward strand.
ACAGTTGACCCGAGTGCTGCATGTGTTGCTCTCAAACTAACGGAGTATGAGCCAAGGTTTGACAAATTATCAGCATGCATGCAATAGCAAAAATCACATTAATCGTGCAAAAGCATGCCCAATGCAAACTTTTACCTAATGCAGTGTTTGCAGTCCAATACATAAAGTGTTTAAAATGTGTTAAGCACGTTTAGTTTTCTTGTTTATCTTGCTCATCCTAGTACAGGTGGACTTTTACTTTTACTAATCCGACCCCTGTAGAAGCAGGGAAACGACCCGGGGTAAAGCTTGCCCCATACAATTTCAGTCTGGCATATAATCATATTACAAGTTGAGAATCCCTTATCCAAAAATACATGTGCCTAATTATTTTAAAAGTTTGTATAAATTCCCTTCAGGCTATGTGTACCATGTAGTACTATAATAATTTTTTGAGTTGATTTTTTTCCCAACAAAAAACTGTTTGTATCATTGAAAGCTCTGTTATTGTGTTTTTCTTTTAAGACAAAATATGTTAATTAGTTCGGACAACTGTATGAGTTGTTTTTCTAAAACTAAAACCTCGGTATTCAGGTTTAATTGCATTGTTGGCACTTTGAAATAAATAAGTTGGTTTTGTGTTGCAGTTTGGGCACTCAGGCTCAAAAAGGTTCGCCATCACTGCAATAGGGTATCAGTTAACATAGCACAGCTTTCCCCAACCTGGTAACTTCCAGATATTTTGGTCTTCATTTAATTTCTATCCTGCCTTCCTGCCAAAAAAAGAAAGAAAGAAAGGGGGGGAATGGTACGCGAGGCACCTAACAATAAAATCCAGATTAGCAAAATCTTAATTAAAACACAGCCTAAAAACAAAAAAATGCACACACAATTGAAAGCACAACAATGAAAGGAATAAACACCACTGACGAATTAAAAAACGCTTCAGCGACAGACCAGTTTATTTGCCAAAGGCCTACCTGAATAAAAACATCTTTGTCTGCTGGTAAAAGGACAACAGAGAGGAGGCCAACCTACCTAGCCTTCCCCAGTAGGGAGTTCCAGAGCCTGGGAACAACCACCGAGAAGGCCCTCTCTCGCGTCTCCACCAATGTGCGAGAGAATAGCCTCCCCCAAAGATCTTAAAACTGGTACAGGCTCATCTTTCAGGTAGCCTAATCCCAAGTCATAAAGGGCTTTATAGGTCATAACCAGCACTTTGAATTGTGCCCGGAAACAGACCAGCAGTCAGTGAAGCTGTTGTTACAAGAGAATCACGTCCTTCCTGTAACCTCCCTGGTCAATGGTCTGGCTGCCACATTGTGGACCAGCTGATGTTTCCGAACAGTTTTCAAAGCCAGCCCCATATAAAGTGCATTACAGTAGTCCAGGCAGGATGCAACTAAGGCATGTGTGGCTGTAGCCAGACTACAAACTGCAGCATACCTGACCATTGGCCATGCCGGCTGGGGCTGATGGGAGTTGAAGGCCAAAACATCTGGAGAGCACCAGGTTGGTGAAAAGAAAACTGCCATAGTGTTTCAGGAGTGTTGTACCTCAGTGGGAGAGCTCGTGCTTTGCATGGAGAAGATCCCAGCTTCAATTCCCAACACCTGCAGGTAGGGCTCAGAAAGACCCCTGGAGAGCCACTGCTCATCAGAGAGGACAGCAATGAGCTAGATGGATCAATGGTATGTTCCTATGAGTGCAGGAGGATCTCCAAGTCCATACTATGACCAAGAGATTGGTGGGGGCTCTCCTGCCTTCACTCACTTTGCAGTGATGAGAATAGTGCAGCGGCAGTGACTTGGATGAAAGGCAAGTGGCAGGAGGAAGGCATTCATACTCCCTCTTGCTTAGAGCCCTTGCAGGCAGCTTGGACAAAGGACTGTCGGCCCACCCCTGGGAGTTCCTCATGCAAACTGCTGCCACCACTACCACCGTGATGTGAGCAAGGGACAAGGGCAGGCCTCGTAGGGCACAGCCCTCCACTTCGCCCAAGGCCACCATTGTGGTGGCAGAAAATCAGATGACAAACTCCCAAGCAAGTGGAGGCAAGGGAAAAACAGCCATTTGTCCAAGGTTGCACCCGGATGAGGCTTTTATGGTGCAATCACCCTGCCTCTTGATGGAAATTGTAATATTGCCTGCTTAAATCAACAAGGTAATGTAATATGTAACCACTCGTTACAGCGGGAGGAAAGGGTTAATTGAACAATCCCCAGGGTGCATGTTTTGTAACCCCTCCTCCCAACTTCCGGCCTCTCTGTGGCCAGCTCTCTCCCTCTCCCTCTCTCTCCTTCCCCAACATGATGGACACACAGTCTGAGCTGGCTTCCAGCCAGTGATCTCCAATGAAGCAGACTCTTAACACCCAAGACTCTAATCTGCCTATATGCATCCTGCATATATGAATAAACGGACTGTCTTTGTTAGTTTTAAGCCTTGTTTGGACAATCCGTTTCCTTTTAAGAGCCTTTTAGCAGGGTTTAGCAACCCATGTGGTGATAACTAGTTTTAATAACCATGCTGTGCATAAGGGGGGGACGACTTTGCTTCGTCCTAACCAGTATAGGATCGACTCCTTTCCATATCCTCCAACAACTCACTCACAGAATTTTATGGGGAATCCAGAGGGTGTTGTCTTGTATTTCCTCACCACTTCTTCCATCCTGTATTTCCCCACCACTTCTCTTCCATCTTTTTTCGTACCACAGAAAATCCATAAAGCAAGGAAAGGTGGAATAGCTGCACAATGTCTTTTGACTGGTCACGCTAGTAAGAGCCGTCCATCTGGAAACACTGCAAGTCACCAGCGCCAATGCCACAGTGAGAACCAACAACCAGAAAAGCAAGGGATAGGGCAGCACAGACATGCCTAAAATAACAACATCAAAATTTGATGCCTTTTATTTGGGTTTCCTGCAAACTCATCTTTCACACAGCTGCCCTGAATCATTAATAATCTAATTTGATCATATCAATAAGAGATCTTTAGTCCAGGCTATGAGACAATTCAAACATCTGAATCTGGAGACATTTGGCACTTACAACCAATGTAAAATACTTGAGATTTAGTTATTGTACCTAATTGTTTCTTTTTTAATTGTGCCTTTATCCATACGAGCCAGAAGTAATTATGTAGAATTCTTCAGTCATTAAATGTTCAGACTTAGAGAGAGAAGAACACATTACATGGGTTAGTTTTAATTACCTACATTTGTGAAAGTGGTATAGAGGGGTTCATGATTTTTATCAAGACACAATCACTAGCATGCTTTAGACTCTTACTGGCCTCTTGTTGGGGAAATCATGCTATCTCTAGACCTTCTTGGGTTATGAGTCAGCCCAGCTATGAAAACTGAGAAGATTTTGTTTTTATGCCAGTTAAGAAGAGTGATTGTTATCAAATTAGTTTTGCCTAAGGACAATCATTCTTTCCTTGTAAAACAAAATTAATTGTTTAACTCTCTTGGGTGGTCTGTACTTTGTGAATGAAGGTCAACTATGGTTTTGGGTTTAAAACAATTGCACTTATTGCCAGACATTTACATCACAATTAAACTCAAGTTAAGGTTTGATACTGTTCCAGAACAGAAGTGTTGCATATATGATTTCTCTAACTGGACAATCCTATGGTCCAATCATGATGGAAGCCTGCTTACACTGGTGTAACATCAGTGTAACCTAGTCAGTCTGGGTCCTATAAACTCCCAGCTCAGAAGACCAGGAGGAAAAAAAACCCTACTCCATAAAGCAGGGGCAGGCAGAAAGTAGCTCTCCAGATGTTTTGGATTTCAACTCCCAGCATTCCTGACCATTGGCCATGCTGGCAGAGGCTTCTGGGAGGTGAAGTCCACAACATCTGGAGATCTATCTTCTGCCCACCCCTCCCAGAAAGTAAAAAATGGAGTAATCCCGCCAGTAACTTCTCAGTGTCCACAGCAACCCAGCTGGCATACACCAATCACAGAGCAGCATGCTGATAATGTCATGTGAGCCAGCCTAATCCAATCACAGCATGGGGAGATACTCCCGTGACAGCATCTTAGTCCATCCCATACACAGTTCACCAGATAAAAGGATACCACAGCACCCTCCATTACAGTGTTCGCTGGCTGGGGCATGCTGGGAGTTGTAGGCCAAAAACATCTGGGGACCCAAGGTTGGAGAACACTGCTCCACTATATGTTAGTTGGCTGGATGGTGGCATGGCAATCAGGCTGATATTTGCATGTTTTCCCCAGATGCAGGGAACAACCTTTTGTTAATTTAACCAAGGAGGAAGTAAGTACATTCTATGGCTCCACTGTTTCTGCAGTGGTTCCAGAGCCTTAAGAGTGATCAGGCTGTGCTTCCAGAACAAAATTGATTTTTGAGCCAAGGTATCAGAATAATGCCAATTAAATCCATAACACACAATATATGTGTCAGAGAGCCAGCATGTCTGGAACTGCTCTGCTGAATGCTATTAACTCTCAACCAGCAAATCCTGAGTACAGGATTCTGCCCTAAATATATCCTCCAATACTCTCTAGAGACTCTTGGAAAATATGCTTTATAAAGAAGTCACATTGAGAGTTTTCATATAATGAAAGGAACACACATGCAGTCTTGATTTGCAGAAGTTGTGTTGATTTGTGATAATTATATTTAAATTTCAGTAAAAATGTAGTTAGAGCCAGTTTAAATACTTCAGTGTTTGCCCACAAGCTAAATTCTAGATCTCTCTTATCTGATGGGTGCCAAAATAAATGAAAATGTACATCAGAATCCAGTGAGCTGTTTGAACTTGAATGAGGGCTTGTCCAGTGGAACTTTGGACTTTTTCTTGTGGCAACAGATTCCTGTGCCATATCAAAAACTACTTGGGATCCCTATCTCAGTTTCGAAGTTGTTTGTCATGCTGCATGAGGAGTTCTTTGGAAAAGATTAGTCCAAAGACCTCTTGGGCATGCACGCACCAACTTGTGCAGTCCTGTAGATAGACACTGGTATTAATTTAAATGGTGTTCTCTGGTGAGATAACAGAGCTATGGCTATGCTTTCAAACAAAACTTCATGCATTGGCAATACAGAATTCATACAGAAAATGTTTCATACGCAGTCTCTACCTGTCAGGGTCCAGCCTGACCATGACCCCAAAAGGTACCTCGTCCAATGAAGAGGAGTGGGACCTCATGTAAGTCTCCAGTGCAACTGGGGATCCCAAAGAATCTGCTGTCACAGTAGAACATGACAAGTGACCCAACCCCAAGGACACATTGCCCCATTGACCACACAGACTGTACCTGGACCGCTGGCTTGACTCCAAACTACCCCCTTCACACACCCCAAGGAGATGAGGAAGTGTCAGGCCCAGTAAGAAGACCAAAGTCGATAGAGGAGTACTCATCTGGCTACCAGAAAGCTACACTACAATGGGCTACTCAGGAGGAGGAGAAAGCCAGCGAAGAACCAGGCATGCATTGGGACCCAGCAGATGAACAGGAAAGGGCCTCACCTCACAGAGGGCAGTATCCAAAGGTGCCGTTATGCTAGCAAGAATGACCACTAGTGCAACGGGAATCTAGTGCTTGCGTACAGCAACCAGAAACTAGCCCAAATGAACAATTCTGGAACAGAACAAGCTGACTAAGAAGATGTAAACCTTCCAGTCTTTCCTGGGCCTTTGGTGGGACAACAGCTCCCTATAACAGGAGTAGGCAACCTGGTGTCTTCCAGATGTTTTAGAGTGAAACTCACAGAAGCCCCAGCCAGCATAGACACTAGTCAGGGATTATAAGAGTGGTAATCTAAAACATCGGGGGGGGGGGGTTGCCTACCCCTGCCCTATAGGGTTCCTATGGATCACTCCTGCCACAAGGTATAGGAAGTGACCATGGACACTATCATAGAGTATTGCCATAATTAGTTTTGAAAGCTTTTAAAACATAGAAACTTAAAAGTCAAGAATTGTATATATATAAAAAATATAACCATAAAAAGTATAGTAAAATAGATTAAATTTTATAATGTAATGTGAAAAATTTCCAGAAATATTTTTTAAAAAATTATTATATATATAAAACATGTATAAGACAGAGACAATTAGACCTGTAAAATACAACGTCTTTAGGGCTGAAGATGATGATAATGTCCTTTCAGAGGACCTCTCTCTCTAGATGGAGTATTATTAGTACCAAAGTTTTTTTGTTTGATGCTTCCAGAGAAATGTCCTCACAGCCTGTAAGCTTTCTTTACTCTTGTATAGAAGCCAAACGCGTTTCGGCCCAAAGGCCTTCTTCAGTGGCTTAGGAAAAATACAAAACTTACAGTGAATCAAACTACAGTCTGATAGTTTTTCAAAAGAAATTAGTAGTAATATAAAACATAATTAAATGATATCATGCTCACCCCTGTAGTTTTCACTTAAGTCAATATACAAGCTAATGCTCTGTATCTCTCCAATTCTATATAAAATATACATTTGTTTTATTAGTACATACACTGATAAGAATTTTTTTATACATTTAAAAAGATAGAAAAAATGAAAATATAAGAGAACGCTTTCAGAAGGAGTATATTGACTCACCAAGGTTGGTTTCATCTACCAAGCTCCTGAGGCAGTGCTCCAGAGCTTGGCAGATGGAGTAATTTATCTGGTGTGATACTCTTACACACACCTGGTAGTCATCTTCATTTAGAGGTTGCCTGATAGTATGGCTATACATCTAGTATTCTGAACGAACTTACACTAAAGTTTGTCTTTATACATAATTTATTTCAACAAAAAAACCATGGCAAAAATAGTATACTACAAACCAGTTGATAACCAATCTATGTTCTCATTTAATCCAAATGGAGCCACTGTATTTAGATTAAATATCCATCTGGACTCTTGGTTTTTAAGTTTTGCTATTACCGGTAGTTTCATAGATTTCATAGATCATAGAGTTGGAAGGAGCCTACAAGGCTATCGAGTCCAACCCCCTGCTCAATGCAGGAAACTAGAGGAGGGGTCTCCCATCCAAGTATAGTTGTTTTCCTGTACCTCGCCCTCTTTCTAAGCACCAAAACCTGACAGAGTTTTCATCATGCTCCTGTTCCATATAATGTTTGACCATTGGTGCATGAATCTTTTTGGTTCTAATACAACTTTTGTGTTCAGCTATTCTTAATTTTATTTTTCTAGTCGTCATGCCTATGTATAATAAAGGGCAGGGACACTGGATAGCATATACAACACCTGGTGTGTTGCAATTGGAAAATTCTTTTAGGGTGTATTCTTTATTGTTAGTAGGGTTTCTAAAGGACTTTAGGGTCAAGCAATTGTCACAAACACTACAATTCCCACATTTGTAATGTCCCACAGGTATTTTTCCAGAGACAGTTGTCTGATTCGTGTTGTGCCCTAATCTTGAATGGACCAGAATGTCTTTTAAACTGGCAGTACGTTTATAGGCAAACATGGGTGGTTGTGCACACTTGGGGATATCTTTCAAAAGGTGCCAATGTTTTAGGATAATGTTTTTAATATACACAGTTGAGCCATCAAATGTTATGGGGATAATCATTCTATTGTTTTGCGTTAATCTATTTTTGGGTTTTAGCAATTCTGTCCTTTTTACTGATTTGGCTTTGTAGAGAGCCTGTTTTAGTATTCTACGGGGGTAGCCTCTGTTTTCTAATTGTCACATTAATTGTCCAGCTTGTACATGGAATTCACTGCTTTGACTACAATTTCTTCTAATCCTTAAGAATTGTGAATAAGGTAAATTTCTCTTTAAAGAGACAGTATGATGACTTTCATAGTTCAAGTAGGAGTTCACATCTGTTGGTTTCTTATATGTAGATGTTTGTAGAGATCCCTCATGCACAGTTAGGTATATATCCAAAAAATGAATTTGGCGCTTGTCATATTTCATGTCAAATTTGATAGTGGTATGTTGATTATTAATGAAATGTTCAAAATCTCGAAGAGTGTTTTCAGAACCCTGCCAGACCACAAAAATATCATCCAGATATCGTTTGTAGAATGTTATATGGTGTCTGAATGGGTTATCCCTATTCAAAATACGCTGTTCTTCAAAAGTTTGCATGTATAGGTTAGCCAATTCCGGGGCAAATCTACAACCCATGGCTGTGCCTGATATTTGCCAAAAAAATTTTTTTCAAACTGGAAAATTTTTTTCTTTAAGACTAGTTGAGCCAGGGCCATAATAAAGTTAGTTGGTGGATTTAACACCTCTCTTTTATTTAGTGTCTCTTTAATAACAAGTATAGCCTCTTCCTGTGGGATGTTTGTATAGATGGCATTAACATCCAAGGTAACTAGCCATGAATCAGTAGATTCTAACTGTAGCTTGTGTATTAAATTCAAAAAGTGAGTTGTATCCTTTATATATGAATTAATTTGTTCCATAAATGGTTTTAAAAAATGGTTTACATACACAGCTAGGGGCTCTAGGATAGATCCACAGCCAGAGACTATGGGTCTTCCTGGTACAGGGAAAATCCCTTTATGAATTTTTGGTAATAGATAGAATTGCGGAATCCTTTCATCCGTATCAGTGAAAAACTCAAAAGTAGATTTGGAAATATATCCTAGTAAGAAGGCTTCATCTATTAAGTAGGCTATCTCTTTTTTTATATTTCGTGTGGGGTTATCTAAACATGGCCTATAGTGTGTATTATTCCCCAACTGTCTCTTAACTTCTTGGATGTAATCCTTTCTGTCCCAGATAACAACTGCCCCTCCTTTATCGGCTGGTTTTTTTTTATATACAATTCTTGACTTTTAAGTTTCTATGCTTTGTTTCTGTCAGGATTTTAAATATAGTCCCTTGTTGTATGTTTCAGCTTTTAAAACATAGACATTGTTAATCTGTTTTCACAGAATGTATTGATTAGCCCAAATAAATGAAAAAGCACTCACATAAATTATAGACTGGCAACAAAAATTAATGAACTCATCCTAGAATTGTTCAGGATATAGGAATGTCCACTCACAGTATCCAGTGAAGCTATTGCAGTGGCAGGAGTGACGGCTAGTGCAGCAGGAAGTTAGTTCTTTGCCACAGCAACTAGGAACGAGCCCAAATGAGCGTTTCCGCCCGGAATGGAGCAACGTAGCAGAGTTCAAAGAAGGGAGCTCCGCTGACCTGTCCCATTTTGGAAATGCTAGTCTGGGCTAGCTTCCGAGGTTGCTGTAGCAAGCACTAGCTTCCCCTTGCACCAGCGGTCATTCCTGCTAGCACAACCTGATGAATGATTTCCCCCCCAAGAAAATAAAAGAAAGATATATGTGACATTTAAAAAATGTTACAGTTCATTGAAGGAAGTTCATCTCCATGATTATAAGGAGATTTGAAAGGACATCAGTCTGAGTTCAATGGATCTATTGATTCTTCCTAGAGCTTTTAGGAACACATATACATGTTAAGTAAGAGCCAACTCTGTGGCTACTTCCCCCCCCCCGATATAATCCACCCCCACCCCAAACTGTGATTTGTCTTGTTAGGAAATATATGTGTACATGTATGTTTTCCCTAATGCAGGGGTCCTCAAACTTTTTAAACAGGGGGCCAGTTCATTGTCCCTCAGACTGTTGGGGGGCTGGACTATAGTTTGAAAAAAATATGAACGAATGGATCAAGTAAAAAAAAAAGGACCCGGGTCCTTTTTTTTTTAATTGATAGGGGTGAATTTCCCCCCCCCCTTAAATGGAAAGTTATTTTATTTATTTATTTATTTCAGTTTTATACCGCCCAATAGCCAAAGCTCTCTGGGCGGTTTACAGCAATTAACAAGGCAGCCCCTGCCCGCAGGCTTACAATCTAAAAAGACACAACACACAAGGAAAAAGGAATGGGGAGGGTAAGAAGAGGAATACTCCTGGCAGGGCTGGTGGTATTTACATATATAGTTGCACAATTGATTCATGCCTAACACGAATATACTTTTGTTTTTGCCATCACACAAATGAGCATACTCTGCTTCACTCCAAAGTAGCATTTTTGAAACATTAGAAATCTGACTTAGCTTCATCAGCTCATACATAAGAGGTAAAACACCACCACTAATTTTTCCATATTATGGAAAAGAATTAAAAGAATCGGCGCGTGAAGCAAAAGAGTTAAAAAAAAGTCTGCTTCCGCCAATTGGCCAGGCGGGTCGGATAAAAAGGCAAGGCGGGCCGGATGTGGCCCGCGGGCCTTAGTTTGAAGACCCCTGCCCTAATGGAACAAATAGCTGCTCCAGGAAAGGGTGGGGGCATTTTCATCAGGAAAACAGCATAGGGAAAAGGATCATTAACCCCTTTCCCCCCCCTCATGTATCATAGAATGGACCTGCAGGAGTGCACTCACACATCTTCATCAATGGATCTAGTTTGGCTCTCAGAATGTGGTGGCTCTGCTCTCATTATACGAGAGATGAGCAGTGGCTATGCTCCCAGGCAGGGACAGCATCAAGGGTAGGCATGGATGGGCACGTGCCAAGGGCCCACACCTCAGCACGGGACCACTGACAAGAACCGTCTCGACTTGCTCCTCCTCTTCACCACTGCAGCCTGCTTCATCACCTCACCTGTCTCTCACTCTGGCCCAGACCATGGTGGTGGTGAGAAGGAGGAGCAGTAGATGCCATGGCCTACTTGTTCACTGGCTCTCTGCTTGTCAGGCAAACAAGCGGTAGCAATGACGAGAAAGAGAACGAGGAGCAATAGCAGCTAGTGTCAATGGTGAGGAGAAGTTAGACTCACTGAGGCAGGGAGCCCATTGAGGGTCTCTTGTCCAAGGGTCCTCAAGAACCTGGAATCAGCTGCTCCCAGGCCTGGGAAATTCATCTGATCTTGATGCTCCTGTAAGACTCATATTCAATGTGCCTGCTTTGCCTTGGCAAGCCTATTTTTCCTCCTGAAAATAATGTGGTTTGCCCAGTAATTCGAGCACTGTCACTCTGGAGAAAAAATATCAAATGGTGGTTTGTAAGTTCATGAACTTATATTTAACAAAGCTAAACTGTTGATCCAACACTAAGTGTCAATCTTGTGTTTTTTTTAATGAAAGTCAATGTTCCACATCCTGTGTGCAGATTAGAAACACCCAGATGCATGCTTTCTCTCTAGTTTTATTTAATTTACACTGCAGGTAAGGGAATCTAATTTCCTATGAAGCTTAGATTATTGCAATTCTTTCCAGCTCAATAGCATTGCAGGTGGTTAATTGGTATGTGAACTTGGTTGTGGGAGGAAAATAATAGGAGATCACGACGTCAAGATAAGTGCCTAGACCCAAATTATTTCATGGAACATAGGAAGGACAAAGTGGCTGTAGTTGTTAAACACCGTTTCGGGCTACCAACATTCAGATCTTCTCCTATGAAAAGCAAACAAAATGAAAGAATAAATGTAGCTCTTTATAACTATGGGACACTTTCTGCCATGGAACTGAACCAATGCAAGCTCCATGGTAGAGAATGGAAACTGCTCAAGAGTGCAGGTTTTATAGAATTTACCCTTTGCATCCAGATGCTCAGTGATAGAATGCAAAGAGCTTGTAATGATGATCACCTGTGAACATTCTAATCTATCCAGATCCCACTGGATTGCAGTTTTGGTCAAATAACTCATATACTTTAAACTGAAAATGAGTATTGACACATTTGTTATTTACAAGACTAGTTAGAAGCAGAGTAGCAGGTATACAACATTTTTGTTGTCTAATGTATTGGATGACTAAAGCATGACATTGAATTTTTAGCAAAACACTTCATTTAACACTTCAAAGAACCATTGAAAGGCATAAGAAAAAATATTAAATGGGACACTGATTGGATAAAGAGCTGATATCAATAGAATCTAAGTTGCTAGTACTACTTCCTCTATTGATTAAAACTCACTTATTTACAGGTGCGGATTTAGTCTACAATGAGTCCAAATTCCAAATCCCAGAACATTCATCATGAAGGACAAATGATGCTATCATCTTTGGTCTTCTCTTGTAGCCACGTAACGTAACACTGGTCAAAGCTAGCTGGAACTCCTGTAGAATAAATATAGCGGTTACTGTTTGTTCTTTTATGAGGCTGGTTTTCTCATTTTTCAGGACTTCTAACACAGAAATAGTAATCATGAAAAGTGAAACTAGTCAAGGTCCAGCTTGCCTGTATAGTATATAGATTATATTTCCTGCATAAACTTTGAAAAATGCAAGTGAGTTTGTTGTAGTACAGGAGATACATACCGGTACCTCATAATGTATCACAATGAATATTTATTTATTTATTTATTGTTTAAAATATTTCTTGGCCACCTTTCAGGGCAGGAGGCTTCCCAAGGCAACATACAATAATTAAACGCATAATAAAAACTGTTATGGTCTTTAAAACACAATAAAAACAGCAATAAAAATAGCAACAACAGTGAACATATCAGGAGAAGGCCAAAGTAAAATAGTATGTTTTCAGGGCCTTTTTAAAAGTCTGCAATGATGGGGCCTGGTGGACCTACAATGGCAACTTATTCCAGAGCTGTGGGGCCACTGTGGAAAAGGCCCTCTCTCATGTGGTCACCCACCTAACTGCTTTCACAGGTGGCAAATGAGAAAGGCCTCTCTTGCTGATCTTAAAGTACAGGCAGGCTGATATGGGTGAAGGTGGTCCTTCAAGTAATTTGGTCCCAAACCAGTTTAGGCTTTAAAGGTCAATACCATCACTTTAAATTGGGCTTGGAAGCACACCGGTAACCAGTGCAGCTGGTGCAGTATAGCCGTTGTATGATAGATTCACCTTGCCCCCACCAATGCTCAGGTGGCCACATTCTGCACCAGCTAAAGTTTCTGAACCATCTTCAAAGGTAGTCCCACAAACTGCACATTACATTAGTCCAGCCTGGATGTCACTAGTGCATGCATAACTGAGGCAAGATCCATCCTCTCCAGACAGGGCTTTTATACATATCGTCAAAGAAGGCTATCTAACACTGTTTAACTACAAGCACCCGCTAAAGCTAGGTGCGTGAGTGTAAGTAAGCGAAGGCATGAGCTATAGAGCCAGTGTGGCGTAGTGGTTAGAGTGTTGGGACTGGCACTCGGGAGACCCGGGTTCCAGTCCCCACTCAGCCATGAAGCTCACTGGGTGACTTTGGGCCAGTCACTGACTCTCAGCCTAACCTACCTCACAGGGTTGTTGTGAGGATAACATGGAGAGGAGGAGTAGGAGGAGTATGTAAGTCGCCTTGGGTTCCTGGCAGGAAAAAAGGCGGGATATAAATAGAATAAATTAAGGGGGGGGGAATGAATGGTTACTTGCTTCTACCTGGGAGAAAGCACATGTTGCCTTTTCCAGAGGCAGAGGAGGGAGGAGGAGAAAGGAACAGATCTTACAGGACAACAGGGTCAAGCCTGGTTATTACTTGGAGGGGAGACCCCTCCTCAAGTTTCCTACATTGAGCAGGAGGTTGGACTCGATAGCCTTGTAGGCTCCTTCCAACTCTATGATCAATGAAATCTATGAAGAGAGATGAACAAGACAAGCGGCTGTAGATACAACACGTTCTCTATCACCCCCTAGAGTCCAGAAGCATGCAGAATTGTTCCTATTATCCAGCAGTGAGAAGGTAGACTTACTGAGGGAGGGGCCCCACTGAGAGTGACTTGTGGTCTTAGGGCCCCAAAACCCTGGAGCTGGCACTGCCTCTGTATACCAAGGAGGGAGCATGCCTCAGAGGACTTCTGTGACAGCAAACACATCTCTGAGGCATGCTCTGCCTTTACATGCTGTGGGGCCAAACTAGATGTTAGCCACCAATAGTCTGTTGCTTTCCCCTGCATTTGTTTTAAGGTCGAGAAAAGGCAGGCAGGCAGGCAGGCAGGAGTGGGGAGGCTTAACCCTTTCTGCTCTGGCTGCGTTTCTGCTCAAAAAATCCCTCCCAGCTCCTTTTTCTCCTGCGGAGGAAACTCTGTATCTTTTCCCTTGTGGGTGGGAAAGCAATGAGATGGAGTGTGGGGGAGGCGGGGAAGAAGAGATTTAGCAGGCATATGAGAGAAGGGCCTATGGTTAAGGAGCCTTTCACCTCCACTCTAGACTGCAGCCTTCCAAGGCTACTTTTGATTTTAAAATCAACAACAAAAAGCCGTCCGGGGAAAGACAAGAAACACCATGGGCTGAATCCAAAACAGCCTACCCTGCCCTCCCCGTTGCGCCTCCCTGAGCCTCCTGGAAAGCATTCCCTGGGGGCTGTGGGATCCTCACTAAAGTCCTGGGGTCTAGCATGGTGAAGTGCCGTGGTAGATGGGAATCATCTGGTAGGAGCAGCTTGCACAGTTTCCAGCAGTTCTCCTTTCCTACTGCAGGGGAGGCTTTGGAGGGGGGGGCTCAGGAAGTGAGGAAAAGGGGCAGGAAAGCCTGTTGTATGCGTGGTCTTCCACTCATATATAGGGTGTCCAGATCACCAAAAAGGGGACAAAAGAGAATATAGATTTGCATACTATTTCAATTATTTCTATTTAAATTGTGTGTGTGACTATAATTTAAACAGAAATACAGCACATCACACCATAATGGGGAAGACTGTGACCAGGTGACCTGCGCGCCTGCTCAGCCTGGTATCCAGGGACTACCTGTTGATGGGCCACTTCAGAGCTCCTGCTCTCCTTTTGGGTTCTTTATTTGTAAACTGGATTTAGATTGAACAACCCTTCAAATAGAGGGCACCTTCATAGAAGACGGACCAAATAGAGGACTGTAGCACACCTGACCATCCTACTCATGTAGCTTTTCGATACAACTAATTACTATCAGTGTAACATAATAACTTCAGAATATTACTTATATTAAGATACTATAATATTTACATTAACAAACTGATCAATCAGATAAGGCACTGGATTAAGTAAAACTACAACCAAATTAATTATCTCTAAATTATTTTGATGGTATCACCATTTGGGTTATCATCATCATCATCATCATCATCATCATCATCATCATCTGTATACAGCTCCACATCTAAGTAGATTCTGGAGCAGTGAAGAATAAAAATATAAAACAGGAGTTTGACAGTGGAGTTTGGCTGGGGAGGTCCCTAACGATTTTTCTTCTTTTTTCTTCTTCTTTTCTTTTTCTTGTAACACACAGTTATAAACCAGTGGCAGGAGGAAGATTTGGACAGAGTCCATAGAGTATCAAAGAGACAGGGAGGGTTACCCCCAGTGATATTGTGGTGAGGTTTGCCAGCTTCTATAAAAAAAGATTTGTTTATGCAAGCAATAAAAAAAAATGCATGCAGGACAATTGCAATATCAAAGTACTTCAGTCCAAATTTATAATGATCTGTGTCAGCAAACGATTGAGTGGAGACATAGTGTGAAGTTATGCACTGCCGTTTTGTTCAAGAATGGAATCAGATATAATTGGGGCTACCCTGTGATGTGTTTTTTCATGTTTAACAAGAGATACAAGATAACATCCTGCAAACAGGAAATGGACCTTTAAGAACTGGGACTGTTGGCAGGGGCATCGAGTGAACATCAAGGTGTGCAAAAGGAGCAGGAGGGCGCAGCTAAGTAAGATGTCATTTTGGGAAGGAGGATTTGTGGTGAGGGGAGGAGAAGAAGAAAGTGTAAGTATCTGGAGGGAAGAGAAAGAAGATTTTTTTGTCTCAATATTGTTTGTCCTTTTATTGTTTTTATTGTTTTTAATTTTTATTCACCTTTTTTTCTCTTTTCTTCTCTCTTTCACCCACCTAACTGCTTTCACAGGTGGCAAATGAGAAAGGCCTCTCTTGCTGATCTTAAAGTACAGGCAGGCTGATATGGGTGAAGGTGGTCCTTCAAGTAATTTGGTCCCAAACCAGTTTAGGCTTTAAAGGTCAATACCATCACTTTAAATTGGGCTTGGAAGCACACCGGTAACCAGTGCAGCTGGTGCAGTATAGCCGTTGTATGATAGATTCACCTTGCCCCCACCAATGCTCAGGTGGCCACATTCTGCACCAGCTAAAGTTTCTGAACCATCTTCAAAGGTAGTCCCACAAACTGCACATTACATTAGTCCAGCCTGGATGTCACTAGTGCATGCATAACTGAGGCAAGATCCATCCTCTCCAGACAGGGCTTTTATACATATCGTCGAAGAAGGCTATCTAACACTGTTTAACTACAAGCACCCGCTAAAGCTAGGTGCGTGAGTGTAAGTAAGCGAAGGCATGAGCTATAGAGCCAGTGTGGCGTAGTGGTTAGAGTGTTGGGACTGGCACTTGGGAGACCCGGGTTCTCACTTCTCTCTTTCTATTAGCAAATATATATCTAATATGATAATAATGAATAGTATGAGGTAATAATCTGGATGGATACAGATAAATAATTAAATTGGGAGGGAACCATGGGTCTGGTGCCTTGAGGGCGGGTTCGTCTCTCCCCCCCTCCAGATGTGGCAGGCCATGGCCAAGAAGAAGTTCTTTAGGGTGGGTAAGGGGGGGTTGCTATATATGTTGGGGAGGGGTTATAAGGGTGAGGGGTAGGGGTAGGGTGTGTCTGAGTTTTTTTGATGTCACTGATAAGGACCAACAACTAAAAGCAGATGAAACGAGATGGATCCAAGTTAAGAATTGCTACTTTGAACTGTCAACGGCCTGGGTTTTGTGTTAAAAAGAAGATGGATTGAAGCACTCCTCAATAAAGACAAAGCGGATATTATATGTTTGCAAGAAACTTACCAGTCAAAGGAGGGGGTAAATGAACTAAAACTGTGGTGGCCCATGACATATGAGAAAGCTTTTGGTTCATCCAAGCCAAGAGGGGTGGCAATTATTATTTCAAACAAATGTGGTTTTAAGGTGACAAAGGTAAAAAAGGATGTCAACGGAAGATTTATTATAGTATATGGAATATTGGGGGGGGGTATATATTGGTTAATGTATATTATGCACCAAATGAAAATCAAGGAGAATTTTATCAAAAGGCGATAAAGGAAATGGGGGAGTCACAGAAAGGCTTGATAAGTATGGCTGGGGATTTTAATATGGTAATAGATAAAAAGATTGATAAATCAAATCCTACAGGAGAAGAGAAGAGAAATAATTTAATGGTATTAAATAAAATAATTAATAAGGAGGGAATGGTTCATGCTTGGAGGGGGGTAAAAGAATTGGAAAGAGGTTATATGTACTATTCACCAGCCATGAAGAATTTTTCTAGGATAGATTATATTTTTGTGTCTAAAACCCTGATTTCAAGGAAATTCTAAAGGCACATGGTTTCACTGCTCTAAATTGCCCTCTTCTGAAGCTGTTTTTTCAATAAGCAAAGCAGGATTGAAAAATACATTTGCATGTAACTTCTAGCTGGGCTCTAAATAGTTTCTCTCATTAGAACTGCAACACTGCCCGCAGTCAATTTTCCTCCTTATGACATACAGTGTGATTTTAATCCTGCTATTGTAGCCCACTAGTACATCATCAAAACCATTTCCTGCAGCACATTTAATAGAGTCTCTTCTATTCAGGTACACTGACCAAGCCCAACCCTGCTTAGCTGTAAGAAACAATAGCCTGAGGTGGTGCGGCTGCAGTGTAAACATGGCACATCTGTTGCACCATCTGAACTTTATTAGTCTCTGTGACTTCTTCTAAATCTACTCCTATTTTCCAAATCGTTTACTAGGGTGTAATCTTGCATGCTATTTTGTACTTGAATTTGAACACAAACAATTTAATAAGCCCTTTCAAACTCTTATTTCTCTTATACCTGGAAAAATGCTGCTCGGGCTGATAAAATGATGGTTAAAAGATACAGGTTTAATCAAGCATGTTTGTAATTGCCCATGCTCCAGCCACTAATCATTTGGCAACTGTTATTACATATTCTATTTTAAAGCTTGCAATATGAACCAGTAGAAGTAATTAATGCACCATCTTTCACTTATTTCTCACTTTTTCTTCACTGTTTGGACCCCAGATTTGCCGTTCTTAATACCTAGAGTTTGGCTCCTGCATATTAATTGAACAATTTAATTTAGGCCCTCATGCTGGGACTTCTAAAGTTGCAGAGCATCTTTTGCTATAAGCTTCAAAGAGGAAAGTAGCACCATATTTGACCTAGCAGCAGTAGTGCAATATCCTGGCCATGTATGGTAGGTCAGATCTCCACCTACGTAGTTGATAGGAGATGTAAACTCCAGTTCTGGAGACCAGGAGTGCATGTCCTTCACAGAAAAATGGCAAATCAAGTAAGATTTAAGGGGAGCACAGAAAGGTGGGGCACTGGTGCAGGGGAGGTGTTAGCCTCCCCCTCCCCGCTTTTAAAGGGAAATATGAATGCTCCTTTGCTTAAATGGTATAAGAAGAAAGTGCTCTAATAGAATAAAAGAACGAGTTAAGAAGACCCATGAGAAATTGGGTGTAGGGTGGGACAGAATGTCACCTTCCTCTGCTCCCTTCCTCTTCTCCTTGTCATCTACCTCCTCCATTCTGTCCTCCCACAACCTTCACTTCTCTTCCATTCTCTCCTTCTCTCTCTCCCTCTTTCTTTCCTTCCTTCCCCTACAGTCTCTCTCCTTATTCTCGCTCTTCTATTTTTGCTTCTTCTTTCTCTTCATGCTTCTGGTGGGGGGTGAAATGTCTTCAAGTAGGGGCTCAGCAAGCTTCCTAAATGACACTGGCTCAAAGCAGCTTTTCTACAAAGTTAGGAGTGGCATCTCCAATGTATAAAGCAAAGCAAGCCGTGCTGATCCCTAAGAAAAATGCTGAAATCCATGGGCAGGTTATACCTTTATTAGGACCAAGCAAATATACACAAAATTGTGGGAAAGCTTTCAAGATCTCCAGATCTCTTCATCGGGAAGGATGTTACCAAAAAACAGTGGGTGGGGTGGAGCAGAGAGAAATAAAGGCTGACTTGATGTGGAGATCATGAAGTCTGCATGGTCAGAGTCTTAAAATGGAATGAAGGAGGAGGCAGGACAGTAGGATTTACATTTTTAAAAATAGGGGCATCCGTGATTATGTGAGGAACTTGTGGCCCTCACATGTTGTTGGATTCCACCTCCCACTGGCTCCAGACAGCATGGCCAATGGTAATGGATGATGGGAGCTGTAGTCCAACATCTGGAGGGCCACAGGTTCCCCAATCCTCACTTACACTGAGAGTTAAAAGGAATTTCTGTAAGGCTATAAAGTGTAACTGTTTGTAAAGCCTACAATAGACTGTAGCAGGCTGGAAATTTGGGATATCTTTCTATCAGATGATGTTTCAACAGGTTTTGCTACTTAGTTTTACGTGTATCAACACATATTTCTTTTGACCTGCCTCTCCTGTATAAACCTTCTGTAACAAACCAGATAATACTGAACACAGCTCCAAAAAGTGTAGCGTTTTTGTGTTGCCTACACTTCAATCACCCTTGCAACCAAACAATTTCTCTTCCATTACGGTACTTAATGGAGCTTTCACTACCAACAGTTAAAAAACCAGTTCAGGATTGGGGGCCAGGTTTTGTTTATAATCATTTGTAATCATGTTTAAATGTCATTTAATTGAAATAACCTTTTCTGATTTGCTTCAAGCCATATGCTTCCTTACCCATCTTCCCATTTATTAATTAAATGGTAATCTATCAATCATGACATCTAGATATGTAATAAAGAAGACTTTGCAACAATAGGATATTGCTCTATTTGATATGCTTACGGATATAGCACTCCGCAACCCTTTGGTAAATTATTTTGCTGGAGGCTACGACATTCTATGTTGGGAGTTGGTGGAGGCGTGAATAATTCACCACTTATGAAGCTTCAGAGTTGAGTTGAGTTGAGCCGCAGCATGTTGAGCTGCCCTTTGATGCAGACTGGTTGAACAGGTTCCTGTTGTACCAAGGAACTGGTTTGACAGGCCTGTTATGCCAACAAGTTCTGGTATGATTCCATGTTCCAGAGAATGCAGAAACCTGCCCAGCCAGTTAAATGAAAGACATATTAGGTTATTCATTGCACATTGTATATATCTTAGGTGCAGCAGCACTCCTCAGCATTCTCTAGTGTGGTCCACAGTGAATTTCTCATCCTAGATATGCTTGATGTTTATAATTTCAGGGGAAGTCAACAATAAATAATCATCATTGCTGATCAAGAGCAGAGGCAAACTAACCTTTCACAATTAAAACAAAAAGGTAAGTTTATAAAGTCTCCCTTCATATTATGGTTTATTTTAAGAACTTTATTTCAAAATGTACGTAATTCTGTCATGCAGTATAGATATACAGCTTTTTTCTTCTAATCTTTAGGCATTATTATTATGCTCTATTATATGTGGCTACTGGTGACATCATTTTGTGATTTTGTTGAGTGACTATTCATCAAGTGCATAGTTAGAGCTATAGGTCAGTACACAAAACAACAGTTGGTGCATGTGTGTGTAGATGTGGGAGGCCTGAATTTTAGTCTGAGTGTTCCTACTGACCTGCTGTGTAAATTTTGGCAAGCCCTTTAATGCTCCAGTCTTACAAGGCAATTGTATGCATGTCTACTCAAAGGTAAGTCCCACTGAATTCAATGTGGCTTATGCCTAGGTAAGTGGGTATAGGATTCCAGCCTTAGCTTCTGTGTGTGAAACACATGGTAAATACAACAATCTCACAATGGCAACATTTTAAAAGAAAATGCTACGCATATGAAAAAAGATGTTTGCCTTGTAATGCCAACATAACACCTTAACACATAAAATGATTTCACTGAGTAAATTCCAGTTCAGAAATCTTGGCAAATCTTGATATAGCACAGACATAACTTACATGTTGCATGTTAAAAGGTAAATTCCTCATTTGCTTGAACTAAAAAAATACAGAGGCTGTGCTCATGCAGTGTCCAATGTCAAAAGGATCCACCAAAATTGTATCCCCAACTTCATGATGTGTTAAAATTGAGGGTTATGGATCTCAGTATATTCCTAGGTATAGTGTCAAATAAGAATTATACAACTTCAAAAACAAAGGCTATAGAATCTGGTAACTGATTAACTTTCTGAAGCTAAGTAGTGTACTGGCTGAGCTGAATAGAAAGGAATGAAGACAGGTTTTGTCATGCCTATTAGGACAAAATAACTTTTGTTTAAAGTAAATGTGACTCTTCCTATCCCCCTTTTCTTTTTAAAATCCATGTTAAAAGTCCTATAGTGGGTTCTCTTCCCAAGGAAGCTTGTTCTAATGCGGATTTTAGGCATAATAATTAGGAGGGGTTTTTCTAATTATGAGGTAAGTAAAATATTAGTACCTAGTGAGCTATGTTCTAAAGTTGTTTAAAGAGTCCAGAACATTATGTAAGATTTTAGCATAATCTCACAGAGGAAGTAACAGCTTAGTGTGTGGATATCCAAGCTGAAGAACAGTTATCTTTATTATTCCCTTGGGAGAATGCCAAACATCTATAACAACTGATATAACACTGAATGCCATACCTAACAAGGCTTTAAGTGTAGAAGGCAAAGCTAGCTAATAATTTTGTAATGTGCAGCAGAATGTGTCATCATTCAAAATGAATTGTATAATTTTAGAAATTAACAGCCCAATTCTGTATGCATGTTGATGTGAATGTAAGTCCTACTGAATTCACTGGAGCTCATTACAAGCAAGCAAGAATATATAGGACTGCAGTTTTATACCCTAATCTAGATTAAATTAGTTACCCTGTTCAATCTATGCACATTTGTTTGAGATTAAGTCATATTGAGTTCAGTGGCACTTACTTCTGAATACATAATAGCACTGCACCTCCCATTAAAAGTACTGTGCATCTTATTAAATGTCACAACTCACTTTCACCCCGATTTCCACTGGATTTATGCATAATTAACTTTAGCTGGACTGGAGCCTGTGGTGGAGCATCCACAACATCCAAAGCCCTACCGTCTCACTGTGACCAGGGCAGGAGGGAGAGAGGGCATCTTTTGCTTCTAGGCTTTTCCCTCCCATATTGACTGCAATGGGAGAGAATTATGTCAGCTCAGGGCTGCTGTAGTTGTGGGCCACTTCTGTGGGTGTTGGGGAAGGATGGGATTTAGGATCCTGCTCCATTTTGACCCCCACTACCAGTGGGGTTATTTATTGTTTATTGAAATGATTTTTGAACAATATTTAATTAATACACATTAATCAAGAAATATTCAAGACCAGCTCTCTGATAAAGCAGATATTGAAATGGCTGCCTTAAGCAGCAGATTTTGGGTACCATTAAAGGACAGCAAATTACAAGTTATCTAATTTATTACGTATTTTACAGCTATGTTTTTAAAATGAGGATCTGCCCTTACATGCTGTTTTTCCAAATTTAGAGTTTAGTTTCTTTTTTGTTAGGGCAACACAGAAAAAAAATGAATAGCTGGATATGTCAGCTCAACCTAAGTTTCAACATTATGGCTATAGTGCAGAAAACCATGCCATGATCTGTGTATCCAGGATTGCATTTTTAAAACAACAGCAGCAGCAGCAGCAGCAGCAGCTCCCCATACCACATGGAAAGTTCATTCTGAAATTATAATGTAGCATACAGGGGACGGGCTGCTGTTCCAAAAAGACAAGATTCCTCTGGAAAGGAAAGGAACCTTGGATTCACCTGAAGGAAATATTTTGATACTGCCCTATATCTACATATTCTTATAGCAACAAATGAAATATTTTGGCATGCAGCTCTTCTGTATTGAAAAAGACATGGAGAACATGATAAGAGGACCAAGAAATAAAACGTTTATTTAACATTACTGATCATGATAAAATATATTGAGATAACTGTCCCTAGATTCTGATTAACATGGACATTAAGATTAGGCATGCTTTGTTTGCACTTGTAGAATAATTGTGTTTAAGGATGAGTCAGTGTTGCAAAAAGTTCCAATTTAATAATTTCTGTAGGTCTTCTCACACAAAGAAAGTTGTGGTATAATCATCTATATGCTTCCCCCCCCCACACACATTGTGTTTCTATGAATGCCTTCCACAATAATCACAGTGGGTTAGGTTACCAAAAGGTTCCCTACTGAAATGGTTTTCAAATTATGTTCCGGAAAACCCTGCGATTCCTTGGAAGCTTATTGGGATTCCTCAGTGAGAATATCAGTAATAGCAAACAATTTCCTGAAAGACAGCTTCCCACTGTCTACCATCCAAGCTGCTTTTCACCCAGAATAAAGAATATACTAGGAAAAACAGTGGGTTGTTGTATCCAATAGTGTCCTTCCACCAGCAGAACAGTCACCATGGACAGATCGAATTTCCCCTCCCTCCTGCACCCCCCTCCCCTCCCGTGCACCTTCCATATCTGCTCCAGAGGGTTGGGGGACCCTTTGGAACAGATTTGAAAGGTGTGCAGGGGGAAGGAAAACAACACCCATTGAGTGAATGGAAGTCTACTCACATAACATTGGATTTAGCTCATTATTGTCTTAAGCTATAAACAGTTCAAAATGAATATTGCCAATTGCATTGCTTGACATGGCAGACTCTGCACTACAAGATACATGAATGTTCATGTGCACTAATGGGTGGGTTTGCGCGTCATGCTAAGCCACCCTGCGAATAAGACACAGTGGGTTAGTTGTTCACTGAACAACCCTCGGTATGCCTGACAGACGATCAGGTTTACTGTGGGTTGTTCTCCCACAACTTCCCCCTCAGTCCTCCAGCCTGCTCCAGCACATATCTCAGTGTCCTTCATGGCAGAACCCGTCTTGTCTCCCCTTCCCTGCTTCGATCACCCTTTTTCGTTTATTACCACATTTTTTTCAGAGCCTCATAAAAGCACAATTGGGGTCGGAGGTGGGGGTTGGCCCCTGAAAATTGTTCATTTTTAAAAAAATTATTTTTGTTGGTCCTTCGCAGGTGCGCAAGTGTGCACATCTGATATGTGTAGTTTTGCCTGGTCAATTCCCTTGTCTGTTTCAGCTGTCAAACAGAGGACAAGGCAAGACTGCATATAGGCTAATTTGCGCATAGTTGCCAGCTGTCATTTGCCTAGCTATCAATTGAAAAGCAGCGGTAAATGGGGGTGGGGAGTGGGGAAAGTAGGTGCACCAAAAGGGGGTGGCAGCAATATTAGCCAGTTAGCAATGTAATCCTCTCAAGTTTAATTGTTGAACTGACAGTTTTCAGTGCCCTCCAGCTTTTCAACTCTTCCCCAAGTCTCCAGCTACTCCAGAAAAAGGACACAAACACACACCCTTTACGTCGCACCTTTTGGGAGCACTTACTGCTGCAGCTACTACAGTTCTTAAAAAAACCCACAGAAATATACACAAATTTAATGGCTGGGAAGTAAATGAAAGAAAAATTTGCACCAATGTAAGGGCTGGAAAATAAATGGAGGAAAAATTTGCACACCTGCAGTAACTGCTCTGAAAACGGAGTTAATATCTCCCCTTTCTTGAGTAGCTGCAGATTCAGAGAAGCGTTTAAAAGGTGGAGGGCACTAAGAACTGTCAGTTCAACACTTAAAATCAAGAGGATTACATTGCCCAGGGAGTGATAATGTCCCCACCCCCTTTTGGTTCACTTTCTTTCTCCGCTTTTTCACCCCTTACCAGTGCTTTTCCATTGACAGCTAGGCACTTGGTCCCTGGCAACTGTGCACAAATTAACCTATGTGCAGTCTCGCCTAGTATCAGATAGCCCTAAGTGCACACCTGTGCACCTGCGAAGGACTGACCAAAAATTTTGGAAAAAATGCGGAATTTAGTCCAGCAACATCTGGGGACCCAAGGTTGGAGAACCCTGCAGCTGCTTTTCATTTTTACTCTAGAGTAGGCACAGGGCCCCCAATACGGATTGGGACATTAGCATGGGTGGTAGGATCCGGATTAGACCCCCTGCACCTACTCTAGAGTAAAAATGAAAGTAAGACATAGCTGTTAGGCACACATTGAGGGCACAATCCTATACACGTTTAGACCGGGGGGGGGGAGTCCTACAACTCCCATGCTGGCTGGGGGATGCTGGGAGTTGTAGGACTTTTTTCTGTGTAAACATGCATAGGATTGCGCCCTTAAAGTATTGTCTATTTTGGCCCTTAATCACAGCGATGGGGAGGAAGATGATTGCGCTTCCCCTGCGATGAAGAGGGAAGGTGCTTTGCACTTGCTCTGCGGCACTCTCGTCTTCCTTGTTACTTCCCATGGTACTCCTATGGCTCAAATTAAGCTCTGCTAGCAAGTAATCAACCAACAGTCCATGAAGAGAGAGGGAGGGAGGAGTCCTTCCCGGCTGGATGTGAGGGATGATGAGCAGCAGTCGCCTCGCCAACCGACACAGCCTCCGGCCGCCAGGGGCAGCTCCGTCCCGCCAAAAGCTCCTCGGCCAAGCAGTTCTCTTTCCCGTCACGAACTGAGCCGGGCTGTCTCTGTGTGTGTGTGTGTGTGTGTGTGTGTGTGTGTGAGTGAGAGAGAGAGAGAGAGAGAGAAATAGAAATCGTCTTCCTCTCACTTTCTGTTTCTTGCCGCTTATCTCGAACGCTGCTAGTCGAGGGAGCCAGAGAACGATTAAGTAGCCAGCCGCGGTCAGGTAATAACGCGCCCTCTTTCTTTCGTTCCCTCGCCCGCCTTCCTCAGGGGCTCTCCTACACGACTCCCCCCACCCTTTACACGGGACTGAGCGCCGCCGTGAGCGAATCCCTTCCTCAGCGCGCTTCTCGGCATTGGCTCGTCCTCCTGGGGCTTTCCACGAGCCTTCCAACGAGTTCCAAATTAATCCGCGCAGATGCATTTCCCCCCTTCTCAGTCCTTTGAGGTAAAAGCCGTTCCCTCCTTCCCTCCCCTCTTCCAGCCGGACACCAACACGGCCACACATCGTATACCCGGCAAAAAGAAAGCAAAACAAAAAAGCCGCTCCGACTTCACTTTTGCAATTGGCCCAAGAGCCTTTGAGAGTTCAGTGAGGGAGCGAGGCGGGGTAAGTTGTGCCTGAGCCGAAAACAGGATCCTCCTCCTTTTCCCTTCAGCCTTTTGAGAAAGCCGCGCTTTTCAAACTCTGAAGGGGTGTTCTGTGCTTTCTGGAGGTGTGTCTCCCTCATGTCACACCGAGGCTCTTTTCTCCTTCTCTGGCAGGCTCCTGTGCCTTTAACACCTGCACGACAGGTATGCATGGAAGAATTCCCCCCTCTCAATGTAAGAAATGGCTTCTGTCGAATTTCTGCCTGTTGCAAAAGTGGTGAAAGGTGCAAAACCAAAGTGGAGTCTTGTGGCACCATAAAGCTTGAATAGACTAAGGGTGTAATCTTTATACACGCTTACATGGGACGAAGAACCACTGAATTCAGTAGAGCTTAATGCTGAGTAAACCATGTATATGATTGCACTGTAAGATGGGGGCTACCTCTGGAATTTGTTAAAGGCTCAGTAGCTCTGTGAGATAAATTGCGAACGGGATGACAGGTCATTAAAATTATTTATCCCTGTAGACACCCAAAGATGAATACATTAAAGGTGCAGTCCTATGCAGGTTTAGACAGAAAGGAAAAAAGGACTACAACTCCCAGCATGCCCGAGCCAGCATAGCATAGCTGGCTGGGGCATGCTGGGAGTTATAGGCCTTTTTTCTGTCTAAACTTGCATAGGATTGCACCCTAAGATGCTTCAAGGGTAACTGTCTTATGCTCAACTTCAACTGTGCATGTTTATATCGGGAAGAAGTTTTATACTGAAATGACTAACCCTTAAGGCAGGGTTCTCCAACCTTTTTGGCCTGTCGGCACATTTGGACTTTTGAGAGGGCATTTTGGGCACCGTCAAACAGCTCACTCTCAGGAATATTCTCTCTGTCCCTCCCCTCTGGATCACTCCTAAACTCTCTCATATACACACAGACAGACAGACAGCCAAGCTATTCATCACACATGTACACTTCTCCCAACTTTCACTGGCTTTCCCTGCCCCTCCCCTCCACTTTTCCTGCTCCCTGGCTTTCCTAGCTCCCCTCCTTGCCTCCCCCCACTTGATGGTTAGTTTACCCCAAGCAGCTTTCCCCCCTCTTTTTTAATCAGGAGGGGCAGGGGGCCTTGGTGAAGGATTATGGGAGTAGTCTGGTGGCTGTGAGTACACTGCATTGCTGATCCCTGCTCTAAAGCATTTAGATCTTAGGCTAATCAGAATTGGCTACATGTAAACATATTGTCTATGAAGTATCAGGAAATTGTACTTAGACTACTATTAAAATAAGTGTCTTAGGTCAGCCTTCCCCAACCTGGTGCCCTCCAGATTTTTTGGGCATCAACTCCCATCAGCCCCAGCCAGCATGGCCAGTGGTCAAGAATTCTGGGAGTTTTCATCCAAAACACCTGGAGTACACCAGGTTGAGAAAGGCTGTCTTAGGGTGTTTTCAGATGGATGGCTCCTAGCATTACCGATCTAAAGGCATTGTTCAGCTCCTCCATCTTGCCCTCCTTAATGGAGTGTGTGTGTGTGGTAAGAAAAATGACAGAAGAAGCAATAGGAAAATATGGGAGAGTAACAAATGGAGTATGATAATGTATGTAAAATATATCCCTACATCATATCCCCTGCTGGAAAACAAATCAGCTTGAGAGATTCTGAGAGGGGTTGGGGAAAGCAGACTTCCAGCGGCTGTTCTTTGTTTATTTATTTATTTTATTATATTTGTACCCCGCCTTTTTTCCTGCAAGGAACCCAAGGTGGCTTACATAATCTTTCTTCTCCTCTCCATTTTATCCTCACAACAACCCTGTGAGGTAGGTTAGGCTAAGAGTCAGTGACTGGCCCAAAGTCACCCAGTGTTTCTGTTGTTTTTAAAAACTTGCAGGGAGGCAGTTACATGGAACTCTTAATAGTTTGTCCAGACCTGAAAATAGCAAGGAAGGGGGTATGGTGCCACTACTGCAAGTCATACTTGGATAAATATACTGTAAACATTGTCAACCTGTCGTTGCAGAAATCTAGTTGTCTGGAAAACAACTTCAAAACTGTAATGTAAACATAAAAGGGTGTCATAACAGCAAGAACCAAAGAAGAACAAGTGAAAAACTGGACACAGGAAGACAAAATGAGTGCTTCTGGAGGAAGCTGTGGAAGTCCCAACTCTGCAGAACCTGCTGTTGACTACTTCAAGGAACTCTGGTCCAAACTGAAGGAATGTCATGATAAAGAAGTAAAAGGTAATACTGTGGTTATTGATCTGTTTATCTAGCGATTGACAGAACAATGTCAAGAGCCATGGATTATTCCTGAATTAACAGCCTTAGGACCTGCACATATTTTTATAGAATAAAAACACTGTAATGCCAAAGGAGAAGTTATACCAGTTTGTTCACTTCAGTAGTCTTTTCTGAGTTTTGAATTAGGTGGTTGGGGTCAAGGTATTACTTCTGTGTGTTTACCAAACAAATACAACATAATTTGCTCCCGATCAGCTGACATTTGTGTCTTGTGTATTCAGGAAACATGTGAGAACATAACAAGATGGCAGTCATGTAGTAGATGGGTGTGGATGATCATTCCAAATGAATATGGGTTTATCTTGTTTGACTATTTAGTCACAAAGTAGAACTTTATGTCCGAAGACATCATAGTATTCAGCACTGGCAATTAGAATCAATCTTTTCTGGTTTAGCTAAATAACTTCATCAGTCTTTCTCATGCTGGAATGTTTATTATAAGCTGTCAAGCAGATTTAATAATTTGTGTAATGAGCTGGTTTCCAATCTAAGTCATCACTAAAGTACCTGTAATGCAAAAATTAAGCAGATGGTATGCAAGAGGAGAATAAGAGGGTCCTACATAAGCTTTTCTGACTACTGTTCATATTTGGAATGTAGGAATGACAGTGAAACCACAAGAGACTCCTGTGATGGAGGCCCTGATGAGTCCAATCCCACAGCACAATCTTATGACTTGGATTGCATGTAATGACAACCCATGGTTTAAATAATCCATGGATTGTCATGCATGAGTGGCAGTGAATGAGTGTGCTACCTCCTGCATGGCCACTATTTCCACTTTTACTCAACCTACGTTCGACTTGTTCGTAGGTCGTTGAGCGTGATGTGCGAACCGGGATCAATGGGTTGTTTAGGGACCAAACAGCAAACCATGGGTTAACTGCTGGGTTGTTTAAGCCCTAAACAATTCATCGGTCCTGGTTTGCATGTCATGCTCAACAACCTATGAACAAGCCAGTTGTAGGTTGTTGATTAAAAGTGGAAGTGGCTGGTGTGCTGCAGACAGCGTGGCTGCTCTCTCTGCTTGTCTCTAACAGCCCATGCTTTGTTTAACCCATGGGCTTTTGTTACGTGCAAACTGCCCCAATGCATTTTAACTTGGAAGCAAGTCCCACTGCATTTGATTGGGCATACTCCCTAGTAAACGTGTTTAAGATTGCGGTCCCAGTTAGTTATCCATGTTAAGGAGCTAGTCTCAGAGCTGGAGAGGCATGACAGACACACAGCAGGAGCAGTAGGTAGGAGTCTTCATGCAATTGCATTCTGTATGCTGAGAGAATTTCCCAACTCATGTCCAGGATTGCCAGCAATACTAACAGGCAATATTAAGATCTAGTGGACAGAAAGACAACCAGCAGCATACCACACTTTGCCTGGCAGGCTAACCTATATCGGAACAGATGCAGTCAGATATTAGGAATTTGGTGCTATTATGCTGCTGCCTACTGCAAAAGCCACTGTTCAATCTATTAGGGATACTGATGAAAGTAGTGGGCAAAGTTAGGATCCAAGAGGCAAAGTGATATATAGAAATGTTTGCCCTGTCTAATGGAATAATTAAAGCAGCCCTGGCCAACATAGACCATGATGCAGCAGGAATTGATGCTTGTTTGATTTTAGGTATCTGTTGAGGTATGCTCTCACCCCATCACTGGAAGCGAAGAAGAATCCTGGTATAAGATGGCAAGTGTGAGGCATAAGCATTTATTCTGATTTGCTTCACAACTTTCTGCATCAAATTAGGGAGAGCATCAGGAAACCTATCAAAGATAGTTTACATTCCAGGCCATAAATTAAGTTTATTAAATTTACTATGTTTATTAGCACTGTGATAGTTAAAAATGAAAGTTAAAAATAGTTCAAAAATGAAAAGAACATAACCTTTACTCTTGGCTCATTTTGTTCCTCAGCTGAGTTTTTACAGTGGGTTGTATGTTGTCAGCAGGACTCATGCTGAGACATCATTAACACATAATTTGTCAATCTAAGGAGTGCCTATATGTCATGGAGCCAAATAACTGAAAACTAAGTTTTAAAATAATACGCTGTTTAATGACTCTTTGTAATGTTCTTTAGAATTTTGGGGGGTGAAAGCAACCCAGCAACTTGTGGGTGACCTTTCAAAACACAATGTTAGGGTTGTAATCCTAAGGATGTGTATGCTTGGAAATAAATCCTGTCAAGGAGACTTCTGAATAAGCCTGGTTGAGGTTGTCTGTAGGTGTGTCAGTGCAGTCTTGCCATAAGGCAGATTTTTTCATGCCTCAACCTTTGTTACTGTGTTATACACATTGCATGCTGAAGTTAGATCCTGTGTGATTACATCAAAGACATGCCTGAAGGATAGATAATTTTTGCGAAAGGTGGGGATCCTCCAGTAGAACCGGTGATATTTAAGACACATCAAACACAGACTTGCCTGGACTTCACTTATTTCTGAAGTCTATAAATAAGAATTAAAACTGACTCATGAATTTCTAATTCTAAATGTCAGCAAAATATATCTTATATAAGACTGCAATCAGGGAAATAAGTGCCTGACACTTACTTCTTCTTCGTGGTCTCTGTGCATCACACATATGGGCTCTGCGCCTGCGCTGAGCTTCCTTCGGAAATTCTTTAGCTGAGGTGAACTGGGCGGGAGCCCCTCCCCCATCGTGCCTGCTCCTCAGCACGGCTCCCGCCCATTCCCTCAGTTCCTCTTCGACTGCCTATTGCTATAGTCTTTCTTCGAGGTTCTCCAGTCTTCTTTTGGCTGAGTACAAAAATAGTGTTATTTCCTCTACTTTTTCCTCACAACTTTACTCCTTTCTCCTCCTTCACTCTTTGTCCTATAAAAAAAACCAAAAAAAGAAAAAGAAAAAAAAGTTAATCCCCGTTGTTCTATCTTATCCTTCTTCGGCCTAATCTCCCTTCAAAGCTTTCCTCTTCTTTATAATGGCTCTTAAAGCCCCCTTTAGGAAGTGCTCTGGCTGTAAGGCTAAACTGCCTCCAGCTGATGGGCATTCTTTATGCCTTATATGCTTGGGCCAAGAGCATATTGTAGAAAAATGCAAGCATTGCCAGGCCTTTGTTGTGGAAAAATTGATCTACTGCGTTGTGTTTTTAAGAGGTTCTTAGAGAGGAAAGTTTATTAGTGAATTCACGGATGGCATCTGAGCACAGTCAGGAATGCCAACAAGAACACAAGGGAGACACTTCCATTTATACTGAATAATATCATGTAGAGGTCAGGTGACAATTGAGTCAGTACAGGAAACTGAGAGACAATTCAAAAGGAGACATTTAAACCAAAAACAAAAGATCAGGTATTGCTCATCTTCCAGCCATCATGCTAATCAGTAGTCTTTCCCAAGGTGATAATCCCAAAGTGATACTGGCTCACAGTACTTTTAGCATAAGCAGGAAAGAGGCTTAGGCAAATCAATAGATGGGTGATTTGCCCTCATGGTTGTAATCTACAGAAGGTCAAGGAAAGGGTCTGACTCTTGACGTGTCAGGACATGTTTCTGTAAGGTAGAAGGAAAGGTCTGACTTCCAGGCCTTTCTGTTTAAACTAAAGCCTGGACAAATTTTACTTCTACATTCCCCCATTTTGTGCTTTTATAGCACAACTAACATTTGTAACTTATTCTATGCAAATATTCTGTAAGCGGTTCCATTCAGCATCTAATGCTTCCTTTTCCTTTTCTCTCCCTTGATCAATCCTTTCAAGCATCATTATTTTTTCTTTTTGAGTCAATACAGAGCTTTTGCTTCTGCTGCATGTAGTAAAACAACACTTGCTTAACAACAATAATATATAAAACCCAACAAATACAAGCAATAGGGTTATTAATCCATGAACTATTGCTCTACTCCAACTTCCTAGGTTTGGTATCCAGCTTGTTAGCCAAGACCATATTTCCAGGCTTTTGTCAGGGGCAACAAAAGCAATTTCACACAGTCCCACAGTTTATCATTAAAACTCTTCCAGGTACTACATTTAAGAGAATTGCCCATAGTTTGATTACTTTGGGAGAACTAATTTCCATAATTGGTGCAGAATATGGGTTTGGCAGTATGGTTATTTCTCCAATCTCTGTGAGGGGTAAAACAATGCTTACATTGACTTTGTCCTACAAATGTGGAGGGCTGATTTTGTGTTTTGTTGCATGTAAAACACCATTCCCCCAATGTAGGAACAACTTGCAACAACTGGACCCTTTAGAGTACAAGGGTCTGTTGGTGAAGGTCAAGTTTACTAGTGTAATGGGCACTGGCCACATGGGAACTCTTCCCTGGGAATGTACTGGCATGTGGCTACATACTCTTAGCAGTTGGTAGCATTAAATCTTTGTGCAAACTTTAAAAAAAACTGAATGTAAGTATTTTCCTGGAAGGCAGATTGGATGAGGACTATGAGCTCTAAGAATATACCCATACTCCATTTAGCCATATTGTTTCAAATATTAATATATATATCAATTAAGGCAAAAGAACCACCAGCCACTAACAAGAGCACAACTACAGGTGTTTCTTCTTGTTCTGACTTTGATGTACTAAAGGGCTGATAAGTAAGGCTCCTGGCTCAGGCTGAGGTGGTGTTCTTCTAAAATGATGACATCAGTTCTTCTCGTCCGATCCTCTGGGTGTTGTCTTTGATGGTCATCCCGTCCGAGGTCTGAGATGATATTGATGTCCTGGCACAAATTCTTCGGTTTCAGGGGAAGAGGTTACTAGCACATTTCACCCTGAATTGGTGGAGGCGTTATTGTGTCCTCATTCTCATCGCGGGTAGAGATGTTGGGAGGCTTGGATCCACGTTTGGAGTCCTTGGCACTTCACAGCTTTGAAGTATCTTAATACGAATCCAGTCACTTGGTTCAATAGAGTGTCCTTCAGTGCTGGGCTGGTACTGAGCCACCTCTATCTGTGAATAAAAAGTCTTCACACATCTCATTAGGGCCTTGCAGTAATTTTGAATTGTATCATCAAGCAGGTGTATATGTCTGGCTAGGTCTAGATTGGTGTCTCATTAATATCTCATGAGGGGTCAAGTCCTGTTACTTGATTTGCTGTGGATCTCATAGTCATGAGGGCTATGGGCAGTGCATCTAGCCATTTTAGTCTTGTCTCTGCACATATTCTAGCCAGTTTGCTTTTCAGTATTCTATTATGTCTTTCTATAGCTCCCGGAGATTGTGGATGATACAGGCAATGGAAATGTTGCCGGACTTGTAATGTCCTGCACACTTCTGTTACCACCTGTCCAGTAAAATGTGATCTCCTGTCACTGTTTATGGAGCAAGGTATTCTGAATCTGGGGATCAATTCTTTTTAGCAATTTTTTGCTTACTGTTGTGGTGTCAGCCTTCACGCAAGGGTATGCTTCAACCCATTTAGAATACATACAAATAACTACAAGAACATATTGATAGGAACAACACTTGGGCATTTCAATAAAATCAATTTGTATATTTACAAAAGGTCCCCAGGGTGTGGGGTGCATGCTCATTTTGGTTTTTTATTTTTATTTTTTTACAGGCTTACCACTGTTATGAGCCTGGCATACCGCACATTGGGCACAGGACTAGAGTTGCTGCAGATGTAAAATTTAATCCAAACCAATCTTTGTTAAACAATTCAATGATCCCCCCTTTGCTCACATGCGACAAGTCTATGGAGCATGTGAGTAATTTAGGGAAAAGAACTCTGGGCATCACTAGGCGGCCGTCCGAATGATGCCATAGAGTCTTTAGAAAGAAAGCATTTTGCCAATTTCCATGTGTCTCCTCCCCCCCCCTTTTTCTGGGGTCAAATTTTGGATAGCAGCAAGATTTTGCAATTCAGCTGTATTAGCAGATGCTTGTGACATCGCTATAAAGTCTGGCAAGGGGGAGAAATGCAGGAAGAATTGACCTTTTAAAATTAGGCTTGCCTGTCTTTTGCCAGGAAATCTGGAGGGGTTAACAATAAAAATCTTTAGCAAGGTAAACCAAGCTTTAGAAAACTAACCAAATGCTACCTTTTAAAACACAACAAAGCCAAAAAATAAGGCACTTATGCAACCAAAGGTTTAAAAATACTGGGATGCCAAAACTATTAGCAATTAGAAGCTGCAATTTTAAAATGCAGTGACAACTGTGATGGGATTCATAGATATAGAGTTGGAAGGGGCCTACAAGGCCATCGAGTCCAACCCCCCCACGCTCAGACAAGCTGAGCCAGCATGAGCCACAAAGGGAGCACTTGTGTAATTTAAACTAGAACACTTTTCTTGAAAACCAGCCTAATAACAATAAAGTGAAACAGGAATTGCAATTCTTTTAGTATCTTGGTGCTACTGTGCTATGTTGCACCCAAATACTATTTAACAAAAGTTTTCTGCTAGCTTGCCATAAAGCTACTAGCCAAGCATAAATTCTGAAATTAAACTGCCCAAATTAACCAACGATGCCTTGTTGGTTTGCCTTTGGCAAAAAAACCAACTAAGCATGGATTGTGTTAAAGAGGGGAGAGGTAAAATTCAGGGAAGCCCACTCTAACAAAACTGGGCACTAAAACTTAAAGGCAAAACTTGAATGCAGCCACAAACACTCATGAGTGTTGCTGCCATTTTAAAAAATATTTTATTTAATTTTGCTAGCAGCTATAACAAATCATTTTTCTTTTCATTTTGGGACTTCTCGCCTCTAGTTCAGATCTGAGGAAGTATGTGCTTTGGTTAGGAGCACACTCTCTCTCTCTTCACTAAACACAGGACTGGTGGAGACTCCAAAAGGCACCAAAACTTTGCTTATGCTCAGGAACTCTTTGCACAAAAAGCTCACAAACGTTTTTGTTATTGTTGTTGTTTTTCTTTAACACAACACAGGGGTCTTTGAGTACTTCTTAATATATATATATATTTAAAGATACGCATTCTCTTTTTTGTTTATGTTTTTGACACTGCTTAACACAACTTTCTTTCAAATAGCTTTTTTCAAAATCTTTACTTCTTATCACATCTTTTACAACTTTCTTTTGCTTGCATAACTTGGGCAGAGAGGGTTTTATTTCCTTTTTTTTTTATGCCCTTCTGTTTGCAATTCTAATGTTTCTTTTGCATCTGCCCTTGTCCAACCTTTCTCTTGGCCTAGTTTTTCTTGTCCAACCTTTCTCTTGGCCTAGTTTTTCCTTTCCTTATCTTTTTTTCTTCTTTTCCACATTTTCCTAAATGGCCCTCTTCCCCCCCCCCCCTCCTCGGGGCAGAGGGGACAGTCTACATGCCTTTAAATAATCATCTCTTTTCTTTTTTTTTTTTCAAAAACCTTTTGGCTCCACTCATTGGTGAAGCTCTTGAATCTTCTGTGAAAAATAGTTAACCATTTCTTTTTGAGCTTATCCTGCATCAGCTGTAGTCTCAGAGAAAAAGCCTGCCTTGATCAGGGGCAGACTCTTTCTGACCTTTTAAAGCTAACACAGTTCAATTCTCAAAAGGCACTAACACTTTGTTTATGCTCAGAAAACCTGCATTCTCAATACTCAGACTCTCTCAAAAATACTTCTTTTATTTACAGGTATTAATCTTGATCTAGTCAGTTTTAGGTTTCACTACTGTAGTAAGGGCATCTCTAGAATATTTCATTGCTGAAGCCTTCTATTTGTAGAACATTTAACTTCTTTGCTTTGACTCTGATTTCTCATAGAAGCGCATCAAGTAATTTCATTTGCATCTCTATAATTTAACAGGATCATTAAACTTTGTATCAGTTACTGGCCATTTCTTTTTTTTTTCTTTCTTTCTTAAGACTACTGTTGGCAGAACAAGTCTTAAGTAATTGATTTAAGTCTATCCAGGTAGGGATATAAATAATTACAGTCTCAAATTCTTCCTTGAATTTGACTGGTTCTTCTTACAAGTTAGGAAATTTATTATATTCCTTAAATCTCTTGGTGTCTATGGGGTCATGGACAGCCACTAGAGTCTTATCTCTTGCAGGTACCTCTTACTTAGTGGAGCCAGGGTGACTGACCCATAATTTGGGGTGACTAACAGTCTTTGAGAAGGAACAGAGCCAGGCAAGGTGGTTGCTTCTGGGTTCTAAATTTTTCTGGGCATCTAGTTCCTTCTGTTTACTGCTCTTTCTGGCTAGGCAGAGGTGGGTTAGGGTGAAGGAGTGGCCACTGGGGTAGTTTCAGCATCATCATGCGAAAACCTTCTACTTTCATCCTCATTTTGGGGTCTTCTCATGTAGGGGTGGGTAAGGATAATCATTTACAGGATCTTGCTTTTTTCCTCAAAAAACCTCATTTTTCTTCGCTAGCAATGGATATAAAGGAGCCAATGGTGGTGGTTGGCTGCAGGCCTGCTTAAATTTTAGTTGATCTTTTAATATATATATTTGAATCTTTCAAGCTTTTAAGCTTGGATTCATGCATGCATTTTGAAGCTTCTTCATACCAATTAAAATACACTTCCCATTGAGTCTGAGGTACCTTACTTCCTCATGACTCGAGCGCTCCCCTTAAGTGCACTATCCTGTCCAAGTCAAACTTTCCTCCCAGTGGGAACTGTTTACTAGGATCATCCTTTGTCATGACATTCCATTTCTCGAGAAATTTACACACCTACCTATGGCCATAAGGTGTGTACCTATAACATGCTAGCATTCCCTTGGGGGGGATCTCCTTTGATCTTGCACCCCCTATTCTTCACACTCATACAGGACACTCATCCAGGGCAAACTTATTGAGGGATGTTCCTCATTTGAGTCTCAGACAGCGGCTCAACACCTTGATCGGCTCACTCAGTCTTTCAACTGCGGCACAATCCCTTTTTGTCGGCTCAGTCAGTCTTATGACTTCAAATGGGACTCATGAGTCTTGGAAACAGGAAAAGGGATTTACTTGCTCTACTGGGACACAGGGTTCCACTACATACTGGTTTAGTATGTGGTTTAAGTCCTGGTCCTGATCAGCAGATTCATGAACAGTCACACATCACTGGGTCACGAGGTTCCACTGAGCCCACTTGCTTTTGAAACACTGCCGATCATTGGGTTTCCCCTCACGAACAGGTTCAGGGCGTCTTGACTCAGCTTAAGTCTCAGACCTGGTCAGCAACTTATACACACTCATCTGTGAGAATTTTAGGAAGATGTGCCTTTTCCACACAGTAAAACCATGGGTACTGGGCAAATTGGGAAAAGGGAAAAGGGTCTGTCTGTTGGGGCACGAGGTTCAGCTTTCGCCTAGTCCCAGCCCTGGTCAACAGCTCATAAATCTAGCAATCATACTTTCACAGACATGCATACAATCTTATAGGAAATTTCTTTCGTCTCTAAAACCTCATGGACTCAAAGTTCAGATCGCGTTGGAGGGAAAGGATAGTCTGCTAGAAACAGAAGGACACACACCAAAAACCCAAAAGAGATTTCAAAAGGTCTCTTACCTGGGTTTTGGCGCCTGGGAGTTTAGTGGTGTTTCCCTGTTTCAGGCAGGTCCAGTCCCTTGAAGAGATCCGAGTCACGGCACCAAGATTGTTGTGGAAAAATTGATCTACTGCGTTGTGTTTTTAAGAGGTTCTTAGAGAGGAAAGTTTATTAGTGAATTCACGGATGGCATCTGAGCACAGTCAGGAATGCCAACAAGAACACAAGGGAGACACTTCCATTTATACTGAATAATATCATGTAGAGGTCAGGTGACAATTGAGTCAGTACAGGAAACTGAGAGACAATTCAAAAGGAGACATTTAAACCAAAAACAAAAGATCAGGTATTGCTCATCTTCCAGCCATCATGCTAATCAGTAGTCTTTCCCAAGGTGATAATCCCAAAGTGATACTGGCTCACAGTACTTTTAGCATAAGCAGGAAAGAGGCTTAGGCAAATCAATAGATGGGTGATTTGCCCTCATGGTTGTAATCTACAGAAGGTCAAGGAAAGGGTCTGACTCTTGACATGTCAGGACATGTTTCTGTAAGGTAGAAGGAAAGGTCTGACTTCCAGGCCTTTCTGTTTAAACTAAAGCCTGGACAAATTTTACTTCTACACCTTTACAAAACCGACGAGGAAACTGAGGGCCCTAAAGCTAAAGACCTCTCTCTGGCAGCAGACCTTATCCGCAGCAGGACCCTCTATGCCTCGGGCAACCACAACTAAAGTGGCTATGCCTCAATCTGAAACCCAGGGAGAAACCGCCTTCCAGAAAAAGGACCAGAAAGCGAAAAAACGCTCTAGAGAGGAGGGGAAGGAGAGAGATGTCGCCAAGGCAAAAAGCCCAAAACATAGCCGACCTCTCTCAAAACCCGCAACTCCCGCCCATTCGACAGCGAGTCGCGCGGTGTCGGCATCGCCGGAGAGGATCGAGAGACCAGCTTCGAGCTCGTCTCACCGATCAAGATTGCCATCGACAGGCAAGGGACAGACCTCTGCACCTCCGTCTCCTCAGAAATCTAAGGAAACTTCGGTGCATGTCGTATCTATTTTATTTCGGAGGGGGAAATATTAGAATCCCCAACGCTGGTCCCAACAGGCTCTCCGAGACCTGAGAGCGCACACCCGCCACGGCGTTCCATCTCGTCGACTCCTCCTCGACACCGAAGCGGAAAGTCCCGTTCGATATCGATGTCCTCGTCTTCGCGCTCCTCTTCGCATCGATATGCACGTGCCTATCGAAGGGACGATGTACGCCGCCAGCAGCGCCACACTTCCTCGGGACTGAAGGGAGAGAGAGAGCGCCGACATCGATGCAAGGAGGGATCGACGCGATCGATCTCGATCTCGACAACGCTCGGCTGGCCATTCGACTCGACACCGTGGCTCTCCCGATGTCGACCGCCGTCATCGAGATCGAAGCAGCTCTATCGATGATGACCACAGCTCTCGATCTCGATATCGTCGATCTCATGATCGGTCGCAACGTCGCCGAAGCCCTCTCGAGCTCGATCGCCGCAGGGAGAGTTCCGTCGCCATCGATCGTCGGTCTCGATCTCGTCACCGATCCATCGATACCGAGCGCTCGCCTCGACACCGAAGCCCGCTCGATGTCGAACGTCGCAATCGACACTGTACAAGCCCAGTCCCAGCGACGAAAACTGGAAAGGCAGTGGCAAAGACAAAGCACTTAAGTGCCACTGCTAAAACAAAAGCACCACCAGCGGAATCCTCTTCAGACATGCCTTATTCAGAAAGTGACTCTGAATTGTCAGATCTGCCCGATACTTCTCCTGATCTACAAATAGAATCCCAAATGTCCACTTCTCCAACAGAGGACTTGGGTACTTTCTCTGATCACATTATGAGGATGACTGCGGCACTGGGGATCGAGACACAAACTGAAGAGCCAGAGATGGAAGACCCAGTATACAGTTTCATCCTGGCCACACAGACATCTCCCACGCTAGTCCCATATCTGCCCTATTTGTTAAAAACTGTGAAGAACACGTGGAAGACCCCAACAGCAATTCCACCAGTGGGCAAGAGACTGGAGTCGCTCTACAAGGTGCAGCCTGAGGGAGTAAAATTTCTATTTTCGCATCCTGCGCCAAATTCCATCATTGTGGAATCAGCCCAGTCTTCGTCCTCTAAGCAACACTCTACCCCTACAGACCAGGAGGGGAAGAAGTTGGATACCTGTGGCAGGCGTATTTACGCATCCGGTTCCCTGGGGTTAAAGGTTAGCAACTACCAGGCGATCATGGCGCGCTACCAACACTTCTTAATAGAAAAGTTGGGAAACATCTGCGATGACCTGCCAACAGAGAGGAGGGACCTAGCACGAATGC
Organism: Shinisaurus crocodilurus; assembly: GCA_021292165.1. Classification (NCBI taxonomy): domain Eukaryota; kingdom Metazoa; phylum Chordata; class Lepidosauria; order Squamata; family Shinisauridae; genus Shinisaurus; species Shinisaurus crocodilurus. The sequence continues at coordinate 161,631,623 of CM037880.1, forward strand.
TACAAGCGGAGGCTATGAGCATCTCAACAATGCAAATGAACAATGCGAGGCATCAGACAGACTGCCATGCAAGGTCCCTCATTGGTGCCGTCGCCTTGAGACGCCATGCATGGCTCCGGTCAACAGCGCTAAATAATGATGTCAAAGTCAGAATAGAAAACCTTTCTTTTGACGGTGAGGGTCTCTTTAATGAGAAGACAGACGACTCATTAGATACTGCTCAAAAGGCTAAAGTATCTGCGCAAAAGATGGGTCTTGGGAACCTACCACGACAAAAACAATTCAAACCGAGGCAGTGGACCAGGTTCCCTGCTTCTTCAACTCCTTTTCGGCCAAGGTACCAGCAAAGAGGGCAAGACACACGCCCTCAGGACAGACAGGCTGCTGGAACAAGAAGACCTTTCTAGCAGACAAGGTACCAGGGTCATAAGAGGACTGGGGCAGTAGGCAAACGTCGCCTTTGACTCTGCCGCCATACTGAAAAAGGAATATCAACCGGACATGACAAACAAACTGACTGTGACAAATATACTGGACATGACAAAACCACCAAATTTGACAAACCCAAAGGATATGACATTAAAACCAAAACAAATAGTCTCCTACACAAACAGACTGGCCGCGTGCCTCCCGTCGTGGCACTCCATCACGACGGACCACTGGGTCCTCAAAATCATCCAGCACGGGTACCAGATCGAGTTCAACGTCCTCCCCCCTTTCCTCGGCATCAGTACCACACAGCCTACCCCACCATTGTTGGAGGAGGTGGGCGCTCTGTTGCAGAAGGGCGCCATCCAGCCTGTCCACCCACGTCACCTCCAGGAGGGGCTCTATTCTCAGTACTTCACAGTATCAAAGAAGGGAGGAGGACTTCGACTGATCCTGGACCTCCGACTTGTCAACTTCTTCATAACAACAAAGAAGTTCAGAATGGTCACCATCCAGTCGATACTGCCTCTACTTCGCAAGACGGATTGGTTCGCGTCGATAGATTTGCAAGACGCATACTTTCACATCGCCATTCATCAAGACAGTCGGAGGTACCTGCAGTTCAAAATAGGAGACGAGGCATATCAATTTGTGGTTCTTACCTTCGGCCTCTCCACCGCTCCAAGGGTGTTCACAAAGTGTATGGCGGCAGTCTGTGCGAATCTACGTGGCAGATGGATTCGGATCTTCCCGTATCTCGACGATTGGCTGGTCGTGGACTCGTCAAGACTTCGCCTCAAGTCAGCTCTTCGCACAACACTGAACCTGCTCGAGGAACTAGGCTTGTGTCTCAATGTCAAAAAATCAATACTAACTCCTACCAGAAAAATTCAGTTTATAGGAGCACTACTGGACTCTGTTCACGAATGAGCGTACTTACCCCTAGACAGAGTGGAAAAAGTACTCTCCATTGCCAAATCAGTATATCGCGCCAAAACCAGCTCAGCAAAGACGATCCAACGCCTTCTTGGACACATGGCATCAACAGTGCAGGTTGTGTGCCATGCCCGTCTACGCATGAGGACTGTCCAAAACTGGTTTATCCGTACATACAATCCTCAAAGACAGTGTCCTTCAGTTCGCCTCTCCATTCCAAGGAGCATCAAGGCGACGCTCCTGTGGTGGTCAGACAGAAGAAATCTTGTACAAGGTGTACCGTTCCATCCATTGAAACCAACAAAAATTCTGACAACGGATGCCTCCCTCCTGGGCTGGGGAGCACACTGTACAGGCCACACAGCTCAGGGCACTTGGAACCCTATAGAGTGCAAAATGCATATCAACATGCTGGAACTGTTAGCAGTGTGGAAGGCCATGAAGGCACTGGAGTCACACCTGGACAATCAGCACATCCAGGTAGTGACAGACAACACGACCGTCGTTGCCTACCTCAACAAACAAGGAGGAACGCGGTCGTTGAGATTGTCGAGGCTGACCCTCAGAATTTTCAATTGGACAATTCAAAGATCCATCTCCCTCGTGGCGATTCACATCGCAGGCAAAGACAACACCTTGGCAGACACACTCAGCAGAGTCTCATTGCAATCCCACGAGTGGCAGCTGGATCCAGAGATACGCCATTGGATTTTCTCAATCTGGGGTCATCCACAAGTAGACCTTTTTGCCACCTCAGAGAACACTGCATGCCGCCTTTTCTGCAGCAGAGCAACGTCGGATCCAGACTCCATTACAGACGCCTTTATGATGCAGTGGTCGGGGCATCTATTCTACATCTTCCCGCCTCTCCCTCTGTTGACATGGGTCGTCTCAAGAGTCTGGACCGACAGGACGGACTGCATCTTGATAGCACCGTGGTGGCCCAGACAGCCATGGTTCCCTCAACTTCTGCATCTCCAGAGGGGAATACCGGTTGCTTCCAATCATCCCAACGCTACTAACGCAAGCACAAGGCAATATTCAGCACCCAGACATAAAGAGCCTCTCCCTCATGGCATGGAGGATTCGACGCTGATGATACAAAACCTACCAATCGCCATCTGTAGTATTTTGCAAGCTGCCCGCAAGCCATCTACAAGGGCGTCTTACGCTAGAAAATGGATAGGCTTTACAAACTTTGTGACCCAGTTTGGACAGGACCCAAAAACTTGCCCAATTCAAACAATTTTGGAGTACTTGCACACGCTAATGCTGAGAGGCTTAAAATTATCGTCGATAAGAGTGTATTTGGCAGCAATTTCAGCCAATAGACTTTATACTACCACAGGAACAGTCTTCACTCACCCATTAATAAAACAGTTCCTGAAAGGCCTGCGAAACATCATTCCTCCAGTCAAAAACTTAATAGCCGGTTGGAACCTGCCACTAGTATTACGTGCACTCCAGCAAAAACCATTTGAGCCGCTCGCCACCATAGACCACCGCTTACTGACGTGGAAAACAGCTTTCCTAGTCGCCATCACGTCAGCGAGGAGGTCAAGCGAGCTCTGTGCACTAAGAGAAGACTCTCCCTACATGGTTTTCCATAAGGACAAGGTCATTGTAAGACCTGATTCTTCTTTTGTGCCAAAAGTGGTGTCAGAGTTCCATACCAGTCAGGACATAGTCCTTCCAGCATACTTCCCGAACCCATCTACCGACTTGGAAAGGAAGATGCACGCACTAGACGTGCGACGTGCCCTGGCTTTTTACAAAGATCGAACGGCTTCGTTCAGACAAACATCACAGCTGTTCGTCTGTTATGGAGGCAAATCGAAAGGTCAGCCCGTGTCCAGGCAAAGATTTTCGAAATGGATTGTAGAAACAATTACTCTCGCGTACCAAATAGCACAGAAGGAGTTGCCTGGTTCAGTGAGAGCACATTCAACCCGAGGGCAGTCTACGTCAGTGGCGTTTGGAAAAGGCATCCCCCTACCAGAGCTATGTAGAGCAGCCACCTGGTCCACGCCATCAACATTCATAAAACATTATAGACTTGACCTTCGAGCTCGGGAAGCAAACGCCTTTGGCCGGGCAGTCCTCTCATCGGTGTTGCAGTGACGTGTGCCGCCGTCCCGCCGCCGGTAAGTCAGCTTGTTACTCTGCCCATATGTGTGATGCACAGAGACCACGAAGAAGAAGGACAGGTTGCTTACCTGTAACTGTAGTTCTTCGAGTGGTCATCTGTGCAGTCACACAACCCAGCCAACCGTCCCCGCTTGGCGTCATTATCGATTTCGATGGATCTGCTGGTGGAGAATGGGTGCGTCGCTCCAGCTCATTTTTGTTATAAATGAATATGTTTAGTGTGATTCCACAACTATGGATGGTAACACCAACAATTATCTCTCGGTTCATGGGGCCGCAATAGGCGGTCTCAGAGGAACTGAGGGAATGGGCGGGAGCCGTGCTGAGGAGCAGGCACGATGGGGGAGGGGCTCCCGCCCAGTTCACCTCAGCTAAAGAATTTCCGAAGGAAGCTCAGCGCAGGCGCAGAGCCCATATGTGTGGCTGCACAGATGACCACTCGAACTACAGTTACAGGTAAGCAACCTGTCCTTATGGTTGTGCTGTGTCTTTTTATTTTCTGTGTGTAACCCTCATCCTTATCCAGCAAGAAAACAAAGGATGGCATTTTATGTCTTCTAATTTTAAAAAGGTTTTAGAAGAATGTGGCTGAGAAAAATTGGATCGAGTAGATAGCATACTGTGCTTGCTGCTGGCTGTCTTGACTTCAAATGCAAGCTTCATTTTGTGTGTGCAAATGGTCACACATGTTTTTTGTCTGCTTTGGTTCATTCCTGTGCCTTAAATTGGATGAATTTACATTTTATTGTGGATGATCTAACAAGCCTGATTATCAAAATAAAGACACAGGATATTAAAATGGCTATGAAAAACTTCCCTAAAACCTGGGGTGGAGCTACGCATTATATTTGCATCTGTAATGGGAAAATTTTTAAGGCAGAATTGACAGGGGCAAGGTGCCTTCACTTGGCTGTTTCTCCTATATTCCAACCTCCCCACACCCTGCCAGCTCCGAGACCAGAAGTAAGCCAAACTGGGTGGGTGGGGGAAGTCCTTGGAGAGAGGGTTGTGGATGAGAATTGGTGGATGGGGAAGGGTAAGCATCCTCCAATTTCCCCTTCTCATCCTCCAATTTGCCCAGCAAAGGCTCCCACATTACCATTGACTAGCAAACCCTCCACCCTTTGTGTGGACAATCTAAACCAGGGCTCTCCAACTTTGGGTCCCCAGATGTTGCTGGACTACAGCTCCCAGAATCCCTTGCCATTAGCCATACTGGCTGGGTATAGCTGTAGGCCAGCAACATCTGGGGAGCCAAGGTTGGAGAACCCTGATCTAAACTAAACAGACAAAAAATGAAAGCCTATGTAAACATACAGCTTTCTACACAAGACATTTATTGTGCACTCATAGTTTGTGGGAGCTTTACACAACATCATCCTCCAGGGATTCTCCCATGCTTTGCAACCATTTTAGCACGTGTTTTTTTTCCTAACAAAGAAAATCAGGTATATCCCTGAATGGTGGCATGAAACCCTCATGTATTTGTGCAATTCCGCTATATCACAGTGCCACCTAGTGGTTGCATAATGGATCCTATAGAAAAGCAGAGAAAGAAAACCACCGGAAAAAAATGTGTAAAGGAGCTGATCTTAATCCCACAAAGAATCTGGAAGCAGAAGCCTTGGTAAAGTGGTGGGTTAAAAGCCTCATGTAGAAAAGCTGATAGGGTTGGATCCAGACTAAGTTAGTTGAACTTAGGTCTATTGAAATCAATGGGCCAAGTTAAGTTACAACTAACTTGTCCCATTGACTTCAGCGGGACCTAAATTCAGCTAATTTAGTCTGGATCCAACCAGCTTGTCTGAGCGTGGAAAGCTAAGCAGGGTCAGGCCTGGTTATTACTTGGATGGGAGACCCCTCCTCTAGTTTCCTGCATTGAGCAGGGGGTTGGACTTGATAGCCTTGTAGGCTCCTTCCAACTCTGTGATCTGTGAAGTCTATGAAATCTATAACATTTCCTAGGGCAGGCTATGATTCAGTTTAGTTTAACCCAAATGAAAATTGTGTGCAGAAATACAATAATGGTAAATCTTGTTCTTACCATGCTTTTAGTGTGTTTTGCTCTCTGGCGAACATATAGAATGTGTACCTGTGGCTGAGTTCTCATAAATTTTCTTGAAAGACAGAAGGGCAGCACTTTAAGGCTGGTCCCCTTAAGCCATTTCACCTCCATCACCCCATTTGGACTAATCTGGTTTAAGCACCAATACTCATCTTTGATTAATTATGTACCAGTCTGTTTTACTGAAGGAGAGTAGTTGAGAAAAGGTAATGGTTCTAGTCTCCGCAAAACAATTTTTGTAATGTTAGCATACATATGTTTTCAGCTTATGTTCAACAAACGATACCAAAATTCTAATTTAATGCTTGAGAATTGCTCCAGAAAGATTTTTGAAACACTTTGGTAAGTTTAGTTGCTCCTGAATTCAGAAAAAGTAGTGATACTTAATTAGAGCTTTGCCTTTTAAGCTCTGCTGCTTCAGTAGCAGTTCAGGTTGCTAGTGTTACAGTACCAAATACTGTGCCAAACACTACCTGTTCTTACAGGAGCCTCATTGTTGTGCAGTCTCATTCCATCTGCTGGGTGTGGAGAAGGATTAAAGCGGAGCACTTTATAGGGGTCTTAATGCCAGATATCTAACTGATTTGTCGAATAGCAGTCACATTTTAAGAAAAACTCTTTCTTGTCTGATCTGCATGATCAGCATAATGCCTTTCTGGTGCTGAGTGCTTGGGAGATAAGAATAGTATTTCCCTGTTTCCTTCAAATTTTCTTTTGGAGTAGCTTTCATGCATTTTCTATTTTGTCTTTCTGCTATAATGGTCCATGACATTCATTTTTGGCATGACTGTTACTTTCCAAACAGAAGCATTTCCAAATGTTGATGCGTTTGCTTAAATAAAAACAAATCGGCAGATCATTGTATTGAACAGCTCAGGGTAGTTAGGAATAAATCTGGACCATTTCAATCTAACTTCTGGGCAAGGTTCAGGACTGAGACAGCCTTGATTTTGAGGGAAGGAGTCCACACATTTTGGGCAGCTTTAATAGCTGTCCAAGCATTTTTGGTTGCCAGGACCCCTCCCACAAGGGACAGGGTCTTACCCATGACCAAGAGGAGATGGGGAATGGGACATTGCTCCTGCAACCATGCTTCATTATTTCTCCTTTCCATCTTGAGTGCCAGTCTTGGTCACGAATGACTGCTTGGGCTGGGTGAGGGTGAAGAAACTGAAGCTCAATTCAGGCAAGATAGAGTAGCTTGTGGTGGGTAGTCCTTTGTTTAGACAAGCAGTGAATTTGCCTGTCCTGAGTGGGGTCATACTCACTCCAAAGGAACAGGTTTGCACTTTAGGCATGCTCTTTATCTGGGCCTCCTCCTGGATTCCCCAAATGAAGGCTGTGGCCAGGAGTGATTTTTATCACCTTTGGCTGATACCTTCCTTTACTGTTTAGGTAAAATTGGCCTCTACAGGGAACAGACACTTTTTGGTGGTGGCTGCCCACTTGTAGAACTCTTTCATCCAAAGTACATCACATCCATCTGCTTTCATTTATTTATTTATTTCATTTTTATACCGTCCAATAGCCGAAGCTCTCTGGGCAGTTTACAACAATTAACAATACAGTCCCTGCCCGCAGGCTTACAATCTAAAAAGACACGACACACAAGGAAAAAGGAATGGGGAGGGAAGAAGGGGGAATATTAATTATTACTTCTGTAATTCTGTGTGTCTCAAGAAGCTCCAGCCTCCTTCTTCTTCCCCACAGGGCTGTAGATGTCAGTTAGCCCTGGGGGGGGGGGGCAGTCCAACTGGAGCAGGCCCTGATGTTCCCTCGGCCTGCACCAGCCTCCGTCGTTCCTTCTTCCCCACAGGGCTGTAGATGTCAGTTAGCCCTGGGGGGGGGCAGTCCAACTGGAGCAGGCCCTGATGTTCCCTCGGAACATATGTTGGTAGCCCCAGTTTCCACATATCCATACAAACTAATTCTTTGTCTTTGATTTGTTAAGGATTTTTAAAAGTGAAATCCTTGCCTTTCTGTCTTTCTTTCCTTAGGATTACTGTCAAAGATCTCCAAACTGAAAACAGAACGGTGTTTGTAAGTATACTCATATGCAAAAAAATATTCTTGATTTAGATGGAAATAGCTGCATTTCTTAATTGCTGTTTGTCTTGAACCCGCAAATACATACCGTATGTGAGTCTTCCCACTGAAGATCCTTTTGAAATTTCTTCAGGTTTGTAATACTATTGTTTCAAATTCAAGTTTTTATTTGGTCTGTTACTTGAGCCCAGTTCAAACGTACTGTTGAAACCTAGGTTATTTTTCCCTGACTGTATCTTCTGAACCTAGTTACTATAATGCAAATATACAAGCTAACCAGAGTTCTGCTTGCAGAGCAAACCCCTGTTGTCACTACTAAGTTGTCATTCATTCTACCTCTTCTGAAGAGTTTCCAGATGCTGTCCAGCACAGCTGTGTCTTGCCAGGAACAACTCAACCTTAGCCAGAATTAACTAATTTTAGACATACCAGACTAGATTGAGCTCTCTCAAGTCACACACTGTGCCTTATTTCAGTCCTAATGACACTTTCTGCTTTACCACTTTTCAGATTGTACTTACTCTCAGATGCGTGCATGTTGAATTGTTTTAGATATGCTCTGGATATTCCTAACCTCTCTACCACTACTTGCTTTGCTTTCCATTAATCATTTACAGCAAGTTTACATACTGATAGGAATATGTCTATGTTTCTTTTCATTTTACCCTTTTATTACTAACTTTGTGTATATCCCTTGGTGTTCCAGTTCTAAAGGTTTGCTCTAGCTCATCTGCCTGTAGTTCCTGCAGAATAATTCCTTCTCATACACGTGTTTGCAAGCCAGTTTGGCCAGTATAGATTAGGAATTCTTAAATAGCCTATTGGATATATCACTAAAATCTAAATAAATTGCGGTTGCTACTTGCATTTCTGAAAATTGAAACTATATTATAGCAGGGTTTAGTTTTGTGTCACAGCTCGGCCCTGACATAATTATTAAGTTTCAAGGCTTAACTCTATAATAACTGAAAAATAAATTTAAATTTAGTGCTCCTGAGCAAGAGCAGAGTATTTCCCTCATCAATGAATAACTACTAAGAGCTCCCACAAACTCAGTGGGGGAGTGGGTATAAGGGTTTCTAGATCAGAGTGTGGCTTTTCAGACAGAGCTCTGGTATCTCTAGATCAGGGCTCTCCAACCTTGGGTCCCCAGATGTTGCTGGCCTACAGCTCCCAGCATACCCAGCCAGCATGGCTAATGGCAAGGGATTCTGGGAGCTGTAGTCCAGCAACATCTGGGGACCCAAGGTTGGAGAGCCCTGCTGTAGATATTAAGCAATATATTTTAGGCAATATATTTTTAGACAATTTTAGGTCCTTTCCACTCATTTCAAAGAGAAAGATCTGTTCAAAATGAAAAGATTCCCAGGCAACGTTTCTTGTTATATGTAGCAGTCAGTTACACTAAAGCTGCAATGCTATGTACAAATACCTGGGGGAAAGTCTAACTGAGCTCTCTTGAATTAACTTCTAAGTAAACTTGGATAGGATATTTGGATATGGGACTTCTGTCTTTGGTTAGCTCAGAGTTGGTAGCAGATGGGTATTATCAATGTATTTTTTGTTGTGATCTAATACATACCAAGCTAAAAGGCTTAATTATTGTTTGCTGGAATCATCCTACAAGTACTGCATTGTAGATACAATAGTCTTCTATAGAAGTTCTTGTTCTCCCTAACTCTTCTTGAATACCTGAGGTTTAATATTTCAGAGCTGATAACTAGCCAGACAATGAGCTCCTTATGCTTCACCCTAGTTCAACACTGACGCTAATGGTCTTGTAAATGCAGGGTCAAGGACCATTCATTAGGAAGACTATTTTCATAACCAAAGAGCCAGTCAGTTTTTGTCAAGCAGTATCAGGACCCTCATAAACTATTTTCTCCCTTTTTTCACTTTTTGTTCTATTCTTAGAATGTGAGTGCGCTTGTAGCCAACCGATCCTAATCATGTTTCTTCTGTAGTAGTAAATTATCTGTGTTCAAGAAGATGTATTTCCTAGTAAGTGTGCTTATGATTGCAGCATACAGCCTGACCCTGAGTATGTTTACTCAGAAATATGTCCCAGTGAGTTCAGTGGGATTTATGTATGGGTGTGAGCAGGATTTCTGCCGTAATTTAATATCCCTTTCACTACTGTTTAGCTTTAGAAGAAAATAGTTGAGCAGTTGTAATCCAATGCATTTGAAGGGCGCCAGGTTGGGCATGGCTGTGCCGCCCATTCCCTCAGTTCCTCTTCAACCGCCATTGCGGCTAGTCATCTCCGGAGGTTCTTCAAAAAAACTATAACTCAGCTGAGTACTTTAAAATTGTCCTTTCCAAAAAAATTTCCTCATAAACCTTTTTTCTCTTCTTCCTTTCATCGGAACCCCCCCCCCCCAAATAAAATGAAATTATTCTCCTCTTCTGAGGAAAGGCCGTTTTAAGTGCGTCTATTGTGGGATTAAATTACCCCCGGCTTATGGCCACTCTTTGTGCCTGTTATGTTTGAGAGTGGGGGCATGTAGTAGAAATATGCCACCACTGTAAGGCATTCACTAGGCCGATGTGAAAACACCAAGCTTTAAAGCTCAAAATGGCTCTCTGGCAGCAAACTTTATCGGTGGTTGGTCCCTCTATACTGCAGACCAAGGCATTCAAGCCAAGATCAGCAACGTCTCATACTACAGTGGCGGCAACTCAGAATGAGGAATCCCCACTTAAAACAAAGAACAAAAAAGCCCACAAATGCTCTAAGGAAGAGCAAAAGAAAGAGATTGTGTCCAAGAAAAAAATCTAAGGGCTGAAAGTCTCTCTCTAAGCCTGTCACTCCAGCTCTATCGGCTGTGAGTTTCACGGCTTTGACGTCGACCGTCTGGTCTCGATCCCGACACAGATCGAGTCTTCAACACCGAGAAGAGACTAGCCGTCTACATCCACGCCTACAAAGCGTGCCTCGGTGTCAGGAGTGCAAGTAGCCTCACTCTCCGATGGAGAAATTATGGATTCACCTGTACTCGTGGCTACGGAGCTTACTGCAGCTCCAACATTAGAGGAGACGTATACTCCATCCATGGAGAAAACGTTCTTCCTCCAACCGCTCGGCATCAAACACCGATCTCGACATCGAGTAGGCTCTGTCGACATCGAACACCGCTCTCGACATCGAGAGGGCTCTGTCGACATCGAGCATTGCTCTGGACATCAAGGAGAACCTGTCGACATCGATCTCGACATCGAGCGGGCTCTGTCGACATCAAACATCTCGCTCTCGACATCGAGCAGGTTCTGTCGACATCGAACACCGCTCTCGACATCGAGCATCGCTCTCGACATCGAGGAGAACCTGTCGACATCGATCTCGACATCGAACATGGCTCTCGACATCAAGGAGAACCTGTCGACATCGCTCTTGACATCGAGCGGGCTCTGTTGACATCAAACATTGCTCTCGGCATCGAGGAGAGCCTGTCGACATCGAACATGGCTCTTGACATCGAGTGGGCTCTGTCGACATCGAACATCACTCTCGACATCGAGAGGGCTCTGTCGACATCGAACATGGCTCTCGACATTGAGGAGAACCTGTCGACATCGCTCTCGACATCGAGAGGGCTCTGTCAACATTGAGCGGGCTCTGTCGACATCAAACATCGCTCTTGACATCGAGCGGGCTCTGTCGACATCGAGCATCACTATCAACATCAGAGAGAACCCGTCGACATCAAACATCGCTCTCGACATCGAGTGGCCTCTGTCGACATCGAGGAGACCAGATTGTCGACGACTTCGCTCTTGACATCGAGCGGCCTCTGTCGACATCGAACATCGCTCTCGACATTGATGAGAACCTGTCGACATCGAACATCAATCTCGACATCAACGAGAACTTGTCCATCATGCTGCATTTGTCACCGGAGAAAAGTTGCCTGCAATTCAACCTTTGGTTGAACGACAATCTGCCTCACTCAACTTCTGTCAGACCATCAGTCCTCTTCAGACATGCCTTATTCTGACTCAGATTCTGCAATGTATAAATTACTAGGCTCTTCTCCTGATTTGCAGTGGAATATAAACTGTCCACTTTACCAACTGAAGACCTAGATACATTTGCAGACCATGTGATGAAGATGATGGCAGCCTTAGGCATAGAAACTAATGTAGAGACACCTGGGATAGAAGACCCAGTGTAGAGCAGCATCCATTCTACTAATGGTAGCAACTACCAGGCAATTATGGTAAGGTATCAGTTATCCCTAACTGGAAAGTTAGGGAATATCTGTGATTACCTCCCAGAGGAAAAGAGAGACTTGGCAAGGGTACTACAAGCGGAGGTAATCAGTATGGCAACCCTGCAGATGAATAACTCCAGACACCAAATTGATTGCCATGCCAAGTATCTGATTAGTACCGTCTCACTTGGACGTCATGTATGGCTTTGCTTCACCACGCTAACATCAAGTGTTAAAGCTCACATAGAAGACCTTCTGTTTGATGAGGAAGGCCTATTCCATGTGAATACGGATGATTCTTTGGATGCAGTCCAAAAGGCTAGGGTCAATGCCCAGAAGATGAGTTTCGGTACACTGCCAAGGCATAGGCAGTACAAGCTGTGACAGTGGACTAGGTTCACATCTTCCACAGCTCCTTTTCAACCTCTTTTTAAATGGGAGGACAAGATGCATGTTCACATGATAGTCGGTCTGCAGGACTAAGGAATCCTTCCTGCAGTTTCATTACCAAGGCCCTAAGAAAGCCAAGTCTTCCGTGAAACGGAGTTTTTTGACTCCTCTCAAATTTTATAGGACTTGGCAACTACATTGGCCTTGACAAATACACAGGACATGACAACTAGCTGGTCGTCGATTCATCCAGGCTACGTCTTCAGTCTGCACTCCGGACAACCTTGTCCATGCTCGATGATCTCAGCTTATGTCTAAACATCAAGAAGTCAGTCCTCGATCCTGCAAAGGAACTTAATTTCATATGAGCAGTACTCAATCCAAAGGATGGCAGAGCATTTCTACCTCAAAACAGAGTAGACAAAATACTTGCCATCTCGGAATGCCTGTACCAAGCTCCTTTGTCCTCAGTGAGGTTGATCCAACGTCTTCTCGGCCATATGGCATCAACTGTGCAAGTAATGCATTATGCCCACCTTCACATGAGAACTCTTCAAAACTGGCTTATCCGCTCCTTTGACCGGCAAAGACAGCCACCTTCCACTCGCCTCACCATTCCACAGAACACCGAAACATCTTTGTTGTGGTAGATGGGCAAGACCAGTCTCATGAAAGGAGTGCCTTTTCATCCACTAACTCCAAGGATTCTGACAACAGACACCTTTTTCCTGGAATGCGGCGCCCATTGTGCAGGCCACGTAGCTCAGGGCATGTGGAACTCTGTTGAGTGCAAGATGCACATCAGTATGTTGGAGTTGATGGCGGAATGGAATGCCATGAAGGCACTAGAGTCTCTTCTTCGCAGCCAACACATCCAGGTTGTCTCAGAAAACATGACCATTGTAGCCTACCTCAACAAAGAGGGTGGAACAAGGTTGATGCGACTCACAAGACTGACCCTCAGAATTTTCAACTGGACAATTCCAAGACCCATGTCTCTCATGGCGCTCCGCATCGCAGGAAAAAACAACACGCTAGCAGATACTCTAAGCAGAGTCTCCATGCAGTCACACGAGTGGCAACTAGATGCAGAGATTTGCAGTTGGATTTTCTCGATCTGGGGTCAACCAGAAGTAGACCTCTTCGTCACTTCCGAAAACATGGCCTACCATCTTTTTTGCAGCAGGGCAACATCAGATCCCAACCTCATCACAGATGCCTTCATGATTAAATGGGCAGGTCATCTGTATTACATGTTTCCACCTCTTCCTCTGTTGACATGAGTCATCTCAAAAATCTGAAGGGACGGAGCAGACTGCATTCTTGTAACACCGTGGTGGCCACAGCAACCATGGTTCCCCCAACTCCTGCACCTTTCCAAAGGAGAATACCAGTCGCTCCCAATACTGCCAACACTGCTAACTCAAGCTCAAGGCAACATCCAGCGCCCAGATTTGAATAGCCTAGCGTTAGTGGCATGGCAGATTCGATGATGCTAGCCCAAGACTTACCGTCACCATTACAAACTGTCCTGCAAGCTGCCTGCAAGCCGTACACGAGAGCATCTTATGCTAGGAAATGTAAACAAAATCTTAAATCCTGTACAGTACAAACTGTACTAGAATATTTGCATGCTCTGATGGTACGAGGTTTAAAATTATCCTCCATAAGGGTTCTAGTCCCCGCTTGGCCATGAAACTCACTGGGTGACTTTGGGCCAGTCACTGACTCTCAGCCTAACCTACCTCACAGGGTTGTTGTGAGGATAAAATGGAGAGGAGAAGGAGGATTGTGTAAGCCGCCTTGGGTTCCTTGCAGGAAAAAAGGTGGGGTATAAATATAATAAATAAATAAATAAATATGTTACCTCGGGGTCAATCTTCACACATCTGTTGGTGAAACCTTTTTTTTTTTAAGACTTGAAGAACATCATTCCTCCAATCAGGAATTTGGTGCCAGGCTGGAATCTGCCTCTGGTGCTGCGTGCACTGACTCAGAAACCTTTTGAACCACTAGCGACTATTGATCATAGGTTTCTCCCATGAAAGACAAGAAGATCTGGCGAACTCTGTGCACTCACAGTAGACTCACCTTATATGGTGTTTCATAAGGACATAGTAGTCATCCATCCCAGGACCGGTGCAGGGCAGTTTGGCCCCCTATATTTAGCCCCCCCCCTCTCGTGCCGTGCGGGGGGGCTCCGGAGCAAACCACCACCACCCCCGCCCCCTACCTTCCCCCCGCCCCCTACCTTCCCCCCGCCCCCTACCTTCCCCCCGCCCTGGTCGCCTCCTCCTCCGAGGAAGTGACACGACGGGACCCCCGCGCTCTGTTTTTGGCCAGGGAAACCAGGGCAACAGGGCTGCTTAAGCCCTGTTGCCCTGGTTCCTCCCGCCAAAAACGCGGGCGGGGCTCCGGAAGTGGCGCGGAGAAGGTAGGTGGCGGGGGGTCGGGGGGTGGCGGCGGGCGGGAGGGGGTGGCCCGGCGGCGGGAGGGAGGGAGGGGGCGGCCCGGCGGCGGGGGGGTGGCCCGGCGGCAGTGGCGAGGGGGGGCGGCCCGGCGGTGGCGGCAGCGAAGAGGAGCGCAGCATTTCTGCGCCCTCTTCAGCCACGCGCCCTAGGCAACCGCCTAGTTTGCCTAGCGGTAGCGCCGGCCCTGATCCATCCAGATCTCAATTTCCTACCAAAAGTGGTTTCAGACTTTTCGTACAGGGCAGGACATAGTGTTGCCAGCGTTTTTCCAAAACCCGTCTTCTGACATAGAGCGGAAAATGCATACGCTGGATGTCCGACACGCCCTAGCATTTTTATAAAGAGCGAACAGCTTCTTTTAGACAAACAAATCAACTATTTGTATGTTATGGTGGCAAATCCCCAGGTCTTTCTGTTTCAAGACAGAAAATTGCCAAATAGATTGTAGGAGTTATTACATTGGCATACCAGCTTTCACACAAGCAGTTGCCAGGCCCAGTAAGGGCACATTCTACCCGAGCACAATCAATATCCGTGTCGTTTGGGAAAGGCCAAAGCTCTATAGAGCAGCAACCTTGGCCGCTCCATCGACATTCATCAAGCATTGCAGACTTGATATTTGAGCTCGGGCAGTGAACACCTTTGGAAGGGTGGTCCTCTCATCGGTATTGCAGTGACCATGCCGCCATCCCACCACTGGGTGGATCAGCTTGTTACTCTGCCCATATGTGTGATGCACAGAGACCACGAAGAAGAAGGACAGGTTGCTTACCTGTAACTGTAGTTCTTCGAGTGGTCATCTGTGCAGTCACACAACCCACCCATCCATCCCCACTTGGCGTAATTATCGATTTCGATGGACCTGCCAGTGGAGACTGGGTGTATTGCTCCAATTCATGTCATTTCTAAATGATAATGTTTTTATGGTATTACTATAAAAGGAAATGTCAATACCAACAGTGATTATCTCTCGGTTCATGGGGTTGCAATAGGTGGTCTCAGAGGAACTGAGGGAATGGGCGGGAGCCGCGCTAAGGAGCACGCGTGAGGGGAGGGGCTCCCGCCCAGTCTACCTCAGCTTTAGAATTTTCCGGAACAGTCTCAGCGCAGGCGCAGAGCCCATATGTGTGACTGCACAGATGACCACTCGAAGAACTACTGTTACAGGTAAGCAACCTGTCCTTTCATCTCATTCTCCTCACATGTACACTTTACACACAAGGAGGGGGAGTGGGGACAAGCGCTCTAACTCTATCACCCACCGTTCTTGTTGCCCTCTACATGTGGAGGGTGACTGTTTGCAGAGATGAGCCTCCTCTGTCTGTGGAGGCTCCCCCATGATCTTAGAACCCTGGAAAATAAGGATACTAAAATCTTGCGGACAGCCTCCACGGATAGAGCAGGCTTTTCTCTGCAGACAGTCCCCCTCAATGGGCAGAGGGACACAAGAATGGTGAGGGAGGGGACTGAGTCAGTGTGCTCGTTCCCACTCGCTGCCCCCCCTTACATATGTAGGACTTACACATGAGGAAAATGACTAAATAGGGCTTAGTATTTATGGAGCATGTTTGGGCTGTAATCCTGTGCACACTTAACTGGGAGCAAACCCCTCTTGAAAACAATGGATTCCCCCCCCCCCAGTAAACACACACAGGATAGCACTGCTGTATGAAATATATCCAGTGCAACACCCCTGTAAGGTGGGCCAGTATTATTCCTTTATTACAACTGAGGGTGAGTAAATTGGTAAGACCACTCAGTGTGTTCATAGCTAAGCTGGGAGCTCAAGCACTTAATCTACATGCTATAGCAGCTTCAGAAGTTTGGAAAACTACAGGTTCCAGTTTATTTGGGGTATAATATTGCTTTATTTAGTGTCTGCAGTCCTCAAGGCTTGATTGTCCAGCACTTGAAAGAAGGTACTACATCAACTGTTGTATCGACCATGGTATCCTTCTGGAGCGGCTGTCTGAGTTGGGGGTGGGGGGCACTGCATTGCAGTGGTTCCGCTCCTACTTGGATGGCCGGCTCCAGAGGGTGGTGCTTGGGGAATGTTGCTCGGCCCCATGGACTCTCCAGTACGGGGTTCCTCAGGGGTCAGTCTTATCCCCCATGCTATTTAATATCTACATGAAACCACTGAGTGGGGTCATCCGGAGTTTTGGAGTGCGTTGCCATCAGTACGCTGATGACACGCAGCTCTATTTCTCCTTTTCATCTTCAGCAGGTGAGGCTGTGGATGTGCTGAACCGGTGCCTGGCTGCGACAATGAACTGGATGAGGGCTAACAAACTGAGGCTCAATCCAGACAAGACTGAGATGCTGTTAGTGGGTGGTTCCTTTGACCGGATGGAGGGTGTTCAACCTGTTCTGGATGGGGTTGCACTCCCCTTGAAGGAGAAGGTTTGTAGCTTGGGGGTGCTCCTGGAGTCATCTTTGTCACAGGCTCAAGTGGCCTCAGTGGCAAGGAGCACCTTCTACCAGCTTCAGCTGGTGGCCCAGCTATGCCCCTATCTGGACAGGGATAGCCTGGTCTCAGTAATCTACGCTCTGGTGATCTCTAAACTAGACTACTGCAATGCACTCTACGTGGGGCTGCCTTTGAAGACTGTTCGGAAGCTGCAGCTTGTGCAAAATGCAGCAGCCAGGCTTATTGTGGGGACTGGAAGGTCCGAGCACATTACACCAGTTCTGGCCCGTTTGCACTGGCTGCCAATATGCTTCCGAGCCGAATTCAAGGCTCGGTTCTAATCTATAAAGCCCTACACGGCTTAGGACCACAATACCTGACGGAACGTCTCTCCCAACCGCAATCTACCCGGACACTACGCTCAACATCTGGGGCCCTCCTCCGACTGCCACCTCCAAGAGAGGCTCGGTTGGTGGCAGCAAGGAGGAGGGCCTTCTCAGTGGTAGCCCCCCAATTATGGAATAAGCTCCCCACTGAGATCCGCCTGGTGCCAACCTTACTATCTTTTTGGCGCCAGGTTAAGACTTCCCTCTATGCCAAGGCATTCAATAGTTAAGAGCTCAAAATAGCACCGGGGGGGTGGGGGAATTGTCACCTGTAGGCTTAGTTTTATTAACTTTTGGATTGTTATTTTAAACTGTGTTTTTAAATTTGGTTTTTAATCTTTTAACTACTTTGTATGTTTTTATTGTTGTTTTTATGCACAAACTGTTGTGAACCACCCAGAGAGCTTCAGCTGTGGGGCGGTATAGAAATGAAATAAATGAAATGAAATGAAATGTTGCTATTGGTTGGTGTTGCTTCGGTATTATCCTCCCATATTTTCAATTACTGTTAGTAAAATTCCTTCTCCCATTAGTTAATTTGTTAGATTTAGCCATTGGCAAAAATGTAGCCTTGAGCTAATTGGGGAGAGGAGCTGCAGACAGGTAAGTGGCATGCACAAGAGGATTCTGCATTCTTCACTTGCACACCCTTCTACTGTTAGAATCAGACCCACCATCCCACCCTTTTTCTATGATTGGGCCAGTACCATGTTTAAACACAACAGAACTGCCACCATTATACCGTATTCTTCCGAGTATAGGCCGCTCCTGATTATAAGCCGCACCCTTAAAGTTTGGTGCTATTTTAAAATTTTCTGATTAATTTTTCGATTTTCTGAGCAGCGCGGAACAGTTCTCCGTGCCGCTCAAGCCTGCCACGCTGGTGCAGTCGCTGGTGCTGCCGCCGGCAGCTGGGCCCCGGGGCAAGCGCGCCCTCCGAAGGCCTTTCCCGCCTGCTTCCTGAGGCGGCAGTGGCGACCCTGCCCTCAGCCGCCTGCCGCGCTGTTGCTGTTGCTGGTGGCACCGCCAGCAGCTGGGCCCCAGGGCGAGCGAGCGCGCCCTCAGAAGGCCTTTCCCACCTACTTCCTGAGGTGGCGGTGGCGGTGGCGGCGGTGACCCTCCCCACCTTCAGCTGCCCGTGCCGGGCTATCATGGCCAGCGAAGAGTCAGCTGGCGGCAGCAGCAGCAAACTCCGCCTGAAGCGGAGGAGGCCGCCGGAGCTGCCGGGGGGGGGACGGCCTCGCTCCTCCTCCTTGCCGGCTGAGGTGAGCTCGGGCAGGGAAGCGGAGGATTCATTCCGGCGCCTTGCCTGCAAAGGCGGCGGGCTCCGCCTGTGTGTGAGAGTGCGGGACGGGTGTGCGCTAGTTTGAGGGGGGGGTCTGTGAGGGGGGGTGAGTGTGTGTTTGAGAATGTGAGAGAAAGGGGGACTGATTGTGGGGGGGAGTGAGTGAGTGAGACGGGGGTCATCTGTTGAACAAGGCTGCTTGTAACAATAAGAATTAAAATATACCGTATTAAAATATCGTATTGTTCCAAGTATAGGCCGCAGTTTCCCCCCGGTATTTTTATTGGGTTGTTTTGGGTTTTTGTTGTTGTTGTTTTTGGCAACATCCCGATTGTAGGCCGCACCCCTAGTTTAAAGACTTACATTAGGGAGAAAAAGTGCGGCCTATACTCGGAACAATACGGTATTTAATTTGGTCCACACTCCACAGTATATTGTACTATGTTCTCTCTGCTCTATAAAGCCCATCTTATTTTGAAGTCCTTATTTCCTCTCTTCTATCTGTGTGTCTAGAACAGCATCCTCATTCTGATTCATTTATGGAGAGGATGAGGACCATGTAAGCCGCCTTGGGTTCCTTGCAAGAGAAAAAAGGCAGGATATAAATGTAATAAGAATAAGTTAAGACTGCAATCCTGTCACACTTACCTGGGAGTAAGCCCCGTTGAATACAGTGGGACTTACTTCTGAGTAAACAAGCATAGGATTTCACTGTAGTTTGACTCTATCTGCATTTAAATCTCTCCTGAAAACCATTCTAATGCAGTCTTATTGACAGACCCACACATACAGAACAGATTTACTTTTGTTGTGCTATGCTACCATTTCACTCTGAGGTATTCCATCAAGAATTGCCCTCTCCTTTTGGCAAATTCTTGTTACATATAGTGAAAGCCAACATGTAGCTAATGTGTATTGTGTTGCAGATGACACATTTTGTTTATTAGCGGTTGCAGTAAGCTCTTTCCTGAGATACAGGAATTTGACACAGAATAAGAAAGCACTGCTGTCTGTTAATTTTGAGCTAATATGGTTTCTGGTTAACGAAAATACATCTATCACCCATACAATCTCTGTTTGTAATTGAATTTCTTATGTTTAGGGATGCAGAGAGGCTTGAAGAGTATTACACCAAAAATCAGCAGCTTAGAGAACAACAGAAGTCACTGCATGACACTATTACAGTTTTAGAAGATCGGTAAGCTACATTTTTTTTTAGTCTCAATCTATTGTATTTAAAGATTGCATACAAACATCAAAATTATTAGTCAACCGACTATATTACCAAAAATAAAACAGAAAGCCAGGTTCATTGTGTGAGTACAGCTTAGTTCACCACCATATCCAACATTTGAAAGTTCAAGATACCATCTGTGTACTAAAACACTCCTAAACACACTTACTAGGGAGTAAGTCCCATTGGACATAGTGGGAGTGACTTCTGAGTAAAATGTATAGGATTGCTGTTATTTGACTTCTGAAATTTCATTTAACAAGCTCAGATTTTATATATGTCCTCTAGTGCGTTGATTTTTGCATCCCCTCACCCAATAAATATTATAAACTAACTAATTTGTGTCTGCGGTGGTTTCAGCACAATGGAGCCTGAGCTGACACAGTAGCCACATTTGGATGATTGTGGCTTAAAAACTGTAATATGAGCATTTTGCCTATACACAGCCCCTCCACTGCTCCCTTCATGGTGTGAGTAAACAAACCATGAAACCATGGTTACCAGCTTTGGAACAAGTCAGGATATTAAACCATTCTTCAAAACTATGGTTAATTAGAGGCTTCCTAGTTTAATCACAGCTTGCCCAGGGTGAAGGGGCTGCGTTCATGGGGAAAACGCTCATTCGTATATTGGACAAACTGGCTGCGTGGGTCATAGGATCTGGTGTAAAGTCTCACAATGAGCACAAATGGCCTCATATTCTAGTGGTCCTAGAGCTGCTGTTACTGCAAATCTGTCAGTGCTTTCTCTTGAGCACTGCCTAGCAATAGCTCTGGTTAAGCTCTAATTGGCAAGGCACAGAGCAACTCCTTGTGCAGCATCCAATGGATCTCTTGGCCTTCCAGAGTCCCAGTGTCAGCATAGCCCTGTGTTCAGATTTTTGATTACCTATACGATTTTTTTTAAGGGATTTAAATAGCAAGTGGACCAGAGTTGGATGTTTCTGCCTTCCTTTCCAAGCTTATTTATTTATTTTATTTATTATATTTATACCCCGCCTTTTTTCCTGTAAGGAACCCAAGGCGGCCTACATAATCATCCTCCTCCTCTCCATTTTATCCTCACAACAACCCTGTGAGGTAGGTTAGGCTGAGAGTCAGTGACTGGCCCAAAGTCACCCAGTGAGTTTCATGGCCGAGCGGGGACTAGAACCCGGATCTCCTGAGTCCCAGTCCAATACTCTCACCACTATGCCACACTGGCTCTCAGCTTAAGATGCTGTTCTTGCTGCAGCAGTGTATTAGGACTGAGCTGCTTGGGGATGTTTTACATTCTTTCCATCACAGAGTGACAAAAGTTTATTTCAAAAGCCCTAGCTCAGGAACTCAGTATGCCGTAGGAGACAATGGTTGAGTTTGTGAAGAACCTTCACAGGGTTCTTCAGAAGATAACACAAGACCCCTGATATAAGGACATATGTGAGTATTAAAAAAAAAAAGCCCTTCCCATAATTTTTTTCACCTAGTAATCAAAAATTGGAATTAGCCGAGAAGCATGCTTTAATATTTATAATAATTTCAGTTATCATTTACAGAACAATCCCATGCATGAATACTTGAAGCTGGGCAGCGCAATCCTATGAGGCTGTCCATAACCCTCCAAACTTGGAGGATTATGGGCATCCAATTGAGGGTGGGAGAAGCGCGTCCTCCGTGCTCCTTCTGCTCTCAAAAACATCTAGATGGCCAATTTCGGCCATCTAGATGTTTTACCTCTCCTTGTGAGGAGGAGAGCCTGAGACGCTGCTTTGATTCCTCAGAATCCAGTGGAGCCTTGCTCCTCTCTGCCCCAGGAACCCCTCCCCCCCCAGGGGAACTGAACACGGTCTTCCGTGCTTGTTTCCCTGCGGTTTCCTTCCAGCACGGAAAGAACCACACCGGCTATGGGGTGCGGAGGGAGGGCGCTCCAAGGTGCTGTGACCTCAGATGAGATTTCCGAGGTCTCAGTGCCTTCCAGGCCAAATCCTGTGTCCCCCCAGACAAGGTCGGGGGACATAGGATGGCACCCTAAATCCTGCTATGCTCAATAAGCCTGCCTTTCTTGTAAATATGTTTAGGATTACAGCCTTAATATCTATATGTGCAGTTCATATGTCCATAAGCTCATCTGTGGAGTACCCGGAGTTATCTAGAACTTTAAAAACATATTATGCTGATCTAACAGATGGAAAATGCATCTTCGAATTTCCCTAGGTTAAGAGCAGGATTATGTGATCGTTGTGCAGTTACTGAAGAGCATATGAAAAAGAAACAACAGGAATTTGAAAATATCCGACAACAGAACCTTAAGCTAATCACTGAACTGAGTGAGTTTTATTATCTTCATTTCATTACATCATTCTTGTGACATGTTTGTGTATATGTTGTTGTTATTACACTCTCTCTATCAGGTCATTGATGGACCATTAATCTCCTAATCAGGGTATACAATTCTATACCCATTTACCTGGGAGTAAGGCCGATTGAGCTGAATTGGGTTTACTTCTGAATAGACATGTATAGGACTGTGCTGCTGACCTCTTAGGCTTTGGACTCACTAGTGAAACTACTTGGTTTCAAAATTGTTAATATAATAGGAGAAAATTTGTACATCCAGGCTTTTGATTGATTGAATCTGTGTTGCTGTGTCTTATAAACTTCTTGTCTGTGTTTCTGTTCTCCCCTGCTTTAATCTTTTATCAGTTGATGCTGTATGATCTTACTGTGTTTTATTGGTTTTCTGCACCACTTCGGGATTATTTTATAATGAAAAGTGGACAATAAATTGTATAAATAAATATGAAAAAATAAAAATATGTGGAAGGCTTTTTCTATTTGGTTGAAATGCCAGGGACTGCTACAAAGAGATAGGATTTGGGTAAGGTTGAACTGTACTCCCAAGAACATTTGAATTGGGCATGACTCTGTGGATAAGTTTTGCTCACGCACAGAAACTGAATAGAGATACCACACCAATCCAATTAGGATAACCATAAGCCTCTGAACTCGAAGGATTACAGGCATCCTTTGCAGGGCAGGAGGAGCACAGAGACGATCTTCGCCTCCCTGCTCCTCCTGCCCTGCAAATCAGCTAGACGGCTGATTTCGGCTGTCTCACTGCAGCGCTTTGGATGGAGAGGGAAGGAGGCTGGAGCGCCACCAGGATACATCATAGCCTGGAGGAGCCAGTCTCCTCCCCTCCCCACCCTCTTTACCCTTTCTCCAAGGTCACTCTTACGACCTCAGAGAAGCAGCCAGTGAGGTTCTTTCCACGCCAGCTGTGGTGGGGCGATCTGAGTGTGGATCCCCAGCTCCAAGG
This sequence comes from Shinisaurus crocodilurus, assembly GCA_021292165.1. Classification (NCBI taxonomy): domain Eukaryota; kingdom Metazoa; phylum Chordata; class Lepidosauria; order Squamata; family Shinisauridae; genus Shinisaurus; species Shinisaurus crocodilurus. Next base: position 161,654,931 of record CM037880.1, read on the forward strand.
TTGGAGCTCTTTTCTGACCTTGGATCTGGGAATTCAAAGTATCCTGTGGCCCTCTAGATGCTGTCTAGGGGGCATAGGATCACTCTGTAAGCCATGGTTTGTAAAGCTAAAACATGACTTGTTTTTACATCTGAACCTATGTTGGCTTACAAACAATGGTTTCTGAGGGGCCACCAAACTAGGATATCAAATCATGGTTTGAAACTGATTTACAAACCAGAATTTGTGGTCTGCCGTCAGATCTGAATTCACAAGTGCTGTATGTTTTTTACATGCCATTTCCCATTACAACAGCAGTTGTAATTCCCTCTATGAAAAAATATTATTGTCGTAAATCTGTCCAGTTCCAAGATAAGCCGTAGTCGTTATCACAGTCCGAGGGTCAAAGCCAAAATATATCATTCCGAAATACAGCAAACATAAACCAGTTCGGGATCAGGCAATGTCGTGGTCAAGGTCGTTCCAAGGTACAAGTCTAAGGTCGGGAATGTCAGGAGCGTCTGGCTGTAGCTGTAACAAACAATTGCTTCCAGCATCTGAGTGTGTTTGGGACCTGCCTTTTGAGCAGGCACTAATTGGTAAGGCTGCCCAGCTGGGTCAGGCTGCACTTAGCCTGGCCCCACCCCAAACACACTCCGGCACGGTTGGTCTCTGTCTGACCTACTGGAGGCACAACACTTATCATGTGATGAAAAAGTAAATTAGTAAGTAATTTGTAACTTCACAATTAATCAGTTTAATATAATTAAGTTACAAATTGCTTTGTGAAATACCGTTTTTAGTGACTGACAAGACCTCTTTGTTTAGAATTAAAATGAAATGTATTGGAGTGCAAGTTCATGCAGGTTTATGATAGTTATCTAATGGGCCTGTTCTTCTTCGTGGTCTCTGTGCATCACACACATATGGGTTCTCTGCGCCTGCGCTGAAACCGTTTTGGGTAAAATTCTATAGCTGAGGCAAACCGGGCAGGAACCATTGCGCGTGCTCCTTAGCGCGGCTTCCACCCATCTCCTCAGTTCCTCTTCGACCACCATTGCAACAAGTCGTTTGGGTGCTTCTCTCTCTTCGGAGTGTTTTCTTCAGCTGAGTTTGTTCCTATTTCTCTTCAACTTTTCTCTCAGAAAACTTCGTATTCTTCGTTATCTTTCAGTCTATATTCTTCTGCTTCAAAAAAAATATATCTTCAAAAAAATCGTTACTATCTCCACATCTCTCCCCCATTCTTATCCTTCTTCATTGCTGTTTTTTCATCGCTGTATTTTCCTCACTATGCCTCTTAAGGCCCCCTTTAGAAAGTGCGTGCGGTGTGGGACCAAAATCCCTCCCGCAGACAGACACTCGTGCTTGCTCTGTCTTGGGCAAGCACATGTAATGGAGACCTGTCAACATTGCCAGGCCTTCGCCAAACAGGCCAGAAAGCTCCGCCTGACTAAATTGAGAGCCCTCCTATGGGAGCAATCTCTCTCTGCCAAAGACCCTGCTCCGGAGAAAAGGCCTGGTGGCTCTCAGCAGCGTTCCTCTCCGGCGCCAGAGAGGGCTTCAAAGTCGCAGGAGGCCTCCGCGGCCAGGAAACTGGCAAAGAAGGCCTGCAAGGCCAAAGAGGAACGCATCAAAAAGGAAAAGGCGGCTAAAAGGGAGAAGGGCACGGAGCCTTCGACATCGACAACCATAGTTGTCTCGGAGCAAACGGTCTTATTGGCAGCAGCCCTGACTGGGACTCCAGTTCGTGCAGTGGAGTCGGTTACCCGCCAGTCTCCTCTGCCTTTGACGTTGTCTCATCGGGATCGAGAGACACATTCGAAAACCCCAGTCAGGGTGCCAGCTTTGATGGCGGCCACGTCTCTATCGGAGGGAGAGATTGTGGCATCGCCAGCCAACCTGAAGGGCAGCTAGTGCCATTGGCCCCGCCGCACTCAAGATCGAGAGGATCTCCGCTCCGTCTATCCTCCTCTCCAACATATCATCGGGAGGAGAGGATATCGGGTATCGTGGCCTCCACGATACCGCTCCACCCTGTCCATGGCTTCGACGTCTCGGTCGTACTACTCCCATTATAGATATGAGAGGCCACATAGCCGGTCATCTTACTATTCGAGGTCTCCATCTTGAAATTATCGATCATGATCTCGAGGATCACTATTCTCCTCGACTGGAGTCGCCCTCTCAACCTTGACGCCATGAGCGAAGGTCTTCTGCAGCTCCAGCTGTCCGGAATACGGATGTTTTCCGCTGAGCCCAGGACGACTCCATGCAACCCGGGACTTCTGCCTCGACGGCCTCGGCTCAAGCATTGGTGCCAGTGCCTGCTGCAGCTGCAGCTGATGTGCGGTCCTCGTCTGGATCGCTATACATATCAGACACAGACTCGGTTGTCTCCTCCACTCACTCCACGTCTCCGGACGCACAAGTGGAATCGAAGGCGGCCATCTCCCCCTCTGAAGACCTGGGAAGTTTTGTTGAGCACGTCATCAGAATGGTGACGGCTCTAGGAGTAGAGGCCAAGACCATTAAGCCGAGGGTTCAGGATCCAATCTATGATATTTTTAAAACGTCTCAGTCGACGCAGACCGCAATACCAACACTTTTGGGGACAGTACAGGAAACATGGAAGGCCCCAGCTTCTATGAAGCCGACAGCTCAGCAGCTCGAATCCATGTATAAAGTGCAAGAGGAAGGAGCCAAGTTTTTGTTTTCGTATCTGGCTCCAAACTCTCTTATAGTAAAGTCAGCCCAGTCTCATGGAGGAAAACAACATACTACGCCAGCAGATAAGGAAGGGAAGACTTTGGATTCTTACGGCCGTAGAATCTATTCCTCGTCTTCCCTCGGACTGAAGATATCGAACTATGAGGCGATGATGGCTCGATATCAGATGTTCATCACAGAGAAGTTGGGAGACCTCTGTGAATATCTGCTGGACGACAAGAAAGAGCAGGCGAGAGTTTATCAAAAGGAGGCTATCAGCATCGCGGCTCTCCAATTGAATACTGCTCGCCATCAAGCGGACAGCCATGCCAGGTCTATGATCAGGGCCGTAGCGCTAAGGAGGCATGCCTGGCTTCGCTCTACCAACCTGACTCCCGATGCTAGAGCAAAGATCGAGGACCTTCCCTTTGACGGGGAAGGTCTATTCAATACGTCAACCGACGATTCGCTTGATTCGGCGCAGAAGGCGTTGGCAAATGCCAAGAAGATGGTGCTGGCTCATGTCCAACAGCAATCATACAAACCACGGTATTGGACCAGGTTTCCATATTCGACCGCGCAGTTCCAACCTACCAGGTCAATATCAAGGTGCCCGGTCAATATCAAGGTGCCCCACAGCCCCAGGCACCGCAGCGCTCATTGATTCAGCAGCGGTCCAGGGGCTCCAGGAGAGGAGGCGACTTCGGCAGATGTCGTCTTTGACTTCCTCACTCGCCCGGCCACCATAGTTCCACCACCTCAGACGACCATCTTCGGCTCCCGGCTTTGTCAACACCATAGATCCTGGAGAAGCATCACAACGGATCGGTGGGTGTTAAGCATCATCAACCACAGCTACTGGATCGAGTTTCGAGTCCTCCCCCCCTTTCTCGGCATCAAGACCACCCATCCAACTCGAGTGCTCTTGGAGGAATTGTCAACCCTCCTCCAGAAAAGGGCGATACAACCAGTTCCCACGGAAAGCCGGGAAGATTGTCTTTACTCCAGGTATTTTACCGTAAAGAAAAAGGGAGGAGGACTCAGGCCGATCCTGGACCTTTGCACTTTAAATCTCTTCATTCCACCAAAGAGATTCTGCATGGTCACACTCCAATCGATCTTGCCTCTACTTCGCAGGATCAATTGGTTTGCATCCATCGACCTCAAGGAAGTGTATTTCCACATCACCATCCAAGAGGACAGTCGAAAATACCTTCGGTTTTGAGTGGGAGAAAATACTTACCAATTTGTAGTTCTTCCATTCGGTCTCTCCACCGTGCCGAGGGTATTCATGAAGTGCATGGCTGTTGTGTGCACAAGTGTCCGGGCAAGGGGCATCACCATCTTCCTGTATCTCGACGACTGGTTGCTGGTGGCGTCGTCGAAGCTCAAGCTCCAACAGGCACTGGGAGAGGCCCTCTACCTCCTAGATGACTTGGGACTTTGGTTGAATGCAGAAAAGTCGGTCCTTCAACCTGTAAAGGAAATTCAGTATATAGGAGCAAGACTAAACGCGTTAGATGGTCGGGCATATCTACCAAAGGACAGATATTCAAATATTCTTACCTTTGTGCGGAAAATCTTCAACCTGAGGGTCTGTTCAGCTCACATGGTTCAACACCTTCTAGGGCACATGGCCTCAACGATTGCGGTCGTGCAGTATGCGAGGCTTTGTTACCACTGCAAACCTGGTTCATCTGCAACTTCAAACCTGAGAGAGACAAGCCTTCCGTTCGGCTAAAGATCCCTGAGCCGTAAGAGAATCGTTGAGGTGGAGGCAACAAGAGAGAAACTTGACCGAAGGCATGCCATTTCATCCTCCGGTACCGACCCGCATGCTGACGACGGATGTGTCGCTATTGGGATGGGGAGCCCACTCCGACGGCCATGTCGTGCAGGGCACGTGGACATCGACGGAAAGCTCCATGCATATCAACTGGCTGGAGCTGATGGCGGTATGGAAAGCACTAATAGCCCTAGTGCACCATCTCACAGGCTGCCACATCCAAGTTGTAACCGACAACACGACAGTCGTCGCTTATCTAAACAAAGAGGGAGGCACAAGATCGACGCGTCTTAACACTGCAAATCTACAAATGGGCCCTACCTCGAAGGATGTCTTTCGTAGCAATCCACATCGCAGGGAAATCCAATGTGCTAGCCGACACGTTGAGCAGAGTATTGATGCAGTCGCACGAATGGAAACTGGACCGGAAAGTCCTCAATTCACTTTTCCAGCGTTGGGGTCGACCGAACATAGACTTGTTCGCCATCAGCAAGAATGCAGCCTGCCCTCTGTTTTGCAGCAGAGCAGCTTTGGACCCAAAGTTGATGACCGATGCATTCCTGATGAATTGGAGCGGGAACTTCTTCTATCTGTTTCCACCAATTCCGCTTCTGACTAGAGTTCTTGCGAAGATAACTCCAGACGGGACAAGCTGCATCCTAATATCTCCGTGGTGGCCTCGTCAGCCTTGGTTCTCTCACCTCCTCAGTCTCTCTCAAGGGGATTATCTTCAGTTACCAATTCAAGACAATCTACTGACTCAACATCGAGGCAACGTACTGCATCCAAATCTGCAATCCTTAGGACTAATGGCTTGGAGGATCAGATAACTCACGATACAGACCTATCTTCTGCTGTTAAAGAAGTCTTGCTAGCAGCGCGGAAGCCTTCCATGAGGATCTCTTATGCTAGAAAATGGGCAGCTTTCACTGCTTTCGTGTCTGCCTTACACAAAGATCCGAATGTATGCTCGATCTCGATAATCCTTGACTTTCTGCACTCGCTAATGGTTCGTGGGCTACAATTCTCTTCCATCAAAGTTTATCTGGCTGCAATAACAGCATATCGGACGACTTCGCCTGGAACATCTTTGTTTACACATCCATTAGTAAAACAGTTCTTGAAAGGTCTCAAAAATCTATGGCCTCCAATTTGAAATCTGATGCCTGGTTGGGACCACCTTCCGTTGGTCTTAAAAGCCCTAACAAAAGCGCCGTTCGAGCCTATGGCAACGACGGACTTGCGGTTGCTGTCATTTAAAACGCTATTTCTAGTAACAATAACATCAGCCATGAGAGTCAGTGAGCTGTGTGCTCTGAGGATCGATCCTCCCTATACAACTTTCCACAGAGACAAGGTTGTTCTGAGGCCGGACATAAGTTTTTTGCCCAAGGTGGTTTCCGATTTTCATTTAGGACAGGACATTGTTCTTCCTGCTTTCTTTCCGTCTCCGTCATCACCTATTGAAAGAACATTGCACGGCCTCGATGTGCGCCGAGCACTTGCCCTCTACAAAGCATGCACGGAATCGATTAGAAAAACACAACAACTTCGTATGCTATGGTCCTCCCAAATTGGGCTGTCCAGTATCCAAGCAAAGACTATCCTCCTGGATAGTAGAGACGATTAAACTTGTTTACCAACTTGCAAACTGCAATTTACCAGGGTCCGTGAGAGCTCATTCTACCAGGGCTCTCTCGACGTCGACCGCATTTGGAAAGGGAGTCGCTTTGCCGGACTTATGCAGGGCGGCGACTTGGTCTTCTCCCTCGACGTTTATCCGGCACTACCGCCTCGACGTTCGAGCCCAGGCGCAGAATGCATTCGGAAGGGCGGTCCTCTCATCGATTACTCATTGACTACCGACACCGACCACCTCCGGTAAGTCAGCTTGCTACTCTACCCATATGTGATGCACAGAGACCACGAAGAAGAAGGACAGGTTGCTTACCTGTAACTGTAGTTCTTTGAGTGGTCATCTGTGCATTCACACAACCCGCCCTCCTTCCCCTCTCGGTGTCTACATCAAGTTCGATGGATATCCAGGTAGAAAAGGGTTGGGAGTTAATTTTTTTATCTCGGTCTCGAGACAGTAACATCGGGATCGAGACAGTAACATCGAAATTGTAAATATTATCCTCGGTCCCGAGGGTCGCAATAGGCAGTCTCAGGGAACTGAGGAGATGGGCGGGAGCCGCGCTAAGGAGCATGCGTGATGGGGGGAGGGGCTCCCGCCCGGTTTCCCTCAGCTATAGAATTTTACCCAAAACGGTCTCAGCACAGATGCAGAGAACCCATATGTGTGTGAATGCACAGATGACCACTCGAAGAACTACAGTTACAGGTAAGCAACCTGTCCTTAAGAGGACTGATGAAGAAATAAAACACAACTGGAAATTGTCATGTATTGTTGTCGTGTTTTTATGTTTTAATACATATTTCAGTGAATGAAAGAAACAACTTACAGGATGAAAATAAAAAGATTTCTGAACAGCTTCAGAAGATGCAGCAAAAGATAGAGTAAGTAGTTTTTTCCTGTTTCGTACATGTGCAAACAGAAGTAGGTAAAGTTTTGTTCTGAAAGTGATTGATGATGATGATGATGATGATGATGATGATGATAATTAAGCCCCTATAAATCTGCTCATAGGGGCTACAGTGAAACATGAGAGACCCCCTTTCCTGGGAGGGAAAGATTTCTCATGGAGTACCGCTAAGCATTGGAGTCAGGAGAAGCTTCAAATCCCAGCACTTTACAAAAAAAAGTCTCCTACTCTCTCCCATTTGGAGGAGGAATTTCTCATGTTATGCTGCTGAGTTCTGGAGAAAACAAAAGCTGCAAGAGAGAGACTCAGTGCTTCTGTCTGCTTCAGAGTCCAAGCCAGCATGAGAGACCTTCCTCTCCCTCTCCTATGTTCTCTGGGACTGTAGGTGACTGGGAGGAAGGGACACAGCAGAAGGAGTGGTCAGTGGCAACCATAAATTTTGCTTGCCTAGTAAGCCAAGACAAAACTTGTGGAACCATTATAATGACTGAATAAGTTGGGAAATGACCCTATTGTCATCTCCAGCTATTTCTTTCCAGTTCTATTGACTCCATAATCTTTTGTTTATCATTCACGTCTCCATTGTCAATTATCTTAGCCACCCACTCCTGATCTTCCGGTCATTGTTGCTTCTATCCCACCATTCTTCTTTTTATCAACCCCTTCTGCCAAGTTTACTTAATGTCTCTATACTCCTTCCAATCCTTCCAAAATGGCGCTCTCTCTCTTTCCTGAGTTTGGAAAGAGCTCATTTGTTCAGCTCCCCTGCTATTTCTGTCCTGATCCTTCCCAGCTATGCCTCTAATGTGCTTTGAAAGTTATTTCTGGGGGGTTTGTTTTTACTTTCTTCCTTTTGCATGTTTTTTTAAATCCCTACAATTCCCTCAGATATAGTGAATCCCCTTCCTTTTCAGTCTCTTGTGCTCCAACTCTGCCTCTCCCCTGCTTCTTTAATCAGAGTGGGAATAAACAAATGAGCCAAGAGATACCACATTTATTTGATGAGAGGCTCTCCTTGAACCTGTAGGATAAAAACTTCTACAAAGGTGGGGGAAAGGTTGCAGTATTTAGGTTTCATATTAGTTTTGTTTGTTTTCCTTAGGGAGGAAGAGCAATATATGGGAAGTGTTATTCCAGATTCACCAGTTCAGTCACTTTCACTTTCACTGGTTAATCGAATGCGCCGAAAACGAGAGAATAAGCATGTCCGGTACACAGAACAAAAGTGTACAGATTTGAAACAGAAAGGAAGAACTCATGGTATGTTATTTTAAAATCTCTCTTTTCTCCTAAAATTGTTGGGAAAAATAGTTTCAAGAATGACAGAGAGTAGTCAATAATTTATTAGTACTCATTTTTTACCTGTTAAACCAGCTTAATCTTTTCTCTTTAAACCTCATTGTCAGTGCTAGAAAGCAGACAATTTCAAATGCTTTTATTTTATAAGCAATTAAAATAAGCAGTGACCAAGTTGTATTTCCGGTTGGTTAGTAATCTGTACCCTTTATAGGATGTGAAAATGTAAGTTCCAAAATTCTTCCTTCGTCTAGGAAACATGTTCTGAATTTTTGTAGCTGTGCTTCTTTGTCTGAACTGTCTCATACCACCACCTAATGGGCAATAGAAGGATTTCAATCCTGCCATGTCCACATGTGTAAAGCAAGGGCTTCTCTACACTAGGCATTTATCGTGCACTTGTGATTCCTTACTCAGTGTAGTTTGTGGGTGTTTTACATGACATTGTCATCCTCCAGGGCCTCTCCTGTGCTTTCCAAGCATTTCCGTGGAATTTTTTTAGATCGAGGAAAGTATAGTGTTATCTGGAAATGGTGGAATTAACCGGAATGAGAAGCTCATGTATTTTCACAATTCCGCTATACCGCAGCAGCACCTTGAGGTTGTGTGATGGAATATACAGTGCCTTGCAGAAGTATTCAGCCCCCTTTGACTTTTCCAAATTTTGTTATGTTAAAATCTGGAATTGAAATGGATTTAACTGGCATTGTTACCACTTGATGTACACAAGATACTCAACACTGTGAAGGTGTTGAACCTTTAAAGTAAAGGTAAACTTTACACACTTATTAAAAAAAAAACCTAACTTGGACACATTGATGTAAAGTAACTATTGAGTTATGTACAGTAACTAATAGTTATGTGTAGTAACTATTGAGATGTGAAATTCTATTACATGTTTATATGGTCCGCACTATAATGCCCTGTACTTCATCTGATAGGAGTGTATGGAGACTTCATTATATAATGATGCCCATACCTGATTATTCTAGACCAGCAATCCTCACTATGCTGTTGTCTTGTCTAGAGGTTTTGATGAACACCCATGTCCTGAATCCCTCAACTGCTCTCAGGTTTCTAGGCCTGTAACACTTAGCTGTATTTAAGTGCTTCCAGTTGTTGTTGTTGTTTATTTGAAGCTGTTCCCTTCAGGGCAGACAACACTAATTTAAAAACAGAACACATTTTAATGTCAAATTAAAATATAGAAAACCAATGAAAATTAACTGCCAACTGTTTATCCCTGACCTCATAAGGTGAGCTGAGATTCAGTCTTTCCTGCTCTAGGAGAAAGTGCCACTGTTATGGGGTATCCACAAGTGTTTATAAAGGATTTTACATACGGTATGTTCTCAGCAACCCTGCAAGATAGGTTTGTAATATTATTCCAATATTGCAGAGAGTGGTGGATTGTTTAAAGCCCCCTGGTGAGTTGGTGGTTGAGTTGAGATTTGAACTAGCTCATACACTGCCACTACACTACACCAGTTTTCATATGAACAAGGAATAGTCAAACTCTGCCAAAGCAATCAGGAATCATGGTACAGCTGGTACACTCAAGTCAATTCCTTAGGATAAGAACATCACATATTTTAAAAGTACAAATCAAGGTTGTATCCTGCATCTAAACATTATTATACAGAGATGCTGTATCTGATTCTGATCTTTATTTTTCTCTTTCTAGAGCTAGGGAAGATCCCATTGTCATCCACTCAAAGGCATGTCCATTCTGATGAAGAAATACTGGTGGCAGATACCTACGATCCACAGTTGTCCCCAATATCAAGTAAATATAATGAGTTTGGACAATATTTAATAACAGTGGAAAGGACTACAGTGAATTGTGCTTAGAAATCGCATGGTATGACTCACTAATTTTCTTTTTCCATTTGTGCAGATGAAAAAGTGACAGGAGAGTGTCCTGATATAGCATCACCTTTTAACTTGGCTGCAGTTGTTGCAGAAACCCTTGGGCTTGATGAGCCGGTGAGTACTGTTTCATGATCTGTCACAAAGTCTAGTTGATGAGTTCATACGGAAAAGAAATCTTTCATTTCGCTTATTTTACCTAATGATTCAGCAAAAAATTACCACCAACTGTTAACAGCAGCACATAAAGAAATTAGCTGTGTTTTCTGCACAGTATAATTGCTTATTTTGAGTTCTCTTAAAAATCAAATGAGAATGTATATGCTGAAAGTTACAGTCTCCTTTGTAATTTTTCATTATCAATAATAATTTAAAAATATCTGTACCCTACTTGCCTGATAATCATGTCTTAAGAAAATGAATCTGAAGGATTGGGGGGGGGGGGTGTTTCATTAGAAAACAAATTGCTAGAAGTTGGTATAAAACTATGCCTGTGTTCAGATGTCGCACTAAACTATTGTTTAGCATGCTGTCGGAACTTGGCCACTACTTTTTAATATTGCTACACACATTTCTTTGTTGATAAAATATAATTTTCTGTTCACTGCAGTGATTTTATTTAAATAGAATCCATTATAGGTTCAAAATTAATGGGGTTTTTTAAGTGCACACACTCACAGTCTCTCTCTCTCTCTCTCTCTCTCTCTCTCTCTCTCTCAGTACAAACAAATCACACCAATCCAGTTAAAGCAGGGGTGGGGAACCTCTTTCAGCCAAACGCAAAAGGAGTGGGGCCCACAATAGCAGCATATTTTAGCTTAAAGCTCTTACTGCTAGTAACTAAGCCTCAGGAGAGGCATTTCAACCCTTTAGAAGGGGGGGGGGGGATGGCACAGAAGCCAGGAAACCACCAAATGATCCATGGTCAGGGTGGAGACAGTGGAAGGGGGCAGAGCTGAGGTCCTACACAGCTGGGTGAAAGGCAGAACAGCTGACTGGTAAGATTTTATCTTTTTCTAAAGGGCTTCATGCCTACAGGCCTGGCTGCTCATTGGCTCATTCCATTGGATCTAAGTGAATGTGTGCATTTTGGGCTCATTAAAATATTGTGCCATAGCAGGAGTCACAAAACGTTTGAATTGTTTGTGAAATTATATTGTTGTTCCATAGGGGCCTCGGAACAAAGCAAAGGGAGTTTCTAGAAAACTGTTGATTCATGGATGTCCTCAAAGTAATGGTGACAACATGGGGTGAGTTTTAGAATTTAAAACTGGAAGGATCAGCTCCTCCCACATATACCTTACCATACCCTGAGGCCATCTCCAGAAGCCTTTTTCTAGGTGTCTTTGCCTAATGAGGTGAGAAGGCTGGCTACTATGAAGAGGGCCTTCCCAGCTCTTAGCACTCTGGTTATAATACTGTCCCCAGAGAAATACCACTGTATACTTTTTTCAATGCCAGGCAAATATGTTTTTTTTTATTTTTTTAGCATCTTTTCAATGGCCTATGTAAGATCTCTTGTGCAGCTTATGAATCTTATTATATTTGCTGTTCTGTTGATTTTATTCTCTGTTTCTTTTATGCTGGATTTTGTATTTTTTAATGCTGGATTTTTAAATTTTATTTTGAATTGTATTTCGAAAATGTTAATGTCTTAATTGTAATCTGCCCAGAGAACTTTTGGTTATGGGGCAGCATATGAATGTGGTAAGTAAATAAATAAATTTCATTAAAATGATTGCATACGAAGATAAATGGACTTGTATAGCATAACTTTTTCAGTTTTGGTAGAAACTGATATCCTCATAAAGTAGTATAGAAAACTCACCAGTCATGAAATAGCACAGCACAGTTAAAAATTCAGATGTTTTTTTTAAAAAAACCTTTTTTTTTTTTTTTGTGCCCAATATTGTGCCTCTGTGAATAGACATGCTGCCACCTTAAGGGCTAATACTGAACTTTTCCCTACAATTTTTTTTTAGTTCCATGTAGAAAAAAAGGACAATAATGGCAAATGTTAAAATGCGAATGATAAATTGTTGTGCCATGTGTATATATAATATGCATTTTACATTTGCTAAAATAATCTATTGTATCTCAGAAGTAAAATTAAGTGCATATATTTCATATACTATTAAAAAAGCTAGAATAAATATGGACAAAAGTTAAAACATGGTGGCGCCATCCGCTAAAAGCCAGTGTGATAACCAGTGTTGCATAATGGTTAGAGTGTTGGGCTGGGACTCGGGAGATCCGGGTTCTAGTCCCCACTTGGCCATGAAGCTCACTGGGTGACTTTGGGCCAGTCATGGGCTCTCAGCCTAACCTACCTCACAGGGTTGTTGTGAGGATACAATGTAAAGGAGGAGGAGAATTATGTAAGCCACTTTGGATTCCTTGCAGGAAAAAAGGTGGGATATTATTATTATTATTATTAGTAGTAGTAGTAGTAGTAGCTCAGAAACCCCCTGCTGTGATCCTTTTTGGCTCACTGCAGCATTTTCCCCTTTACCCTTTTTGTTTGTTTGTTTGTTTGTTTTTGTTTTTATGAGATCACGAACAGCAATCTCCAAATTGACAGCCAGTGACAGCCCTATCAAAGTGCCCAAGCGGCACAATGGAGGGGCTGTCAGTGGGTGGCTACCTTTAAAAAATTAAAAAATAAATAAATGCACAAATCTTTTCGTCATTAAAAAAAAAAAAATCTAGTCTGACTTGCGCAAGTGTGCATTTCTGCAGGCCCCAAATGGGTAGCCTCACCTGGGCGATGTCCTGGGGGGTGCCTGCTATCTAAGTGCAGCAATCACCCACCATGGTCATTGACCCAGAGAGTCCACAAAGAGGTTTATTTTTCACTTTGCTTTCCTCTGACAACTGTCAAAAGGCAAGCTATCAAGGGAAAGCAAAGCCACAAGTGTTCTTTGCTCATGAAAGGGGGTGGCCAGTGGATCACCCCCTTCATGGCGAGATCCTCTACTTTTTTTGGCTGGACCTGGGTGTTCTCAGTGTCCTTGCACTTTTCCACCCTTTCCCAATACTCTAGGTGCTCAGGAAGGTGGAAATGTGGAAACTACCCCCTTTTACAGAAACAAGCCCAACTAGATTTTTTTAAAAAAAATTATGAAAAAAAATTTACCCATTTGGGGCACAATTAATTTATTTTTTTAAAAGGTGGCCAACCACTGACAAGCCTCTCCAATGTGCTGCTTGGGCACTTTGAAGGAGCTGTTACTGGCTGTCAGTTTGGAGATCTGTTTGCAGTTTCCAGGGGGGGGGGAAGCTGCGGTGAGCCAAAAAGGTCTCGTGATCGCAGCAGCACTGGGGGGAGAGGAGACAAGTTGGTCCTGCTGCAGAGTCCCCTGGGATACCTGTGGGAGAAGCGGGGAGACAACCCACAGTGATCCCGATCATGTGTCGGGTGTATCGTGGGTTGTTCAGGAAACAACCAACCCACTGTGGCTTATTGCCAGGGTGGGCTAATGTGATGTGCAAACCTGCCCACTGTCTTATGTTGAATGTTACTTTTCTCAGTGGACTGATTTTTCATAATTCCCATTAGCGGAAGAAAAGTTAACTTTTTAACTGTTTCCAGATTTTCAGATGCATCTGAAGACACTTCTCCACCTATAGATTGGGATTCTAAGGTAGCTTCTCCTGTTTTTGGAGCATCTGCCAGTGTGAAGAACAACTTGGGCCTGAGTACAAGTCTTTCCCCTTCTGTGTTAGCAGCAGGACGGAAGTCAAATCTGAAAATCAACCCCATAAACAATTCTTCCCTTTGTAGATCTGACAAAGTGAGATCAAAATCTGAAGATGTTTCTTTCGTTGCACCACTTAATATTGGGTCTGAAATAACCTCGGTTATCAGTCAGGCTCCAACTGGTAGGCAAGTGGTTCTGAAACAAAATTCAGACGAGCCCATAACATGTGTGACTAACACACATTTAGATAAAGATGAGACAGTCAAGAGTGGCTTCCTCCTTGCACCACAGAAAGTGTTAGGAAGCAGGTGTCCGAAAAGAAAGAAATCTGACGAGAGGAGCGGGCATGTGATTAGCTGTGAGAAAGAAAATGCCTTCCCATCCCATGCAGAAATTCCTCCTGCTATCAATAGAGATAATATAACTGATAAGCCTTTAGATCTTTCTGAACGTTTTTCTGGTTTTCACTGTCAAGAAAAAAGCCACATAAGTGCTGAGAGCTCCAAAACCAAGCTGAGGCAGGCAACTCTCCATGATGTTTTTCAACCACTAGTGAAAAGTCCTTCATCTAAAATCGTCAGTGGTAACTACTTAACAAGCAAAGATTTACAAGAGGATCCCTGTGTACAGGAAGCAATCCTGAAATCTCTCAGCAAAACACCCCCAGAGAAAGACCCTGAAGTACAAATAAAAGAAGAAATTACCGCCTTGTGTAATCCACCTTTGCCAAATGATGCCCTAGAATCCAATCTCTCTGAGGATATAAAGGTAGGTTTGTGTTCAAGACTTTTATTTAGCATAAATAATCTTCTGTAGCTTTCAGGAAAAGCTAGTGTTCTTCTTCGTGGTCTCTGTGCATCACACACATATGGGGGTTCTCTGCGCCTGCGCTGAGATCGTTCGGGAAACTTCCAAAGCTGAGGTGAATTGGGCGGGAGCCCCTCCCCCCGCGCGTGTCCCTTAGCGCGGCTCCCGCCCATCTCCTCAATTCCTCTTCGACCGCCATTGCATGTAGTCGTCGGGTTCTTCTACTCTCTCTCCGGAGTCGTTATTCAGCTGAGTTAGCCTTTACTATCACCCTTTTTACTTCAAAATCATCTTTCTCTTTCTCTTTCTTCGACTAGTCTATCTCCTTTTCAAAAAAAAAAAAAAAAAAAAAAAAATTATTACAAAAAAACTCTCACTATACCCGTATCTCTCCCCCGATCTTATCCATCTATCTCCTAATCTCTTCTTTATTATTCTAACTATGCCTCTGAAGGCACCTTTTAGAAAATGCCAGCGGTGTGGGACGAAAATCCCACCCGCTGATAAGCACCTGCTGTGCTTGCTTTGCCTGGGGCAAGGCCATAAAATGGAGACCTGCCAGGACTGCCAGGCCTTTACAAAACAGGCCAGGAAACAGCGCCAAACTAAGCTGCGAGCTCTCCTGTGGGAGCAGTCTCTGTCAGCTAAAGGGCCTGATCCGGAGGAGAAACCTGGGGGATCCCAGTTGGCCAAGAAGCCGTCAAAAGACACTTCTGCGGCAAAGAAATTGGCGAAAAAGGCCCATAAAGATAAGGCGGAACGCCTGAAAAAGAAAATGGCGGACAAGCCTAGTAAAGACGCTGAGCCTTCTACCTCAGCCGCCATGAAGGTCTCAGAGCGCACGGCTCTACTAATGTCGGCGATGACTGGGGCTCGAGATCGAGCTACGGGACCGATTGCCCCCCAGTCTCCACCGATCTCGACGACGTCTCCTCGAGATCGAGAATCGGGTTCGAAAACCCCAAACAAGCAACCGCCGACTATAACCACCTCCCTGTCGGAGGGAGAAATCGTGGCCTCGCCATCGATGGAACGACCCCGTTCGGGCTCGAGGGGTCCTCCACCATGTCTCTCGCCCCCAGCCGCATACGCTAAGGAGGAGCGGAGGGCGCACAGACCATCACGCTCTCCCCGATACCAAAGCCGCGATTCGACCTCGAGGGATTCTGCCTCCCGATCAGCCTACTCCCGTCGCCGCGATGACAGGTCGTGGTCGGGCTCCTATTATTCGGACTCGAGATCTAGGAGCTACAGATCCCGATCTCGAGGCTCGCCAGAACGGAGGAGGCGTGACCATTACTACCGGCACCGACGCTCCCCACCTCGAGAGCGCAGACATAGGTCTAGATCTCCTACGCCAAGACAGAGTACAACCGTATTCCGGGCACCCGTCGAGACCGTAGTCCAACCGACCGCCTCGACCTCGACTGCCCAGACGACTCTCGCCCCTGTCGTCGCGACTCGTTCGTCGTCGGGATCGGCGTACGTATCGGACTCGGACTCAATGGCCTCCTCCTCCCATTCCACCTCACCAGATGCACGGGTGGAATCCAAGGAAGCGATCTCCCCTTCGGAAGACATGGGCAGCTTCTCAGAGCATGTCAGCCGGATGGTGACAGCTCTAGGAGTGGAGGCGAAAACCGCAAAAGGAAAAGCAAAGGACGACATCTACACGGTCCTGAAGTCTACTCAGTCCAACCACCTGCTCCTTCCCTTCCTGCCAACACTGCTGGAGACGGTGCAGGAGACCTGGAAAACTCCGGCCTCTACGAAACCAACAGCTAAGAGGCTGGAGTCAATGTACAAAATCCAGGAAGAAGGAGCTAAATTCCTGTTTTCCCATCCGACCCCGAACTCGCTCATAGTAAAGTCAGCGCAGTCTCGTGGGGGAAGACAGCATACGACGCCGGCAGACAAAGAGGGTAAGACATTAGATTCTTACGGCCGTAGGATCTATTCCTCGTCTTCCCTCGGGCTGAAGGTATCTAACTATGAGGCGCTGCTAGCTAGATACCAGATGTTCATCACGGAGAAGCTGGGAGACCTCTGTGATTATCTGCCGGACGACAAAAGAGACCTGGCGGTGCAATACATCAAGGAGGCAACCAGTATCGGTGCCCTTCAGATGAACACGGCCCGTCACCAGGTCGATAGCCACGCTAGGTCGATGATCGGATCCGTGGCTTTGAGGAGACACGCCTGGCTTCGCTCTACCAATCTGACTCCCGATGATAGAGCGAAGATACAAGACCTGCCATTTGACGGAGAAGGGTTGTTCAACGCCACCACGGATGACTCCCTCGACTCCGCTCAAAAGGCTCTAGCGACGGCCAAGAAGATGGGACTTGTCCGCCAGCCCCCATCTCAACAATTCAGGCCAAGACGATGGTCCCGATTCCCATACCCCTCCTCACAATATCAACCAGCTGGACAATATCGGGGTGGGAATCGTCGGCCTCAAGCCCCACAGCCGCAGGCTCCACAACGCTCGTACCCTCAACAGCGCTCGAGGGGCTCACGGAGGGGGGGCGACTTCACTCGACGGCGCCTTTGACTCCGTCACCGGCCCGACTGACTTGTCTCCTCCAGTCCAGCCTGCTCTCGACACCAGCAGACCGATTGCCTCGTCTCCACCACCTCAGGCACCTCTCTTCGGCTCCCGGCTCCACCAACACCTCCGGTCCTGGAGGACCATCACGACGGATCGATGGGTGTTGAGCATAGTAGAACACGGCTACAGGATCGAGTTCGGAGTCCTCCCTCCTTTTCTCGGGATCAAGGCCACCCGTCCAACTCGAGTGCTCTTAGAAGAGATGTCGAACCTCCTGCAAAAAGGAGCAATACGACCGGTTCCCGCAGAAAACTTGGAGGACGGCCTGTACTCCAGGTACTTCATCGTGAAGAAAAAAGGAGGAGGACTCAGACCGATCCTGGACCTTCGCACAGTAAATCTCTTTATCCCACCAAAGAGATTTCGTATGGTCACACTCCAATCGCTTCTTCCACTACTCCGAAGGAACGATTGGTTTGCATCCATCGACCTCAAGGATGCGTACTTCCACATCGCCATCCACGAGGACACCCAAAAATACCTTCGGTTCCGAGTAGGAGACGATACCTTCCAGTTCGTGGTTCTTCCATTCGGACTTTCCACCGTGCCGAGGGTATTCACGAAGTGTATGGCTGTGGTCTGTGCAAGTCTTCGGGCAAGAGGCATCACTGTCTTCCCGTACCTGGACGACTGGTTACTAGTGGCTCAATCAAAACGAGAGCTCCAGCACGCTCTGGAAGAGACCCTGTACCTCCTAGAGGACCTGGGACTCTGCCTGAATGTGGAGAAATCGGTCCTTCAACCAGTAAAGGAGATACAGTACATCGGCACGAAACTAAACGCCTTCGAAGGTCGGGCTTACCTACCAAACGACAGAGTGCGTCAAGTAAGGACACTCGCAAAAAAGATCTCAAAGCAGCCAATATGCTCCGCTCATTCGATTCAACGCCTACTAGGACATATGGCCTCAACAATTGCGGTCGTACGATATGCGAGGCTTCGCATGCGGCCCCTTCAAACATGGTTCATCAAGGAGTTCAAACCAGAGAAAGACAAACCATCCGTCCGCCTATATCTTCCTCGAGCCGTAAGAGAGTCCTTGAGGTGGTGGCAACAGGAGTCGAACCTGAACGAGGGCATACCGTTCCATTCTCCGGTACCGAACCGCATATTAACAACGGATGCATCGTTGCTGGGATGGGGGGCCCACTCAGGCGATCACGTCGCACAAGGCACATGGACGCCCACACAAGCTTCCAAACACATCAACTGGCTGGAAATGATGGCCGTTTGGAAAGCATTACAAGCCTTAGAGCAATATCTCTCGAACTGCCACATTCAAGTCGTGACCGACAACACTACGGTGGTCGCGTACATAAACAAACAGGGCGGCACGAGATCGACGCGCCTCACAAGACTGACCATGCAGCTCTACGAATGGGCTCTACTTCGAGGAATGTCCTTTGTAGCGATCCACATCGCAGGAAAATCCAATGTACTTGCAGACACTTTGAGTCGCGTGTCGATGCAATCGCACGAATGGACGCTGGACAGGAAGGTGACCAACTCACTGTTCCAACGCTGGGGTCATCCGAGGATAGACCTATTCGCCACCAGCGAAAACACAAGGTGCCCCATGTTCTGCAGCAGGGCAGCCTCGGACCCGAATTCGATCACCGATGCTTTCCTGATGACCTGGAGTGGCGACTTCTACTACCTATTCCCCCCAATCCCACTTCTTACACGTGTGATCGCCAAGATAGCTCGGGACGGAACCAAT
Organism: Shinisaurus crocodilurus; assembly: GCA_021292165.1. Classification (NCBI taxonomy): domain Eukaryota; kingdom Metazoa; phylum Chordata; class Lepidosauria; order Squamata; family Shinisauridae; genus Shinisaurus; species Shinisaurus crocodilurus. The sequence goes on from CM037880.1 coordinate 161,673,955, forward strand.
TGCATCCTAGTATGCCCGCGGTGGCCGCGTCAACCTTGGTTTGCACACCTGCTCAACCTCTCACAGGGAGATTATCTCCCATTACCACTACAGGACAATCTACTAACACAACACAAAGGCAAAGTGTTTCACCCCAACCTACGTTCTCTAAACCTAATGGCCTGGAGAATCAGATAGCAGCGGATACAGACCTATCGGACGCGGTGAAGGAGATCCTCTTAGCAGCAAGGAAGCCTTCCACAAGGCTCTCCTACGCCAGGAAATGGACTGCCTTTCTTAATTTCGTCTCACCTTTAGGCAAAGACCCAATGACTTGCTCGATCTCGACCGTTCTCGATTTCCTCCACTCGCTAATGACCCGTGGCCTGAAATTCTCATCAATCAAAGTCTATCTAGCAGCTCTGACAGCGCACAGAACTGCCTCAACGGGGACGTCCTTATTTGTACATCCATTAATCAAGCAATTTTTGAAGGGGCTTAAAAATCTTCGACCTCCAGTCCGCAACATAGTCCCAGGTTGGGATTTACCCTTGGTCCTGAATGCTCTGACAAAGCCACCGTTCGAGCCCATGGCTAAAGCAGACCTGCGACTGGTATCGTTCAAAACACTATTCTTAATAGCGATTACTTCGGCAAGAAGAGTGAGTGAACTGCACGCTCTTCGAGTGGACCCACCTTACACAACCTTCCACAAAGATAAAGTCGTCCTAAGACACGACATAACTTTCTTACCGAAGATGGTGTCAGAATTTCACCTAGGACAGGACATTATTCTACCAACGTTCTTTCCGTCCCCATCGTCAACGATCGAGAGATCGATGCACAGCCTCGACGTCCGACGGGCCCTACTATTCTACAAAGCCCGTACGGAATCGATAAGGAAGACCAATCAACTTTTTGTGTGCTACGGCCCCCCTAAATCGGGCCTCTCTGTATCCAAGCAAAGACTATCCTCTTGGATAGTGGACACTATCGAACTTGCCTACCAATTAGCTGGACGTTCTCTACCAGGGTCCGTAATAGCCCATTCAACCAGGGCTCTATCGACCTCGACAGCCTTCGGAAAAGGCATTCCTTTACTGGACTTATGTAGGGCGGCGACCTGGTCTACCCCCTCTACTTTCATCCAGCATTACCGCCTCGATGTTCGAGCCAGAGAGCAGAACGCATTCGGCAGGGCGGTTCTTTCTTCGGTCACCATCTGACTACCGACACCGACCCACCTCCGGTAAGTCAGCTTGCTAATCTACCCATATGTGTGTGATGCACAGAGACCACGAAGAAGAAGGACAGGTTGCTTACCTGTAACTGTAGTTCTTCGAGTGGTCATCTGTGCATTCACACAACCCGCCCTCCTTCCCCGCTCGGTGTCTTCATCGAGTTCGATGGATACCAAAAGGGAATGGGTTGGGAGACCGTTTTTAACTATCCTGCTCGATATCGAAGTGTATGCCGAGTTCGTATTTCTTTTTATGGTACCAAATGTTTGCAATGTTATCCTCGGTCCCGACGGTCGCAATAGGCGGTCTCAGGGAACTGAGGAGATGGGCGGGAGCCGCGCTAAGGGACACGCGCGGGGGGAGGGGCTCCCGCCCAATTCACCTCAGCTTTGGAAGTTTCCCGAACGATCTCAGCGCAGGCGCAGAGAACCCCCATATGTGTGTGAATGCACAGATGACCACTCGAAGAACTACAGTTACAGGTAAGCAACCTGTCCTTTCTCTTGCTCCTTTGCCAAACTGAAAGAGTTTTTCCTATGTGAAGATCATGCAAGATTTGCAGGAGATACTTTCCTGCTGCTTATTTGTGCATCTAGGTTGTGGGATCAGAAGATTGGTACAGCTGGCTAACATGAATGGTGAGCAGGGTAAAATGTTTTAAGATTAATGCTGAAGTTTAAATTGCAATTGTGCTGGTAGGTTGCTGCTGACCTTGAGCCAACAAGTAAGCGAATAAGATCAGGACTTGGAGTGGGTGAGCCAGCATCTGTGCTTCAGCCAAATCCTTGCAGAGTGACAAAAGCCACACGGCTCTACAATGTGAAAGGTATATTTTTACACATTATATTATAAAAAGAGTAGGAATGTCAGGGTGTTTGTTGGCTTACCTTTTTGTTGGTGTTACCGTAATCTAAGCATGCTTACAGTAACAGGCCCTTTCACATGCCATCTCTTTTCATGGGATCACCTCTTAACTTATTTATTTCATATTCTCTTTTAAAACTTGCCTTGGTTATAACACTTCAAGTCTGTAATATATACTGGCTACTGTCGTTTTCTTTCTGGATATAGTTAAAATTCTGTGACTTGTAGAACATTCATTACTTTTACAAGTTCTCTTTTCTTTTGAAGATAAAACATCATTGGAAAGTGTGCAGTGGAGTATAGATCCAGGAGTTGACCTTTCCCAATACAAAATGGATGTTACTCTGATAGACACAAAAGTAAGCGCTCTTAAAATGTAACTCATCACACTCACATAACAAACAAAAATGTATTATGACTATTAGGGCGCAGTCCTATGCAAGTTTAGACAGAAAAAAGGCCACAACTCCCAGCATGCCTCAGCCAGCTATGCTGGCTGGGGCATGCTGGGAGTTGTAGGCCTTTTTTCCTTCTAAACTTGCATAGGATTGAGCTCTTACCCTGTTAAGCTTGACCCAAAATAAAACAGAACTATAACGCTTCCTGTCTTTAAAGTGAATTTTAGTTTGGAAGTACCGTAGTAGCAAAATGTAAACTTAGGGTGCATTCCAACTGAGATGCCTGTAAGCCCCTGAACTCAGAGGATTACAGGCATCCTATGCAGAGCAGGAGGAGCAGCAGAGGCGATCTATGCCTCCCTGCTCACCCTACTCTGCATTTTTGCTAGATGGCCATTTTTTGCTGTCTAGCTGGGGCACTTCAGAGGGGGAGGGAAGGAGGCTAGAGTGACTTCAGGATATCTCATATCCTGGCCGCTCCAGTCTCCTCCCCACCCTGCCCCACTCCCTGCCCACTTTAACCCCTCTCCAAGGTCACTTTCCTGACCTCAGAAAGCAGCCGCTGCGGTTCTTTCTGCTGGCTGCAGGGTAGGGTGATCATAGCTCCAAAATTCCCAGCTCTGAGGTCAGAGCACAGTCTCCAATCTCAGAACTGGGAATCCAAATGATCCTGTGGCCCACCAGACAATTCTAGGATCCATAGGATTGTTCCCTCCATTACTAATCATGTAAATATTAAGAGCCAATTCAAATGTGCAGTTTCTGACTTGTGATACTAGTCCTCTTTGTGTAACTGTACCAAATCAGGAATGTGTGTGGGAGATTGTTTGTTTGAAAGTGCCATAATATCAGAAACTTTCTGCCCAAGGAAAAGGTACTCCTACTTCCTTGCCTCTCACTCACAAAAGCTACCCTACTCACCTTTTTGAGCCTGTGTTCTCACTGAGGGTATTGTAATTCATTGAACTATAAAAGGCTTACTAAATATATATATTTTAAAAACTGAAAATTTTGGTTGGTTGCCTTCCTCAAACTTCCTGCATTTGCTAACATGAAACTGACTTAGTACATCTGCTTGTGACATTTATGACATAGATATTGAATGTTTATAAAGTCCTAGTTTTGGAGACCGATTGGAAGAACATTTTCCTAGCGGTGTTCTGCCACTAGTAATATAATGTTCAAATAAATTGCCATTTCTCCAAGTAAAATCCAAGCAGGTTTTATCATTAGTGTCTGCAGCAACTTTGCATATCTATCTTGTTAAAAGTACTCTAGAGTGTTAGACCTACTAAATAGAGGGGGAATGCTGTAAGATGTGGTTGTATAGACTGCAGTTAGGCAATGTTTTCTACCCTAGGGGCTGATTTGGATATTTATATGGTATGTATGAATAAAGCAGACAAAGCAGACATAAGGCTTTGGCAGACAAGTGTGGGCTCAAGAAACTTTATTTCATATGATGAAATTAAAGGAAAGATGGATAGGAATCATCCTCTGTTTTTTTGCTTCTATAAAATTCAAGACTCACTATAACGTATACTATTAGAAATCTGTTGAACTCCCAAACTGCTTTTAAGCCTAATCAAGAAAGGCAATATTAGCTTGCATGTTATACAACTCACAAGTGAAGAAAACTACCAAAGAAATACTTGTGAACCAAAGAATGTGATCAACAGTTTCAACATTTTTTTAAATTTCTGGTGTAGATGCATTGGGTGGGTTAAAAATTACACATTTGGTTGCAATCTCTTAAAAATGTGGTTACCATAATTGTTTTGTAACTATGTTGCCTAAAAGGAAGGTACCCAAACAAGAATTGGAGCAGAAACTATGGACATGGACTATACATATGTCAGTGACAGTATTCTATTAAGAATGAAAAATCAAGAAGAAAAAAAAGCAAGCAGTCCAAGTAAGTTCATTTTTGTTTGTTTATTTGAATAATAGAAGTGAATAACAATAGGCAGGTATGACCCCTGTTAGATGCACTGAACAGGGATGATGAGAATGCATGAGAAGCCCACGAGAGCAGCCCATCAGCTCACTAAAAAGATAAAGGAATGAGGGGACCCTAACCATGCACAAACAACTTAGAGAATGAGGAGTGATAAAACAATGGATTCAATACAACAATTCCCTAACTCTGTAGGAAGGAGTCTTCCTCCAAGTCACGGTGTCAGTGTCAGGGTGGGTAGGAAGAAACCTCCAGGCCCAAGAGCTTGAGATGTTCAGTGTGGGAAACAGGAGACTTAATTATTTGTATTTATTTATTTAAATTGATAACCCACTCTTCATCCACAGGATCCCAACATCAGGCCATGCTTATGGGATTGGCTTGAAAATGCGCCTTGGACTTAGTCCTGCTTTGTAGCTTTTGATGGGGTCACACACTCTCCTAGAGTTCTTAAAACAGAGTCCTTAGTCTCCTAGACCTGGCATTGCTGTTAAACAACTAAGCCATGGCCAAGAGTGAGGTTTTTCAGCTTTGGCTAAGTTGCTAGTTTCCCTCTTTTCTGAAGGTGAAGGATCTGACTAGTGTCCTATCCATTCTGGTAACTTCTTAACTGGGCCACTGCAATACACTGTATGTGGGGCTATCCCTGAAGATAGTTCAGATACTTTAACTAGTCTGAAACATGGTAGCTTGTCTACTTTCTGAAGCTAGTTGCCAGATAGATATTAACCAGATTCTTTATGATCTTGACTGGTTGCCAGTTTGTTTCTGGGCTAGTCCTTGTCTATAAAAGACTGGATCTGGGATACGTTAGAGAATGCCTACCACTCGTATGTGTTACTATGGGGCATCCATTTCAATACTATCGCTGATGTACATTACGCTGCGCTAATGCAAGTGACCTCTAGCGCAACACCAGTAGCATTTGCTGGCATAACAGGTTTACCAAGGGACCCCATTTCAGCAGCAACACTATTGGCATTGCACTAGAGGTTGCTTACACTAGCGCAAATTGGATAGCGCCACTGGGAACTGAGATTTTCTGGAGAGTTAATTATTCAGGTATCACCTTATTATCAGTGATTAGTAAGGCTTGGACAATTTCCCCCTTTCACTGGAGTCCCCTGTGAAAGTATGTGTATGGCTATGTGGTGACTGGGGGGTGGGGGATTCTAAGAATTTTCAAGGGGTGGTGTTACATTTAAAGTTGATGTGATGGAGGATTGTTTCTTTTTCTGTTAAAAAAGAAAAGCATTGCTGCTGCTTCAGCAGACCTCCCTGCTCCCTGGCTACCCTCAGCAGCCTTCCTGGGACAGAATACCCCAATACCCTCTTGGGTCATTCTGTCCCAGGAAAGCCACATGACTGATGAGGGCAGCAAAGCTGCCGCTTAAAACTCAGCAAAGATTTTGGGGTGGGACCGGGGCCAAAGAAAATTCCCCGGCCATATCAACTTTAAAGTTAAGATGAAGTTCTTAGGAATTCCACCCTGAAAGAAAGATTGAGCAGTATCCAATGGGGCACAACCACTAACATAAATTATGTTGCACTAATGTGCAAACTACTCTAACGCAACAGCAATAACATTGGTGTTGTGCTAGAGTAGTTTGTGCTCACACAACATAATTTACTTTAGTGCGGAGCCAGTGTGGCATAGTGGTTAGAGTGTTGGACTGGGACTCGGGAGATCCGGGTTCAAATCCCCACTCGGCCATGAAACTCACTGGGTGACTTTGGGCCAGTCACTGACTCTCAGCCTAACCTACCTCACAGGGTTGTTGTGAGGGTAAAATGGAGAGGAGGAGGAGCATTATGTAAGCCACCTTGGGTTCCTTGCAGGAAAAAAGGGGTATAAATATAATAAATAAAAAAATAAAAATAGTGGTTGCACCCCGTTGGATACTGGCCATTAATTCTCCCCCGCCCTTCCGAAGCTTACAAAAATCACTGGGCCCAAGTAGTTCAGCTGAGCACTAGTAATTAGTTTGTGTTATAACTAGCCATAGACCTTTTTCAGTTCTGGCACCAGTACTTTGGAATGCCTTCCCTGACATCCAAATGGACACTTTTAAATGGTTATTGAAAATGTTTCCTTTCTACCAAGATTTTATGGCTATGAAGGTGGTTTGTTTTACCTGTGCTGATGCTGCCTTTTAATTTTGAGTTTTAAAATGATATTATTTATTACAAGTTGTAATATGTTTATATTTTTTGCTCTATGTTTTTATGTTTTTGTTGCAAGCTGCTTTGAAGGCCATTGGGCTGACAGGTGCGGTGAATAAATAAAATAAACTTGTAGCACTTTTTTGCATAGACCTATGGAAGATAACTTATCTGTGCATCCTGGGCAAGCTTGCTGTTTTCTCAAGAATATCTGTTTTAGCAATTCCTAATTCTGCATGCATGTATATAACAATATAACATAGTGCCCTTCCCAAACCTTCTCTTTGTTCTTCCTCGCATGTAGTCTCATGACACAGAGAAAAGATTTTATGTGCTTAATAAATTAAATGCAATGAAATTAATAAATCCCTCTCCTTAAGAATTTCATGGAATTGACTTTATCATTATATGACTTTGACCCTATATACTTGCATCTACCAGAAATTCTTGAGAAGCTAAACTCATAACCCTTCTCCATCTTTTTAAAAGGATAATCAAGATGACAGCATAGGTTAATTACAAAGCTAGAAGTAGGATCTATTTGCTTTATTCGATTTCCACTAAAAACTCAAATACGTCATGCTTTTTAATGGGCCCAGATTGTTGAGAATAATGCTACTTATGTTTGTAGAAGGAGAGAAAAGAGAGAGTGACAGCATAACAGAAATATTTGATCGGACATCATATGATGAATATGAATCCTACTTGGAAGATGACAATATTCCAGAATGTAACAATAATGAGTCTTCGCAAGCAGAAGAAAAGAAGATGTCAACAGTAAAGAAACACCTGCAGAGTATGTATCAGTTTTTAGATTTTCAGTTCACTGGACCAGTTCATGTGATCAAAATAAGCTGTGCCAGGCATAATTTCCACAATCACTGCCTGGGCGTGGCTTGTCATGTCATCTGAACCTGGACGGCATGGCTTGTTGGAGCGGGAAACAACCCTCCAATAACCCATGGACTGTTGTAGGGTTATTAGAGGGTTGTTTCCCCCTCCCACAAGCCATGCCTCCTGACTTTGGATGACATGACAATCCACCCCTGGGCGGTGATTATGGAAATCACACCCGGCACACACTGCAATTTAAATAAATCACAGTGGCTTATTTAAATTGTTGTGTGTGCATGCATGCTTATTTTAATTGTGTGAAGCAGGTCATTGTCTACATAGGCTGAGAGCAAGTAACAGCAAATAAACAGCTTTGTTTTGAATGTGCATAGGAAAGTATCATTATCTTTTTCAAAATCTTGGTTTGGTATCCAAGAAAAATTTATTTATTGTTTTCAAGTACTGAGAAATCTAGAGTTTTTTCAGTTAGATTTATGACAGCATCTTGCTCTCTCTAGGAGTATTTGAAATTTATGGCATGTTATATATATTTTCAGGGCATGGAGGCAAACCAGATAAAACCAAACAGAAGGGTTTTGAGGAAGCATATTTTAAAAGCGATGAAAGGTACATATGATGTGCTTGTAAAAATGATTCTTTATGCAATCAGGTTTCTGCAATATAAAGAAGTATTCACATTTTTTTTCTATGTAAGTGATGACATGGCAAAATTGGAAACCTGTATTTTGAAAAGAAAAAAAAAGAGTAAACATTGGAAATTTTTATAAAGAATATAAATCAGGTGAAAAAATACAAAGCAGGTGGATGGAATATCTGTAAATTTAACATGAAAGAAAATTCTCTTATTTTCTGTTCCCTTTCATTTTCTGTGTAAATTTATTCATTTATAATATGTATATACCACTTAATGTAATAAAATCTTGAAGTGGTTTATGCACAAAATACTATAGAAACCACTGCTAAACTGCATATGTAATAACGAACAGTTAAAATCTACAACAAAAAATAGATTCAGTAAAACAGACTAGCATCTTAATCAATTACTAGCCAGGGAAAGCTTGTGTAAACTACAGTAGTGAGGTTTCAGTACATTTAAACCTCATGCTTTCGTGCTTAAGTGCTTTCGTGCCACATTTTCTGCCTCCCAACCTATACGTGGGAGGGTGCCACTACTGAGAAGGCCTACTTTTATGATGTTACATGGCAACATTACATTGGTCACAGAATGGCCAATAAGGCCTTCCAGAGAGATCTTTAATATCAAACGTCGACTGAGAATATATAAAGGAAGGTGATCTGCTAGGTATTCTGGTCCCAAGTTATTTAGGGCTTTGTATGTCAGCAACAGAACCTTGCATGTGACTTGGTAGCTAATAGGAAGCCAGTGCAGTTCATTTGATACAGGTGTAATATGTATATAGCTGGGTGCCCCACTAAGTGATAAGGTTTTTAACTGGTCCCAGGATGTTTATTGTTGAGTGTCTGTTTTGTATGTTAATGGTTTTTATATTATGTTTTATGTATTAAGTTTTGTATTAACATAGGCTACTGTGCACTGTTGCTTCTCTGGGCTTCTCTGTTCATTGTCAATAGGTCTTGTTCAACAGCCTGCTAAAATTAATGGGGATTCAACAGGAGTCGCATTTAGTGGGTTGCAATGTTAACATTTTGTGCCTGTGCCCATTATACTGTTGGATAATTGTGGTCAAGTCCTTTTGAAGTCAATAAGATTTGAAGTCAATGCGCCCATTTGCACATTATTTAACCCCTGATGAGCTGCAGTGTGTGCCAGATGCTATTTTGAATATGCAACCCTCAATCAGGGGGTTGCTGTGTCCGAACCCCTCCGTTTCTTTAATCCTTGCATAATCCCCGGTGGCCAAGTTCGCAGGACATGGCAACCCCCAATCAGGAGTTGCATATTCAAATTGTGCCCGGCACCCACCACAGCTCAGCAACTTAAATAACCCACAGGGATCCATAGCATATCGTGCAAACCAGATCAATAGAATTTCAGTGATAATTACAGTGGCCTTTTCTTCTGTTTCATTCATTCTGTAATAGCAACAAATGTAAAGAGCCAGTGTGGCGTAGTGGTTAGAGTGTTGGACTGGGACTCAGGAGATCTGGGTTCTAGTCCCCGCTTGGCCATGAAACTCATTGGGTGACTTTGGGCCAGTCACTGCCTCTCAGCCTAACCTACCTCACAGGGTTGTTGTGAGGATAAAATGGAGAGGAGGAGGAAGATTATGTAAGCCGCCTTGGGTTCCTTGCAGGAAAAAAGGCGGGGTATAAATATAATAAATAAATAATAAATAAAATGTAAAAGGTGGCAAAATATTCAGAAGTGCAATGCTAGACTAACTGCCAAAGTGTTGGCAGATCCTGCCTTTTTTGGTATGTTTATAACTAATCACAAACCAATAGCAAAACCACATTGTTAAATCAATTATGTAACTTGATGAAACATTAAATTTAGTAGTTTCCTCATGCAAAAAATATTTGCAGCATCAATTTTAGACTCTTGAAATTTCTATGTTTACTTTCCAGAAGGAAAACTATATTAGATTTCCCTCACATTGAGGTTGTGCGAAAGAAAGAAGAAAGAAGAAAATTACCTGGCCACACTTGTAAGGAATGTGAAATAGTAAGTAAATTATTTCCCTTGGTACATTGGGCTTCATATTGTTTTTTTCAGTAGAATAATTTAGCTATGTCCTAAACTTCAAGTGCAAAGAAACCTGTAGTATGAGCCAGCAAAATGGTGCAACATATATTTAATGAAGATATGCATTGAACCATATTTTTTAATATTAGCCTACTTACTCATCTATGAAATGTCTTGCATATAGTCAAGCTGCATCTGAGGTACTATGTCCAGTTCTGGCTACCACATTTTGAGAAGGGTATAATCAAACTGGAGCATGTCCAGAGGAGGGCAACCAAGATAATGAGTGGTCTGGAAACCAAGTCCTGTGAGAAACAATTGAAGAACTAAGTTGTTTGGTCTGGGGAAGATAAGATTAAGGAAAACATGATTGCTATCTTCAAATATCTGAAGTGCTTTCGTGCAAAAGATGGAACAGACTGGTTTTCTGTTGCTCCAGAGGGGAGGACAAAACAATGGATGGAAATTTCAGGGAAGCAGCTTTTATCTAAACATTAGGAGAAGCTTCCCAATGGTAAGAGCCTCAGAGGTTCCCTGTGTGGTCCTTGAGATCTCTCAAAACTTTGCTTGTTATCCTACAGCTTTGGCATGCCATCATTAGGAGAATAATACTTATGAATAATTTATATGCTGCTTTTCTAATTTAAGCACTTTTGCTTCCATCTTAAGTTATTGGACCGCATCAAATAACTTGATATATATTACATCCATTTATGCTGTAAGAGCACATGTAATTCATCTGTTAATACACTACACAATTGTTGGGGAGCATAGATAAGTCTTCTATTACACAAAGATGCAATGATTATTACTGTTTTAATTTCCATTTGTAGCCATTTTCCTTAGTTTCTTCCATTTTTAAGATTCCATTTAAATGGAATCTTAAATGGAATCTTAAAAATAAGGAGCTTAATACAATCATTGCTAGACTTTTTTGTATTTATACATAGCTTAATTTATAGCCCACTGTGCAACTCAATTCTCTGTTCCAAAATATGTGAAATCTAGAAGGCTTGAATTAAATAATAAAAAAGGGACATAAAAGCAGCTCTATGTCTTGTGCCAAGAGTTGTGTGTGAACAATTTTAATTTCCTGTCTCTGCACAGTGCAGGGCTTCTCCTCTCCAGGAACTTAGTTCTTGTTACATTTTGGTGAGTTATTCATAGTAGTACTGACGAGATTGGAAACATTTGGGAGACTTTTTTCCTGCAGTGAAGAAATGTTAAGCATAAGGGCAGAAGTTTTAAGCATTTATAGAAAGGAGTGTTTAGTATAAACAATCTAAGAGGAATGTTTTCACAGACGTATGTAGAATGTCAGCAGTGGCATAGCACCAAAATGATGGTATGAGAGGTAGAAAACTTCTAAATTGGGGTAAAGCTAGACAGGAAAGTTATGCTTAGGATGCATGTTTAGAAAGAAAGGTCCTATAACTCCCAGCATTACCCAGCCAGTATGACTGGCTGGGTAATGCTGGGAGTTGTAGGACTTTTTTCTGTCTAAATATGCATAGGATTGCAGCCTTAGGTAGGTTTGAATATGAGTGGCTTGTGGTTTTGAGTGTAGTCTTCAACACATAAAGAAGTGCCCAGGGAGTAGATAGAGGTGATGTTATTCTATATTATTAAGAATATAAGTATTAATCAGGCTAAGGCCAATCCTTTTTCCAAAAGCAGCCAGCTAGATGCTTCTGGAAACACATATGTCCATCCCCTGTTGTTTGTCTCCCAGATGTGGTATTCAGAAGTGAACGGCTTCTGTATATGGAGGTTCCATTAAGCTATAAAATATATTAGCCATTGACAGATCCACCTTGTTTTTAAAGTCCTCCATTCTACTTACCATCACCACATCTTGTGTTTGCCAAATATTCCTGTAACATATTCCTACCTCAGCATACTGTTTTTGGTTTTTTTGTTACACTCTGCATCATAAATGTATGCTTGTCAGCTTTGTATGTAGTAAAATTTTCTGTTGACTAGGACCTTTTTGTTGCACTCATAAACATATACCAGTCAGCTCCTAACTCAGAGTTGTGAGGATAAATAGTTGGGGAGGAAGAAACGTGTACACTGCCCTAAGCTCCTTGGAAGAGAGAAGAAATAAATACATCAGAAATACATCTATATATGCTTACACACATACATGTCTTTTATGGAGTGTGACTCAGTGTTTGCAGTTTGAATCCAGAAGGGGATGCGCATAGACCCCCTGAAGTCCTGGTATGTACCGTAGTTGTATGGGCAAGATCAGAGCAGTGACTACAGTGGTAGAGACCGGATGTCTGTTCTCTTTCCAGCTCTGGAGATCTTCTGTACCATAGTAGATTTTTCACAATAAACAAGATAGTACCTTTATCCTGCATGGGTTTTAGACCTATTTGGGTGTTAAATAACACATTACACAGTGTCCAATCCTTTCCCCTAATTTAGCATTACCTTGTTCACATTTTCCATAGTGTAGTGGAATCTGATTCCAGTTTTGGGCACAGAATTCACTTCTACTGAGTGTGCTCCATTGTCTTGAGCAGGCGCAGTACCATGAAGTGTAGAAACCCAACATGTATATGTAAAACATTGCTGCACTGGTCTTTTGTTTGGGTCTGTGAGCAGGATTTTGGCAGAGCTCCATAGAACCCAGCATTCCTTTCCTTAGAACTTCTTTCTTTTTTTATATACCATTATTTAAGATTTTAGCTTCCTCCTTTCCTTTTCTCTCTACACTAAATAGGGATTACAAACAGGATACAGTGAAAGGTTTGGGGGGGCGGAATGGCCCTAATGCCCACCATCATCACCTGCAGATCCAAGCAGAGCAGGAAAGTTTATGGACTAAGACGAGAGTTGCAGCTGTATGTGTGAATTGACTCCATTGGAAGCACTGTGTGGGAAGCAATATAAGAATCTTGTATGTGGTGTTTTGTTTTACTTGTGCAGTTCATTCCTAAATACTGCAGTGTCAAGTGAAGAACTCGCATGAGTAAACCAGCCCTAAATATTCTACACGTTTTAACTAACCTTCCTTTCTTTGAGGGGTGATTTCAGAACCTGGTGTGGGGTAACGCATGGCTGTTGGCAGCCTTCTGTAACCTGGTGTCCTCCAGTTTATTTGGACTTCAACTCCCATCAGCCCCAGCCAATATGCCCAATGGTCAAGAATACTGGGAATTGTACTCCAAAATATCTGGAGGGCACCAGGTTGGGGAAGGCTGGTCTCCTTTCTATCAAAATCCAAAGAAGTTCTAAAGTAGTCTCTAAATATCAGTAATGGACTGGGATGAGGGCGAACTAATTTGAAGCTTAATCCAGCCAAGAGATAGGTGTTCTTGGTCAGTTGAAAGGCAGATCAGGAAATAGGGATTCAACCTGTGTTGAATGGGGTTCACTTCCCTTGAAGACTCAGGTTTGAAGTTTGGGTGTGCTCCTGGATTCAGCCCTGACCCTGGATGCCCAGGTTTCAGCAGTGGCCAGGAATGCATTTGCACAGCTGAGGCTAGTGCACCAGCTGCATCTGTTCCTGGAGATGTTAGATGTCTAGGGGTGTAATCGAACCTGGGGGGGAGCCCGCCTTGCCCCCGCCTCGACTCTCCCCCGCCTCAATCTTCTGAGCGGTGTGGAGCAGTTCTCTGCGCCACTCGAGCTGCCCTCTCTGGTCCCGTTGCGTCACTTCCGGCACCGGAAATGACGCGACGGGACCCTGCGCAGGCGCAGTACGTGGCACAGGGCTCCAGTGCGCCTGTGCAGGGTCCCGTCGCGGGCGGCTCACCGCGGAGAGGCAAGCCGCTGACGGTACAAGGTAGGCTCGACCGAGCCTCATGCGGGCGTGAGCGAGCCGATTTCGGTCCGCTATGCCACTCGAGGCTCGATGGCACATCGCTAGATGTGACCATGGTGACTCATGCCTTAGTTAAATCCCTTCTTCTTCGTGGTCTGTGTGCATCACACACATATGGCCTGTGCTGAGACCGTTTCGGAAAAATTCTAAAGCTGAGGAAAATTGGGTGGGAGCCCCTCCCCCATTGCACGTGCTCCTTAGCGCTCCCGCCCGTTACCTCAGTTCCTCTTCGACCGCCTATTACGACTGGTTGTTTTGGAAATCTCTCTCTTATCTCTCTGGAGATATTTTGCGGCTGAGCTTTTAACTTTTCTCTTCAGATTTCTTGTTCTTCGTTGTCATCTTTCTATTTCTCGCTTCGTTTTTTCTATTTCAAACCCCCCCAAAAAACCCGCTACTATCTCCTCATCTCCCCCCCCCATTCTTGTCCTTCGAAATTCTTTCTTTCCTCACTATGCCTCTTAGGGCTACTTTTAGAAAGTGTGTGAGGTGCAGGACTAAAATCCCTCCCACAGACGGGCATTGGTTAAGCTTCTTGTGTTTAAGGCAATCGCATATGATGGAGGCATGCCCGCACTGTCAGGCCTTCACGAAGCAGGCCCGAAAACACCGCGCGTAGTAAATTGGGAGCTGTGTCGTGGGAGCAAGCTCTATCGGCGGTATCTCCTACTCCAATGGAGAAGCCTGGAGGCTCACGGCCGCGCACACCTCCGTCTCATACCCAAACTTCAGAGTCTGTGCCATCAACTTCTAAGCCGCGAGAAGCCTAAGTAGCCAAAAAACTAACTAAAAAGGCTCACAAAACCAGGAAGGAAATGCAGAAGAAGGAAAAAGCGGCTAAGAAAAAAGGGCAGAAGGAGCAGTTACCACACTCTCTGAAAATAACTGCCACTGATCAAACGTCGATGCAGTCGGCCCCGCTTACGGCTATGCCCACTGCTCAAGACACTCAACCGTCAGAAGCAGAATAACGTCGGTTGCCATCGGCTTCAACATTGGGTCATAAAGATGGCACAACTCGATCCAAATCTCCAAAAAGGGCTTCGACATCGGCAGCAGAAGCTGCATCACTATCAGACGGAGAAATAGTTGAGTCTCCGACAACTCTCCAACATGTATAGACAATCGATTCCTATGGTTCGATCTCGATCACAATCCCAAGAATCTCGTTACACTTCTAGGATTTCTACCTCCCCTAGATACTATGGTTGGGTAGAACACACTGAATCAGTAAGTCATCAATCTCGATCCCTCAGTATCGAGAGCAATCAGTTTTAGCCATAGCTTCGACGTCGAGTTCTTACTATTCGAGATATCATTACGAGGGCCCGGGTCGGCATGCTTCTGTTTATTCAAGATCTTCTTCCCGTGACAGATACCGCTCCTGATCTCGAGAATCTCCTCAGTACCGGAGAGATCAACGATATTCTCCTCGAGTTCGAGGAGAATCTCGATCTCGATGTCTGCGGCAACCCTCGCCATTGCCTTTACCGGAGCCTACTCCTGCTGCCGGAAGGCAGCAACATGAAACAAGTCCACAGCCTGGAACCTCCAGCTCGTTGGCACAGCAGCAGCCTTTAGTCCCAGCTCTGCCTATAGCGCCAGCTTGTGAGGAAGACTCATCAAACTCACATTATTCCACAGATACTGATTCGATAATATCCTCTGCACATTCCACATCACAGGATGCGCAAGTGGAATCAAAGGCCGCGATCTCCCCTTCAGAAGATCTGGGGAGCTTTGCAGAGCATATTTCGAGAATGGTGACATCCTTAGGGATTGAATCAAAGACTGAAGAGCCTAAAGTAAAAGATTCAATCTTCGATATCATCCGCACCACACAGACATCCCAAACATTGATTCCATTCTTTCTTGCCAACGATGCTGGAAACGGTTCAAGAGACGTGGAAAGCTACGGCAACCACTCAACCAATGGCCCGGAAGCTTGAAGCCATGTACAGGGTGAGAGAAGAAAATGCGAACTTTCTTTTTTCTCATCCGACTCCGAACTCGATTATAGTGCAATCTGCCTAATCTCGTGGGGGAAGACAACATAGCACACTGGCAGATAAAGAAGGGAAGCACTTAGATTCCTATGGATGCAGAATCTATTCGTTGAGTTCATTGGGACTTAAGATCTCCAACTACCAGGAGATGATGGCTAGATCTCCCAATTTCTCAGTGGGAAACATTTGATATCTATGCGATTATCTGCCAGATGAGAAACATGAATTGGCCCGCATCTTCCAGAAAGAAGCGACGAACATGGCTGCCTTGCAGAAGAATACCTCTCGACATCAAGCAGACAGCCATGCACGTTCCATGATTGGCTCTGTGGCGCTTCGAAGACATGCATGGCTGAGATCTACAAATTTGGGATAGACACAAAGACTAGAATCGAAGACCTCCCTTTCGATGGACAGGGTCTATTTAATGCATCCACAGATGACTGCCTGGATTCAGTTCAAAAAGCCCTGACGAATGCCAAAAAGATGGGTCTGGCTCCAGCCTCACAGCAAACAACTTACAAGGCCTCTATGCCACAATGGAGAGAGCAGCTCCAGCGGTGCCCATTGATAGTCTACCACAAAATGTAGGGGGAAAGTCGGACTATAAAGCACATAGTCTTCGATGTCTCTATACTAATGCCCAGAGTATGGGCAACAAACAAGACGAACTTGAACTCTTGATACATGAGGGCAAGTACGACTTGATAGGGATAACTGAAACCTGGTGGGATGACTCCCATGACTGGAATACAGCAATTGAAGGGTATAACTTGTTCAAAAGGAACAGAAGCAACAGAAAGGGAGGTGGAGTTGCACTGTATGTTAAAAATACGTATCTCTGCACAGAGATACAGGAAGAGGAGCTTGGCAGCCCCATTGAGAGCATCTGGATTAAAATAAAGGGGGCAAAGAATAAAACAAACATGGCGGTTGGAGTCTACTACCGACCACCCAATCAAGGAGAAGACGAGGATGGAACTTTTGAAAAGCAAACGTTCTTGCAGACACACTAAGCAGAGTGTCGGTACAATCACACGAATGGCAGCTGAATCGAGGAGTTCTCCACACGCTTTTTCACCAATGCTACCAGCATAGAGTAGACTTATTTGCCACCAGAGGGAACGCAGCTTGCCCTCTGTTTTGCAGCAGGGCGGCTTTGGATCTGATGTCTTTGACAGACGCATCCCTGATGAATTGGAACGGGGACTTCTTCTATCTGTTTCCCCCAATTCCACTGTTGACTCGAGTGATCACGAAGATCTTTCAAGACAAAACAGACTGCATACTAATATCCCCATGGTGGCCTCATCAGCCTTGGTTTTCTCACCTACTCAGTCTATCTCACGGATACCTTCCATTACCACTTCAAAAGAACTTGCTAACTCAACATCAAGTCAAAGTAATATGCCCAGATCTGAAATTGCTGAGCCTAATAGCTTGGAGGGTCAGATAATCCAAGATACAGACCTATCTACTGCTGTCAAGGAAGTTCTGTTGGCAGCTAGAAAACCATCGACAACAAGAATGTCTTACGCACGAAAATGGTCTGCTTTTACTAAATTCAGGATGGGATCTTCCACTAGTTTGAAAGGCTCTCACTAAAAAACCATTCGAGCCGATGGTGACTGTCGACATGAGATTGATTTAGTTGAAAACGGTCTTTCTAATGGCAATTACTTCGGCCAGACAGGCCAGTGAACTTTGTGCCCTGAGAACTGATTCACCGTATACAACCTTTCACCAGGATAAGGTTGTCCTTCAGCCAGATTTTCAATTCTTGCCAAAAGTAGTTTCAGAATTTCATTTAGGACAAGACATTGTTCTTCCAGCTTTTTTTCCATCTCCATCTTCACCCATTGAGAAGATGCTGCACTGTCTCAATGTCCGTTGGGCACTCGCATTCTATAAAACTCGTACAGAATCGATTAGAAAGACTCAACAATTATTCATTTGTTACGGGCCTCCTAGGCTAGGCAATCCAGTGTCCAAGCAACGGCTTTCATCCTGGATCATGGACACCATTAAACTGACATATCAACTTGCTAACCGTAGCTTACCTGGTTCAGTGAGAGCTCATTCCACCAGAGCTCTGTCGACGGCATTCAGGAGAGGAGTCCCTTTGCTAGACTTGTGCAGCGACTTGGTCTTTTCCATCGACGCTCATTCGTCACTGCCGCCTCAATGTTCGTGCCAGAGCGCAGAACGCATTTGGGAGAGCGGTTCTGTCATCCATAACTCAGTGACTGTCAACACCAACCCGCCTCCGGTAAGCCAGCTTGCTACTCTACCCATATGTGCGTGATGCACAGAGAGCATGAAGGACAGGTTGCTTACCTGTAACTGTAGTTCTTAGAGTGGTCATCTGTGCATTCACACAACCCGCCCTTCTTCCCTGCACGGTGTCTACGTCGAGTTCGATGGATGATGACTGTTTTTCTTCTCAATGTCGAGACGGGCATCGATGTCAAAGTTGTAAAAAATTTCTCAGTTCCGAGGATCGCAATAGGCGGTTTCAGGGAACTGAGGTAATGGGCAGGAGCTGTGCTAAGGAGCAGCACGATGGGGGAGGGGCTCCCACCCAATTTTCCTCAGCTTTAGAATTTTTCCGAAACGGTCTCAGTGCAGGCGCAGAGAACCCTACAGTTACAGGTAAGAAACCTGTCCTTTTGGAATATTGTAACACAATCTACCTGGGGCTGCCTTTGAAAAGTGTTTGGAATCCAGCTGGCTCAGAATGCTGCATCCAGACTATTGACCAGGACCATCTATAGGGAGCATGTGACTCCCTTGTTCCAACCGCTTCACTAGCTACTGGTCCGTTTCCAGGCACAATTCAAAATGCTGGTTATAATCTATAAAGCCCTACACAGCTTGGGACCAGGCTATTTGAAACACTGCGCTCTCCCATATGAGCCTGCCCAGTTTTAAAAATCCTTTGGAGAGGCCCTTCACTCAGTCCTACCACTATCAGAAGAAGACTCGATGGGAACACAAGAGAGGGCTTTCTTGGCAATTCTCAAGCTTTGGAATTCCCTTCCGAGGAAGGCCAGGCTAATTCCATCTCCGTCATCCTTCCACTGGTAGGCAAAGACATTTTTATTAGGGCAGGCTTTTGGCATCTAAACTGATGTGCCCTAGAATTGGGTTTTTAATCTGGTGGCTATTTCTTATTTATGTGCTTTTATATTTGTTTTTTATTTTTATTTGTCTTTTATTAGATGTATTTTTAATTATTTCTAATGTTTTAATTCTAAGTTTGTTTGTTTGTTTGTTTTTCCTGTATTATATTGTTAGCTGCCTTGAGTTCTATTTTAGTGGAAAGATGGGACACAAATTTAATAAATAAATAGATTTTCTGTACTGGAACAAAAAACTTTTCCCCTCTCTTCTTGATAATGAGTCTCTTCGTCCCTTTTTTTACAATCCAAGGCTGTCAGAATTCTAGTTAAACTGAAACATGAATTCACCCTTGAGAAAGACATTTCTAGATGCATAAACATTGTGGTACTGTATAATATCTGTATCATACAGTTCTGACAGGGACTGTGGCTTGAAGCACAGCATATTATCCTAGTAGACATCAGCAAAGGGGATTAAAATTATTTCCTTGTTTAATGTACTCTGGAGGCTGTGTGCCTGTGTGTGTGTGCCTGTGTGTTTAGCTGTTATTCAGGTCAATGGAAAGATACTGCACATTATTTTCAGAACCTTAGAACTGTTGAGCTGCAAAGAAACTGAAGGTCACTGAGACTCAGTGCCCTGAAGCAGCAGACTTTATATCAAAATGTTTTACAGAGAAGATTGGCAAGCGCTTTTGTACATGAAGATTGGCAAGTGCTAAATAAATAGTACATGAATAATAATAAAAATAGGGCAATGGGCATCTGTTCTAAGGGATGGTACATATATTGCCCTGTCAGAATCCAAGGCCAGTACAGGCACAGCGTGTTGTTCAGGGGGAGGCAGGATGGTGCTTCCTTATAGGTGTACCCTCATTAAGAAAGTAAAATGCAAGCCTGCCATAGTACTGTATGCCCACTTTTTAACCTTTTTAGATTAGTGCAATTTCACAGCATACTAGTCTTTTCTTTGTCATGAGCCACCTTTCTGTAGCTCTTTCACCTGGAAAATTGTCTTGGCATGGAACATATTATTATTATTATTATTATTATTATTATTATTATTATTATTATTATTATTATTTTCATTTCTATACCACCCCACAGCCGAAGCTCTCTGGGCGGTTCACAACAATTTATACATAAAAAACCAACAATAAAAACATACAATATAGTTTAAAAGATTTAGTATTATATGTCCCTCCTTTCAGATCTCCCTGAAGAGTGTAATTCCTGCCTGGTAGATCATTTATGGGAGGTATTGGTAGATTATAAATTACAACATAATATGGTTTAATATTTGTTTCAATGAGTTATTGTTAGAAGCCTTGAGTGTCCTGTTGGGGGGAAAGGTGGCATACAAATAAATAGATCAGACATCTGAAAGTTTTCACATTTAATCTTTGTTCCTACTTGAGATCTGGTCTTGCTAAGACTTTCCCTGTTGCTTATGTGCATATAAGCACATTGACCAACACCATTTCTTGGTGTTGGTCAATGGAAGCACTTATAACTACAAATGCACACAAGAATGCTCCCAAATGTAGCATTAAAAAGTGCAGTAGCCCAGAATAGCTCAGTACTTATATGTTCCCTATTAATCAGGTGTGCCAAACTAGAATGTGTGTGTGTGTGGGGGATGAATTGCCCCCCTGCTTTTGCCCACCTCCATGGGCTGAATGAAGTCATTGCCCTGGCCATTTTGCCTTTCTCCATACTGAGCACAGAGAAAGGGACTTGGCCAGCACTGGGAAGAGTAGACACTCCTCCCCACACTGGCTGAGTCCGCTGCCCGCATCCCTGTTGTTATCTGAGATTGGACATAGCAGGGATTCATCCAGGGGATGCTGCAGCCCGGATGTTCCTCATCCCTGCCATTAATGTTACTCTCTGCCTAACTAGAAGTGATCGAATCAATCATACTCAAGAGTTTAACTTGCTTGCCTAGAATCTAGCAGCTTGCCAAGAATTAAAGGATCCACTGAAAAGACAGTGCATTCTTACTGTAATAGCAGAAGATTAAAGAAAGAATCAATTTCTGTAGTCTGGTGTGAACATAATATTCCTGATACCCTACCTATGGTTAGGAGATTTGGAGCAAACTTATTTGCTTCTTTCCTTCTGGAATTCTCCTTCCCTTTCCCTTTTCAGAGCTAATCAGATGCACGGTTAGCTTTAAATCAAGAGTTTAAAGTAGGTTTGCTAACCAGTTAAAGCTAACAATGGTTAGCATTAGCATCCGTGTAACACTGCGCCATTGTTAGCTCCAGAAAGAAAAAAGGGAGGGGGAGTACAGGAGCACATGCATTTTCCTGATCCTAACTATGGTTAGGCAACCAGGAACACTGACCTGGTTCACACGACACGATAAGCTATGATGGGTTGTCACCATGGGTTGTTTCAGAGTAGTTTGTAGTGATGTCAAAACCCTGAGCGTTTTTTTCATTGTGGGTTATTTTCCACGAATAAGTCATCCTGAGAACCCATGGTTTGTTGTTGGGTTGTTCAGTGTGGCTTGATTTCAGGGTGGTTTGTTGTGGGGTCTGAACCTGGAGACTTCACAATGGGTTGTCAGGAACAGCTAGAGAGCCACCTGGTAAGAGCAGCAAAAAACCCTGCCATTCCTCGCAATCTCGCTAGTGCTGCCATCCTCCTCCCTCATCTCTTGTTAGTGCCCTCCACCCCATGCTCCTAAAAATCGGGAAGAAAGGACACCAGATGGTGTCCCGAATAGCGTTCACAACCTTTTTGTGTGTGTGTGTCTTGTGCAAGTGCACACATTCAAAAGTCCACAGCTATGAAGTTTGCATAGTTTTCCCCTCCACTTTACTGCTCTGCCCTGAAATTTGCATATATTTACCAATGCAATTCATTTGTGTGCCTTGAAATTTACATGTCTTTACCTTGAAATTTGAGTAACTTCAGCTATCCCCGTCACCACTCTGTAACCTATATGTATATCTGACAGCTAACAATGGAGACCAGCGTAGGGAAGCAACAAGCACAAAGCAGGGGGAGGGCCGAAAGCAGCTGGCAGCTGCAAGAGAAAGAGTTTTTCAGGCAAGTGTAATTACTTTGGTAGTATGTGAAGCAGCCTTTAAAAAAAAAAAAGCAGTGTTCACTAGCAAGGCAAGCACCAAAGTGGAGTATGAAATTGACAAGAGGGGGATATTGGTATGCTGGGCTAAATAGCAGACAGGTGGTCTTGTGCTCCTGCGCACTTGCACAAGACCCCAAATAATATTTTTTAAAGTGCAGATGTGTTACCACATTCATAAGAGCTCAGAAATTTATATGCATTTGGCAATATGATGGGGGAGGGGGGAGTTTCCCTTGTGAGCCAGCAACACCAGCGGACCAATTGCAGAAAGGGTACTGACAGAAGAAACAATCCATGGCAAGCCGCAGTATGCCCGATGGTCTGTTGGCGGTAATGTGGGTTATCAAACGAACAACCAACCCACAGTGGCTTATCTTCAGAGTTGCTTAGCGTCACATGTGAATTCGCCCACTGTTTGCACTTGAGTTATATTAATTCAAATTACGGTACTCAGAACCATACTCTCTTGTTACATTCTACAGACACAAGACAACTCCCCAGAACCACTTTTGATCCTGTATATCCATGCAAAATGTTTTGCTGTTTGGTGTGATTAGGCATCCACATTGGGTTAAATCTCACCACCACCCAGGACAAGGCAGGGATTACATGACCAGGATCTTTGGTCCTAGCCCTAGTGACTTTGGCTCCTCCCCTCCACTTTGTTCCTTGCCTTCAACCAGGACTGAGCTTGCTCTTTCTTTTTCTCTCTCTCTCCTTTCTCTTCATTGCTTGCCTTATCCCTTTTCTGGTTTTCCTCCTGTCACTTCATTGACCTGGTTCACATGACACGGCCGGGTCATCATGGGTTATCTAACCCACAATGAGCTGTGGGCACCTGTGGCCACCATTTTAAATATGGAACCCCCAATCAAGAGATGAGGCATGTCATGTGAATCCAGCCATCATGGGTTATTTGAGGGTTAAACAATTAGTAGTAGGGTTATGCAAGGGTGAGATGCCTCTGGTTCTTGCTCTGATTTATGGCACTAACCAACAACCAACCTTAAAAAATAGTAGAACAAAGGGAGATAGTTGTTAGACACATCCAAGTCATGAGAGGCTCAGCGGCTAGGCCAGACTTTCACCAATGCAGCCAGAGCACCTTCTCACCCACCCTCAGCACTACCTCAGCTATTAGGCAAGCCCAGTAATGCTGGCACTGACTGCCATCAGAGTTCTGCCTTGCTCACTCAAGCTGGCCTTACCCACCCTCAAGGCCCCTCAACTTCAGTGGGATGACATTTCCTGCTTCCCAAAATGATCCTCTCAAGAGCTGCCATTTTGGATGCCACCACAAATATTCTAGAAGTGGCTCTGCAGTTCATGGATCTGTTTGGGCACCAGCAATATATATTACTCACTCAGAAAATATGTTTGCATGCAGACACAAAAGTGATACATGGGATTCATTCTGCAATCAAAAAACATAATGTGCAAAGCAGCCATAGGGCAAAGACCCAAAAGTACACAGGTGCAGTTCAGCACTTGCAACCTGTTGCAGATTGGCTTATGTGCTTAAGAGGATCTGTGTTGTTGCTTCTCGGGTATTCTGCTTCAGATGTTGTTTCTCATTACTGAAATTCTTCAATGTCTTAGTATTATGCAGATTTTCCAGAAGGGGAGAGAGAGAGAAAGGTAGCTACTTGTTCAAGACATCGAGCTCGCTATGCTCCTCCTGACACACCAGAAAATTTCTGGGAGGTTGGATTCCCTTCCACCCAAATGTGTGTTGAAAGAGGTAAGTATAGAAAAAAGTAGTATATAAAAGTGGAACAGTAAACTAACAGACACGGCTCTGTTTCCTTTATGTTACTTCAATAAGTTGTGTAGCCATGAATAATTCAGGAATCTGAAATACCAACCAACAGAGCTACTACTAAAGGGGAAAAAAACCTATTGTTTTATCTTTTTTTAAGTTATAGAACTTGAAAGTGTCTCCTGTGTTTCAAATACTTAACAAAGGCTTCCTTTACTTAACTAACCACATACCGGAGAATAGAACTAATGACTTCTGCTATTTTTAGGATGAGAAACTGTGATGATGGAACAGTTCCATCAAACTGATGGAAAAAAGAAAACAAAATCCAACACATTAATATCCAAGAGGAAAATATATGTTTCAAAGGGAGATAGTTGTTAGACACATCCAAGTCATGAGAGGCTCAGTGGCTAGGCCAGACTTTCACCAATGCCTATTATAGCTGTATAGTATACATATTCAAAAGTAGCATTTATTGTTGGAGCTGTGTGCCCTCTTTAACTCACTGTCTAGCTGCTATAGTTCATGCATGCTTAAATTCTATGAACTAATACTTCATCTGTATGCAGTCCAGGCACAATATGAGTCCCCAGTAGATTAGTGCTACACTGCTTTCATTCTCCGGAACCCATGCGAAAACTATAGCAATCCCATTCTCTTTTGAATGCTACCATGGGATCTTCAGGTTCCTCATAAAATACTTTTTGTTTAGTTTAAAGGTTTTATGAAGGGTACTACTGGCAGTGAGTGCCTAATCAAGCATGAAGGAACAGTGGTTATTAAGAGACAGAGGGCTTGTTCGCACGACATGGGAACCGCGGGGGAGCAGAAGTCCCCCGCGGTTCCTGTGTCGTGCGAACGCCGACCAGGGGTGCCCCCGCGGGATGGCCGCGTGTGGGACGCACGCAAAGTTACCATGGTCGGTAGAGGGGTAAGCCCCTACCGCGCGTGACCACCCTGCTGTGCGAACAGTGGGTGGCCATCCCGCGGGGGCTGCACAGAGGCGGCAGCCCAGAGCAGCCGGAGTTGCGGCTGCTCCAGCCTGTAGGGGCAAATGGCCCCTCTGGGCATCCTGAGTCCCCACCCCATAGCGCCGGGAGGCCCGCACTGCGGTGCAGGGACTGCCGGCTCCACCAGGGTCCGCCCATGCGCGCGGGGTGCAGGTCGTCTGCGGTGCCCCGCTGGACCCCACGGATGGCCCCGTAGTGCCTCCCCCGCTCGCAGCCTGGGTCGTGTGAACCGGCCCAGAATGTCATTAATTAAATGGATGCACTTTATATATAAGGACAGTTCCTAATTTCTGTCGCTCTGGACTTCTGTATGATCTCATAATGAGGACCAACTATTCGGACTACCCTTTCTTTGTGAAGGAATGTAAGCCCAAGCAGCCATTTCCTGCCACTACTACCTATCTGGAGCACAGGTTACTACCTGCATTACAGGCAGGAAGCATGGAGGAGGCTCAGTCAGGGTTCATTTTGGGCTGTCTGTTTCTCATCTACCCTACGGGCAGCCTGGCCGAGCCACCGTTACCACATCCACATGCCTATAGAGGTGGGCTTATGTTGTTGTCAGCCCATTGCTGTTCTGTACAAAGGGTTTCCATATCCCAGCAAGCTATGACCTGGTTCGCACATAACCTTGCACGAGTGGCAGTGAGCGAACACACTACCTTCGGCACACTCCCACATTTAATCACAGCCTACGATCAGCCGGGTCATAGGTTGTACAGCGTGATGTGCGACACCCGGAGCGCTGGGTTGTCTAGGGGCTAAACAACCTAGTGGTTAACCTATGGTTTGTTGAGTTAACTGCTGGATTGTTTAGCCCCTAAACAACCCAGTGCTCTGGGTTCACATGTCATGCTGTACAGCCTATGATGACCCAGCTGATCATAAGTTGTGATCACTTGCTCACTCCTGCTTGTGCACTGCAAATAGTGACTATTTGCCATGCGAACTGGCCATATATGGTGACCTGGCAGGGCACAGGGCTTTGACATGCTTAGTGCAGAGAAAAGCCAGTGCCGATGTTGGCTCACTTGCATTTTGCTAGTGGAGGAAATTAACTAATGGGCTGTGCACTCATTTTTAATAGTTCGGGGGTAAAAGCAGAATCCATGTTAAATATATCCCATATTCAAGCTCTAAGCCAAATACTTTATTTAAAGCATCCCCAGCAGATGTGTGCCCAGCATTGCCCAGTGTAGCAAATGATTGCTAAAAAAAAAAAAACATTTATCGCCTGTAAATAGAGTTTACCGGTAGTTGATGGAGAACTACACTATATTTTCATTTGCTGCACAGTTTGTCTGACATAGATAAATACCAAATAATTGCCCTTGGGTGCCTTGGAAGCTGATAAAGGGTGCAAACCAGAGCTGCTACAATAAATGGGAGCTTGGGCATTTATAATGGTAGATTGTGCACTTTATAACTTTTCTGTATTATTTTTATCTCATAAGGGTAGATCAGTGTCTTAAATGTATTAACCATGAATTTTGCCCAGTATTAAGATAGTCACTGTTTTTCTTCTTCATATCATCATAATCATCATTTACTATTTAATGTTTTTCTTGCATTTAGGAAGTGCTTCACAAACATTCTCTCAGTAATCCTTAGATTAACCCTCACTAGTAGACTAGTAATATTATCTCCCTATTACAGATACAGGGCTGAGTCAGAGTGATAATAACTTATCTGGAGCCATCCAATCAGTCCACAGCTGAGGTGCAAATTGAACCAGAGACTTCCTTACTTAAAACACATTCTTGCTGTACTACACTAGCAAAGTTTCCTAAACTTCTTGGAAAGTTTGAAGAAAATGTAGCATCAAAAGTGTTTCCTATTTGCACACATAAAGTTGTATTTTCATCTAGAAATATAAGCTGCCCCATAATGGCTGTTAAGGAGCTTAAACTGGCAAAGAAGATGGCTTCCTGTTCACTTGGTAGTGCTGACCTCAGACAGCGTGGTGCAGTAGTTCCACGGGCACACACTCTCTAATCACTCCTGGCTGAAATTCAAGACACTTGCTTGTGATCATGGCATACTGGATCAGAAACTTATTTTAAGTTCAAACTTGTAAAAAAAATATTAATAAATGTATATCAAGAAATTGCTCAGGTTGTAAATCATTTTATAAATGTATCATAAACATTAGATGGGCTCTTTTCATTTCTATATGTGTATGAACCCTGAAGGGGGAAGCTAGTGCAACATTTAACTCATTTTCAAAATAGTCCTCGAACATTTTTTACTTCTCAATAGTATATAATTATACTATGTAATAACTGTATTGCTTTAGCATTTGACTTTTTCTGTGAAGGCTCTTTATGGTCTCCAAATGTAAAAATAAAATAGAACTATATTTTGAAGAAGG
Source organism: Shinisaurus crocodilurus (assembly GCA_021292165.1). Classification (NCBI taxonomy): domain Eukaryota; kingdom Metazoa; phylum Chordata; class Lepidosauria; order Squamata; family Shinisauridae; genus Shinisaurus; species Shinisaurus crocodilurus. The sequence continues at coordinate 161,701,286 of CM037880.1, forward strand.
CAGGAAGTCTTTGTGGTACAGTTTACTAGTACTTTCTCTTACCAAAACCATATGGTGAAAATTTATTGTTGTTTTGCTTTGTTTTGGGATTTTTTTAGGTTATATAAAAGAGGACCTTGCTCCTTGCCCACGTCCTAAAAGAAGACAGCCTTATAATGTGATGTTTTCTCCAAAAGGCAAAGAACAAAAAACATAACTGAGGAGTAAAATGTTAAAATATGTGATAGAAATCCTTTGTTTCAGTTCATATTTATAGCCAATGAAAAGATAAACCATATGGGGTAAATTGGGAATTCGCTTCCCTCTTACCATTTAAAAAGTATATCCTCTAAATGCAACTATTTAATGTATATATTTTTTTTATTTTCGTAAATATGTTTGTGTCTTGTCCTGATTTTGCACCTTGTAGTATGGAGAGCCTGTTTCTAATCCTTTGGAGTCCGCAGTTCAGCTCCCTGCTGGCTGAATTCTAACTTGGTGTACGTTGGTGTGACTTCTTTGGGCTAAGCAAAGTTGCAGCTGCTCACTTCAGGTCTAGAAGATTCCCAAGAACTTTAGGTCTGACCTTAGAGGGTGCTTCCATTTTGCACTGGATAACTTAATGTGTAACCACTTTGCTTTTTGTAATTATTTTTTTTAAAAAAATCTAATAAAAATGCATTTTCTTAATTATGATGCTTCACACCAGTTCTTTCCCAAATCTCAAATTCAGTGGAGATACTACAAAGCCTTCCTTGCCCCATATATGCCTTAGCATTCACAATTTCGCTTCCTTATTACATAGGTATTGACCTGGTTCGCACAACACAGCCCTGGCCTGCTTGTTGGCCCATTGCAATATCCTGGCAGTGCTGGTGTTGCATTCCCAACACTGGCTCTGGGAAGTGCACATGAGGGGCTACAGGTCCACTTGACTGCAGGCACCTTAGCATGCTGCTGAAACCAATAGTGGGAAGTGGAAGAGGCTGCTGTGGGTGGCCATTCGAGTAGTGATGGTAAGAGGCTTGGGCCTGCTTTCCCGGAACAGCTGCTGTCAAGGCTGCTGCTAAAAGCTGTAGAACATGGGTCTGCCTTTCCATCACAGCGGTTTGGTCCACCATTGCCCACTTGAAAGTGTGACCCGAAGCATACATGCTTTTGCACAGAGCAAAAGATACTTAAACAGATGTGTAAGATATTGGCTTAAAGAGGGGGTAGGGGAAAACTGTAGGGAACTTTAACTCAAATAATTTAAGAAATGCAATAATTTTGTCTGCTCTTCAAAGATATTAAATGCAGTCCTTTATTTACCAACACAAGCACCCTAATGCAAAATCAGACTACTAACATGTAATTCTTGAATCCTCACCATTGTGGCTAAAAACTATTCCCTGTCCCCAGGATATTTTCCCATCCATCTTCGCAGGCCATGTCTACTGTAGAATCATAATTTCTACTCATACTATCCAATTATTTTGTGTTAAAGGCACAAACTTCATTTAAAATATATCTCTGTGTCTGTGTATCTTTTGTGTTCCAAAACAATGCTCCTTTCCTAAATGAAGTTTTGAGTTTCTTCCTTAATTTTCCTTTTCTCAGACCAACATCCTTTCTACCCCTTCATTTGTATTTAAAGTGGCTAGTTAAGATTATTTGTTCCCAGATGGGCAGCTATATAGGGATATCCCACAAGAAGTTCCTTGAGGGTCAGAAGGACACACAAACACAGCCAAGCACAAGTCCACCCCTGAGAGGGGAATCTAATAAGCTTTGTTGCGATCTAGTTTTAAGAAATGATGTTGGTTTTAAAATTAATATTTATAATATAGAAGTACCGTAGATTATCTACTTTTGACAATGTAACAGGGTCGTTTGCTAGTATAGTCAATCAAATATTTATGTAGTCAAATGAAGGACATGAAAAGGCTGTAATTTTGGCCCTAAACCAGCCTTCCCTAGTCTGTTACCCTCCAGATGTGTTGGACTGTTATGGCCAGGATAACTCAGGATGATAGGAGTTTTAGCCAAACACATCTGGAGGGCCAGGTTAGGGGAGAATGCCCTAAACATTAGCTCTGGTATAATGTTGTATAATGATCCACCCGCATAAGTAAACCCCAACCTAAGTATTTGTGTGCAAGTGTAGCAGTTCTTCATACTGGATCTTGGTAAGATATGCCATTCCCTTAATGCTCCTAAAAGCATTGTGTCTCAGCTTGTATCACTAAATGCCTCTTAATAGTATGGATGTCAACTCAGAAGTAAATCCCATTTAGTTCAGTGAGACTTACTTCCAGGTAAGTGTGTGTAGCCTTGCAGCTGAACGCTACAATCCTTTGCTTCAGAATAAATCTGAATGAATGAATATAGTGAGCCTTACTTTCAAGTAAACATGTATGAGATTGGCTGCATATAAATTAGAATGGAAAGAACTACACAGTTCAGCTTTAGAACATTTTCTGGTGCAAAAGCCTGGCTGATAGGCAGTTGCAGTACTACAGATTCCAATTTTTTAAAGGGCCTATTCCGCAAGAAGGCAATACTGTAATACAGTGTGCTTCCTGTTTAAAATAGAAGAAATACAATTATCTCACTGATGCTTCTAGACCTCTGAACTTTGGACAGTTCACAAGTTGCATTCATTTTTGCATGATGAATGTGGAAAAAGCTAGACACAGTACCTAGCTTGTCTATGCTTTTATACCGCTTGAAGGGGGATGGTCAACAGGAGAGCTACGGTCTTGGACAACAATGGCTCTCATGGTGCTCCATTTAAAGTGGGATCAGGTGTTAAACAGGGATGTGTTATTGCCCCAACATTATTTGCTATTTTCATCGCCATGATTTTACATCTTGTCGAGGGGAAACTTCCCACTGGTGTGGGAATTATATATCGAACAGATGGAAAGCTTTTTAATCTCAGCAGGCTGAAAGCAAAAAGTAAGGTAATTACAACCTCCGTTGTGGAACTTCAGTATGCTGATGATAATGTGGTCTCCGCACATTCAGAGGATGATCTCCAAACTATCCTAAATGCTTTTGCAGAAGCATACGGAAAACTTGGTCTCTCACTTAACATAAAAAAACCCAAAGTGCTTCATCAGCAAGTGCAAGCTAACCCTTTGGTGATGCCATCAGTGGAAGACCGACAACCTGGTCTTCTGCGCGAGTTCAATGCTAAGGGGGTAGCGAGTCCTGGGGCGGGCCTTCTGCGAGGTCCCCAGCGCCTCACCCTTAGCCCAGAACAAAGGGATAACTTATAGCCACAAAAGTATATTTTATAAAACAAGTTTATTTACAAAATTACCTTCACAAACCCAGACCCACGCCAGCAATACAGCTTATCAGTACGGTACAAAGTAACAAGCAAGAAGTCTCAAGGACACCGTGATTTCAGGGCTCTCAGCTAGTTAGTTCAGCTCGGGCCCCGGCAGAGGCCCGGTCAACCGCACGCGGCTAGCTGGGTTCCCGTCGGAGGCCCGGTCTGCCCAAGCCGCTAGCTGGGTTCCCGGCGGGGGCCCGGCCTACCCAAGCGGCTTGTGAGTGATTTCAGCTTGGTTTCCCAGGGGTCCGGTCAACCCAAGCGGCCAGTGATACCAGCTAGCTGGAGCGCGCCGGGTGTTGCTACCCGGGGTTGCCGATCCTTCGTTCCCTTACCCCAGGCATGGGCAAGATTGCTGAACTGCCACCAGTTCCCTTGCGCAGGGTGTTTTATACCTTGGTGTTTCTGGTAGCCCTTCCCTCCGTGATCAGGTGGGTTGACACCCTCCCTGAGGGGCGGCCTTTTGGGTCAGGTGGGGTGACACCCTCCCCCGGTGGGATGGGGTCCCTTTGAAGCCACTTGCTTAATGGTCCCATCCTATGGTGTTGAGTGGCCATTTCTTAAGGGTGCCGAAGTGTCTGCTCTGGAGAGGTATTTAAGTCTTATGTAGATGGGGCTGATATGCGAGAGCATTGACAAACCTGGTGATGCTTCCTGCCTTCCCCCCTGGGGTGATTCTATGCAGATGTTGTTTGTCCCCTTTGGCATCTGTGGAGACTGGCTGTCTCCTGTCTCCCCCCCCCCCCCCGGGTCTCCTTCCCCCCTCCTTGGTGAGTGTGTGTGTGTCAGGCAGGGGGCTTAGGTTGGCTTTCTCCACACCATCTATCCAGCTTGGCGGGACAATACTGGAAAATGTCGATCATTTTCTCTATCTTGCCAGCTATCTTTCTGTTACAGCTAACATCGACAGTGAAATCCAGCATCGTCTGAGCTCCGCAAGTGCCGCGTTTTCTCGAATGAAACATAGTGTTCGAGGATCGGGATATTTGTAAGAAGACCAAAACACTGGTTTATGAAGCCATTGTATTACCAACTTTATTATATGCCTGCGAAACATGGACTACCTATAAACGTCACCTCCAACTCCTTGAAAGATTTCATCAATGTTGCCTCCGGAAAATCCTGTGAATTACTTGGGAAGATAGGCGAACAAATGTCAGTGTACTGGAAGAAGCAAAGACTACTAGCATTGAAAAAATGATCCTTCAATGCCAACTTCAGTGGGCCGGTCATGTTGTTCGAATGCCTGACTGCCGTCTCCCAAAGCAGTTACTTTATTCCCAACTCAAGGATGGAAAGCGGAATATCGGTGGTCAATATAAGAGGTTTAAAGATGTTCTTAAGGCTAATCTAAAAAAATGCAATATAAACATCAAAAACTGGGAAGCTTTGGCCCATGAACGATCTAACTGGAGGTTGGCCTTTCACAAAGGTTCTATGGACTTTGAAGAAGCTCGAGTGCAAGGTGAAAGGGAGAAACGTGCTAAGCGAAAAGCACGTCAAATGAATCCTTTACAAGACCATCTTCCATCTGGTAACCTGTGTCCTCACTGTGGGAAGCTGTGTGGATCTAGAATTGGCCTCCACAGTCACTTACGGACCCATCGCTAGAGTCTACACAATTTTCTTTAGAATTCTCCTCCTTTTAAAATCTCCTTTTTGTAAATTTTCTTTTTTATCCTGGAAGACAATCTTACTCGGTCACGAGTGATCGCCTGACTGACTGACTGACCGCTTGAAGGGGGATGGTCAACAGGAGAGTACTAATACTTTTGAAAATGAGGCCCTGTTTTATTCCTGGTTTCCAGTATTTCAATCCCATGCAAAAATACATTTTGATAGATACTTTGTGATGAGCTGAACTTACATTGGTCATGATGGCTAAGGTTTGGCCAGCATGACATGAATAGTTTTCTATTTTTAAAACAATAAAACTCCATTTGGTGGGAGTTAACACTAGTATATTCTATTCCTTATGTGGATTCCCCTGTCACTTTGATCAGCAAAAGTCTAGCTCCTTCCCCTCTCCACTTCCCATCTGCTGCCCAGCGCTTGCTGAGTGGTTTGTTCCGGTGCATTTCCTGGTCAGACTGGGAAAGGTAAAGTAGATATTCAAATATTAAATTTGTTGCTAGCAGAAGTGGGTTGCCCCAACTCTGGTACATTCCGGCATTCGTGCCTTGCCCTGTTCTAACTGACCCTTCACAAGCCCTGCCCTCTGCAGAACTGGTAAGATATTGATTGGTTTACATCCCTTGGGGGTGGGGAGTACAAACTCTGCCCAATCTGGATGAGCTCATTTTTTTGTTAGCGTAAAAAAAAGGAGCAGGGATCCGCGTGTGTCTTGCTGTTTGCTTTTCTGGATCAATAACACATCTCCAGCTGATTTCAATGTGTGTACTCTAGGCATGACTAAGTCTGGATCCAACCCATAGTATGTACAGTAGCAGTGGTGTACAGATGGTCTAGGACAGTGTTCTCCAACCTTGGGTCCCCAGATGTTTTTGGCCTAAACATCTGGGGACCCAAGGTTGGAGAACACTGGTCTAGGAGAACAAAATTTAAAAACAAGGGCACCACTTGCAGTCATAATATTTTTGCACTGCAGTTCTATGCAGGGCCGGCGCTACCGCTAGGCCAACTAGGCGGTTGCCTAGGGCGCGTAGCGGAAGAGGGCGCAGAACGCTGCGCTCCTCTTCGCTGCCGGCGCGCTCCTGCCCTGCCCGCCCGCCCTCCTCTCCGAGAAAGCCAGGTAAGTGCGCCCGGAGTAGTGGTGGGGCCGAGCCTGGGCGCCTCCCCCCTACCTTGCCTCGCCTCCGCGCCGCCTCCCACCTCGCCTCTGCGCCGCCTCGCCTCGCCTCGCCTCCCCCCACCCGCGCCGCCTCCCCCCACCTCGCCTCGCTTTGCCTCTGCGCCACCTCCCCCCCACCTCGCCTCCCCTCGCCTCGCGCCGCCTCGCGCCGCCTCCCCCCCGCGCCGCCTCCCCCCACCTCGCCTCGCTTCGCCTCGCCTCTGCGCCGCCTCCCCCCCTCGCTTCGCTTCAACTCTCCTCCGCGCCGCCTCCCCCCCCCGACACCTACCTTCTCCGTGCTGTTTCCGGAGCCCCGCCCGCGCTCTGTTTTGGCGGGAAGTACCAGGGCAACAGGGCTTAAACAGCCCTGTTGCTCTGGTTTCCCCCGGCGAAAAACAGAGCGCGGGGGTCCCTTTTCGGAGGAGGCGTCGGACTGGGAAGGTAGGTGGGGGGGCGGCGGCGGCAGGCGGCAGCGGCAGCGTGCGGGGGGGTGTCCGGTGGATGTTGCAGAGCAGGGCTGCTTTCCGGAGCCCCCCCCACGGCACGAGGGGGGGCGCTAAATATAATGTAGCCTAGGGCGCCAAACTGCCCTGCACCGGTCCTGGTTCTATGGCTGCAATATCTTGGCTGCCTGTCTCAATTGTGTGTGTTGGGAGGTTCACACTAATGCACAATGTCTTGTGGATAGAGCCCCAAATCAGGAGTGCTCTGGCTACATATGACATTCAGAAGAAACAATTGAGCTGTTCACCTAGCTTGGGTGCATAACATGCAGCCCAGGGACCACATGCAAACTACATGGCATTTACTGCAGCCCCCCATGGGTGCCCTGACCCATCTGCCACTGGGTTCCCTCCTGCTGCCTGTGCTCTCCACTCCCTCCCCCAGAGATCTTGATACAGTTCGCTCTTTCCCCACCACTGCTAGCAAAGAAAAAGCAATCTATATCAGGGGTGGAGTTCTGGGGGCAGGGGGCACACATGCACCACATGTGGCCTTCAGGGCTGAAAAGATTGTGCACCTCTGAAAATGGTTTTGTCTTGCACATTTTTTATATTTATTAACCCTAGGTGTGTGTTTTTTGAAAACTTTAATGTTGAAATTAATGGTCTACAAACTCATAGTATGGTGAGAGAGAATAGGAGTGCCAAAGTTAAGAAAGGTAAAGGCTGATGCACTTCTATTGATGCCTCTCATTCTTATACTTAAGTCTGGAAACCAGGAGATCAAAAGTAAAGGAGGTACCAGAACTATATGGGCTAACAGCATGTTTAAAGATCCAAAATGTAAGGGAGAGGCTGAGAAAAATACAACTTCTCCTACTGGACCCAAGCACTGTAGCAAGGAAAATCCCCGTTATTCAAAACAAACAAACTGGGCTAGGAAAAGGTTTGGGAAAGGAGTTCACAGCTTTCGCAGCAATTCCCTAGAGGAGGACCTTGTGGAGAACATGCAGACCTATATTTCAGTTTTCAGATTAATAGATTTAAACAAATCTGTAGGGGGGGAAATATTTCAGCAAAGAAAATTTACTCATGTTTGCATTCTGGCTGTGATGTACCTCATGATATAGGCTGATCTGTTAAGTTCCATTTTTGTTATATTATGGAACATTGCACCTTGGTTTATGCCCCTGACCATTGTGGTATCTATGCTGGAAATTTGAGAATTAAGAGATTCTTCTCTCCCCTCGCCTCCACCTGCATAATTATTTTCACTGGACCATTGCAGAGCTTTTGCACAGATCTTGATCTTACCTCTTGGAGGTTTATACACACACACACAGAGAGAGAGAGAGAGAGAGAGAGAGAGAGAGAGAGAGATCACTAGTGCATGGGTTTACATGTATTTAACAATTACTGCAGAAATAGTAACATTAGAATGGAAATGATGTACAAAGGATACAGCATAGTGAATTTTACATAGTAATTCAGTAAGAAAGAAGGGCACACTAGACAGAAGTAGACTAGAAGATACTAAAGTTAAGAGGCGAAAGAGACAACGGATGTTAAGACAATCTGCTTTTGATTTGCTAAATCATCACCAACTCTTCACACATGGGTTGGTTAAGAGAGGAGTCAGCAAGTGGCCATTCCTCAGTCAAATCCAGCAATGATTTGCTCCTGCTCTCTTGTAGGAAAAAATTGTCACTGTGTGTAGTTCAGAGTATGGGTTAAATCCAATGTCCCACTACTTCCTCCCTCAGTGTGTGCGCCATTGCCTTCAGAGGCACGATTGGTAGCAACACACAAGAAGGCCTCTTGGTGGTGCTGCCCCATGTGTAGAACTCTCTGCCCCAAGGGGTTAGGTTAACTTCCTATTTATCTTGTTCCACAGGCAATTGAAGATATTTCCTTTTAAACAAGCATTTGACTCTGTTGTTGCTTAAGGCTGCAATCCTATTCACACTTACCTGGGAATCTCAATGGTTGGATTCACACAACACGGCAACCCATCATGGGTAATTAGCCATGGTGGCTTGTCGTGTCATCTCAACCCAGTTTGCTTCCCACCGAGAGGCTTTGGGGAGGGGCAATAAACTACTCTGACAACCCATGACCTTTTTCTAGGGGTTGTTCGACCCACGATGTGTTGTCATGTCATCTGAACCCAGAAGACCGATTCCATTGGGGGTTGCGGGGAGCAGTTAAAACCCCTTGCTGCTCTTTGCGATCTTGCCCATGCCACTGCCAGTGACAGCCACTGCCCACACTAATGCCCAAGTGGCACTTTGGAGTGACTGGCACTGTCTGCCACCTTAAAAAAAAATCGGCCCCAGAAATGTGCGCAAATGTCTTCATAATTATATTTTTTATTTTTTGTGTGTCGGTCTTTCGTGGGTGCGTAAGTGCACACTTATGGCTGTCCAATATATATAGCCTTGCCTCACCTTGTCCTTGTAAGTTCCAGCTGTCAAAGGGAGTGAAGTGTGGTTGGTAACATGGATGGAAATTGACACGGCAAGACTGCATATAGGCTAATTTGCACACAGTTGCCAAGCTGTCAATTGAAAATCACGGTGTGGGGGGAGTAGGTGCACCGAAAAGGGGTGGCAACAAGATCTCCCCCTCAGCAATTTAATCCTCTGGATTTCAAGTGTTGAACTGACAGTGCCCTTCACATTTTTGACACTTCCCTGGGGTTTGCAGCTACTCCAGAAAGGGGAGATTAATTCCACCCTCTTTTTGCAGCTCTTTTTTGGAGCACTTACTGCTGCAGTTACTGCGGTTCCCTGACAGTTAAAAAAAAACTGAGAAGGTGGCTGAATGGATGGAGTGAATGGAGCCACATGGGGGGGGGTATGTCCCACGGGTGCTGGCGGACCATTTGCTCCATCCTGTTCTGCCATCTCTGTTTTGTTTTGTATTTTAACTGCCTGGCAAATTTGCACCTTTTTTTTTTTAACTTGGAAATGTACACAAATTTCATGGCTGGGAAGTAAATGGAGAGGAAATATAATGCAAATTTCCCCTCCATTTTCTTGAAATCCAGAGGATTATATTGCGAAGGGGGAGATCTTGTTGCTACCTCCTTTTGGTGCACCTACATTTTCCTCCTTTACTGGTGCTTTTCAATTGACAGCTCAGCAATTGTGCACAAATTAGCCTATATGCAATCTCACCTTGTCAATCTGTTACCTACTGCACTTCCGTCACTCCCTTTGACAGCTGAAACAGACGACATTGACCAGGCAAGACTACATTTATCAGAAAGCTGTAAATGCGCACTTGCATACCTCCAAAAGACTGACAATTTTTTTAAAAAAGAACATTACAAACATAACTGCACAATTTTCTGGAGCTGGAAAAAAAAAACAACGACCCCAATTATGCATTTTTGAGGCTTGGGGGGGGGGGACAGCAGTGAACAAAAAGGGGTAGCAATCAGAGTGGGAAGGGAGAGATAAGATGGGTTCTGCCGCGAAGGACACTGGAATACCAGCAGGAGGGCCAAGGGGGAGGGAGGGGGAGAACAAGCCACAGTGATCCCAATCGTCTGCTGGGTGCACTGTGGATTGTTCCACAAACAACCCACACTGCGTAGCTTATTCGCAGGGTGGCTTAGTGCATCATGCGAACCTGCCCAATGTGGCTTAGTTCTGAGTAGACATGCATAGGATTGCACTGTAATGTTATTTACTGACTGCTAGTTTTGGTTCTTTGTGCTTTTTGTCTTTGCTGCTGCTTTTAGCTTGTAAATGTGACTGATTATTGTTTTTATGCTTTTTATATTTTTTTAAGGCTCTTTGAGTTACTTCTTTTTGGAGAGGAAAAGTCCAGTATACATTTCTTAAATAAATAATAAATGCATGTACATCAGTAAAGGGGGTGGGGAAAGAATGAACCCATGGACCAATAAAGGAATGAAACTGGGGAAATCTCAGGAAGTGTGATCCTATCGCCCCCACCCTCGGTGCATATAAGCCGCTGAACATCCAATGCACCGTGCGAGGTGCGGCAGCGATGACCTTTGCCGCCATGCCTCGCACCCTGTATTTCATCTACTAGACAGCTGTTTTCAGCCATCTAGATGAAGTGCCACAGAAGGGGAGGGACGGAAGCTGGGGCATGTTTTTGATATAACATAAGCCATCAGCCCCAGCCTCCTCCTCTCCCAGGCACTCCTCTCCCAGGCCGATTTCCAACCCTGGAGACGCAGCCGGCGTGCTTCTTTCCAGGCCGGCTGTGAGGGGGGCAGGGGCTTGGCATTTCAGGTTCACAGGACCTCGGAGCTGGGACTCTGAATAATCCTATGCCCCGCCTCCCCGGCAAGGTTGGAGGGCCATAGGATTGCGCCATATGTTTCTGGTATGAGGATATGTTTTGGGGAGAAGGTAATCACAGATCGCAGGATCCCCTTTCTGCATTTAACTGTATTTTGTTAGACCAACCCAACCTCTTTGACAGTTGCAGCTATCGCATTATTTAAACTGGCTTCATGGAGAACATTGTTTGGCGTGTAATACAATCAGCCCACAGTTTTAAAGCAAGGATATTATGCAAACTAAGAACAAGCTGACCAGGGAGTAGGATCGGGCCTTTGTTTACTATCCCTATTACCAGTTTAGCTTGCAAATACTGTATCGGGTTAAGTAGCTATAAGTGTTCATCAGATAGAGTATGCTGATAGCATGTGCTCAGTGATAGTCAGGGAATTTCCAGGATCTTTTCCTACAGGAAAGCAAGGAGTCAGTAATAAAAGCTACTCTAAGAATGACTTGACCCTCTGTCCTGATCCAGTCTGCCTACTAAATGATTTACAGCAACGTACAAGTAACTTGAACTAGAGATCTGACACCAGCTATTACATAAGGGGTATAAGTGTTGCCGCTGGCTCAGCTTGTCTGAGCGTGGAAAGCTAAGCAGGGTCAGGCCTGGTTATTGCTTGGATGGGAGACCCCTCCTCTAGTTTCCTGCATTGAGCAGGGGGTTGGACTCGATAGCCTTGTAGGCTCCTTCCAACTCTATGATCTATGAAATCTGAAACTCTGGAAAGAAAGTCCCAAATTGAACTCTGGTAGCTTTGCCTGATTCTGAAGGATTTTGTTCTAAGTATATATAGAGAGAGGTAATTTGAATGTTTGTCACAGTATATAATTGGGAAAGTGTTTGTACTAGTTAACCATTCTTTTTCCAGTAAGCACTTGTATCTAGGTTTGCTACTTTAATGGGGGAATGATTCCCATATTTTTCAATTGCTTTATAGCAAGCAAAAATTAAATACTACACTTTAATTAATTAATTTGTATTTGTATCCCACCATGCCAGGTCACATGATGCTGCCATTTTGAATATGCTAATTGAGCCAATTGTAGGTTGCTCTGTGATGTGCGAACCCAGGCACTATGGGTTATTAGTGGGTTAAACAACCCAAAGTTAACCTAAGAACTAATCAAAGTTAACCTAAGAACTAATCATAGATTAACATAGATGTTTAACCCATGAATAATCCATAGTGCCAATGTACACACATCATGGAGCAACCTATGATTGGCCTGATTGAAGGTTGCATATTTAAAGAGACAGCAGCACACACACAGTATTTGCACACAGCACGTACCCCACAATTTAATTAACCCATTATTTGCCACCATTATGTGTGAACCGGGTAAAACTGTGACTTGTCACATTCAAGCTCTCTTGTTTGGCTGTGACACTCTATGAAAGCCATGCTGTGATGCCCCCCCCCTTTTTTCTGTGTGGCATTATTGTTAGGTAAAAATTTAGTTGTACAGCACTTTTTGTTTTAGGTTGGGTTTTGTTGTTTGCCCCTTATGGCCAGCTCTCCTGGGCACAAAATGCCAGTGAGTGAGCTCTTTGGCAAACCAGTGGTATGAGACTGCTTTGTAAACATAGCCCTCCTTACTGAAAGATTTGTCGGAAATACTAATTCTGAGCTGGACAGCTAGTAATCCCCTGTCCCTTTTGCCCATGCTGCTGCTGGCATCTTGTTTGGCTTCAGTCCTCTTGAGCAGGTCTAGATTTAGCCATGGGGATTGTTATCCACAAGGTGAGTTTCCCATTCCCCTCGCTGAGCCTTTATCATTGAGGGCCAAAACAGACATTACTTTGAATGGGCAGTATCCAACAGGGATGGGGACTCGGACTCGAGGACTCAACTCGTGAGTCGGACTGAGTCCCCCCTCTGACTCGACTCGGACTCGAGTCCCAATATTTTTAATGGGACTCGAGACTCGACTCGGGACTCGAGACCAAGGTACTCTTCAACATCCCTGGGCTGTGCCAGAAGGAGTGGAGAGGAGCGTGATTGCCGGTGAAGAGCGCAGGGAAGCGAGGTGTGCCACTGCTCGGCCACTATGGATGGCTACCAGGAGTGCAGCCCCAACAGTGTGTCAAGATTTATTTTGATTGATGTGTTGCGTACTTGGGAGAGGCAGAAGAAGGACCTGAGATTACTCTGTGTGGCTGCTCTGAGTGTGTTTCTGGTTCCAGCAAGTTCATCACCAGTGGAGCAGGTGTTCAGTGAGGGTGGAATTGTGATGAGATCTCACCGTTCCAGAATGGGGCCCAAACATTTAGACAAAATCATGTTCCTCAAATGCAACATGGATAAGTTTTAGGAAGTACAGCAAGTTTATTTTTTAAAATCATTTTTCTAAAATGCAACCTTTCAGACATTTTGGGTTTGGCTGCCTCTGCCTGCCTGTCTGGGGTTCCCAGCCTCCTCTGCCTGCCTGGTCTCTTCTTGACCAGTTCAACAGTTGAATTGTCCAAGACAAAGGCCTCTGCCAGGACCGGTGCAAGGCAGTTTGGTGCCCTAGGCAAGATCAGATATTTAGCGCCCCCCCTTCCCACTTGAGAGCGCTGTATTTTTTTTCAAGGCGTTTCTGGCGCCCCCTTTAGCCCTGCGCCCTAGGCAGCTGCCTAGTTGGCCTAATGGTAGCACCGGCCCTGGCCTCTGCCTGCCTGCTTTGGGGTTCCCTGCCTCCTCTGCCTGCCTGGTTACTTTGGTTTTTTCTGCCTGGTCTGTTCTTGCTAAAATCAGTTGCAGAGTTTTGGAATAAAAAGGCACACTTGTGCCTAGAATTTATTTAAACCACACATCTGATGTAGCCTTATTTTGTTGAGGAAAACCCCCATTGATTTTAATAGGGACTCGTGGAGTCAGCTTTGAGAGTGACTCGTGACTCATGAGTCACTATTTTGGACCAAGGACTCGGACTCGAGACTCGGGTCCAAAGACTCGTGACTCGACTCGTGACTCGAGACCAAGGGCTCTTCAACATCCCTGGTATCCAACGGGGTACTTATGCCCCCTCAATTCTCAAAAGCAGGAAAGGAGGAGCTCTTTGTGCAGAGCTCAGATCTCAACACTGCAACAAAACTGAAAGTTGACACAGCAGTTAACAGCACAATAAATGCCCTGTGTAGAAAAGCCTAAAGAGAGGGAGCGCAGGGCCATTCCACCAGCCCTGCTGAAAGGCTGCCCTCTTGAAGGCTCCTCCTCCTTCAACTGCCGCCACCACCAGCCATTCCAGCAGGCTATGCAGAGGGAGAAGAGAGGGAGCGCAAGGCCATTCCACCAGCCCTGCCAGGAGTATTAATTAATATTCCCCCCCTTCTCCCCTCCACATTCCTTGTGTGTCGTGTCTTTTTAGATTGTAAACCTGCGGGCAGGGACTGTCTTGTTAATTGCTGTAAACCACCCAGAGAGCTTCGGCTATTTGGTGATATAAAAATGAATTAAATAAATAAATAAATATAAATAAAGACTGAGATATTGGAATAAAGGTGTTAATGTCCAGCACAACAGAAAAGTTGCAAAATACATCATAATGCAATCATCTGAAGTAAGGTATCTTGAATACTATGCTTTAGTAACCATTACCTTCTCAGCACAGGCCTGGTTATTACTTGGATCTCTATAATCTATGAAATCTACACTGGATCTTGGTCAGATATGGTGGACATGACTTCTCAAGAAATTTTGTTTTTCTTTGGTTGTTTTTGGTCACCGGAGAAATTCAGCAAACTACTTAGACATCTCAGAACTCAACAGATTTCTACACTGGGCCAAAAAAGCAATCAGAATATTTAACTAGTTATTCTTCATTGGTTTAGGATGGTATCATTCCAGTAACAGAATGAACAATAGGAACTGTCCTCAAGCTGGCAAATGGCCATACTTTTTAAATTTTCAGTTGTGATATTTGGTTGTTATCATTTCAGCAAAGGGAAATCTTTGGTTTAACTTGTCTCTTGTTTGTCTATATTCAGTATCTCCCTTCAACTTCAAGAGGAAGCCTAGAAACTTAATATGCCCATCAGGACCGGTGCTACCATTAGGCCAACTAGGCGGCTGCCTAGGGCGCAGGGCTAAAGTGGGTGCCAGGAGCATAGGGAGGGAGGGCTCAAGTGGGAAGGGGGGGCGCTAAATATCTGATCTTGCCTAGGGCACCAATCTGCCTTGCACCGGCCCTGATGCCCATTCATAATTCTTCTTTTTTAAAGAGATGTAAGATATGGTCCAGCCAAGGTTAAGTACATTTGAAGTCCCAGTTGTTTCATGAGAGATTTAACTGGGTTCTTAACTCTCCCCACCAAACTCAGTAGTACTTAAAACTGCTTACTTTAGCTAGAAGATGTCCTGTCTTAGCTACTTTATGGTTTCCTCATCTTCATACCTTTCTTCTCTCCAATAATAGATGAGTATGATTGTTAAATAGCAAATTTCAAGAGCTCTTGCACTCATGCTAATAATGTACAACTTTCAGAATGACTTGATCCAGTGTTTAATTTGACCCAGTTGTCTTCTGGCCTGTGCAAAACCAATCTGTCCATTTGGATTTATTCTAAACACCTAGTATGGTTATGCTTAAATAATGGTATAATGAGATGAACTCTGGTTCATACAATCACATCTTGGTCTAATAAGCAGAGGTATGAAAGAGCCTTTTGTCCATGTGTGCAACCCTTTTGCTCCTCCCTTTACAGTGCAAACAAAGTGGTCTCTAATTAACCATAATTTCCTGTTTTGTTTGAATCAGGAAACTATGGTTACCATCTTTGGAACAAACCAGGATATTCAACTATGCTTTGAAGTAGCTGAGATATGATCACCCAAAGGCAGCCAATGAGTTAAACAATGAAAAATGAGTAAAGTCAGGGGTAAATTTTAGTGCTCAGAGATAATCCCCAGCACACACACACAGCGCCCTTAATCCCCCAAAGCACCCTTTCTCTGTGTAACAGCAGTCAGCAGTCAGTTTTTCAATGGATGAGAAGCCAACATGAAAGTTTCTATGGATCTTCTGAGACAGCCTTTTTAATTATTATTTAGTTTAGAAAATGTCTGCCCCACCTTTCGATGCTCAAAGGTGGCTTCGATATTAAAAACATAAAAAGACAATAAAAAAGATAAACACAAATAGTGACCTGGTTCACATGACATGACAGCCCTCTGTGGCTTAATTTAACCATGGGGACTGTTGCATCGCACTTGTTTTAGGGTTATTTTAGGGTTGTCTAACTCTTAAACAATCCCTGCTGTCTGGGTTTGCACGACACAGCAAGCCATGGCAAGCTGGGTGACCATGGGCACCCAGCATGACACGACAGCCCAGTTTAATAGTTAGCTTTACCACAGCAGGAGGTTTGAACAGGTTAAAGGCACAGTGCAAGAAAAAAAGGTCTTTGCCACCCTCCTCAAATCTAAAACTCCTTTCTGAGGGAGTTGTTCAACAATCTAGGTGCTGCTACCGAGAAGAGCCACTCTCCTGTTTCTGACAGGCATGCCTCTGAAGATGGCAGAACAGAGGGGCCAAAACAGACATTACTTTGTGTCTAGCAGCTACATCTCCTTTCATTTTTACTCTAGAGTAGGTGCAGGAGCTCCGATCTGGAGCTTAAAATCCCCTCTATCCCATCCATACTAGGGTCCCAGTCCATATCATGACTTGCAACTACTGGACCCATGGTCTGACTCAGTATAAGGCAGCCTCCTATGTTCTTATCCAGGAGCACTCCCTAACAGAAACAATTGGATCAGTTATTTAACTATTTAACAAGCAGAAAACATTTAAGAAACCAGAAATGTATTTTCAGTTCTCAAATAGTGTAACAAGATTTTAACATTTCAATCTAAATTGCCATTTAAAAAAAAGTTTCTATGCATCACCTTTTGTTTTTTAGACAGAGTGTAGTAAGTATTAGAATCACCATTCTTGGCTCCCCTTGCTTTGCCTGGTCTAGCCAGAGGTCTGGAAACTAAATGTAATCCATCTAAAGTAATAGAACCTGCATTTTGTTTCTTAAGTTCTCCAGCTTCAGATGTAATTAAATAAGCACTGAGGACATCTGTTACCTAACATTGTAGCTTGAATGTTGTGGGAGGGGTAGAGGAGATGGATAAGAGATAAATTATGGCTGCTATAAAACATCAGTAGTTATCCTTTATTTACAATGGATGTCAGTGTTCCCAAATATTGCTCCATTCAGGCCACCAAGAAAGCTGGTGTAAGAAGTAGACTTGTACTGCAGCAAAAAGTGAGAAATGGTTATATAGTCAGGGTTAAAAATAAATAATGGTCCAAATTTGGCTGTTTCCTCTTATGAGTAAAGTGAAGAACTCATTTTATTTATTTATTTGTTTACATTTATTTATCGCCCATCTGGCTAGCAAACCAGCCACCCTGGGCGATGTACACAAGATAAAAACAGGATAAAATACATTTAAAACAGGATAAAATACATTTAAAACAGTATAAAATTTTAAAATCTTAGCCCACCCCATATTCCTGCCTGAACAGCCAAGTTTTTAGTGAGCGGCGGAAGCTCAGCAGAGAAGGGGCATGGCGGAGGTCACTCGGGAGAGAGTTCCACAGTACGGGGGCCGCCACAGAAAAGGCCCTCTTCCTAGTCCCCACCAGTCTAGCTGCTCTGGCTGAAGGGACAAGGAGAAGGGCGTCTGTGGAAGATCTTGTTGAACAGCCTACTTGGTGTTGCTGGAGATGCTCCTTGAGATAGACTGGACCGGAGCCGTATAGGGTTTTAAAGGTCAAAACCAACACCTTGAATTCGGCTCGGCAAGCAACTGGTAGCCAGTGCAGCTCCTTGAGCACTGGAGTGATGTGATCCCACTGGCGGCTGCCTTTAACCAGGCGAGCCGCCGCGTTCTGTACAAGGGACAGAACATGGGACTTACACCTGGATCTACAGCACTCCAAATGTCCATGCCATCTTTTGTAGGAAAAGAGCACGGTGGCTAGGGATAGCTTAGCCCACAGGCTGGGTTCACTGTTGTCATGGACAAATGACCTCCCAGTTTCAAATAAATAGGTTGTTATATAAACTGTTATCTGGGCTATTGACATTAACACTGCAGATAGAAGCAAGCAACTTGCTATCTCCTCCTTCCTGGGTGCTTTTTGATAGTGGAATTATGGGGTCTAGAAAAAAGCAACCTTCCCTCTCCCTTATCTGAGAGATGCAGTGAACTGGCATTATGCTCAGTGATGCACTTCAGGAGAGAGCAGGGAGGAGCAGGGTATAGCTTGTGACTGAGAAGCTGGTCATTTCTTCCACTGGTATCTCAGTCTCACTCATAGCCCCATGAAGATGCAGTGTGTTAATTCCTTCTGGCACCAAATCAGAAGCCAGACAAAATTATGCTGCATTGCTGCAAGCCATGTGCTGCCTGCAGGTATCACTTGGCTCTTCCAGGTTCCAGGTTAAACATATCATTAAGTTCATTACGGTAATTTATTTATAGGATAGGTCTTCCAGGCTAATTATTAGGAAAGGAACTCCCAATAGAGCAGCCAAGCAATAGAAGAGCTTACCTTCAAAAATTGTGAGATTTTCAGAAGAAGATTAGGCAAGCACCTATTAAGGAAGCTTGAGGTATAAGACATCCTTTCTTGGGACTGGATTAGACAGACCAGGAATGGCCAGATGGTTCAGCCTCAACTCTCCAGCCCCTTCCATGCCAGACTGGAAGTATGACGCACTGCTTCTTACCTGGTAGGTGCCCTTCCCAGTGGGAAATGAGAGTTGTCCTCTCCTAGGCTTGCCTCGTAAGAACTTCAGCCTTATAGGCTGGACTACTCCAATATACTTAATCAGGTGTGTGTGTGTGTGTGTGTGATGACAGCATGTACGGAGGACTTGGGGCCATGAGCAGCTTGGCTGAGGAGACATAGCCCCACTTGGATCCATCCTTCTATGACTCTTTGATACATCATGTTGAAAACATCTACGTTATACTTGATTTCAGTCATCATAGTTTCACCTTTGGCACATCTATTTTTAATAATCATCTCTCTCTCCTCCTCTCTCTCTCTCTCTCTCTCTCTCTCTCAAGTGCTGCCACTCCACTTGTATAGGCCAATTCATAGGCCGCAAACGTGAGGGCTGTGTGTGTTAATTTTGGGTTGGGAGCAGTAGAAACTCTAAAAATGTTCCTGGTGCCACTGGGACAAGCTGCAGCTTTTTGCTTGTTTGTTTGCTGTTGTTATTTTCTTCTTTGCAGTTTAATTGCTCAGTTGCTTCAATTGTGCCCCCATGCCCATGATGCCTCAGCTGAAACACGATGCCATTATGTAGCATCAGAGGTGCAGCGGTAAATTTTGAAGTAAATTTCATCATGGCAGCCTCCACAGCTACCCCCCAAGGAGAGCCCCAAATTGCTGACAGCTGTGATGATCCATATCAAGAAGCCTGTTCAAGGAGTTTTCATCTGCTAGGAGCAGGTCTCTTGTAAAGCTGATCGATCTCAGTTGCCTATTCAAGACCAAGCCACCCCAAAACAGTGTACATTAAAACAAGAAACAATATATTGATGCTGGGAAAATTCATCCCCCACCCCACCCCACCTATTGTGGGGATTGCAGCTACACTCAGAGGGAACAGAGAATTCTGAGGGAATGGCAGATGATGTCAGCCACAGTCAGCGTCCCTGCTGCTAATTAAAAAAAAAGAACTACGGGCACTGCAACCCTGCCTCCACTGCATCATTCCAACTGAGCCATTGTGGGGGAATATGGTGGCCTAATGGGCCACCAATTGAAGCAATGGAACACTTAAGTTAAGAGAACTACCGGTATATTTTATTATTTATTTCATTTATATACCGCCCCACAGCCGAAGCTCTCTGGGCGGTTCACAATACTTTATGCATAAAAACAATAAAAACATACAAAATACTTTTAAGAATTAAAAAACCAAATTTAAAAACACAGTTTAAAATAACAGTACAAAAACCAATAAAACTGAGCCTACAGGTGACAATCCCCCCCCCCGTGCTATTCCAAGTCCTAACTAAATGCCTTGGCATAGAGGGAGGTCTTAACCTGGCACCGAAAAGATAGTAAGGTTGGCGCCAGGTGGGTCTCAGTGGGGAGCTGATTCCATAATTGGGGGGCTACCACCGAGAAGGCCCTCCTCCTCGTTGCCATCAACCGAGCCTCTCTTGGAGGTGGCAATCGGAGGAGGGCCCCAGATGTTGAGCGTAGTGTCCGGGTAGATTGCGGTTGGGAGAGACGTTCCGTCAGGTATTGTGGTCCTAAGCCGTGTAGGGCTTTGTAGGTTAGAACCAGCACCTTGAATTCGGCTCGGAAGCATATTGGCAGCCAGTGCAAACGGGCCAGAACTGGTGTAATGTGCTCGGACCTTCTGGTCCCAGCAATAAGCCTGGCTGCCGCATTTTGCACAAGCTGCAGCTTCCGAACAGTCTTCAAAGGCAGCCCCACCTTTGAAGGTAGAGTGCATTGCAGTAGTCTAGTTTAGAGATCACCAGAGCGTAGATTACTGAGACCAGGCTATCCCTGTCCAGATAGGGGCATAGCTGGGCCACCAGCCGAAGCTGGTAGAAGGCACTCCTTGCCACTGAGGCCACTTGAGCCTCAAGTGACAAAGATGGCTCCAGGAGCACCCCCAAGCTACGAACCTTCTCCTTCAAGGGGAGTGCAACCCCATCCAGAACAGGTTGAACACCCTCCATCCGGTCAAAGGAACCACCCACTAACAGCATCTCAGTCTTGTCTGGATTGAGCCTCAGTTAGTTAGCCCTCATCCAGTCCATTGTCGCAGCCAGGCACCGGTTCAGCACATCCACAGCCTCACCTGCTGAAGATGAAAAGGAGAAATAGAGCTGCGTGTCATCAGCATACTGATGGCAACGCACTCCAAACTCCGGATGACCCCACTCAGCGGTTTCATGTAGATATTAAATAGCTTGGGGGATAAGACCGACCCCTGAGGAACCCCATACTGGAGAGTCCATGGGGCCAAGCAACATTCCCCTAGCACCACCCTCTGGCGCCAGCCATCCAAGTAGGAGTGGAACACTGCAATGCAGTGCCCCCCACCCCCAACTCAGACAGCCGCTCCAGAAGGATACCATGGTCGATGGTATCGAAAGCCGCCGAGAGATCCAAGAGTATCAACAGGGTCACGCTCCCCCTGTCTCTCTCCCGACATAGGTCATCATACAGGGCGACCAAAGCTGTTTCCTGTGCCAAAACCAGGCCTGAACTGAAATGGATCCCGACTGAAATGGATCCAGATAATCAGTCTCATCCAAGAGCGCCTGGAGCTGGTTGGCCACCACCCGCTCAAGGACCTTGCCCAGGAAAGGAACATTCGCCACCGGCCTAAAGTTGTTAAGATCTTCCGGGTCCAGAGAGGGTTTCTTCAGGAGTGGTCTCACCACCGCCTGTTTCAGGTGGCATGGGACCACTCCCTCTCGCAAGGAGGCATTGATCACCTCTCTGGCCCAGCCAGAGAGAACTATAAAAAGCTTCTGCCACTACT
This sequence comes from Shinisaurus crocodilurus, assembly GCA_021292165.1. Lineage (NCBI taxonomy): Eukaryota > Metazoa > Chordata > Lepidosauria > Squamata > Shinisauridae > Shinisaurus > Shinisaurus crocodilurus. Next base: position 161,722,650 of record CM037880.1, read on the forward strand.
TGTCCCAGAAAGTCGCCTGCCCACAAAATATCTGGCTTTTCTTCCTGTCACCATCCCGAATGTCTTAGGTTTTGGTTCAGCCAAGACATAAAGTCACTGACCTGAAGAGCATCGGAATCACTGATTTATTTTGTTTAAATGATGCACAGAACTCTAAATAGCTCTACCGAGATGGTAATTAAAAGGTACAGGAAATACTTAATTAACTAATTAGGATGTCTAGTGAACAAAACACAGAGGTGACCAGATGTTACTGCTCACAGGCTGTAATAAATTTAAAGCAACAAGGGACTGGAGAAGAGAGGGGAGGTATTTCAATACTGTTTCAGAAGGTCTCTGTCTTTGAAAGCTGGGGACGGATGCCATCAGCAGAACTCATTTCCCCAGTCATTCCTCCACCCTTCACCTCAACAAACAAAGCTGTCCAGTTCACTGAAGACAATGGGCAGAGTGATTCATGAAGCCTAAGCTTAAAAGTGAAGTGTTTTCAAAACAAAATATACTCACATTTTTAAAATGCTCTTTTGCATGAGCTGCTCTGTTGTGATCAAAACATAGTCCTGAGAATTAAACAGTGGCACGAGGTAAGTAGTCAGGATACTGTGGGCTGTGTCCCATGTTAATCTAACTTAAGTCCCATTCATTTAAATAGGTCTACTCTAAGTAGGACTGAAATCGGCTATTACCCCTATCTATGCGTACACTGAAATGCTTTGCTCCAGTACAGGCAATTGCATTGAAGTTTCCACTCCAGATCAGAGAGATCCTATGGGCAAGTCTGCTAATGTTAGGTGTGCATGCACATAAGACTCTGCTAAGGTGGCAGCATCCTGGCTGCCTCAACCACCCCCATGGGGAGAATCAGAAAGAAAGGCAATAGTCCCTTCTTTAAGCTATCTGGTCTCCATGCGGAATGTGCAGACATGCTTCCAGAAGCATGTAATGAGGAGCTCCTTGCTTGGCACTTCTTATTCAAGCATGGGAACTGATGGTTGCTTTAGCTTAGTTCGTTTTCAAATGGTAGCCAGTGTAAGCTTGACGTCTGAACTATAGATGCAGGAGAAATAATGTAAGCATTAAACGGCCTCTAGAATGAGGATCAGCTGTTAAGGAAAATGAACACACTCCTCCCTACGCACAGTTCCCTTCCTGCTTCTCTTAAATGCAACACACTTTTAATGGGAGGGTCTATCCCTTGCTTTATGCATACCTGTGCTGTGTGCACTGGAGGACCTGTTCTTTAGTGGCTTCTGCCCGACACATGCTATGACAAAATGTTCTATTACAGTGAGCGGCTGCTTGAAGTAATGTACCACAGTGATAATTACCACTTGAGATCAACAGAGGCTGCTCTCTACATGGCAGCTCTCAACGGACGGCCCTGTTTTTGTAGTTTTTATGTTTTCTTTGACTGTATTTGAGGTTCTACTGGATGAATGGCAGATGCCTCCTGTTTTCCTGAGGGCTTCTGGTCCATCAGTCACCATGTCTAGAATCCTAAGCCAAGAAGAAGGAGAAAAAACTTTTGCATAGGCTTATATAAAATCTACACACTGCGCTGTGCACACATGCTTAGTATTTATATTTTTAAAATTCACTGTAACTGTCACACACTGGAAGGAATCAGCACATCGCTGTAGTCACACTTTGCAGCTTCCAAATCTACGCTATGTTATTATCCTGGGGGTAACCATAGGATTTAATTTACAGCAAGGGGTTTAGCTGTGCACTACATCTGTCTTCATTATAGATCTAATTGAAAAATTACTCAAGTTCCAAAAGTAGGATTGGAATTTCATCTTCAGCGATCCACACCAATAAAGAATGTGTCACTTGCTGTCTTGTGCCTGCCTGCTGGAGCTCTGCTTTGTAAAACTGCGTACACATTTTCTTTCCATTCCTGCCTAGAACCCACAGAGTTCCAGCAGGGATAGAGGCTGTTGTTGACAGTGGCCCTCCAGAAGTTGTTGGACTACAACTCCCATCATCCCTCACCATTGGGTACAATATCACACAGCACATAGTTAAACTACAGACTTCACTTCCACAAGATGTAGTGATGGCCACCAACTTGGAGGGCCTTAAAAGGGGATTGGACAAATTCATGGAGGTTAAGGCTATCAGTGGCTACTATATACTACCTCCAGTATCAGAGGTGGTATGCCTATGTACATCAGTTGCTGAGGAACATGGGTGGGAGGCTGTTGTTGCACTCATGTCCTGCTTGTGGGATCCCATGGGCAGCTGGTTGGCTGCTGTATGAACAGAATGCTGGACTAGATGGACCCTTGGTCTGATCCAGCATGGCTCTTCTTACATTCTTATCGGGGGGGGGGGGACATGTTCCCCACTACTGGGTTAAAGTGAACAAAACACAGAAAGCTTTAGTATAGGGCAGAAATGTTCAGCCTACTGAGCGCCCACTGTGAGAAGCCTCAGATGGCTCTAGCAGTGGGTGAGATCCCAAAGTCCTGCTTCCCTCATTACAGTGGAAGTGGGGAAAAGAACGCCAATCCCTCATGCTTCTTTCCCAGTGTTATGCAATGTGTGAACCAGCTGCAAGAGGTATTATAAAAAGAGGACAGAGGTACAAGCGGCCTCTCTCCAACTGATATTGAGCTACTTTCGCTAAAAATGTGAGCTGTGAGCTAGGTAGTTCCTCATTCAAATCTCACTGCAACCAGAAAGCCATGGGGTCAGGAACGGTGCAGGGCTGTTTGGCGCCCTAGGCCAAATTATATTTAGCGCCCCCCCTCGTGCCGGGGGGGGGCTCCGGAGCAAAGCAGCCCTGCTCTGCAACCCCCCCCCGCGCCGCCGCCGCCGCCACCACCACCACCACCTACCTTCCCCCCGCCCCCGCCCCCGCCCCCGCTGCTGGCTGCTGCTGCTGCTGCCTCCTCCTCCTCCGCGATGGGACCCCCGCGCTTTACGACGGGAAGGTAGGTAGGTGGTGGGCGGGTGCGCGCACGCACGCACGCGGGGGGGGAGGTGCAGCGGCGGCAGTGGCGGCAGCGGCCGGCAAGCGGGCGGGGAGGCGCGGCGGAGGCGGCAGGCAGGGCAGGAGCGCGCCGGAGGCGAGGAAGGGGCACAGAAACTCTGCGCCCTCTTCCGCCACGCGCCCTAGGCAGCCGCCTGGGTCTGCCTAGCGGTAGCGCCGACCCTGCATGGGGTGACTATCTCTCAGACTAGTCCCTGCATGTAATATGAGGATCACAATACTGGCCTATCTTACAGGATTGTAAGGATTACTGAGCTTAGGTAAGCATTCATACAATGCTCTCAGACAGGGTGATACAGTGATCCAGCTTCACCAGGGCTAATGATGGAACGCTAAACAGCTTCAAAGGATAAGGCAAAACAATACCAGTAGAATCAAAAGACAATATAGCAACCACTGATGGCCATTCACACAGCAGCCCTGGCAATACCTCTGGCACCCACCAACACTGCTGGTTCCAGGTTTTTGAGGGCCCTTGGGCAAGACACCCTCAATGGGGACCCCTCAGTCAGTCTACCTTCTCACCACCAATATCACCAGCTATCGCTCCTCATCCTCTTTCTCAGCATTGCTACCACTGGCTTGCTCAACAGCAGAGAGCCAGTGAGCAAGTAGGGAGTGGCACCTACAACTCCTCATCACTATCACCTTCTCCCACCGCCATTGTCTGGGCCAAAGTGAGAGGCAGGTGATCAAGCAGGATGCAATAGTGAAGAGGAGGAGCAACTCAATGGACCCCTGCTGGAGTGTGGGCCCTTGGCAGGTGCCCAACCATGCCTACTCTTGATGCTGGCCCTACCCATCCATGTTGTGCACGACCGACACCCCCATATCTGCTATGCATGGAAGGCACAATCAAAATTTATTTATTTATTTATTTATTTATTTATTATATTTATACCCCACCTTTTTTCCTGCAAGGAACCCAAGGTGGGTTACATAATCCTCCTCCTCCTCTCCATTTTATCCTCACAACAACCCTGTGAGGTAGGTTAGGCTGAGAGTCAGTGACTGGCCCAAAGTTACCCAGTGAGCTTCATGTCCGAGCAGGGACTAGAACCCGGATCTCCCCAGTCCCAGTCCAACACTCTCACCACTACGTACACAGTGTGCTCCAAATGCAGTGAAAACGGGAATATTATAACTATATGTATGACACACACACACACACACACACACTCAAGCACAGTGTCAAAGAAAACCCACTGTACTGCCCCCATTAGAGGCCTCCCATGGCCCAGCAGTTAGGAGGTATACGTGTAGAACCCAGGAACAGAATCTGAGCTTTGTTGGGGTACCAATGATTCCACAGCAACAATGTAAATAACACTACACATGACTTATTTGTTCCTGTTGGATGTTTGTGTCTAGCGTAGAATCCCGAGGCAGGGTACATGTAAAAATTGTAAGATAAGTAATATTCACCTGTCCCTTATGCGTTGTTTTTCTCTCTGGCTGCTAGGTGTTGATTGTTTTTGCAAGTGCTCCATTTTTAAACAACTGCTCTGGTGTGGGGCAGCATTCCCTCTTTCTTGGTTGACAAACAGGGCTTCCAGTAAGAATTACACCAAGGGGAAGGGTTTCCCCTCAGTTCCCAGTTGGCAAGTCCAGTGGTATCCCCTAATGTTTCTTTTTCTTCAATATGTGCCTTTTAGTACACTTAGGGTGCAATCCTATGCATGTTTAGACAGAAAAAATGGCTGGCTGGGGCATGCTGGGAATTCTATGACATTTTTCTGTCTAAACTTGCATAGGATTGTGCCCTTATACTATTGATTCCCCCCCCCCTTGTGTTTTCTAATATATTTTCTCAGTTGTTATTGCTAAGGGGCTTTCTTCGAGGCTCCGGGCTCAGTCTGGGAGCTGAGGATATGCTCCTCCCCTTCATGCCATTCTTGCTGAAAGCCAAGACGAGGTACTTCCCAGAAGTAAAGACTGCCTCCTTCCAGAACCCCCAGAGAATTTCTTTTTCAGGTGAAACATTATGCTTTTGGGGGCAAGAAGCATAGGATCCCAAGTAACTTCCACTCCTTCCTCTTCATGTCCCATCTTAATCCTTTTTGAGCATGTGCTGTTTCACTAGCATAGAGGACACAGCAGTGGTACTAGAGCAGCATAGTATGGTAGCATATCTTTGGCCTCAACTGGCAAAAGAGTGACCTCATCATTGCCCAGTGGGCAGACCTGACATCCTGGATAGGACTGAGCTGAAAAGTGCTATATAAACACACCCAAGGTAGGATTGTTCTACATCAGGGGTGTCAAATGCCTTTAGGCCCAAGGGCCAAATTAAAGCTCAGAGAAGCTCTCCAGACTCCAGGGCTGTATTCCAGTGGTGGGCGGAGCCAAAGGCAGAAGAGGGTGGGGCCAAAATACACCAAATGCCAGTATATTTTAGCTTAAAGCTCTTCCTGCCAGTAGCTAAACATTAGGAGAGGTGTTTCAACCTTTTAGATTGGGGGGAAAACCCTGCACAATACAGGGAAACTACCAAACAACCAGCAGTCAGGGAGAGAGGAGTGAGGCCAAGGGGAGGGGGCATGGCCATCTGGGTCACCCCAGAGGACCAGATTTGGCCCCCAGGAGGGCCAGATTTGGCCCACGGGCCTGAGGTTCAACAGCCCTGTTCTAAACACACAAAAACATGTATTTCTTTCACACAAAACATTCATTTCTTGCATGCAAATTTTCAACCAATTCCTCAAATCAGTATAAACTTAATTGCAGCAGGATAGGAACATACATATGTCAGAGAGCTTTGGCTATTGGGCAGTGCAGAAATGTAATAAATAAAATTAATATGTAAGAGATATGATATTTCTTCCCACGCTGGCCGTAGATGTAAACATTTCAAATACCGACCATTCCATTACAAGTTGCAAATGGCTTGAGGTGGTCTTGTGCTTAATCTTATGTTCGCAATGCAGAATACAAGATAACAGAGTTTGCTGGTTTCGTCTACAGGGCAAGAAGTAATGTGAGCGGAGTTTGATGTCACTGCTTTCCTGGCAACATTCAACTGTATACATAAATATATGGAAATGGGATATTATTATTTCAATTACTGTGTTACAGAAGAATTTTTTATTCTGTACACTTTCTATCTTCTCTAAAGCAGCCAAACTGAGAACATAAACCTATGACTACAAATCACACTAAGATAATGTACACATTCAAATTGTGGTAGTGTGTTTTATACACAGCAAATGTTTTTGTTCCAGATTTCATCAATTACTTATGTAAGGTTTGGATGATGCAACAGGATGTGTGTGCATGGTTGCAATTCTTGCAAGGCAGATAGTAAATCACCTGGGTGTTCTTTGACAAGCCTTACTTCCAAGTTACATAAAATACCATAATGACATTTCTAATTGTGCACTGAAGATGAGACATCATTTAAATTTCAGATGTTTTTCCCCTTCAGTTTCAAAATTAACAAAGACCATTTATTGTTAGGGAATCACCGATCATTGTAAAGCTCAGAAAACTTGGATCTCTATGAAATGTTACACACTTCTTTGCCAAAGCTGGGCAGAAACTAAACTGATATATACTGGTCATATTCTGGTGGACCTCTGAGTGTCTGCTGGTTGCTGTGATTTTAGCAAAGAAAGTTGGGGTAGGGTGGACCTTGATCTGATCCAGTAAAGCACTTCTTAGGTTCATAAGCAAAAGTGCATAATCCAGAGCACTTAACACAGATCATTTATGTCTTAATTACTGAGGGATCCTGAGATTTTTAGTTAAAAAATACAAGATCATGCATGATTAACAGTGCAATTTTATATGTGCCTACTCAGAAGTACGCCCATTTACTCTCCGGTTACTGTGGACTTTAGGATTGCATCTTAAAGTCAGTCTTCCACTCTGGCTCTACGGCAATAGAAATTGGTCCAACAGAAGTCATTACCTCATCCACTTGACAATTTTGTTTCTCTTATTCTCTGGATCAACACAGCAACCACTCTCCGCCATGCTAGAGTATTTTTAACTAGCTAAGGGCACAATCCTACACACGTTTTTAGACAGGAAATAGTCCTACAACTCCCAGCATGCTGGCTGGCTAGCTGGGGAATGCTGGGAGTTGTATGATTTTTTTTCTGTCTAAACATGCATAGGATTGCACCTTAAGACATATTAGGGACTCATAACCTTTTCCTTACAATATTATTATCATCCAGAAAATAAAACTTTCCAGTGTGCTGCAAAACTTCTTAACCATTATACATAATAAGTGATATATGACACATTATTTTCTCACCAGCTGATTATGCTTAAGCTATCATAAAAATATATTTTCTCCCTCTCACACACACACGTGATTGGACAAGGAAAATTAACAACAGGGTTACAGTTGTCAATGTGGGCAAAATATTCTGCAAGGGTTATTCAAGGTTTCCTAACCTTCTAGGACAGTTAACTGTCCTGCATTTAAGAGGAAATCACCCACTATCTAGTCATGTTGCATGAGACAGTTGTCTGCCCCTGCTGGGTAGTTGCCCGAGAGAATGACTTCCCCCACCTCAGCTTCCATTGGTTACACATGAAGCTGCCTTACACGGAGTAAGACCATCTAGTTCAATGCATTCTATGGCTCTTCCGGGTTTCAGACAGGAGTCTTTCCCAACCCTGTCTGGAGATGCTGGGGATTGAACATGGCATGAGACCTTTTGTATGCAGAGCATGTGCTTGCCCACTCAACTACAGCTACCAATGTCTGGCATCTGAGGAGTTATTTCACTTGTGGGGTCAGCAGGTTCCATGTAATGTTGAGCTGTTCTTTCCCAATACAATTTGTAATCAAACTGCAGACTTTCTTGCATACTAAGGTTTTAGAAGGCAGCTCGGTATGTTGCCTTACTTTAGGTTTTGACATAAAATTTTAATCAATGTTCTTTTTAAGCTTCTTAGACATTCATGTAAGCAAACAATTTCAAGTATGTCAGCTGGCCCAGAGAGGAGAATCCTCTTGCTCCTAAGACGACGAGAATAGTAAAGCTACAGCAGATTAAAAAATACTATTGACATCTTTGTGAGAGTCAGGTTATAATGACAACTAGAATATTAAATAAATGAAATGCCGAGTTCAAAAGGGGGCATGATGGTGTGATAAAACAGTGGCAAAGGCTTACGTTTTGTAATTCAGAAGGCATCACAGCTTTACACAGATACCTGCCCAAACTCAGCCAGAAACAGTTATAGCCGTGGATCGTTGTGATGGCAACAGAAACATGTTGGAGAAGTGAGTTGTTCACAGGGCCTGGTAATGGTGACATGTGGATGAGGAGAACATGCACATTCTTGTTAACAATGTCTTTTAGAAGCTGACAATTGTTAAGTGGGAGGTAAGAATGAGTGATTGAGGCAATGCAAAATCAGTAATTGCAGGTTACTGCAATATTACTCCAAAACATTCTTTTTCTCACCCCTCTTCTTTTCCCATGCACTGAATCTGTTCTACAGTTTTGACATAGACAGAAAATAAGATTGGAAGTCAAAGCAGGGTACTGATCACTTTTCGTACATGGCTGATCTTAAAAGCTGTATGTTTATATATTTACTTGGCAAGCTCAATTGGAATTGTCATCTTTGGCATTTTCTTCATCTTATATACCTGGGATAGATAATAATAGCAAATATTACATTTTAAAAGGATGAAGGTGATCTATTAAAGTGTAAAGTCAAAAGCTGGAGGGTGTGGGAGGCTGCAGAGAGGCAAGCAGGAATGTTTGAAAAACGCAGTAAGTTACCACACGTGGCAGTTTGCCTGGAGCTCTCAACAGCCTCTCTCATAACTGTGAGAAATGGGAGCATGGTTGGTTTGCATGTGAGACAAGTGAAACCAAGATTGTGTTTCTATGATATGGTAAGAAGAACAATTCTCTTCTAAGGGAATTAACAGGCATTACATCAGTTAATATTGCTGTCAAGTGTGGTAACTATGTATTTCAAAGGCCCACAGTTATAAAGGTACCCAGAGGTATATGTGACCATCCCTCACTGGAATGTGTTGTGTCAATAATCCCCACAGGTAACAGACTTGCACTAAACACTCTATAATGCTTCCTACAAGTCATTTCTGCTTCTGAAATACATGTGGGACTAACAATACATGAAACTGCTTTTTCCTGAGTCAGACCATTGGTCCATCTAGTTTTCTGCATATAAAACATGTGCTCTGTTACTCTGCTACAGCCTAGAGCAGAAATTGATTTTGGAAGGGTTCTGGCGGTAGTTTCTCTCAAGACACATGTAGAGAAGTTTGGAGGAAACAGCCAAAGGCATACATTTTTCTAATAGCAGAGCAGTAAATTGTAAATCTCACAAACATTACTGGGAAAAAAATCTTTAAAACTATCCGCTTATTTTATATTTCAGAATTCCGTTCAACTAGAGAGTCAGTGTGGTGTAGTGGTTAGAGTGTTGGACTGGGACTTGGGAGATCCGGGTTCTAGTCCCCATTTGGCCATGTATCTCACTGGATGCCTTTGGGCCAGTCACTGACTCTCAGCCTAACCTGCCACACAGGGCTGTTATGAAGATAAAATAGAGAAGAGGAGGAGGAGGATCATGCAAGCCACCTTGGATTCCCTGGAGGAAAAATAAAGTGGGAGATAAATGTAATAAATAAATAAATATTCTGCCACGATAACGTTTTGTGTCTTTTGCTAGAAGGGAGTAGGGATGCCTATAAAAATGACACCTGAGCTAATGCAAGAAACATGGAACAGCACTTAGAAGTCTTTCTCTAAACTATTTCCAAGTATTCTTTCTGACATTTTTTTTTACACTTCCAGGTACTTGCAGTCCTCCGGAACCCTTAAATTATATTGAGATAAACCTTATATAGAGACAGAGCAACTTTTCAAGAATAAGGAGAAGCCTTGCCTAACAGATTTAATGGAGCCATATTCTTCTGAACAGAAGAATAATACCCATCAAGTTCTAGATGGGGTGCTGATTAACTGGAATAAAAGCCTTCAAACTGAGGGATTTCAAGCAAGCCTAGTTAGTGGCCAAATTGGGAGCTAAACATGAGTCAGTCCAGCCATCCCAGAGAGGAAAATGTGCCATGCAGCATGTTCAAGTGGTTTAGGCATTGTGTTGTTATGAACAAATCAGAGAGGCCTGTCAGGAATCCATGAGTGTTTACACCCCATTAACTTCTAGGAGCCTGCCTTTTTTTTATTTATGTAACCTCCTCAAGTCCATGTGCTGTGCAGTGGCACAACACAGACAGACTCCACCTTCGCCAGTTCCCCTCCCACTAAGCACACAGGAAAAAGCAGAAGGAAAAAATAGAAAGGCTGAAGGAGTTTCCTTAGACCCAGCTTCCTCCTCCTCCTCTCTCTTCCCCCTCCTCTTTCTTCCTCCTCCTCCTCCTCCTCCTCCTCCTCCTGGCTGGAGCTTTTGTTTTTCTTCCCAGCTCTCTATTTTCCACACGTGATTGCTGTGTTGTTGCACCGAGCGCTTAGCGGGGAGAGTGCACCTATAAATGCTAATAACTTTGGCCAAGGAGAGAAGACAGCGGGGAGAAAGAAAGGCAGGAGCAAGAGGAGGGGAAGGAAGGAAGGAAGGAAGGAAGGAAGGAAGAGAACGGAGGAGGGGGGTGTACAAAGTCGGGCGCGCTCTCCATGCAGGCAGCCAAGACGGAGGAGGGAAACATGCCATGCAAACCCAAACTCCCTTTCTCCTTCCCGCGGCGACGACGGCTCCCTCGCCTCGCAGCCCGCTGCTAACCCGCCGCCCGAGATTAGCTCGTGCCTACCGCCAGCACTATCATTCTTGCCCACTCCGAGGGTGGGAGAGACGGCGGCCGGGAGCGACAGACAATGGCGGCGACGGCCGCGGCGCCTGCTCCTGCTGCCGTCGCCGGCGGCGGCAGCAGCAGCAGCCCTGGCAGTGCCAACAGCGGCGGCAGCACATTCCACCAGCAGCAGCTGGAGCCCTGCCTGAGGAAGCCGCCGCCGCCGCCGCCGCCGCGCATGGACCCCCGGCGCAGGCAGGCAGCGCTCTCTTTCCTGACCAACATCTCGCTGGACGGGCGGCCCGTGCTGCAGGACGACGAGGGCGGCGAAGGAGTAGAGAGCGGCGGCGGCAGCGCTGCTGCCGCAGAGGCGGCGGCGAGGGCGGCCGCTGCTGCAGCCTGTAATAACAGCAGCGGCAGCGCTAGGACTCGCTACAGCTTCTCGGGCGCTTTCCAGCCGCCCGCCCCGCAGCAGCAGCAGCAGCAGCAGCACGGGGCTTACCCCAGCAGCGCCTGCAGCAACAGCAGCAGCGCCAGGCTCATGAGCCCCTTGGGAGCTGCGGCGGGCGAGCAGCAGCAGGAAGACGACGTCGAGGATGAGGACGAAGATGCCTTTGCCAGCGTGCAGGTGCCAGCCGCCGCCGCCGCCTTCCCGGGCTCTTCCGGGACCCCCTCTGCGAGCGGCGCAAGGGGTCGCCTCAACTCTTTCACTCAGGGAATCCTGCCCGTCTCCTTCGCCAGAGCCGTCCCGCAGAACTATTGCTGCCTAGAGCAAGGCCAAGTGGGCACCAGCGGCGCCTTCGAGCTCCAGAGGTCCCGGTAAGTGAGGGAGGCCCTTTTCCATGTGACATCCAGAAGGGCCTTGGATTTGGGTGCTTCAACGCCCCTTGTCATTGAGGGACTTCGTTTCTTAGGGAGGGAGGGCGGGAGGGAGAGGGGTTCCGGGGTTTATACACGACCTCTCATCTGGAAGCCCCTAACCCGCTAATCCCGGAGATAGGACGTGGAGAACGAGGGTCACTCTGTACATGCTCAGACGCACTTGCTTCTCTATTAATACTTCAGGTATTCCACGGCTGATACTGGTATTAACGTTCTGGGGCTGAGCTGAGCATTGTTTCGGATTAAACCCTTTTGCCAACAAAGCTTTCAGTACTTAATTGATAGGAGGAAAAGGAGTCTTACAGGTTTGAGGCTGGTTGATGATGTTTACTCCTAATCTCAGATGTGTGTGGGTGTGGGTGTCAGTTTTTAACTCAATGGTGAGGGGAAAGCACTCTGAACTTGGTCAGGGGCACTTTCTGCTGCATTGTTATTTAAGAGGCAATAAGGATTTAGCAAAAGGTTGCAGAGCTGAATTCTAGTCAAAATTCTGAGTAAAAGGATTAAGAGGGCACATACTCAAGATCATATAATAGGGATTAGTAATTACTTATTAACACCCTTTAATAACACTGCTGTCCTTATGGTAAGGGGTTATCCCCCACCCACCCCCAATCTCAATACATATCTGTAGACTAAATAAGAAGACTAATCTGCTGTTTAGCCAGATCCTTTGCAGTGTGCATAGGCTTGGCACACTTATCTCTGTATCGAGTTAGTCTACTTATTTAGTACAGAACTAACGTGGAGGTACTTAGGCCAGATGAATTCAAGAGTACAAATGTGAGGTGTTTATGTGAGATATGGGTATGAATTCCTGGAGTGTACAGCGTATCACACTGCGTATGCTACATGCTGCCGGCAGTATATAGATGTTAAATGATAGGTTATAGTACTAAATTAAGACTTAGTACTAAATTCAGGCTTAACATATAGATGTTAAATGATAGGTTATAGTACTAAATTCAGACTTAATCCTGGAGTTTACCTGCTCAGGGTGCCTCTGACTGGCACAGTCTCTCTGACTTTCTTGGGAACTAGATTGCTTTACTAATGTCTTACTTGGGACTCTGTTTATTTATGTTGAAATGTATATCCTCACTTTCTAGGTTAAAAAACCCTGTGTATTTGATCACTTCAGTAGTGTGTATTACCTGTTGAAATTCCCTCTAATGTTTGAATGTCAAAAAATGAAAATCTCTTAAATGTTTAGAACAGCCTTCCTTCCCCAACCTGGTGCCCTCCAGATGTGCCATCTGGCCATACTGGCTGGGAATGATGGGAGTTGCAGTCCAACACATCTGGAAGGCACTAGATTGGGAAGGCTGCTTTAGAACTTTGAGGAGCAGCATGCAACATGACAAAAATGCACATAGGCAGCTTCACTCAGTGCTGTTCGGGTGGCAGGGGAAAATGCCGCACCTTGCTGTCCCACAGGCTCTGGTGACATTTAGGCAAAGGTGGTATGCTGATAGTTTCATAGACTAGACCAGTGATGGTGAACCTATGGCACGGGTGCCACAGCTGGCACGCAGGGACCTCTCTGTGGGCACTCGAGCCATTGGTCACCAGATCGCGAAAAGACTGTCTCCTTCTGCAAAACACTAATGATCTTGTTCTTTCTCACAGTGTGGAACAGAATGATTTTATTCTAGAATTCCTGTTACAGAATTCTTTTCTACATTGTTATCACATTTAAAAGATTTTGAAGAATGATGCACAGAGCATGGCTTGGATGTAAAGCCCTAACAGTTGACCTGAGTGCTGCATGTGTTGCTCTCAAACTAACGGAGTATGAGCCAAGGTTTGACAAATTATCAGCATGCATGCAATAGCAAAAATCACATTAACTGTGCAAAAGCATGCCCAATGCAAACTTTTACCTAATGCAGTGTTTGCAGTCCAAGACATAAAGTGATTAAAATGTGTTAAGCACGTTTCATTTTCTTGTTTATCTTGCTCATCCTAGTACAGGTTGACTTTTACGTTTACTAATCCGACACCTGTAGAAGCAGGGAAAGGACCCGGGGTAAAGCTTGCCCCATACAATTTCAGTCTGGCATATAATCATATTACAAGTTGAGAATCCCTTATCCAAAAATACATGTGCCTAATTATTTTAAAAGTTTGTATAAATTCCCTTCAGGCTATGTGTACAATGTAGTACTATAATAATTTTTTGAGTTGATTTTTTTTCCCAACAAAAAACTGTATCATTGAAAGCTCTGTTATTGTGTTTTTTCTTTTAAGACAAAAGATGTTAATTAGTTTGGACAACTGTATGAGTTGTTTTTCTAAAACTAAAACCTCGGTATTCAGGTTTAATTGCAGTGTTGGCACTTTGAAATAAATAAGTTGGTTTTGTGTTGCAGTTTGGGCACTTGGGCTCAAAAAGGTTCGCCATCACTGGACTAGACAAACGTTGGGACTTGGCCTGGAACATCTAGGTTCCTGTCATTTTTCCTAACATGTTTGTGACAATAATATCTTAACGTGTAGGGTTAATGAAAAATGCTCTTTGAAGCTATGTGCCAGCTTTGAATCACACTGTGAGCTCACATTAGAACTCTCTCTACCTACAGTAGTGGCTTACCGAAGTCTGAATCTGAACATATTTTTGAAGTATTGTAAGGCTTTTCTGTTTGGGCATACGTTTGGACATTGATTGAGATTTGGCGATTTTTGTATATTTTCTAGTTTTAATTGAATTTTAGAGGGGTATTTTATATTTGCTTTTTTCTGTCCCAAGCTTTAAAAAAATGAGTAACACTTCAGTCCTGTACACAGTTACCCAGAAGTAAGCCCCGCTGAACACAGCAGGACTTACTTCTGAGCAAGAATGCACTGTACACCTCAAGCCAAAGACTATTGGAAGGACTGGGGACCTAATAAAATATCATCCACAGTGATAAATAAGGTTCAAACTGATCAGTTCAGAACAAGGGGCACCAACAAAACCTCCCTTGCTCTGGGTAACTCTGCTAGAAATACAAGATGTGGCATTGGCTTAGCTTTGTTCTGGTCTGAAGGCATGAATATGCTTGTGCTTTTAATAAATACTTTGGAAAATGTTTGTTTTTACATTAGAATGAGATTTTCCTGTAAGCTGCTCAGCATCTGCAATGCCATTAAATGTTTTTTAAAAACATAAATACTGTTAATGTTGAAACGGAGGCCAGTTTCCCATCCACTTTCTCCCAGTGTTTGATGTTGCCTCTGTAGGTAACACATAAAACCGCAAGAAGCTATTTCTGCACCTTGAGCAGATCCCACCTTTTTTTTCTGCTCAAGAGCTTGGTTTTTGTTGAACCGTGGGTTGTTGTGTTGTTTGAACCCAGCCTCACCAACAAACCATGGTTTGTTAGCTACGAACAACCCACAAAGAGAACCTATGGTTTATTATTGGGTTGTGAACTATGGATTGTTTGTAGTTAACAAGCCATGGTTTGTTAGCACAGCTGGGTTCACACAACACAGCAACCATGGTTCAACAACAACCCACAGTTCAGCGACAACCCACACTCGACTCAACCTTGAGTGTGGGTTGTCGTGTTGTGTGAAGCCAGTCACAGAATGCCTTCCATGGGACAAGATACCATGCTGCTCAACCCTTATATACTAAAAGAGGATGCAAAGAAATAGCTTGGAGAACTTCATTCTCTTCCCCTCTCCTTTGCCCTTCTGGTGGCATTGATAAACTGTTGGAATTAGATTTAGCATATCACACAGAAATCTGTAAATTCCTCTTCTTTGAATGTGCTCCTTATTCCAGAGGATTATAGCAAAAATAATTAGAAGCAGGTGGGCTTCTCTGCAGTGTCCTGGTGGTAAAACTAGTGGAGTACCATCTAAAATAATGTGTGTATCTATGAATCAGTAGTATTTTCTTTTGACTGTGATCTGTCTCAGAATCTGATAGCTTAATCCCTTCATTTATTCTCTGCTGTTATCATGCATTACTCATGAGCTGATGTACCACCCCATCACTTGCATTTTGCTGTTCTTCAACATTGATCTCTATTTAATGGGAAGCCGCTACAGCATGTTTGTTTAAAGTGTAAAGCATTATGTTTACCCATTTTAAAGATCAAAAAACGCTGTCTTATAGCCTGGGATTAATGAATAAATAACAGGCTTTAAGTGACAATTCTGCGCAGATAGCTGGTTGTCCAAGCAATCCCTCTCTCCTGAATGTTTTGAACATGATTAGATTTAACAAAAATAATTAACAGAAGAGTGAGCTTTCAGCTGCTCCAGGACATTTTAGGCATTACGGATGAAATCATGTGATTGTGTCTGGGCTATGATAGTAGTCTGTCTGATCTGACTGCCGAGAATAACAAAGCAGCATCATATTAGTAGGCTTCAGTTATAATCATACATTTCCCTTGCTGTAGAGGCACATGAAGGCAAATGTGTATTTTCTTTCTGTAATAGATTATTGTATGCGTGTGTAGGAATTTCTTTGTGCACATACACATCTTTATGATGGGTTCTCTGTCATGGTGAGGATGCATTTATTGATGAACTGCTTTGGGCAGATCTCTCAGAGTAAAGTTAACTAATTAATTAATTACCAAGTAATTTCAAGGACAAAAGATAGGCAAACAACATAGAGACAAGCTTGTTTGTGGTAAGATAACCAGCAATGGGCAAAAGACAACAGCCTGCTTTTTCATATACATGAAATGAAGGCGGTTAAGAGAGAGGGTAAATGAAGTTATGAAGGTGAGAAGTAAAGCTAAAGCACAAATCCTGGTAGCAGAGAGAGAACTTGAATATATTACACAATAGAAGTCTATTATCTGTCACTTTTGTCTTCCATCCTCCTCCAGGCAATACGAGGCATGTGTCTGAATAAACTCTTTGGTTTTATACACATTCTGGAAAAATAACATGTTACATCTGTTGTGGCCAAAAGGCAAGGGCCCAGATCCAGCTAAAGTTGCTTGGACAAAACCCCACTGACAACAGTCGGACTAGTTAGCCACAACTCACTCAATGCCCATTGGGACTTAGTCATGACTAGCTTAAGCGAGATTGGTGCCAAAGTATACCACGTACTGAATACTACTTCATTCGATATATGAAATGGAGAGAATATGGAAGGTGTCAAGGCTGGCATCAAGGGTAGGCACTTTCGTGGTTCCACTGACAAGAGCCCACTGGAGTTGCTCTGCCTGTTCACCATTGCAACCTGCTTGTTCACCTGCCTCTCAGACAACAGTGGCGGTGAAAGAAGAGCAGTAGATACCACTGTCTACTTGCTCCCTGGCTCTCTGCCTGTCAAGCAAGGAAGTGGTAGCAATGATGAGAAAGAGGATGAGGAAGAATAGCAGATAGTTACAATTGTGGTGAATACGCAGACTCACTGAGGGAGGGGCCCCATTGAGGGTGTCTTGCCCAAGGGCCCTAAAAAACCCTGGAGTGGGCACTGGAAGGTGTAAAACAGCTTTGAGTGAATAACTCAAATAGGTGAGAACGGGATATAACAGGAATGCAGAAATCACATCCCAGTACCTGGGAGTAGTGAACATCAATTTATAATCAAATAAGTTGCCCTGGGGCTGCAGAGCTGAAAGGAGCAGACTCTGGACTCGGCCATTGTCCAGGGAACCAAGGGCCAGTGGGAGGTTCTATCATTTTTCCTTGTGTGATGCATACTGCCATTTGGCTTATTAATGACTGTATATCTTGAAAATGTAAAGTGTTTACTTATAACTTTGTCAGCATGCCTTATGGATCTTTGTATCGCAGAATTATGTTGCCTAAGATTTTGTCTCTGTTCCTCTCCTTTCATTAACACGTGGTGTTTGCTTGTGTCTTTCTAGATCAGGGGTTCCCAGCCTTTTGGGTTGGTGGGTACATTTGAAATTTTGAGAGAGTGTTGTGGGTGCTCTCACAAAATGGCTGCCATGAGGCGGGCTGCCCATTCATAAAATGGTGGGCATGGTGGGGGGTATTACCCATTCATGGTGGTTATAGCCAGTCACAAAACACTCGTTTCCAAAAAGGCAAACTGAGGAGGCCAAAAGAAAAGTAATTTGTCCAAGAACCTAAGTACATGGCAGAGGTGGCGTCTGAGCTCCAAAACACAAAACATTCTTTTGAACACACATAAAGATGGTGCTCGAGGACAGCACTTCACTTTTTGGCATGCCAGCCTCCCAGTTAAAAAAAATAGTAATGAAAAAAACATAAAAGTCAGGAGGGGCAGGGAGCCTGGCAGACACCAAGAGAAGTGCCCGTGGACCTATTGAAGCCCACGGGCACCACATCGGAGATCCCAGAAAAGAACTAGTAAGTTTCATAGAATCATAGAATAGTAGAGTTGGAAGGGGCCAAAGCATCCCTGACAGATGGCTGTCCAGCTGCACCTTGAATGCATCCAGTTAGTGGTGTCCACGATCCTGTTGGGGGGCCCCGCCTCTCCGCCACCTTGCCTCTCCGCGGCGGCGTCCCCCCGCCTCGATCTTCTGAGCGGCGCAGAGCTGCTCTCCGCACTGCTCGAGCTGCCGGCGCCACCCGTGCTGGTCCCGTCGCGTCACTTCCGGCACGCCGATCTCGGCCTACTATGCCGCGCGAGGCGAAATTGCCCACCCCTACCTCCAGTGTGGGAGACCCCACTACCTCCCTAGGTAGTTGGTTCCATTGGTGTATTGCTGTAACAGTCAGGAAATTTGTCCTGATGTCCAGGCGGAATCTGGTTTCCTGTAACTTGAGCCCAGTATTCGAGTGGAATCATCTACTGTCAAATGTCACACAAAGCCCATAATGTGTGAGTGGCAGCCATGCTGGCTGGGGCTGATGGGAGTTGTAGTCAAAATAACTGGAGGGCACCAGATTGGAGAAGGCTGCATCATGGTATCATCTGAAACCAAAGGCTCCTTGCCTCCACTTCCCCAACCCTGAGAAGTCTAGCTCTGTATACACCCATGGGTGTATGCATGTGCGCACATGTACACCCTCATTTCGGATAAACACACCTTGTCCTTTGGATCAATCAAATGACCAGTTAAACCAGAAATGTCAAGTTGAGTTGTTTTTGCTCTCTATAGCTTATTTCCCTACTTAAATTTGAATAGTGTGAAACACTGCTTGATTCTCTCCATTCCAGTTCTGTTGTGGATTGATTTCAGCAACAGATTTTGCTGCCAGTTGACAAAAAAAATATTTAGTCTATCTGTTGTGCCTGTGAAATCAGTAGAATGCTTGTGTGTTTTTTCAGAAGAGTCACAGCCATAACTGGTTGCTATTATTACTCTTTCTTTGACATCGGGTTAACCAGGAAATGAAAAAATAAATCTGTGATCAGGTGTACTCTTACTATTCAAGAGAGCATTTCACCTTTGCTCCCACTTATCTGTCATCTGTGCCTGTGATCAGAATGGCATTATTTTTACTGGGGGAATTTTATGGGTGTCAATTATTCCCTGCTGTTTTGGTGTAGTAGCACCGGTAGTTTAATATTGATAGTAGGGATGTCTCGAAGGGGGGGGGGTAAAAACTCGGTGAAATCGCCAAGCTTGACCCCCCTGAGCCCCCGCACGGCTTACCTCGTCGCTGCTCGACACAAGACGCGTGGGGAAAAGAGCTTCCAGGTCCCTGGTCAGGGCTGTTTGGCGCCCTAGGCCAAATTATATTTAGCGCCCCCCCTCGTGCCGTGGGGGGGGCTCCGGAGCAAAGCAGCCCTGCTCTGCAACCCCCCCCCCGCGCCACCGCCACCACCACCACCTACCTTCCCGCCCCCCTGCTGCCGCCGCCGCCTCCTCCAAGGAGGAGGAGGAGGAAGTGATGCGACGGGACCCCCGCGCTTTTTTTTTTTGCCGGGGAAACCAGGGCAACAGGACTGTTTAAGCCCTGTTGCCCTGGTTCCTCCCGCCAAAACAACGCCGGCGGGGCTCTGGAAACGACGCGAAGGTAGGTAGGTGGCTGGCTGGCTGGCGCGCGCGCGGGCGGGAGATGGAGTGGCAGCAGCGGCCGGCGGGTGGGCAGGCGCGGCGGAGGCGGCAGGCGGGGCAGGAGCGCACCGGTGGCGAGGAAGGAGCGCAGCGTTTCTGCGCCCTCTTCCGCCACGCGCCCTAGGCAGCCGCCTGGGTCTGCCTAGCGGTAGCGCCGGCCCTGTCCCCGGTGCGTCACTTCTGGGTCCCTGGTGCTGTGTTTTTTCCATAAAAACCATGGAAACCCACCTTAAAACGGCTGCGATTTGCTATTCGCAGCCGTTTTAAGGTAGTTTCCATGGTTTTTACATTAAAAGCGCAGCACCGGGGACCCAGAAGTGACGCGACAGGGACCCGGAAGTACTTCGAGTGCTTCGGCAAGCGCCGTGGGACTGGGGTGGTGGTGCCTGTTTAAGGTAAGTCGATACATCCCTAATTGATAGTGACTGTGCTGTTGTGTTTATATTACTACCTCTGGAGCCATTTCATGTCCAAAGTAATACTTATTCATAGAATCATAGAATAGTAGAGTTGGAAGGGGCCTATAAGGTCATCGAGTCCAACCCCCTGCTCAATGCAGGAGAACATATGTGGACAGCCCAGGCAGTCACCCATCCAAGCACTGACCTGGCTCATACCTGCTTAGCTTTCCATACATGACACATTTTTGTTCAGGAATTATCTGCTAACTATTAGCTGTCATGATTCATAATGCAACTATACGACCTGCTGAAATCTAGAGAGTATTCTTCCTTTGTTTGGTCTCTTTACATGCATCATTTTGGACTGGCTGCTTTCCAAAGAGAAGTAGAGTCTGGAGAGAGACATCTAAAGTGTTCTTCTCTTTATTTGATCTTATTCCTTAGTGGTCCGGAGTCTGGTCGGTCCAGTCGCTCCGGACCCACTGGAACAGTCAAAAGCCTCCTGTGAGGCTTTAGCGAAGCACTTCGCAGATAAAATCGATCGGATTAGGAGTGGGATATCGTACGTCGTGGACACAGGGAGTGAGCGGGAGGAGGCCAATGGCAGACCGGTTTTGTGGGATCGGTTTCGGCTTCTTCCTTCTGATGAAGTGGACAAGGTGCTTTCATCTGTGAGGCCGACCACCTGCTTGCTTGATCCTTGCCCGTCCTGGCTCATCATGAGCTGCAGGGAGAGACTGGGTGAGGGGATCAAGGCGGTGGTGAATGCCTCCCTCGAGGAGGCAGTGATGCCATCAGCCCTCAAGGAGGCAGTAATAAGACCGCTTCTAAAGAAGCCCTCCTTGGATCCCCAGGATTTAAACAACTTTCGCCCAGTCTCCAATTTACCATTTCTGGGCAAGGTGATCGAGCGGGTGGTGGGTGCTCAGTTGAAGGCACACTTGGATGAAGCCGATTATTTAGATCCGTGCCAGTCGGGCTTCAGGTCTGGACATGGGACGGAGACGGCCTTGGTCGCCTTGGTGAATGATATGAGGAGGGCTTTGGATAGGGGTGAATGCTCCTTTCTAGTCCTCCTCGATCTCTCAGCGGCTTTTGATACCGTTGACCACGGTATCCTCCTGGACCGTCTGGAGGGGTTGGGCTTGGGAGGCACTGTATTGCAGTGGTTCCGGTCCTTCCTCTCTGGAAGGTATCAGAGGGTAGTTCTCGGGGAGGAGGCTTCGGACCCTCGGCTGCTCACTTGTGGAGTGCCGCAGGGTTCCATCCTCTCCCCGATGTTATTCAACATCTACCTCAAGCCGCTGGGAGCTATCATCAGGAGGTTTGGGGTGCAGTGTCATCAGTATGCGGATGACACGCAGCTCTACCTCTGTTTTAAGTCCTCACCGAGGTTGGCCGTTGAGACCCTGTCCAAGTGCCTGGAGTCAGTGGCTGGCTGGATGGGAAGGAACATGCTGAAACTGAACCCCGACAAGACCGAGGTACTTCTGGTGGGGGACAAGGGAAGGTTAGGGGATGTTGACCTGGTGCTGAATGGGGTACATCTACCCCTGAAGGACCAGGTCCGCAGCTTGGGGGTCATTCTAGACTCCCAGCTGTCCATGGAGGCTCAGGTGGCAGCTGTGAGCCGGGCGGTACTGTATCAACTCCATCTGATACGGCAGCTGCGCCCCTACCTTCCTAATCACCTGCTCCCATCAGTGGTTCATGCCTTGGTCTCCTCTCGCCTAGACTACTGTAATGCGCTCTACGTGGGGTTACCCTTGAAGACGGTCCGGAAGCTTCAGCTGGTACAGAACGCGGCGGCTCGCCTGATTAAGGGCAGCCGCCGGCGTGATCACATCACGCCAGTGCTTAATGAGTTGCACTGGCTACCAGTTGCTTGCTGAGCCGAATTCAAGGTGTTGGTTTTGACCTTTAAAACCCTATACGGCTCCGGCCCAGCTTATCTCAAGGAGCGCCTCCAGCAACACCAAGTAGGCCGCTCAACAAGGTCTGCCACGGACGGCCTTCTCCTTATCCCATCAGCCAGAGCAGCCAGGCTGGTGGGGACTAGGAAGAGGGCCTTCTCTGTGGCGGCCCCCACATTATGGAACTCCCTCCCTAGTGACCTTCGCCATGCCCCCTCCGTGATGAGCTTCCGCCGTGCATTAAAAACATGGCTGTTCAGGCGGGAATATGGGGTGGGTTAGGTTTTTAATAAGAATTTTTTATATTGTTTTAATTATTATATTTTATTGTGTTTTGTTGTATTTTGGTTGTACATCGCCCAGGGTGGCCGGGTGACCGGCCAGATGGGCGATTGATAAATATAATAAATAAATAAATAAATAAATATTTCCCATGGACTCTAATGTTCATGGCACTTTGCATTATTTCATTGGTTTGCTGCTTTTGTTTTCGTAGTAGTTTAATCCTTATTAAACTTAATACTGAGTAAATCCCATGGAACTCAGTTGGATTGGCTTCTGAATAAGTATTCTTAGGATTGCACTGCATGCAAAGTTTTCAAAATTGTTGTTTTTCTTTCAAAAGCAAAATGTAAATGAATCATTCTTTATCCAGCAGGAATTCTTCACATATATGGTTGTGTAGAACAGCTTCCCCTCACAGAGAAATCCCCAGACAGAACCAGCCATGCCAGTAGAATATAGTACTAATGATATATTAGTTTATTTTGGCTTCTGTGTGTTCTCATGTGATGCTGGCAATGCACTTCAAAGCTACAGAGTGAAATTTATAGATTGTAAATTACTCCTGAGTCTTTGTTTCCTCACATAGTTTCTTCTGTTTAGCCAGATAAATGATGTGGTCTGACTTTAGATTCTGGTCTTTTGACATGTTTACTCTTCCGTAGTGAACCTTTTTATTTATTTTGTTTAAATCTCCATCCCAGAATTGGATGCAAGCACAAAAGTGCTCATTTAACTTTATAAAATGAATATAAAAACTTTACCAAATCCTAAGTGTAGAGAGCTTCGGCTATTGGGCGGTATAAAAATGTATTAAATAAATAAATAAATAAATAAGATCCCAACTAATTTCTCTCCATTTTTTATTCTCGTTTCCTTAGCTACATGTTTCAATTGCAGAAGACAGAAAAGATGTAATCTAGGGCAGAGTTTGTCTTACAGTGACTATGAAATATTTATTGCTTTTTAAAGCCATGAGATAAATATAATATGGTGAGAGGAAGTGAAGAGAGTGGCTTTCCTATAATGCATAAAGTATAATTTCACCTTCTCTGAAAGTTTATATTGTATACTGATACACAAGGTAGCCACACTGGTTCATGGGGGGGGGGGAATCAAAGTCCATAGTTGGGCAATACCTTCATAAGGACCAACCAAAATGTCAGAAAAGAGTGTAGAAGCTTTCGAATTCTCCGGAACTCTTTATCAGGCTAGGTGGCACAAAAAGTGCAACGAAGGAAGAAACAGAAAAGGCCAAAATTAGGCAGACGTTGCAGCAATGAGGCCTGCAGTTTAGATAGTCTGAAGATGAAGATTACAGACTGAGGGAGCAATCCAATGGGGTTGCCTGTAAGCCTCTGAATTCAGAGGATTATGGGCATCCTAAGCAGGGAGGGAGGAGCATGGAGGTGATAGTCGCCTCTGCACTCCTCCCACCGTGCAAGTCAGCTTGACAGCTGATTTCGGCAGTCTAGCTGCAGCACCTTGGATGGAGAGGGAAGGAGGCTGGTGCACTGCCAAAGATACATTGCGTCCTGGCAGACCCAGTCTCCTCCCCTCCCTGCCCCCTGGAACGCCATCTTTACCCCTTCTCCAAGGTCACTCTTACAACCTCAGAGAAGCAGCTGATGCAGTTCTCTCACGCTGGCCGCAAGGGAAGGAAGAGGATCTGAGGGGGGAGGGGCATCCAAGCACGGATCCCCAGCCCCGAGGTCGGAGCTCTTTTCCGACCTCGGATCTGGGAATCCAAGAATCCTATGGCCCTCTAGACACTGTCTAGGGGCCATAGGATCACTTTGAGAATGAATGAGTTACTGGTAGGAGCTGCTGGCATCAGATTACACCTAGGATTCTGGGACAAAAAAGCAATGGCTGAGCCCCATTTCTGAAAACATAAAGGCTGCTGCAACTCAGATCTGTCTCTTGCCTTGTGTGAAACACACGGGTTCCTGGATAGGCAGAGAGCAGAAGTAAAGAGAAACATGTCTTTATATTAGTAAAGCTGGAAATTAATTTTAGGTGGTGTGCTGTGTGATAAAGGTTGCCACCCAATTACATAAATGTAGATAAGAATTTTTTTCTGAGTTTGAATCACTGAATCTCAGGAGTCCATGGATTCTAGTGAGTTCTGATAACCAGCCAGAATGTGGGGTCCCCAGTGAGGGACATCACATACAAGGCCACAACTACCTCTGGTCAGAGAAGGATGGGCTTCTGTCTCTGACACTTGGAAAGCACTTAGACTCTGCTGCTTTACAAGTGGCTCTGAAGATCAGCATAACTTAAGAATGAGCCTCCACAATTCTTATTTGCTGTGCTTGCCCTATCAGTTGACACAGCTGAACTGTTAAAAATGTTCCTGGACATTAAATAAATCAAATCTGCATAAATTTGCATATGAATAAGAATAATAACTCTAAAGAAAAGGGTATCCTTTGTTTTTTAGATGACATGTACATGCTGCAGTGGGCACCATCTTAGGAGAGGCATCTGAAGTGGAGAGGACAGGGAATGCGGAGGTATTAAGCATGATCAGGGTAATCCTGAGGTTTGCCAAAGTACTTAAAAAAAGCAAAAAACCTGGGAGAGCAGGGGGGGAATCCAGAACTGCCCAGTGAAGATAGAAGATGGTCAGCTGATACTAATGTTGTTTTATCAGTTGGGAAAGGAAAGCAGAAACCTCTCTGTGTGTGTGTGTGCAATAGCATATACAGGAAGAGGGTGTGACTGTCTGTCTGAAACCCTGAACAGCAGCTCTCCTGTTAGAAGGTGAGGATACATTTTAATGTTTTGTTGCAGGCCCCACTTGACAAATTGATCACTATAATCTTCTCTCTATAAGTGAGAGCCCTGACTCATCAATTTATCTCCTATTTCCTATTAAGATAGAAAGCTGAAATTTAGTATGGTTGTTGCTTATGGATCACTAATAAAGCCTATGTTGTGAAAACTTTCTTTAAAAACCCTTAAGGGGGCAAAAAGGGGAGTCTGAATTACTCAGAGTGCAGGGTAGAAAGTAATCACTTTTTAAATCCATTTGAAGAACAGTTCCTTCAGCTAGTTATATACACAATCATTAGACTGTGCACACTGTCCAGTTTTTTGAGTGGGCCAGATGTAAAATGAATATGCACGCTCTTGGCAAAACCCAAGGACTACTCATTCAGGTGTGTCACCCTTTGCTCCCTGTAAATGGGGAAGCAGTGGCTAAATGCCTTGTAGGTAGACCTGCCTTAGCAGGATGAGTAGGTGCAACACTGAAATTACTTAATGAAAGACATTAGCTCAACTCAAGATGAGTCAAGAGATAGTTATTATCAAAGAGGAGCCATGTGAGGATTAGAAGAAGTGGAGAATTAAAAGAAAGGGGTCAGGGTTTTTTTCTTCTTTAGTCATGTGTTATGCTGTGTGCTTTGGCCTAATGTTCATGTAGTTTGACTTTCCAGTTGAAAGAATAATCATTTTTGGTTGGAGCTGTGCCATCCATTATAAATGAAGTAATGCAGCCGCATTCTGTTACCATATCGTGCAAGATGTATTACACTACACTTTTTTTTTTGTTTTCACACAGCTTTTTGAAACTGCTATGAACCTATAATCAATCAGAGTTCCTTGGCTGTTCTGTTTGTGTTAGCAGTTTAGGTAATTACATAGTAGATTATATTTAACAAGGTTACCATTAATGTGGTTTGGGTTTAGGTTGTGCATGTATATACAAGAAATCAACTGTACCAAAAGCAAGCAAGCACACACACACTTATACCATGTAGCTGCTAGCTGATTCATCATTTTAGGTATGAAGGGGGAAAAATATAGGTTTTCATTGTCAGTTCAGGATGCTTTTAGAGATGTTTGGAACTGTGGAGGTTACTAGAGCTTAATTTGGAGCCATTGGTCAGTTTTGAACCTTTCTTCCGTTCTGGGAGCCCTGTCTTTAGAACATGTGCTCTTAAAATGAAGGCAAGAGTGCCTCTGATTGTAGCCAGAGAGCCTTTATCTCACTACTGAGTAGCCACAACTATTTGCGCTTATAGGTTTATTGAGAAAGGTTTTCATGCCGGAGGTTATGACTTTCGGGCAGGCTAGAGCTGATGAAAGTAAATAACAACTTTTGTGTTTGTATAGAAGTTTGACATACACAGACCCAAGATTTCTGAGATCACTTTATTGATTTCTGTTGTCAGGCTGAGAAATATGCTTTGGCAATGGTTTCTGTAGCTTTTTGTCAGTGCAGAATGACAACTTGCTTGAGTTTTTAGAAGTCCCGGTTGGTTGTATTTTCTGTCATTTAGGAAATAAGTGTTTGATGCTGAGGCACATAGTAAATAGTTCAAATACCTCAAGTCTCTCATAGATTTAATGTGTGTCATTTAGCAAATACTTTATACTCTTGGTTTTCAAATTGTGTTTTCCAGTCCTCTTCCTGGCTTTTTGCTTGCTCTTATGAGTGCTCAAATGCCTAAAATGTAGGCCCTCATCACACCAATATGCTTCTATTTTCTTATATGTAAAAGCTTTTCTTCCATGAATATTGCCAGGCTAAAATAATGATTACTCTCATACTACGGATGAAATGCCTTTAAATTAGGGCTGCAGCACTAATTTTTGTTTTGTTAATACCTTCCATACAATCATCTTCTTTTTTTAAGTGTTCTGATTTTAATCAGGACACTATTTTAGAATACATATTTCTCTTTCTCTCTCAATCAAACACACACACACATAGCGTTGGGCAAGAGGCTGGGGAGAAGGAGTTAGACATGGGCAGCTTTCTAATGTGCCAGTTCTGTTGCTTTTCTCAGTTCTTCAAGGAGTTGACTCAGCAAGAAAAAAAGGACAATTATCCCAAACCACCATGGAGGCAAGACATCATACTGTGCATTTCAAGGAGTCTTCAGCCTACTAGTTCTCACTGAGATGGTAAACCTTTTTTCTGGACTGTACCACTTTAGATTGTAGCTGAGAACTCCCATAACTGAATGCTCCTCTATTAAAAAAAATTACAACAAAACCCTGCAGATAGAAACCTAGAATGTTGGGGAGAAGGGTTTTAGCCTAGCCTTTCCCTAATACTGTATCTACTTTTCTATGTGCAGCAGATTTATTTCTTTTTGGTATGAAGCAGCATTCATTATGTGAGCCCCCACCTGAAGTCTAAACTGGTATAGTGCAGGCACATATTTACTACCTCAGTTGGGACTAGGCTGTAGATAGAGAAATATAACTAAAACTCAGTTTATCTCACAGCACCAATAGCTTCAGTTAGGGCAAGATTGGATGAATTACCTAAATAGGAAACACTTGAAACATATGTAACAATGAAACCACATACGGTAATTTAAAGCATAGTTGCTACCGAATCCCCTGAAGCCTTTGCTACTGCAATTAAAGACCTTAGGCTCAGACCGATTCTCATGTTATTTCCCACCATCACCACCACCATGGAAGCACTGAAAAATACTGATATGTGGCAACAACTTCACCTTCCACCCAAAACATTTGCAAGTTCCCTGTCATATGGATAGATCCAATCATGTGGAGAGCATATTTCCAGTAGTCACTGAAGATGTGATTTTAAAATCCTTCCACATCCATTTTTTCCAGCTCTAGCCAGTAGTGTAGTGGTGAGAGTATTGGACTGGGACTCGAGAGATCCGGGTTCTAGTCCCCGCTTGACCATGAAACTCACTGGGTGACTTTGGGCCAGTCACTGACTCTCAGCCTAACCTACCTCACAGGGTTGTTGTGAGGATAAAATGGAGAGGAGGAGGAGGATTATGTAAGCTGCCTTGGGTTCCTTGCAGGAAAAAAGGCGGGGTATAAATATAATAAATACATAAATAAATAAAATTTCCCTTAATATACTTGCTTTGCCATCATTCTCAAACAATATGAAATTCAGAAGTTTCCTTTCTATGAAAATTATCAATTTGTAATCTGTACGATTTTCATAATGTGTGCCCTGATTCTTTATCTGAGATTAGTATCTTTATGATCTAGAAATCAAATGCAAAATTTGGCCTGCTCCATAGGATTCCCATTGAAACGTCTTACAGAGCACTTTAAGGGCAGATTATTACTGTTCATTTGATTTGTGGTGAGAGTTTGGAAGATGGAGGGTTCTGTATCATAGCATTTCATTTGCAGTTATGCAGTGATGTGGTCATCTCTGTTTTATTTGCTCTTTTATATTTTTACAGTTTCTTTCATCAGTCTAGTAATCTAATAAAATAAAAATATAAGTCTAAGTCCATTTAGTCAGAAAGCACTGCGGATACTGTAACCTTGCATTATTAACTGTATTGTTGTTGTGACAGCAGTGAAGTTGCCAAGTATAGATTTCTTCTGTAGTGGTGTGCTTCAGGGTTGATAATACTCTGATTCATGGTAATTCACAGTTTGCTGCCTGAGAAAAGCAAGCCTTGTGAAGAAGGACGGAGCGAACTATATCTTGATTTGTATCCCATCTTTTAGGAAGGGAAAGTAACAGGGGAAGAAAGAAAATATAACTGTATGAATAAAGACTACAGCTTAAATGTTCCTCTCCGTCCAAGGTTAATTTGTAAAGAGATGGATGGAAGTTGTAGTCCAACATATCTGGAAGGCACCAGGTTGGGGAAGGCTGGTACAGGCTTTAGCTTGCTCAGAAGTTCTGCCTCAATCCCATCAGAGCCATGGCTAGATGTACAGTAATTAGTGGGGGAAGAGCTAATCAATGCAGTGAGAAATTGTCATGGCAGATGCAAGGACAGTCAGTTAGGACAGTCCACCCAGACAAAACACCCCTGGATTTCTTGTCCATGAAAACCGGGGTTGATGTCAATGCTGAGATGATAACCTCTGATTCGTGGTATGTGATAAATTGTTGCCCAATAAAAAGCACTTGAAGCTGAGTTGAGGTCTCTGCAGGATGGATGCCAGCATCTGAAAATCATATTGAAAAGGAAAACATATGGAAAAGGAAAAGAGTTCTAATTTGAGACCAGGCTTGCCACTGTTGGGCTCCAGGAATCTAATGCTGAAGCTGGTCTTGGATGTTATAAACAGAGAGCAAGTTCACCTGTGTTAACTTCCAGCAATTGCGAGCCATCTATTTGCATGAGCAGGGTAACAAGGGGTAATAATGCTCATAGTAGACCCAGTGGCAACTTCCACAAGCAGGAGGGAATCCTTGCTCATGGCAACTGCTGTTTATTTTGGTATACTTCCTTGATTTATCTATTATTTGATATACAGTCATGCCTTGGATTGAGAGCATAATTCGTTCCGGAAACGTGCTTGTAATCCAAAACACTCTTATATCAAAACAAAATCCCCCCAAAAAATTTGTACAGAGATTTTTAATTTAAGCCGTACTACAGTACTTGTATTGCAAGACGTCGCTTGTATATCAAGTAAAAAAATAAAATTAAATAAATATTTAAAAATTTGCTTGTCTTGCAAAACGCTCTCAAACCAAGTTACTTGCAATCCAAGGTATTACTGTATTAGTAATTGTAGTAATACATGTTTTGAAAATTCCTTTCTCCCCTCCCTCATTCTCAGTGTGTGCCCTACTTATGGAAGTTACCACTGGTTCTCCTGTGAGCACTATGACCCCATGATAGCTTGTTCATGCAAGCAGACTGTCTGTTCACAATTATATGATGTGTACACTGAGATATAATTGGATATATGGGTAGTATCCAATTCTGTTGCTGCTCTTTCACTGAGTATTTTGTGCCAGTGGGACCCACTACTAGCGCTTCCTAAAGCAACCCTGGAAATGAGCTGGAACAATAGTTTCCAGAACAGGAAAGCTCAGCGAAGCTCCCTTCTGCTAGTTCCACTGACCTGTTCTATTCCGGAAAGGAGTATTTCAGTTCATATCCAGTATATAAGAGGTGTGTGGGGGTGTATGTGTTCTTTTACAGAGTAGTAGCCTCATTTTGGGAACTTCAGATTTAGCCAAGCTTCTGTGCTCTAATTTAGTTATGTTGATTGCATCTAATATCCAAAACATTTTATTTGTTTGCAGCTCAGTTATGCTCTAACATACACATAACTGGATGTGGGATTGTTTTGAGATTCTCTGCTCCCAATTTAGAAACACAGAACATCCAGGCAATGACGTAAACTATATCGTTGCAATGTCAGTATAAAATATTAGAGTAATCATTGCTTCTTCTTCCCCTGCATTTAATAAAACAGCATTTCCACTGTCCAGCCATTGAATATATAGTTTACGTCCCTGCTGTAGTAATGCATGTAAATGAAATTATAATGGATAGAATTAGGCCTGAGAAGTGATTACAGGGATGACTTCACTCTCGCTCACCAGCTGAGATTCCTGTCTGCCTTAATATTCATTTATATCTGCCTAAGTTAAAAGAAAGGAGTACTGAGCTCCATATGTAGAACCAAACACTGTCTATGTCAGTGATGGCGAACCTATGGCACGGGTGCCACAGCTGGCACGCAGGGACCTCTCTGTGGGCACTCGAGCCATTGGTCACCAGATCGCGAAAAGACTGTCTCCTTCTGCAAAACACTAATGATCTTGTTCTTTCTCACAGTGTGGAACAGAATGATTTTATTCTAGAATTCCTGTTACAGAATTCTTTTCTACATTGTTATCACATTTAAAAGATTTTGAAGAATGATGCACAGAGCATGGCTTGGATGTAAAGCCCTAACAGTTGACCTGAGTGCTGCATGTGTTGCTCTCAAACTAATGGAGTATGAGCCAAGGTTTGACAAATTATCAGCATGCATGCAATAGCAAAAATCACATTAACTGTGCAAAAGCATGCCCAATGCAAACTTTTACCTAATGCAGTGTTTGCAGTCCAAGACATAAAGTGATTAAAATGTGTTAAGCACGTTTAGTTTTCTTGTTTATCTTGCTCATCCTAGTACAGGTTGACTTTTACGTTTACTAATCCGACACCTGTAGAAGCAGGGAAAGGACCCGGGGTAAAGCTTGCCCCATACAATTTCAGTCTGGCATATAATCATATTACAAGTTGAGAATCCCTTATCCAAAAATACATGTGCCTAATTATTTTAAAAGTTTGTATAAATTCCCTTCAGGCTATGTGTACAATGTAGTACTATAATAATTTTTTGAGTTGATTTTTTTTCCCCAACAAAAAACTGTATCATTGAAAGCTCTGTTATTGTGTTTTTTCTTTTAAGACAAAAGATGTTAATTAGTTCGGACAACTGTATGAGTTGTTTTTCTAAAACTAAAACCTCGGTATTCAGGTTTAATTGCAGTGTTGGCACTTTGAAATAAATAAGTTGGTTTTGTGTTGCAGTTTGGGCACTTGGGCTCAAAAAGGTTCGCCATCACTGGTCTATGTAATCAAACTCCACTAAGTTTATATGGTCATGTTAACACAGTAATCTTTTATGTATTACAATTGGTAATAACTGGGAAGACAAGAAACAGTCTTCTGCAGTCTCCTCCATCTTCCCCACTGTCTCTTATAGAGAAATCCTATAAACATGTACTCAGACATACGGTAAGCCCTGTTTACTTCAATGGAACTTACTCCCAGATGTGTGTATAGGATTGCAGTTGTGGTCTCAAATGAGAGTAAATATGAGAATGGAAAAGGTGAGCACATTTATTTTGAGGAAGGTTGCAGAAATGCATTCCTCTGTAAAGTTTCCACAATTCCCAGTATATCCTGCCTTGAAGCAAGATATGTTGAAGATGTGGGACTTGGACCTCTCTCCATCCTCCTCTCCCCCAATTCCTTGAGTGGGGATCACTGGGATGTGCTTCCATTTTGTAGCTAGGGATGGGCTCAGTGTGAATTTTACCAAGTTCAGATTTTTTGAACCTAAACACAAACTGGAATGCAGTGTAGGCATCAAAATCCATACTTTTCTGAAGTTTGCAATCTGGCGTGAGCTCTGGTCCTTGTTCCTTCTAGTGTGCAGCAGAGGATTCTGGTGAGAACAAGGCACAGGCAACTTTCTTGGGGTTAGGATAGTCAGGACCTTATTCTGCCTGAGGATATACTTCTGCCGTCATCCTCTGATTCAGAGAATGTCTGTGCTCACAATATGACAACCCATACTCAGCGTTGAGTGTGGGTTCTTGTTGAACCATGGGTGGTTGTGTTGTGTGAGCCCAGCCACCCTAACAAACCATGGTTTGTTAACCACAAGCAACCCGCAGTTCACAACCAAACAATAAGCCATGGCTTCTCTTTGTGGGTTGTTCGTGGTTAACCATGGTTTGTTAACCCACAGTTCAATGACAACCCATACTCAACCTTTAGTATGGGTTGTCATGTTGTGTGAACCCAGCCAATGAGTCTCTGGCAGAACCTCCATCTTCCCAACCTTGCAGGCCTCAGGCTGTGTAATTAGGTGAGGGCCCTTTAACAATCCAGTGAGCTCCTTCAGGAGGGGCGGAGCTGACCACACTATAGGTCTTGTCAGCCTTCAGAAGGCTTCAGTTCTATGTGGCTCTAGCTCCCTGCTGAGACACATTCTCCTTTTGTCCTAGTGTAGCTTGAAACAAACACAAAGCAGAAATCTTATTTATATAGCAGCTATATAGTAAAGTATATAAAATTATTAACCGCTGTTTGGAAAAGCTAGAGTAGCTAGCAGTGCCAATATATGCTTTAAAGGACAAAAACAAATTGATAGTTCTCTAAAGTAACCTTTTCCTCTTCTTTTCTACTCAGATCTTTTTGAAAAGTTCAGCTTTCTTTCTGAACTATCTTTCACTGAAAGATGCTTTCATGTTGGCATGAAAGGTGAGTGCCAGCATCCTTGTAAACAGCTCCATAGCAACAAAGCATTTTTAAACATGTGGCAGGAAACATTTTCTTCTGCTTTTCAGGGTTAAAAGAGTCTTGCAGTAATTGTATTAAATATGGGTCAAACTATCGCCTTTATAATAGCCCAAAGTAGGGTCTTCCGGTGGGCCTTATGCCTATATGCGACCAGCTCCCTGGGACTCCTCATCCCGGGGCCTTGTCTGTTTACCTCCAACTACGGCACCAGTTTTGAAAGGTACCTGTGGGCCAGAGTATTGAGCTATTGCATTGCAACAGTAAGGTTAACGTGCTGGACTTGGGTATCAATGTGGGGGGATACTTTTTCATTCTTTCAGCTCGGAATCAGGAAGAAAAAGGCATAACAGAGATGCATCAGGTTTCTTTCATGCACCATTTTGTAAGAGTAAAAGTGTATGCGTGAACTTGTGCAAATATAACTAACTGAGCTTTATTGATACACATTTCCCCCTCCATTTGGAATGAGACCAGGACAGAAAATGCCAGTGGGAAATTTATTTTTTCAAGAGTGCCTCTTTTATTTGGTAGTATGAGTAAAGCCTCTTGGTACAGACCAGTGGTGGTTGGTGCTCACTTGGGCCGGTGGGGCAGAGGGCAGAGCCAAGGGCCACCATAGACGGAGCAGTCTTTTGAATCCACAGCAGCCAGCAACCCACACCACAGAAAGGACAAACTAAGGCACATTATCTTGAATTAGAGCGGTCAGTCAATGGACTCGGGAGTGCAGCAGCAAGCAGGAAAAAAAGGTGGGGAAAACACAGTAGTTTAGGGGTCAGACGGGAGTTGGGACTTGGATGTAGGGAGCACACACAAGCCCACGGCACACTAACTGGCAGCCTGCCCCTGGTGCAGATTTTGAAGACTGAACTTTATTAGATCACACTCAACAGAAAATAGGTAGTTTTGTACAAACACACTACCAAGGGAAGTGGAGGAAGAAGATTGTTTCTGACTGCCCTCTAGGACATTCGGAGGATGACCTAGAGCCCTCCCCCCCCCCCAAGCCCAGCATTGCAGAAGAGCTGTCTGGGTCTAGGGACCTTGAGGAGGATCAGGAGGATCCTGGGCCCTCAGGGGAGACCTCTGTTGATCCTAACCCTCGCAACATACGGTAGTTAGCCCCCTCTTGGACTCAGAGGCAGACACTACATCTAGCCATCTAGCCCCAGGGAACACAGGCATCTAAAGGTCAAGGTTCAGCCAGCTGTCAAACGCAGGGGAATGAGGACTCCTGATGAGTAAGGTGTACTTGTGAGCAAAGCCCTGTTCATGAGTAGACCTTTCCTTGAGTGGCACTAATGGCTTGCAACTGTGCTCTGGGTGCAGCTCTGGAGCACAGGCTTAAAAGCCTTTAGTTCCAGGCACTGAGTACCAGTTTCCTGACTTGCATTTCCCTCCTAACCCAGCTGTTCTCTGGATTTTCCTTTGTTTGACTTTGGACTGCCTACAGACCTTGCTTCTGGAATTGACCCTGACAGGATCCCTGAAGCTCTATCCCAGCACAGCTGTAAGCAGGACACTGACCCTTTGAAACGGAGGCTACTTCATGTTGTAGACATCTCTCAATATCCTCCTCCCATTTTCAAGCTGCATTTGAATTGGTGTTGCATGTAAGAGTGCACAACTGTAACTGCACACATTATTTGAAACAGCCTTGAAAATAAGTGTTCAGAAGTTACTAGCCAAAATAAAACAATTACACGTTGCCCACATCTGTGTTGGCTAATTGTGATATAGCAAGAGCTTAAAAGAAAAAGAAAAGACAATTTAAAGAAGCTTTCTTGCCTGGTGATCCTTCTTCACATTGGGCAAACAGATGGTGGCTATTTACAAAACTGTTTTTAAAAACCGCAGTGGAACTGGGGTTCCTGATCTCAATATGAAGCATGAATGCATGCGCATGAGCACACGCACACACATACACACATCAGAGGTGATGAACTTTTTTCAACCCGAGGACCACATTCAGTTTCAGAGAAGCTCTCGGGGGAGGGGTGGTGTATTCTAATGGTAGGTGGGACTGAAGACAAAAGGGGGTGGAGCCAAAAAAATAGCAGCATGTTTTAGCTTAAAGCTCTTCCTACCAGTAACTAAGCATTAGGAGAGGTATTCCTACCTTGTAGAATGGGGGTGGGTGGGGTGGGGTGGGGTGGGGAGGCCATGAAAGCTGGGAACCCACCAAATGATCAGAAGTCGGGTGAATGGGGGTAAGGAAGGGGGTGTGGCCATCTGGAGAATTCTGGGGGGGTCGGATTTGGTCCCCGGGGGGTCGGATTTGGTCCACAGGCCTGGGGTTCAACATCCCCAATATA
The DNA here is from genome assembly GCA_021292165.1 of Shinisaurus crocodilurus. Lineage (NCBI taxonomy): Eukaryota > Metazoa > Chordata > Lepidosauria > Squamata > Shinisauridae > Shinisaurus > Shinisaurus crocodilurus. Next base: position 161,757,948 of record CM037880.1, read on the forward strand.
TATAGAAAATGAGTGAATTAATACCAAAACAATGGACGACGAGCTGAACCGAAATAAAAAGGGGAAAGGGGAGCTTTTGTTCATGCGAGCCACATCATACCACACTGCTTCAGGACAAAGTAGCTTGATTTATAATTTCTGTTAAATACCAGGATTCATTTGGCATATGTACAACAGGTGATTAAAAAACAAAACAAACCAGGAATCAGTGTTCATATATCCTTTGTCCCTTTCTCCTTGAAGCCTTCCTTTATCTTCCACCTTCGTGTTGCAGCTTGTTCTCAATAAAATGTAGCCTAATTAGAGGCACATTACTGACTTGAAATAATTTTTTCCCCCTGTTGACATTTCCTGATATTTAGGTAAGCTGCCTGAACAACTCTTCGGCGTTTCTTGGATCATGTTGGCAGGACTAGTGTTGTTACCTGGAGAAATTTTTGAAGGGCCCAAACAATGCAGCATATTCATATACCAGGCCAGGCCTTGTATAACAAGCTGGGATGCTTTAGTGCTTGCAGTAGCTAACAAAACACAAGTGCTAGCTGCCAAATTCCTATTACATTGAAGTTATAAGTTGATCTCCAGATACTTTTTGTAACAAATCCTGTGCAATCAGCTGTTCCCCCCTCCCCAAAAAATAGTATAGAGAGTTTAATTGGAGATTTGAAATGTCTAATACATTAGACATGTATCACTATGGCCAATATCATTAGTGCAGGCAGTCCCTGGGTTAAGAACGTCTGACTTACGGACAACTCGTACTTACGAACGGGCTTCCGGGTTCCCCGGCACTACGTCGTTTACGTAGAGTATGGCATCGTTTACACAGAGTATAGAGTACGCAATTTGCGTAAATGCCTGTATACTACGCTATACTGTTCCAACGTACATACAAATGCAACTTAAAGACATTCTTAAGAACGGAACTCGTTTGTAACCTGGGGACTTCCTGTAACTTCTGTTGGAAGTTTCTTGCTGGACACAGCACTGAGGGGGTTATTATTGTAATTATGCTTTCATTAGAGCTGCAGGCATGTATAGGTGACCAAACACCATGGGTGATCAGACCGTTCAGTGCTCTATGTTCTAACAAACAAGAGGACATAAAACTTGTATTTTGTTTTATCATTAAGGATAGTTAGAATTTATGGCACATTGGTGGGCTTTAAAAAAAACACTATCTGAGAATTTAAAAAAAGTTACTGGTCATGAGAAAAAAGCTGCATCTTGTAGTCTGTGGTCTCATTGACTTCTGCAGGATTCTGTGGTTAGTGAATCACCCCTTCAGTATGATATGGCAAATGCACAGATGAAACTATGCTTTATAGGCACCATCCTAGTGAACAGTGCTGCTATTGTTCAATTGGTCTTTCTTCTTCGCCACAAAGCTGCCATGTGTATGTGGGGAAAGAGCCCTTGAAGTGTTGTTTTGTGACACATTTTAATGAACCTCTTGCTCTTTTTGTGTAGTTCGTAATGCAGTTAATCTGGACATGGAACAAATGCCACACACACCCTTCCCCTTGCGCTTCTGTTTCTTCAGCTTGACGTTAGGGCATGGAATATACCAAGGAGAGAGGTCAGATGATCTAAACATGCCTGTGTGTGGTTACAAAGGCAACTATTTTGCATGTAAAATTAATTACATTACATATACAGGAAAATTCTTCTTTCCTGTGCAGTTAAATCCTGTGCTTCTTGTTTAGATGCTGTGGTGGCACAGCCTTGATCTACATGGCTGGGACTTGTGGAAATTGCAGTCCAAGACATTTAGCGGCACCAACTTGGGGAAGGTCTACAGCAAAAGCATGTGGCAGGGGTGTTAGATTTTCTTTTCTTCCTTAACTTTTTGACAGACTCGGTTTTGCATGTATTTAGTAAGATTCATTTGTATGCAAATGGGCCGGTATCATGCAAGCAGCATTTAACTCTGTTCATATGAGCTTCTTTCTTTGTGGTGAAGTCTGGGGTCTTCCCCACACCGCATTCAGGATAGAGTCGAGATAAATACTCTGCCTATTTAAGTGGAACATCTGCACAGAAATCCTGGCACAGCATTCCACCTACCAGTGTTGGAAGCTGCAAACATAGATAGGGCTTTATTGTAAATAAAGGAATCTTTTCCAGCATCTTGAGATGCGTTCTCTCTCTGTGAATCTGCGGTGGATGCTTTCCAGTTTAGCTATACTCATCACAAACATAAGGCACTTCTCAGAACAGAAGGTATAGCACTGAGAATAGAATATGTGTGCTATCCCAAATTGATGTTACAGGTTTGACCAAGGGAATTAATTATTCATAGGGACTTTGTTAGATTTCTTTCGCTTACTTATAGTGCAATCCTATGCAAGACCTAAGTCCCAGTGGGGCTTACTCTCAGGTAAGTGTTCATAGGGATTGCAGCCTTGGTTTCCTTATGTCTATAATATTCTGTGCTGAACTAAGTACTATTTCACCATTTTCCTTAAAATTGCACATAATCCCACTTGATTTCACTTCAGATTTTTGCCTCTAGATAACCTAGGTCAAAATGGAGGCTTGGACTAGGAACATGGTGTGTGTATTCCTTACATTATTATAGGCCATCAGGACCGGTGCAGGGCAGTTTGGCGCCCTAGGCTAAATTATATTTAGCGCCCCCCCCTCTCATGCCATGGGGGGGGCTCCGGAAAGCAGCCCTGCTCTGCAACCTCCCGCCCCCCCCGCCGCCGCCACCGGACCCCCCCCCGCACGCTGCCGCTGCCGCTGCCGCCCCCCACCTACCTTCCCACGCCTCCTCCGAAAAGGGACCCCCGCGCTCTGTTTTTGGCCGGGGGAAACCAGAGCAACAGGGCTGTTTAAGCCCTGCTGCCCTGGTTCTTCCCGCCAAAACAGAGCGCGGGCGGGGCTCCGGAAACAGCACGGAGAAGGTAAGTGTCGGGGGGGGGAGGCGGCGCAGAGGAGAGGCGAAGCGAGGTGAGGTGGGGGGGAGGCGGCGCAGAGGCGAAGCGAGGCAAGGTAGGAGGGAGGCGGCGCGGGGGGGGAGGCGGCGCAGAGGCGAAGCGAGGCGAGGCGAAGCGAGGCGAGGTGGGGGGGAGGCGGCGCGGGGGGGAGGCGGCGCAGAGGCGAGGTGGGGGGAGGCGGCGCAGAGGCGAGGCGAGGCGAGGTGGGAGGCGGCGCAGAGGCGAGGCGAGGCGAGGGGGGAGGCGCCCAGGCTCGGCCCCACCACTACTCCGAGCGCACTGACCTGGCTTTCTCGGAGAGGCGGGCGGGCGGGCAGGGCAGGAGCGCGCCGGCAGCGAAGAGGAGCGCAGCGTTCTGCGCCCTCTTCCGCTACGCGCCCTAGGCAACAGCCTAGTTGGCCTAGCGGTAGCGCCGGCCCTGTAGGCCATAGAAACCTGTGTGTTATAACCGCAACAGCCCATAACATGAGATAGTTTGGCATGAATCTCTGTTAAAAATAATAATAATACAAATGCCTTAAAATGCCAACACTGTTGCCTGAAAAATGATGTTTAGACTGGTGTGCTAAAAGATTATAATCCATATGGTGGCAGATGCACATGAATGGGTCACAGACAAGGCGCTGCACTGGTGCACACAGGGTTTTCAAGTATTTTTGCTCTTACCGTGTGAATATGTCTTCAGTCTCACAATTTCTGCGAGGCGAGTCAGTATTATTCCTACTATTTCTAAAACCAGGGATGAGGTAGTGTCTTGTCCAAAGTCACCTCATTTATCCATCATTTAAGTGGAATTTGATTTGAGGGGTCCTGGTTCTAATGATGATTTGTTTGGTGGGCCATTTCAAGCAAAAGAGCAGCCTGCTTCTATAAAAGAGATCATCTATATTGTGGCTTGTAAGTGTGTTAGCCAGTTACATAATGCAGGCTAACACACCAACATTCTTAAAAGCAAAGTCCTTATTTACAAAGAGCATGACAATCCATGATGTAATAAAACAGGAATTTCTGGTGTGTGAGAAAAAAAACACTGTGAATAATAAGATTGTAAATAAAATGGAGCAAGTTATAAAAACAAATGTCAGGCTGAATGTTTCAGTTTTTCAGCAGCTGTCCCTCTTCAGTCATACCAGTGGGTGCGGCTCAGACAGCATGTATTAAAAAAAAACAATATAGTGGAAAGCAGTGCATATAGAATACAAGCATTCCCACAAGGTCAGTTTAAAGCAGGGTTGGGGGGGGACATTTTTTTGGTCCCAGGGCTGCATTCCCTTGTGGATAACCTTCTGGGGGCTGCATGCCAGCAGTGGGTGGGACCAGATACAAAAGTTGGTGAGGTGGGGCCAAGCCATATCCACAGCCCATTTGCACACGTCCATACACTGCCCTTATTCTCTGTGACATCCTGTCAGGACTCACTATAATATTTTGGGAGCTTCTTCTCTATTATCACATTTATCATTGGGTAGTAGGTCACGTAAGAATTTGTTGAAGCTCAAAAACAGAACTAAAATAGGTCTCAAGTCCAATGATATCTTCAGTGATATCATCCTTTGGAGCAGGGCTCTCCAACCTTGGGTCCCCAGATGTTGCTGGACTGCAGCTCCCAGAATCCCTTGCCAATAGCCATGCTGGCTGGGTATGCTGGGAGCTGTAGGCCAGCAACATCTGGGGGCCCAAGGTTGGAGAGCCCTGCTTTGGAGGAAGATAACTTTGTATGCATTTAGGTGGGAAATCAGTAAGAATTTCTGGATAGGAAACTCCTATATAAAGAGAACAATATATTATTAAACTTGTTAGAAAGGTATAACAAAAGGGTGTGCACTAAAGGCCAAACTCTTCCAGAAATAGATCAAACTAGATTGAGCTGCATGATTAGTTAATGTATAGTTACTTCAGTGGACCGGTCATGTTGTTCTAATGCCTGACTGCCGTCTCCCAAAGCAGTTACTTTATTCCCAACTCAAGGATGGAAAGCGGAATATCGGTGGTCAATATAAGAAGTTTAAAGATGTTCTTAAGGCTAATCTAAAAAAATGCAATATAAACATCAAAAACTGGGAAGCTCTGGCCCATGAACGATCTAACTGGAGGTTGGCCTTTCACAAAGGTTCTATGGACTTTGAAGAAGCTCGAGTGCAAGGTGAAAGGGAGAAACGTGCTAAGCGAAAAGCATGTCAAATAAATCCTTTACAGGACCATCTTTCATCTGGTAACCTGTGTCCTCACTGTGGGAAGCTGTGTGGATCTAGAATTGGCCTCCACAGTCACTTACGGACCCATCGCTAGAGTCTACACTATTTTCTTTAAAATTTTCCTCCTTTTAAAATCTCCTTTTTGTACATTTTCTTTTTTTTTTTATCCTGGAAGACAATCTTACTTGGTCACGAGTGATCGCCTGACTGACTGACTGACTTTAATCATAAAATGAGACCACATCTTTTGATGCCTTGTTCAGAGCCTCCGGTATATCATATTTGCTTTTTAAAGCTGGGTTTAATTTATCAAGGCTTGATCATATCTTATCCCTGTATTCCCACAGCATTCTCCACCAATGTGTGGCTTAACCAGGGCTTTTTTTCTGGTGGAACTCACCGGAACTGAGTTCCAGCACCTTTTCTTCTATTAATTGCATTACAATTTAATCGCCATCTACTCCCAAGGAAATGTAATCCAAGAGTTCCGGTACCCTTTTCTCCAGAAAAAAAGCACTGTAACATAACAAGTTACGCCATCAATGTTTAGTTTTCATGGTGTCTTTTCTTATCTTTGTTGAGCTAGGGTTTTTTTGTGCCATATTGCTTTCCATTATTTTGGTTCTCTGTTTCTTTAACATGCAATCTTGCATCATGATGACATTAGCAGTGGATAGAATTTTTAATATATATATTTAAAACCCTAAACATAAGGCTAGTGCTAGAACAAAATAAAGAGAAATGTAGTTCCAAAGAATCAGTTGTGTGTGATTTAAATGCTGCATACCTGATTCAAATTCAATATATATTCAATGTTCAAAAAACCTGCTGGTTTAAGAGAAGAGTTAAGGCTATCTCATGTTGGCTCAAACTCCACAAAGCCAGGAAATTTGAAGCTAAGGCTGATACCTTAACTGACATGCCCTGTGATCAGAAATGATGATGTGCAATGTGACAGATTGTGCTTGCTTACAACTTACCCTTCATGCACCCACACTTTCCCTTGGTCTTTCAGGCCCAAATCCAGATGTGGGGGATGGAGTGCCTCCTGGGACCAGCAAAGATGCCCCATGTTGTCCTGGTTGTATATTGCATTATGAAGCATCTGAACCCATGTCTGCTTGTTGCACAATTTGTGACACTGCACATTTCTTATAATTGAATTTCCCTGGGTTTTAAAAAGGAAATTTATTATTATCTGAAAAAACAAAACAGAGTGAAAAACAAAACACAAATAAGCCATTACCTGAGTAGATGTGTACAGGTGAATAGATATGTCCCAATATGTTCAGAATGGCTTACTTCTGAGTAAGCCTGCACTGGATTCCAGCATAGATTTTTCCTTTTCCTCCCTCTCTTCATCAGTGATCCGTCAATCAGTGAAACTAATCCCTTCAGCCTTCAAAATTACCTCACTCTTATTTAGTTGACAGTTTCCTGCTACCCCCTCTACTACTGTCAGAATTGTGACAGGAACCGTGAAATTTTAAACACTGGAGTACTGGCAGCATTCTAGCTTTAGAGTGAGACTGAGCACGCCCGACATAATTTTGCCAGCAGTTGCTGCTATAGACTTTCATGGGTCAAAAAAAACCCCTTGATAACTTTTGAACTGCTGCTCAGAATTTCACCAAACCAATGAAAGGCACAGCTCCTCAACAAGCCTGAAAAAGTACATCAGTAGTTTTCTCCAGAATTTGAAAGAAATCTATGGTATGCCAAGCCGCAGCTTGAAGTAAAAAGTACAAATGTGTCAGTTTTCAGCACATTTTAACTTGCTGTATATGTGGCAATTTGGGATTGGTTTGAAATTTTGCATGATTGTAGACCTCATCAGGTAGATCATTGATGCCAGGTTTAGAGTTGTTAGCTCAACAGGTGTCATTTTTATAAGCAGTAGACATTTGAGGCATATAATGGCGGAGCCTTTTTTTGCACGTGCTTCTGCCCTTAACTAAAGGGGGCACTCCCATGCCCCTTTAATGTATAGAATCTAAGTATTTAAGATGTTAACAGGGGTGGTTTATGTTTTCTTCACAGGTGAATTTGCATTTGCAAAGGATTGCAATACATGTTATAGCTGGCAAGCAATGATTCATTGTGGAAAATGTAATAGATGTACAAGATGTCATAATTTCACTTCAACCCGCTGGGCGTGCGTAGCTGCTTATTTTTATTTGCTACCATGAAATCCTTTGGTATTGTCAGTAAATGGAATGACAGCAATGTCACACTGTATGTTCAGCACACAACAGTTCTTTACACCCTGGCAGTTCCACTGCCTTGTTTATGTCCAGAGAGTCTACCAAATAATGTGAAATAAGATACTGTTTTGAACTGGCTCTCTGCTTTGGAAAGCCTAGTGTGGACAGTATGTAAAGAACAGGTTGATTTTATTGGAAAAGCTGTTCCATATTATTAGAATTTGTATTTTATTGCAGTGTATTGCATTATTGCACACCTCAGGAAAAAGGGTTTCTGCAGTTCAGTTATTCCTGCAAAGATGGTTGTGTTCTGTTTTTGGGACAAAGTTAACATGGATATAATAAGTATTTTACCATCAACTGAATGCCTTTGATCATGTATCAATGTCTTCACATTGACGGGGTTTGCACAACACGCTAAACCTCAGTAGGTTAATTCCTACTGAGGTTTAGCATGTCCTCTGACCCCCACGGGGTGCTTTAGAAGCCAACCTGGTGTGATTCCTAAACACCCTGCGAAGCCATGGCTTGCGCTCGGGTTACAGTTATGATGAAACCCGCCGTTGCTAGAGCGCACTGGGTTGGCAGCGGGGTCTGCTGCCCGGCCCCTTCCCAAGCAGGAAGGGGGCAGGGGGCAGGTCCCCCCTTGCTACCACTCCTGCTCATGGGCACTGCAACAAGCAGGAGCAGGGGGGCAAGGGGGAAAGGCCGGGCTGACCTTGCTTGGTGGGGCTGCTACGACCCCGCCAAACAAGAGCGAGTGACAGCTGACGAAAAGTGCTGCTTGGGCACTTTTTGCCAGCTGTCATCCCTGCTCTGCTCCCCTCAGTTCTCCCACGGTGTCCCCTGGGATACTGACCAGAGGACTAAGGGGAGAGGCAGTGCCTCCGGACCCCTGCTGTGTCCGGCCATTAGTCGGGCACAGCCAGGGCCTATGGCAACTTTAAACCCGCAGAGGTTTCAGAACCTCTGTGGGTTTAGTGTCGTGCGAACCCGGTCATTGAAAAGCACTCACTTTAGCACCTTAACCTAACAAACGTGGTAAATTGAAATGCAAATGGACATTGGGCCAATTCGCATATCACAATAATCCACCCTGAAAATAAGCCACGGTGGGTTGGCTTTTCGCTTGTTAACCCACGTTACTCCTGGCAGACGATCAGGTGGGTCTCTGCGGCTTTCCATAGTTTCCATGGTCTCTGCGGTTTTCCCCTTAGCCCTCCTGCCTGCTCCCTGCACATATCCCATGGTCCTTTTTGGCACAAGCCCTCTAGTATCCTTGTCCCTAGAGAGGGAAACTTTTCCGGCTTCCTGCCCCGCTGCAATCACTACCCCTTTTCAGTGCAATTTTTCCATGCACAACCTTTTTTAAAATTATATTTAGTATTATTTTTCAGTGCTTCACAAGTACACAAATGGATTGTTTGTTTGTTTTTAAAATCTGTTGTTCTCAAGTGTGCATTTGCACACAGTCACCTGTCTGCTATTTACTTTCTTCAGCAGTACAGATCAATATGCCCTCTGTAGGTGTTGAAATCCCACTTGTCAATTTCATCCTCTCACATGATTTCTCGAACCAACAGTTGTCAGTTCCCTCTCCCCTGAATGAGAGAAAAATAATATTTAAAAAAACAAACCCATTTTTGCAGTAAGTACACCCATTCTCCCACAGTAAGTACATCCACGCACCCCAATAGCTCCGTCCTGTTCAGCTGCCGTTTTCAGAGTTCGGGGTTAAGGGAGGCACTGCATGGGGGTGTGTGTGACAAGTGTCAGTTCAAGACATCATGTGAGAGGATGCAATTGGCAAGTGGGAGTTTATTGGCTCCCTGGATTGTGACCCCTTTTTGGAGCAATTACTTCTACCGCTTTTTTCCCCCTGGTGCTTCGGAAGTACACAAATGTGTTCATTTTTGGTTGTTTTTGTTCTTTTCCCTGGTCCTGCACAAGTGTGCAGATTCATCTGTCTGCTCTGTACAGTCTGCAGTAGGACATTCACCTTGTCAATTCCTTGTGAATTAACTACTCCACTTCAGCACTTCCCTTGACAGCTTTCGGAGTTTGTCTGAACACTTTTGATATGTGAAGATCACCCTGTAAGAATTTCTTTATATAGTGATCCATGTTTAAATCTTTCTGTTCAGCTGCTCCTCCTCCGAAAGTGCTTCATTGGGCAGGACATGAACTCAGAGGGAGGGGAGGCTAATAGTTTTGATTTACTGCTTCTGTGAAAAATCCCCCCACCCATATACACACATGCACACATAAATGTATCTTCTTTAATGGGAAGTGCAGAAGAGAAAATCCTTCTGTAGGTTTTCTACATATGTAGATTGCAGTGCCTGTGTGACATTAGTGGTCGTGGCACCAAACATCTCTTCTCACACCTATTTGCATGATTACACCTCCAACACTAACTGGCAAGCAGCTCTTGTGCATCCTATTCTGCTAAACCAAATGGCTGCCTAGCAAGCTAGTGGCTGTTGTTTCATACAAAGGTACTCATATGCGCTGTGACATCTGTCCAGTTGTGGACCATTCAGGGAACCTTATGCTGACATTCTGGGTAGGCATATAAGAGACCCACCAATGAATGACGTTTACTAGTAAGAAATTATTTGTGAATGTAGAAGAATGGTCAGGAATGACTGAGAGCATACAAGGCAAAACAATAATCAGAACTGTTACTATCATGACACACAGCTGAATGATAAAGGAATTATTGGGAAGCAGAGACATATCCCCTAGGATCTGGGCTAAATAGGGGGGAAACCCTAAACTATGCTAATTTTGCAAAGATTCACCTGTCCTAGACCATCTTTCCATATACATCCCCACATTTCAGTAGCTATCTCACTTGCATTTCTGTTAAAATAATATCTAATGCTGGGATGCTCAAAAGATATTTTTATTCTGTGCAAATCAGGAAAATAACAGGAATAAATATTAGCACCCAATCTTAAAGAATTTATGCCAGAAAATCTGCCTATTGGCATAAAAGCATTTGCAGCTTATGGTACAGCTGGTACTGGGATATTTCAGCTGAAATGTGCATTTGTTGGTGCAGCAGTTCTTGAGACAAGGCCTTAAATTATATTTGTTATTTGATGCAGCACGTGCTTAGAAGAGAAAATTGGTAAGAATTATGGAAAGCCGCACGGGTGGAGACTGGGATTAGATAGTTTTGTATTTAAATTATATTATGTATCTTAAAATAAATGTTCGTCAGTAGATGTAAAATTTACTATAACTACTTAAAAAGAGCAAACCAAATAACATGTAATTCAATAGAGCTCATGCTCATGACCCTCCTGGGGTGTTGTTAAAAAAAACGTTGCATAGGTAACAGGGTCTCTATTGAACATAATTAAATTAGCTTTGGCAACATCCTCATTCCTTAACGTTACCAAGGAGCAATTTATCTTGGCTTTTATATATTTCAGTTACTCAGAAGAGTCTCTGCAGAGGACACTTCCAGCAGTTATAACATGATGCAACCTTCCTTTGCTTTGTGATTTGAGCAAGCAGTTAAAGCTGTCACTTCACAAGTACTGCTTTAACAATCAAAACTACTGTATATTGAAAATACAGAGCTCAGGCTAATTATCAAACGAAAACAAACAGTATTTAAACAATTTTAAAAGCAGAAACAATTAAAATAATATTACACTAGAAGATTACATTTGGCTTATAATTTTTCAGTAACTCTGTAGACTGTAACTTTCTTGTTAGCTCACCCAGAATATTGTTCATGCATTCCTGAGTTTGGAATCAAGTGTGGCCAAATATAATTACAGTCCTGACAACCGGGAGGCACTTCCTAGTTTAATCAAACCATAGATTTATGTTACATGAAAACAGGCATACTGGTTGGAGTAAGCCCTCCAAACCAGGATTGCAAACCAGGATCAAACTATGTAACAGTGTTCTCTTTAGTTGAGCTTTCAAATGCAGGGAGGTGGAGGAACCATGCAAGCACAGAGCTCGTTCCCAATCGATCAGAGAACGTGACACCTGAATACAGCCAATGGCTTCTTGAAGAGCAATTTCTGGGACAATACAACATTTATTGTCTGTGCCTTTATTGTTTTACATTTTATGGACTTAAAAAGTGGGTTCGCACATCACAACAAACCACCCTGCAAATAAGTTAAGCAGTGTGGGTTGTTTGTGAAACAGCCCATGGTGCGCCTGACAGACAATCAGGCTCACCATGAGTTGTCCCCCCCTCCTTAACCCCCCTCCCCCATCCAGCTGGTATCCCATGGGACTTGGCACTAAAGCCACCTTGTCTCCGCTTCCTGCTGTGATCGCAAGCCCTTTTTCACTTGCTGCAGTTTCCCCCCCTTTTGGGGGGTAGAGATTTCCATCCACGATCTCTGAGTTGGCGGCCAGGGAGAGCCCCTTCAAAGTTCCCAAGCAGCACATTGGAGGGGCTGTCACTGGTTTGCCACCTTTTTTTTTTTTATGCGTCCCAAATGTGCACAAATATATTTTGTAATTTTGTTAATATTATTTTTGTAGTCGGACTTGTTTAGCAACCCACAATGGGTTGTGGTTTGTGCGAACCCAGCCAAAGTCTGTTTCCACTTTTCCTCCCAGACAAGCTGATTTCAGTTTTTGTTTTGTTTTTATTATGTGATCCATTACATACCCTTTTGATATTTTTTATTTGATTTTTTTTGGTATTCTATTGTAGGTTCGTTGTATAATATTTCCTTTATCTATAGTTTATTTTGCCTTGCTGTAAACTTCTTTATTTATTTATTTCAGTTTATAAGAAAAAGATGAATTAAAATGTATGTTTACAAATATTGAGAAATTAGGAGCAGCAGGCTAAATTCCCAGTCAAAATGACACTTTCTCTCATTCATATCCTTGCACCCTCAACACGACGCCTTCCCCTTTCCTCTCTTCATGTCTACTCTGTGATGTAGCTGTCATCCCCGTCCCATTCCCCCCCACCGCCGCCGCCACCCATTTTCTCTCCTCTCTCCTTTTTCTATAGTTCTTTCATCAGAACAGTAAGCCAGGGAAATAAGAGGATGCAGAAGGAGAACAAGGCGAGCTGCTGATGACGACTAATGACTATTATTATTATTTTTTATTTGTTACATTTATGGATCGCCCATCTGGCCGGCAAACTGGCCACTCTGGGCAATGTACACACGATAAAATACAGAATAAAATACATTTATTTTATGTCTCCCCATCTCTTCCTTGCTCATTAAATATCAGTTGTAAGCCTTCAGGGCAAGAACTTGGATCACTTCTGTATGGTGTGTGTGCAGGGTGTGTGTGCAGACAGATCTCCAGATGATTCTGACCTCAACTCCCAGAAGCCCCTGCCAGCATAGCCAACTCTGACTATGTGTCAGAGTTGTGCTATGTGGCAGAGTGTTGCTAGTTGCTGCACTATATGAGATTCCAAAGTTGTAAAGGACAGCATTTATTTGTTGTAGCAGCATGAAATGTTGGAACAGGTGAGAACTGGAAGGAATAGAGGTCTTGAAAGAAAGTAGCACAATTAGTTTCATGTTTACTTATGCATTAATCATAAACTTGGATTCTGTATGACTATGCCACTGGGTGATTCTATTCAAGTACTCTTAGAAATGGAGTACGGTAGTCATCTTAGAACTGCTGTGCATAAACAGATTCTCTGACTGGAAGGGCTGCCAAGTTGCAACCTGGACAGCAAGCATTTGCTTTTTAAAGATAGATTAAACTGGGGTGCAGTAGCCAAGGCTGCGGTCACCTGTTCCATTTCTGCTCCTCTTTCCTCCTCTTCCTGAAATAGTATTTGCCCAAGGTCATTTAAAGACATATAGCTACCATTTTTGTTATCGAACTGATATGTTAGAAAGCAGTGTGGGACATCCAAAAGACAAACTTTATTCTGAATTGTATCCAGTGGTGTCAATCCACTAGTGGGTGAAGCTCCTGCTCAGGGAAGCCTTCTTCACCCAATATTTGGGGATCCCCCTCTGCCCCCCATGCCACAGCTCATCCCATTCCGGCAGGTTCCCCAAACCTCTGTGTAGCCTTTTCAGGAGTATATAAAGGCTGCTGACTGAAGGAGGGAAATCCACTTCCACAAACCTCCTTCTGCTGGCATGACATTGGATGTAGCCCTTTGTTTTGTTCTGTTTAAATTAAGCAGCCCAGTTCAATTCAGTTATGAAAAAAAAATTGAGTTCTTTTTGGTTTGGGACAGGGATGTTTGTATAAGGTTTTAGTATTTAATTGTTTGTGTTTTTTTTCCCTTTCTCCATAGACGTCGGTTGATTTCCCAGAGGTCTTCACTGGAGACTTTGGAAGACATTGAGGAAAATGCGCCCTTACGGAGGTAACAATAGATTTCATAGATCATAGAGTTGGAAGGAGCCTACAAGGCTATCGAGTCCAACCCCCTGCTCAATGCAGGAAACTAGAGGAGGGGTCTCCCATCCAAGTAATAACCAGTCCTGACCCTGCTTAGCTTTCCACACTCAGACAAGCTGAGCCAGCGTAAGCCACAATACATAGTGTCTGCATGATTTTTCTAGAATGTATATGCAGTATGAGTGGTCCTGCCATTGGCAAAGGAATTCAACAGGAATTCATTGTGCAACAGGAATTCAATGACAGTTTGCATCTGTTGAAGTCAGTAGTCATCTTTTCATTAACATACTGCAGGATCAGGTTCTCTAGAACAGGGTAGGCAACTTGGTGCCTGTGGGTACCAATGTCCCCCCAGATACCTTGTTTGTCTCCCGCCAAGGTGCCCCACCCCTCACAGTGTTTTTTTAAAAATTAACACATTTTCTTACCGGCAGCTGGGATTACTTGAAACCAAAGTGAGGGTCTCCAGCTGCTGCCATCTTTATTTCTCATTAATGCCTCTGGGCTACATTTCCTAAGAATGCGAGTCGCTAGCTGTACCCACAATGGGGTTGGTCACCTGGGTTTGGACGACACGACAGCCCATTGTGGGTACAACAACCCCTGAAACAAGCTATGGCTTGTCAGGGTGGCTTATTGCTTTCAAACAAGCTGTCCTGCGGGAATCGGTCTGGGTTCGCACAATGTGACAAACCATCATGGGTAGCAACCCACGATGGGTTGTCGTGTCGTGCAAACCCAATCTTGATTAAAGAGAAAAGAAATTCTGTTTTACCTGAACTATCCCCTGTTTACGAAGAAACTGTCAGTGTTTTGCAGGTGAACAGCTATAGCTTCTCTCTACTACACCCCCTTTTAATTTGCAGCAGGGTTTACTAGAATTCAGCTGAGAACTAGCTCTTATTATCATGCCTAACACGAAGAACATGTGAAGTAATAGATCATTTCTGAGCATTAGTAAAGTGCCTTTTTGCTCACCAAGTAACCATGAGTAGTCCTTTCTAGCCATCAAATAAATTCCATGCAGAAGCAGTTTCCAGGCTGTTTCCTTTTAAGGCAGCTACAACTTCTGCAGCAAGTGCCAAGGGTAATGAGAGTTAGCTTCATCCATTTCACTTCAAGGCAAGACAAAAGTAAATAGAAGGAGGTAATGGCTCCTTCCAAAACCTGAGACCTCTGTAGGACTCTTGCACATGTTCCATGTAACTTGTAGATGGGGCTGGGGTGGGGGATGGGGAATCAGGATTGTGCCTGCTTGCCCCATTCCTGCTTTAGTCATAATCTGTGAAAGAGCCTATGCATGAATGAAGTGTACACATGGTTTCTAAAGACACAATTGGGGATCCTGCCACATAGGCTTCTTGATGAGTTAAGATGAACACACATGGGAAAGTGGAACCAGCCAGCACAATCTCATTCTACATATGCTTGACATAAGTTGTGAACAGTTCTACTCACACAATTCAGTCAATCTACTGCATCATTATCTTAAACGACAGGGCCTTGGTGCAAAAAAGATACAAAGAGCAGCACTATGTAGAAGCATTGGCTCATTAATTGACAAGAAAGAGTTCAATCCACACTGAACAGTCTGGGACTAACTGCGCTTGAGCTGCCATTTGATACAAATGTCTCTTGAGCTGCAGCTTGGGCCCACCTTCTATAAATACAGTGTTCATGGCCAACAGGTAATTTTGAACTACATTTTTTAAGGATGGTAGCATTTGAAGCATAATGCCAAAAAATATTCATAAAGCAATTTAGGAGGCAAATTCATCTGTAAATGGCTCTAGTAAGCCCTCCAATGCAATGTACTCTGTATCACTAGCGTGCCCTGTTAGAATTCAAAATCTGCATGAATGAGTAATAATCTGTTTACCAATTCAGGATAGCGCTGCTGTTTCATCAAAGCATTTGTGTTAACTAGCGACAGGGGATTAACTGTAGCTAGGACTTTTTTAGGAACCCAATATGCACTTATAACATGAGGCAGTTTTTGCTTACAGTCTCTCAATTTATAACCTTTTCTTTATAAACATGTCATTCATTTATTATTAAAAGAAAAGAAAAAGAAATCAACAACATGCCAGTCACAACCTTATACAAGGTAGAAAGGGCAACAAGTTGCAAATCCATCCTGTACAGACTCGGAACTTGTAATAAAGAGGGAGCATTATTATCATTGGTGTTTGTCCTGTGTTTCCTATACCAAAATGCAATTAATAGACACCATCAGCCTGTTCTCTGTATGCCTCCCTTCTCTGCTCTGTTTGCTGTGTGTTAACTTGGCCTTACTATTATGTGACATACTTTGGATATTCATGCATCTAAAGAGAAGTTAGTTTCTTCCAGTTTTAAATTTTTTTTCAGCAGTCAATTCACTTAAAGCAAATTTAAACATAGCTATTTCAATTACTTGTTTTAAATCATTCCAAAAGGTCCTTACTGCTCCCAGATGCACACCAAAACCAATATTTTCCCCTGTATGAAGACCCTTAAACTAAAGAGCCTTTTTTGAAAGACTGCCAGTAGATAATGATAGCAATTCTCTTTATTACATTAAATACAGTAATGTGTTTTTATATATATTTTTTATATCTATATATGTAAAAGTGAGAGCCCTGAGTCACTGACTCATCAATTTATCTCCTATTTCCTGTTAAGCTAGAAAGTTGAAATTTGGCGTGGTTGTTGCTTATGGATCACTAATAAAAACTACGTTGTGAAAACTTCCTTTAAAAAAACCCTTAAGGGAGAAAAAAGAGTTTTTTGAAGTACTCAGCATACAGGGTAGAGTCTTTACTCCGTTCGAAGAATGGTCCTTCAGCTAGTGTGTGTGTGTGTGTGTGTGTGTGTGTGTGTGTATGATACATGATAATCCTGAATATATTAAAGGGGATGGTTGTTTTAAACCTAGCATAAAAGGCAATCCATCCTGTGTATTTTGCTTGTGGTTCAGCCCTTTGGTGAGACAGAAATATTATTAAGTTCTCTATAGGTCAAAGAGGATGGCCACATGAATTGCCAAAAAAAGAGGACATTGATTTGCATAACTTTTACATATGCTAATTTATATGTATAGGTGCAGATTCAGTAATAATTATTATTATAATTTAAATAGAAATACAGTACATTTCACTATAGTGTGAAAGACTGTAATCTGTGTGCCTGCCTGTTCAGTCTGCTTCTCAGATGCTGGGCAACAATTTTCATAGTTCTTTATCTTTAAATCAGAATTAAACAGGACAGCCTTTCAAATAGAGGACACCTTCCAATAGAGGACTGTCCTCTGTAAAAGAGGACACATGGCTACCTTAAGGTCAAGGCTCAGTAATTTACAGAGCAATATTAACCCCTGCCAAAGGCTGGCTGAAGGGGGTTAAGATGGAGTGAAAGTGCTACTCTGCCAGCAAGTTGACATATCCATCCCAGAGCTCCTGGTATGCTCACAGAAAGCTCAATGGGTGTGAGAGTACTGCTGGCGATAGGGCCCGGAATGGTATGTTTGAGAGGTGGTCTTGGATCTGCTGTATCCAAAGCCCCCTTGCTCCGCAGATGGGTCTCCTTAACTATGCCACCCTGAAGCTGGACTGGCACAGTTAATTTCCCTCCCGCTGCTTTCAGTGGGAGGGGAAATTTTAAAAGAAGAACCGCTGGTTGAAAAACCACCCTGACCTCAGTGAAACAGCAGGACTTGAGAAGTGGTGGATCTCTCACCATGTACCTCCCCACCCCCTTTGGATTGATCTGCCTGCTTATTTACTACTGCATTTCACCAATTTGCAGCTTGTTAAATTGAAGAGAAATTGCATTGTCTTTTTCCATCTCCGGTGGGGAGGAAGAAATGAATGACAGAATTTACAGCTACCTTTCTATTAACAAGGCTGTGTTGTTTTTATAAGCTTTGTAACTGAGCATTCATGAGAACATTATGAATGGCCTTCATAAATTATTCAAATGCAGCTATAATTGTCAAAAGAAATAAATAATGCTTAATATTTCAGATTGTTTACTGGAGGCTAAATTTCCAGTAGAGTTCTGCTCACAATGGGGTTTCTTTTAATTGGAACCTAGTGTGGCTGCTGATAGGAATAGGAAGGTGTTAAAAGGGGAGAGTACTGTAAGGCAGCAAAGAGACATGTCAACGAGAATAAGGTGTCCATGAAGGAAATGCAGATCTTGTGTAGTTCTGTGCAATTTTGTGGTCAGCCCCTCTGGCTTAACATATAACTCCCAGGATTCCTGACCATTGGCTATGTGGACAGGGGCTTATGGAAGTTGAAGTCCAAAACATCTGGAGATCTACCTTCTGCCTACCCCTGCGGCAGAGGGCCACTATCCACTTCAGTGCCAAATTACATGTTACACGCACCTGTGTTTTCTCTGTTTTCTTTTTTCTTTTTAACCAAAAACAATCTTAGCAGAGGAATACTTCAGTTTAGGGGGGGTGCGGGTGCTTAACCATAATAAATTAGTTAGGGTGCAATCCTATGGCCCTCCGACCTTGCCTGGGGGACCATAGGATTGGTCGGACTCCCCCCTGAAAACTTGGAAATCCCTTCCAAGGCTGCCATGGGGAGTCCCAGCGTGGAGCACCCTCTTCCCCCACCTTGCAGCCAGCATGGTTCTTTCCGCACTGGCTGGGAACTGAAGCTAGAAGACTGACTTCGGTTCCAGGGGGAAGCGTTCCCTCCATCAAACACATTAGATTGCTTTCCTATGTCAGTTAAGAACCATGTGAAAATATCCTTTTTGAGGTCAAGCATTATAAATGTGCACAAAATAATATATTACATTATTATTATCAGACTGGATACTGCGGGCCATGGACTGGCAAGTCATCACTGGAACTGGGTTCTGGCTCCTGGCTCCAGGAAATGACATCATGTATATCTCTAGAAAGAGCATCAATTTCTCTCACCTGGGTAATCTTGTAATCTCCTGTGCTCTTTAACTACTGGAGTTCTGTAATTTTCCTAGTTCTCAGTTTTGAATATTTGTTTCCTAGTAATAACCAAAGACATTTCCTTTCCATCCAATAAAAAATAAACTGCTCTGTTCAGAAACTACTGATCTCTTTCCTCCTAGAAAATCTGGGTCCATTAATTTGTCTCTTAGCAACAAAGACATGTGTGCAATGAACATTTTGGATTGCTAGTTATCTGTTTAAAAAGCAACATACCATGGGAAATATCCAATGCGACACTTACGCTAAATTACACAGCACTAGCGTAAGAGACCTCTAGCGCAACACCAGTAGTGTTCGCTGGCACGATGGGATTCCCTGGAAAACCTGTTGCGACAGTTAACCCTATTGGCATTGCACTAGAGGTCTCTCACACTAGTGCAACATAATTTATGTCAGCCCTTGTGTCATGTTGGATACTGCCCCCATGCAACATTTTCTAAAATTAGCAAAAATATCAAGATTGTGTAACTTGAGTTTTAAAAGTAATTTTAGTAAATAAGTATATATAACATTGATACAACATGTGCTCTTCTAGATAGTGTGTTTATTTATAACTAAACAGAGCATGTTTTAGATTTACCCATTTGTAAATATCTTTGTTTAGGAAATATATAGCATACTGCTGCATGTAAAAATGGGGAAGGGAACATAGAAATCTTTTTGTAAAAAAAATCAGTTCAAGACTCTGCTATGTGAAGTTAATGTCACCCGATTACCCTAGGAAATTTTAACCATCTTGGGCGTATGTGTGGTTCATCTGGCTTTCCAAGACATTGTATCCAAACAGCTCCTATATCAAGTCAAGTCATGGTTTGTGATTGGGTTGTGAACTCTGGGTTGTTTGTGGTTAATAATAACCCATAGCTAAACCATAATGCAGGGTTCGACAACCCATGATTTAACAGCAGTCCATACTCAACCCATACTCTGGGTTGTCATTATGTGCACTAGGTCGCTGAGACTGTGCTACTTTTTGATGGACTGGGCACCCCTTGCAAAAGTTAAAGAGGAAGAGAAGGAGGAAAAAGAGGAAGGAAAAACAATTTTAGAAAAGTCCTCCTTGCCTAGTCCAATTATTTTTCTTTGCCCATTCTGAAGTATTTAAAAGCTTAGAAACTATGACAAATATTTTAAACTGCACTAACACAGAATTCTTGTGATTGGGAAATGGAAAAATGATGTGTCCTTTCTTAATCACCTTTCCTAATAGCTATAACAAAATGCAGGAAGTTCTGTTTTTCCTTTTTACATGCTTTGTTTTGTTTCATTTTTTTAAGCCTTTTTGCTTCTAGACTTCATTGTTTTTGTTATTCCTGCAGGCTCCTAAATTGGACTGCAGACAGGGGTTACTTGAATAATTTGTCTAGTCTTTCCTTCCTGCCTTTGTGTTGAGATATTTCTGATATCCAGAAGAGAACTTAATTGTTGCAGTGTTGTTATTTTTCAGATGCCGGACTCTGTCAGGCTCACCCAGACCAAAGAACTTTAAGAAGGTTCACTTCATCAAGAACATGCGGCAAAATGATACGAGGAGTGGCAGGTATTTTACAGGCAAATAACTCCTGGTCAGTGTAGACCAAAAGTCTACAGTATGTATAGAGGGAAATGTACCTTTCAGGGAGCCAGTGATTTTATTTTTTATTTTTTTATTAGATTTCTGTACCACCCACTGGCTGAAGTGATCCCCTTATGCATGTAGAAATGGTATTCTGTGTGCAGATCAGCACATTTTCTTATGCAAAAACCCTGAGCAAGGGAAATCAAGGCATATCAAGAGAATCACTTCCGTATTCTGAAGCCTGCAAGCTGGGCAGCATGTTGGAGACATTTAGGGCACATTCCTATAGGGATGCCCGTAACCTCCGAACTGGGAGGATTTCGGGTATCCTATGCAGGGCGGGAGGAGCATGGAGGCAAAGGTTGCCTGCCTCCATACTACTCCTGCCCTGCAAAACAGCTAGACAGACAATTTTGGCTATCTAACTGCAGCGCTTCAGAGGGGGAGGGAAGGAGGCTGAAGCACTGCCAGGATACATCGTATCTTGATGGCACCAGTCCCCTCCCCTCCCCACCCCACAGAACACCCACTAAACCTCTTCTCTGAGGTTGCTCAGAGAAGTAGCTGGGGTGGTTCTTTCTGTGCCAGCTGCGAGGTGGAGGAAAGGGGGATCTGAGAGCAGATCCTCAACTCCAAGGTGAGAACTATTTTCCGACCTTGGAGCTGATCATCCAAACAATCCTATGGCCTCCTAGATACTGTCTAGGGACCATAGTATCGATCTGTTAAGAATTGTTGCCACTGGATCCATATCCTCGTAGCAAATTCTCCAAACTCCAGCGGTAATGTTTTCAATTTCTTACCATGTGACACAGTGTCTTTGCACAGTGAACAACTTCCTTCCCACCCATGCCCACCACAGGTAGGGAATGTTGGCGAGGCTACTTGCCATGTGGTATTGCAGGTAAGATCTTGTACACTTTACAATTGGATGGAAAGTTTGTCACAGGAATGGTAATCCCTGTGTTGACTATAACATGTAACCCAGATGTATTTCTTGAATTTCATATAAGGCTATCAATGGTTACTAGTCATAATGGAAATATATTACTGCAGTATTACTTCTTAATACCAGTTGCTGGGGAACGTGAGTAGGAGGGTGCTATTGCATTCATGTCCTGGTTGTGGGTTTCCCATAACCATCTGGTTGGCCACTGTGGGGACAGAAAGCTGAACTAGGTAGGCCTTTGGTCTGATCCAGCACTGGCATTCTTACGTTCATCTGGAAGACTTGTGAAAAAGGTTCTGTATGAATGTGTCCACCCCATCTACATTTGGTCCTGCATCAGTGATATTTTTCTTTCCACAATGAATGGACTAAAAAGTCGTATTTATGGCATTGAACAAAAATGGCTGCAAAATAAATTGGGCCCATTGCATGCAGTTTCACCAAATAGAAGAGGACAGAAATATAAGTGCTAATTATACGTAATCATCTGCCATTACAAGGTAGAATTGAATCTTCTTACTCACAGAAGGATGTCTGTGCTTGTATCTTATCAACATGAATGAGCGTCATTCATAGTAATAAGAAGGGGTTAGATCCATCCTTGGGTATGTAGCTGAGCTTACCGTTTGGCAGCCTTAGGCATCTACCTAGCAAAGCACATTCACAGGAGTAGCAGGTGAAAGGAGTAGCAGGTGTCCTTCCCAGTGACACTTTGATGTTTGTGCTTCATCTTTTTACAACAGTGTTCTCCAACCTTGGGTCCCCAGATGTTTTTGGCTGGGGCATGCTGGGAGTTGTAGGCCAAAAACATCTGGGGACCCAAGGTTGGAGAACACTGGTTTACAACATCAAAAGGTGTGGGAATAATTACACACAACATGTTATAGCATTGGATAATAGGCAAGGGGCCTCAGTTGCAGTAGAGAACACTGAGCAGTTGTCTCAGAGCCCAGTGTGAGATTTGGGAGGATGAGCAGCAGCAGTTTGTTTGAACATAAAGACTAGGATTGTTAATTACCGAAGGAAAACTGGGACTGTGGAACAACATGGCCAGCATGGCTCTGACAGAAGTGGGAATTGCATGCCCTTGTTGTGCTTGACTAGCCACAGAATCAGATAGGATGGGTGTGGAAGAATAGCCAGGTTCAGAAATTCTAGCCACCTGTCTGGGGGGTGTGGGGTGTGTGTGTGTGAGAACGTCTCTGTAACGTTTTGCTTTCAGTGCTACAATGTCTTTGAAAAACTGAGAGCTCGTCTTAATGATTGGCTCCCTTGACGATCAGCAGTGTCCTCCAACTGCAGGAAGATAAGGATTAGTTTGTGTTTATGAAATGTGCCAGTGCTATTTTAACTATGTTTGTGTTGTCAGTTCGAAAACGCTGCTTCTGCCTTAGCGGAAGGACAGACCTTTCTGCTCAGTCCTGTTTCCCAACACGAATAATGTTAGAGGTTGCCCAGTTAGTTTGCACTTTGGGGAGTGGGAGCATTATTTCAAACTAAGACTAGAGCACCCCAAGTCATAGGAAGCTGCCTTGTTCCAGGGGAGACAGACTGTTTCCCCATCTTGCCCTGTATTCCCTGCTCTGACCAGCAGCGCCTTTCCAAGGCTTCAGACAGTGAGGGCTTTCACATCACCTGCTACCTGGTCCTTTTTAACTGGGGGTGCTAAGGATTGAACCTGGGGCCTTCTGCATTCAGAGCATGTGGTCTTCCACTGAGCGGTGGTCCCTTCCTCTAACATTCACAGTGAGGGTTCCCCCCCCCCTTTGAACCTAGCATGTGGTCTCAAAGATCTTTTGCCCCATTAATGTGACTGAAAATGCTTTGAAATACCTTTGGGTATTAGCCTGCTTGTAGTAACTACAGGCTAATTAGATACTTGATTTATTTCCAATTAAAATGAGACTTTCAATTTCATCATGAATAAGAAGACCTTTTATTTAAAGAGAAATTACTGATCAGTGTCTGTATCTGTATTTTCTTCTGTATTCCAATGCTATGCTTTATGTTTCTTTCACTTCTCCTGCAATAGGACAATGCAATTCTCTACTATTAGAAGTGCATGCCAATAATAATTTATGATCCTAAACTGAAGGGCATCTTGATGTTCAGTTCCCATGCACTACTTGCTCGCTTAAAGGAACATTTCTAGTAGATTAGCATCTAACATAAGACATCCTGCATGGCATATTGCTCCCAATTCCATCTGCATTTCCAGTTGGAAGCATTGCGTATCTCATACCAGATTCATTGCCTACTGGGGATATTAGACTGCATGCTCGGAAAAGACTGGCATGTCAGATGCTTTTGTGAACTTAATTATAGCTCTGAACTGTAGTAGTTTGTAATTTTTGTGTGAAAACACAATAGAGTGAAGCCATCTGTTTGATGTTAGATTCTGTTAGTGCATAAGTGGTTGTATTGTCATCTGTTCAGCAGACTCCAAATACTGTTGCATTTATGAACTCTAGCCTAGAGAACCCATTTGTTTATCAGCCATCTCTGGCACAGCACTCTGCTTAAAAAAATAAAATCAGTTGTCTGACCCATTAATAGTTTCCATTGGGCTGCCTTGTCAAAGACAAAAATATGACTATTTTTTCCCCTGAAGGCTTTATGCCAATATGCAGATTGAAATGACCAAAGCCAGATAGGTTTTTCCTCTTATCTCCCCCCCCCACATACACACACCCATTCTTAAATATATTACCTTTAGGACTCGAACAAAACAATCATGTTAATAACATCTGCGCTACTATGCATTGGTTATTTTTGTTTGAACTTCAGATTTGGAGGATCACATTTCCATGTCATGCTTTCCACTCATTTTTCCTGTCGTCAATTTGAATCTAGGGCTGTTTCAGTCTGAGCAAAGTAATTCTTCTGAATATGCATTGGCCCATGTCCAGACTTCCTCCTGCTACACACACACTGCTGTGTGCATAAGGACCTCTCCCCCACCCCTTTCCTCCCACTGGAGGTGTGATCAGTGCTGTGCTCTTTCAAAGCACTGGCCACATGGTTCAAGACCAGATATTAGGCAGCCCCCGCACTGTGCGAGTTCATGGTGCCTGGCCTTGCTGCCCGATGTTGGTAAATGCAACATGCAGTGTGGTTTAGGAGCAGGAATGGACAAATCTTTATCATTTTAAAAAAACACCTGTAGTCTACAGCAGAACAATTTTATTTTATTTTTCATTTATTTATTACATTTATACCCCGCCTTTTTTCCTGCAAGGAACTCAAGGCTGCTTATATAATCCTCTTCCTCTCCATTTTATATACCAATAGAAGGAAAAAATAGGATAGTGGAAAGCAGGGGTGGGGGTGGGGTTGGTTTTTTTTTTTTTTTTTGCCAAGCAGGGTTATAAGTTTGAAATGAATTTAATTGCTGGATTTTCTACCCTACATCATATTCTTTATTTTACTTATTTTCTAGAATAGTCCTTATTAGTGGCAGAAGATCCTTTTGCAGCATATTTTCAGTGCTGCCATATCGGGACTGTAGCCATGTTGGGTATGTATATATATATTTCATACCACTGAGGCTTTTTTAGGTATACATTATGTGTTACATGCAGTAGGAAGGGTAAACTTAAATAGAAAATGTTCGCCTGTAACAGATGATCAGAACCTGCTGTTCCTAACGAAGTTAATGGGAACTGCCGTTACTTCACAGCATTTGAGATCTGCAGTCTGCCTTATCAGAATGTGGCATGCTCTAAACCAACTGAGAAGTAACTGTGTGCTGTGACTAGAAATGCATTGACTTTATCACAATGAAATAAGTTTCTCTTCTTACTTACCTTGTGAGTGTTTGTATGTAGTTGCTGCATGCTGCCACCAACATGTCCCTTACGTGCCGTTTTCCCCAGCTCTGCTGGTGGAACTTCCAACAGTGTAGGTGTTGTTCCACTAGTGTACTTCCATCTCCCCCAGCAGGGTGGCATGCCACTTCCTGAGGCCCCTCAGCTGCCTTCCAGCTCCCTAAATCTCAGTTTTTTTCTTCTGGAGTTTCATAGATTTCATAGATTTCATAGATCATAAGAGTTGGAAGTAGCCTACAAGGCTATCGAGTCCAACCCCCTGCTCAATGCAGGAAACTAGAGGAGGGGTCTTCCATCCAAGTAATAACCAGGCCTGACCCTGCTTAGCTTGCCACACTCAGACAAGCTGAGCCAAAGCACTCTCATAGATGCAGAAATACACCCTTAGAGTAACAACCATATTATCAGATCTGCAGGAGCCACTAAACCATTCTTTACACAGAACTATTTATTTGACATACCTTTTGTCTGCTTTTCAATTTAAAACAAATTCCCAAAGTGGGTAATAAAGAATAAAAACAACGAACAAAAACAAGCTAAAATGCCTGGGTAAACTAAAAAAAAAATATTGACCTGGTGTCTAAAATGTAAAAGTGAGGGGACCAGGCAAGTCTTCCTGGGGAGAGCATTCCATAGCAGGCACAACCACCAAGGCCTTTTTCATGGTTTCTGCCCACTTCATCTTTGAAGTGGGGGCACCTGGAAAACAGTCTCAGCAGGTCTCAACTCACAGGAAGGTTCATATGGGATAAGAAAAGTGGTCCTTATGATACCTAAGTACCAAGCTGTATAGGGCTTTAAAGGTTAAAACCAGCCCTTGAAATTGGTCCAGAAATTAATAAGAGGTCAGTGGAGTGTTTATTAAATTTGCTTCTTCAAGACATGGTGATGACTACCTACTTAGAAGGCTTTAAAAGGGAATTAGAAAAACTCATGGAGGATAAGGCTATCCATGGCTACTAGTCATGAAGGCTATATACTGCTTTTAGGATCAGAGACAGTGACCTGGTTCAGACAACACAACAGCCCACTGTGGGTTAATTAAGGAAGAGCATAATTCCATCCACAATAGGTTGAACATCACCTAAGTCAGCAGAAATACCTGACCACAGAACCTCCATTTTATCTGGATTAAGCTTCAGTTTGTTATCCCTTATCCAGTCCATTACTGACTCCAAGTACTGGTTCAGAACTTGTTACATCTGAATTTTATGTTAAGGAAAAACAGTTGGATGACATCAGCATATTGATTGCACCTCACTCCATATTTTCAAATGACCTCTTCCAGCGGTTTACAGTAGATGTTAAATAGCTTGAGGACAGCTTGTGAACATCATTACATATGCCATGGGTGTTGAGCAATGATCCCTTAGTATCACCTTCTCAAAACTGCAAATTAGTAATGGAACCCACAGTTTGTGGTGCTCCCAATACCCAACCTGGACAGAAGGATATCATGATTGATGGTATTGAAAGCTGCAGAGAGGTCCTGCAGAATTAGCAGGGTCACACTCCCCTGGTCATCTAACCGGGATATCAAGGCAATCGTTCCAAAAATTTGGGGAACTGGATATCAAGGCAATTACAGTTTCAGACCCATGCCTAAAGCCAGACTGAAGTGGATCCAGATAATCAGTGTTGTCTAAGGGTTTCTGGATGTGGACTTGTCTGGCAGATGCATAGTAAATTCATATAATTGGGTGGTTCAGATAATGTAGATGTGGACAATGTAGATGTGTTTCTGTACTAAATAGGTTTAATGACAAACAAAAAATTAAAGATGTAAGGAATTTCACAGTAGTGTCAGTCAATCAATCCTTATTCAACTTTTGCATTCACAAGAAAATTAACAACAAAATAACAAAGTTATTTTCTTTTACGCAAATGTAATTTAAAATCTAGCAGTATTTGACAAAAAGAAAGATTTCCCATATTGAACATGCTTGGACAAAAAGATATACCGTATTGTTCCGAGTATAGGACGCACTTTCCCCCCCTAATGTAAGGCTTTAAACTAGGGGTGCAGACTAAAATCGGAATGTTGCCCCCCCCAAAAAAAATACCGCCCCGCGCCTGGGGGAAGACTCGAGCGGCTGGAGTCTGCCCCCAGCAGCAGTTGCTGTTCACGGAAGCGGCCACTGCGGAGACCCGCTCGAGCACCTGGGGGAAGACTTGAGCAGCCGGAGACTGCCCCCACCAGCCGCCGCCGCTCACGGAAGCAGCCTCCGCGGAGATGATGACGCTCGAGCACCTGGGGGAAGACTCGAGTGGCCAGAGACTGCCCCCACCAGCCGCCGCCGCTCACGGAAGTTTTAAAAAGTTAAAAATTTAGTTTTTTAAAAATAGCACCAAACTTTAAGGGTGCGGCTTATAATCAGGAGCGGCCTATACTCGGAACAATACGGTAAATAAATATATACAGCATATTCTTTACAGATGCATTATTATTATTATCGGATACTCTTAGAAGTAAGAATCTTCCAAAACTAAAGATAGTTTAGTATTGAGGGGGAAAGCAAGGTAGAGCTCAGTAATGTCCTACATTTCCAAAAAAAATTGGAACAAAATTAGTCAGTAGTACTACTGTTTGACAACAAACACATTTGCTTTAATTTTGGTAAGATGAGTCAAATTTGAGCTCAGACCATGTTGGTTAAGTCTGGTGAATGTTGGTATGACATGAATGGCTGGTACATGTGCTACAGGATCCTTGCCTAAGAACCAAGTGCCATAGCACCAGGAATGGTTGGTGGGAGCCATAAGTTCCAAGGATGGAATTGGCAAGTGGATATCATACAAAGCTAATGTTTTATGGCTGGGTATCATCACTGCAGTTAAAGTTTTGACAGCCAGATGTTTACAAGGTAGGCAATAAAAGGGAAGTCTTTTTGTGCCAAGGACATCTTAGGGCCAAATTATTTATGTTGTTAAATGTGTCATTGCATTTCATGTGCAAGCTTATAAGAATACATATATCTTCTGGTGGGAGGGGCTGATAATCCTCAGATCTAAGCAGATGTAGAGGGAAAAATCTAAAATCTGTCTTCTGAAGCTGGTATTTGCATTGGGAGGAGATCCCCTATTGGCACCATTGTGGCATTTCCCCCCAAAGCAAATATCAGCTTCAGAAGAGGGCTTTTCCACAGGTCTGCAGCAGGGGAGAAAAGGCTAAAATACCCACTTCACACCTGTATCGATCCTGATAATTATCTCCCCCCATCCCCCGTTGATGCTGTTTACATTACATATTTAAATATGGCTTGTATCCAATGGTGTCATTCTGCCAGTGCAAAGTTTTACCACTTTCAGAAACACTGTCTTTATCCTTGTGCAAGTGTCGAATCCAATACTTTGATTCTGCTTGTACAAGCTGTTGCACAAATAATTGGATTATATCCAACAATATGCTAGCAGAAAAATTACAAGTGTTGGCATTGCTCTGTTAGCGGTTGCACAATCGCAGTCAAAATAGCACAACTAATGCAAGCAACACCTAGTTTAATGTGTTGTAATGAGTTGTGCGACAGATTGCGCAGTGGCTTGCGTAACAGTTATTTGGGGGTTGTTTCCCCCTCGAACAAGCCATGCTGCCTGGGTTTGGATGACACGGCGGGTAATTAGGCTAATGGCCTACTTGATCCCCCCCCCAGTGATCAAAACAAGCCACCGTGGCTTAAATAAACTAAGGTGGCTTGTTTTAATTGTGCAAACCAGGTCATAGAATATATGTATATTTTGATCAGGATAAAAATAAGCATGATGCAATAGCTCCTCCCTGGGTTTGACAAACAAAAACCAACTCGAATATAAATATCAATTTGTACAATAGCACCAGCTATTGTGTTACAAACAAGCCAGTTTATACCTTTTCCACAAAATCAGTTTATTTTATTTTCAGGAGGCCACTCTTCAGAAAATAGGTCTGGGGAGTAAACATGTGTTTTCCAGATGAGATGTTATCTTATCTTGTGGTTTCCTTCTATTCCATTTACAAATGTTACTTTGATTGTATTTTTGAACTTACAATGCAGTACATTTTTGTTACACACTTAAAATCTTGGAACATTTTACATGATTTAAAATATGTGGCTTCCCCCCCCCCTTTTTTTTTGGCATGATAGACTGGTATGTTATCTAGAATTCCAACAATGACTGAATACCAGATAACATTTTCTATTAAGTAAATTAAAGTCTCTTTGGAACAAAAGAGGAAAAAATTTAACTAGCATTTCTTGGGAAAGTAAACTACATATATCACCAAGAGATAAGTAAACTAAGAAAGTATTACAGAGCATGCTTCCAGATGGAGGGCTCCTAGCACTAACAGTCAAAAGGCACTGTGCAGCTATTCTGGCTTCCTTAAAATGGATATTTTCTGGGAAGAAAAAAGACAGAAGAAATGGTGGGAAAACACAAAAGGGCTACAACAAGAGTGGAGTCCAAATTCAATTTCCGAGAAGATCTTGGGGGCCGCATTCCAGTGGTGGGCAAAAAAATACCAGCATATTGTAGCTTAAAATTCTTACTGTCAGTAACTAAGCCTTAGGAGAGGCATTTCAAACTTTTGGAATGGGGAAAAAACTGCACAAAAGCCAGGAAACCATCAAATGACCGGTGGTTGGGGAAAAGGGGATGATTCCATTTTGGGAACCCCAGAAGGCCGGATTGGGATCCTGGGTCTGAGGTTCCCCTTCCCTGGGCTACAAACTGAAGATGATGTCATTTGGACCCCTGTAAAATTCTGTGAGTGAGGCATTGCAATTGCACCAAAAAGTCTCAAAGCACCCTATGTTATGCTAAAAGGAACTTTTATATGTAGCAAACTACATGCTATTCTTTAGCCACATGTAATGAAACACCAGTGGCCCCTTTCAGTTGCAGAGGCTGTGTTCAAACAACACAATAACCCACACTCAAAGGTTGACTGTAGGTTGTTGTTGAACCATGAGTTGTTGTTGAAATGTGGATTATCGTGTTGGCTGAATCAGCCGTGCTAACAAACCATGGTTTTCTAACCACAAACAACCCCCAGTTTACAACCCAACAACAAATCATGGGTTCGTGGTTAACAAACCATAGTTTGTTAGTGCGGCTGGGTTCAGACAACACCATAGCCCACATTTCAACAACAACCCACAGTTCAATGACAACACACATTCAACTCAAACTCAATCCTTGAGTGTGGGTTATTGTGTTGTCTGAACCCAGTCAGAGTGTCCTCAGGAGCAGGCAGTTTGTATCAGAGAGGGAAAAGGTGTGCTTATCTCTTTCCTTGCCCATTGGTTCCCCCCTTCAAGCTAACACCATCAGCTGCTTTTATCACCACTATATTGGACCCATGTTTATTTTCCAAGTATGGTCTGGAACTTGATGGTAGCAAAAACAGCAGTGGGGCGAGTTTCATGGGGAAGCACCTGACAGGGGAAGGGTTAAGCACTCCCTCCCCTCCTGTTCCTTTTTAGATGCAAATTGACCCTCCTGAAGGCACTAATGGAGAATGGCCAAGTGGGCTTTGTTACATGTGGCTGCAGTGTAACATAGTTTGCCCCTTAATTAATCGTATTTCAAGGTTAAGGATGGTTTGAAAGTAATATATTAGATCTAATTAAATTAATATGATCCCTAATTAGATGCTTTACACAGCAGTGTGTGCTTCTGTGAATATGTAAATCACCATTTACTTCAATAAAGGGGGAATATCTATGCACGAAAAAATGTTTTGTGAGCGTGACAGATCTGCCTCTAATGAAACAAATGGAAAACTGTTGTGAGTAGAGAAACTTGGATCAGGCCATGGGTAAAGATGCACAATGTTGGTTTGCAAAACAGGATTTCTTCAGCTTAAAGAAAAAGGTTTCATTTAGAGCAAGGATAGATAACATGCGCTCCTCCCACCACCCAAAATTGTAGAAACTTTTTTTTTTAAATGGCATCAATAGCAGCCATTTTGACCCCCCCCCCTTTACCCTTTTACTGCTCCGTAGCTACTGCGGAACATCAAAAGGGTCAAAATTAGCCTGCAAACAAGCCTTAAAAATGGAATGCCTTAAAAAAAGAAAGAAAAGAAATTCTGCAAGGGGGAAGCTGTGGCTTGCACAGGGGGGTGTTCAGGGTGCAAAAATGGCCCCCAGACCTCCCAAAGTCACCCACCCCTGATTTAGAGAGTGAAAATAAATCACTAATATTTACCAGTGAGCCTACGACTTCAATAAAATAGCAAAACATGTAATATCTTAAATATCATGTAGACTAAGACTCTTTGACCCGGTTCGCACATCACGCCTGCAAGTCCTGGGCTGTTTAACACAGGAGAAGAGCGAGGGACAAGCCATTTAACTCGGGGGATTTCCGGGGATGAGCAAGCACATGAGCCATTTCTGATTTCAATTAACAACCCAGGAACACATAAGTCTTTGCAGTTACCTGAGTGAATTTGGGACCTTCCTCTATATTCTCCATTTACTGAAGTGCAAAATGTAGCCCTTCATTTAATTCATTATTTTCAAATGTTTTTTCTAACACAGGTCAGATGTTCACATTAATGTGAAGATAAATTAACTGCAATTACAATTTCTCAACGATTGTGTATTTGTCAGCATGCTTTATTGCATTATTTATCTTCTACCTTTTTTTTCTCTTGTACCACAATGCAGAAGTAACAAATATGTTTAAGGAGAAGTCTTCCTTTCAAACTTACTTGGAGTAAAATATTAGAACCAAAACTGAAGAGTAAATAGTAATCGCTATTTGGAAAAAGGGGTTTTCTGTATAATTAACATTATTATCTTATTTGTGTTGGAGGGAGGAGATCGGATATTTATTTTATTTATTTATTATATTTATACCCCGCCTTTTTTCCTGCAAGGAACCCAAGGCGGCTTACATAATCCTCCTCCTCCTCTCTATTTTATCCTCACAACAACCCTGTGAGGTAGGTTAGGCTGCGAGTCAGTGACTGGCTCAAAGTCACCCAGTGAGTTTCATGGCGGAGCGGGAACTAGAACCCGGATCTCCCGAGTCCCAGTCCAACACTCTCACCACTATGCCACACTGGCTTCCCCAACCTGGCGCTCTCCAGATGTGCTGGACTACAACTGCCATCATCCAGCGCTAACACAGTTGGTAGCCATGCAGCCTAGGTTGATAGAAGTTGGAGTCTAGCACATCTGGGGGGTGCCAGGTTGGGGAAGGTGCAATAGGACATTCAGGATTACCATATGTTTCTACACAAAGTGTATTAACCACTGGCTTCTACTCACCAGAGATATGAAAACAGAAGGTGGGAGGCAATGTCATTCTACCACAGGAGTTTGCTTGAAAGACATAGTTGGCCTTGAAGGTGTGGAATTAGGAGCTAATGGGAAGGTAAGTATAATTGTTTTACCAAAATACAATCTCCTGAGCCAAATTTCAGATTACATTAGCATCCCAAGAGAAATGAAAAATCCGTATGTATTCTCTAGTTCTTTTAGGAAAGAATGGCTTCTAACAACAACCACTATAACTTCAGAAGATCCAACTCATAAAATACATGGTGAAGGAAAGCCATTCTTCACAGGCTCAGAGAGGCTCTGTTTTTTGCTCTGTCCATGTTTTGTGACTGAGCCACATCATTAAAACATGGGTTCTGAGCTCTAGTTGAGGTCTGGTTAAAAACATGTTTAAGGCTACAATCCCATACTCACTTGTCTGAGGAAACCCCATTGAACTCAATGGGATTTGCTTCTGAGTAGGCATGCATAGGATTGCATTGTAAAGCAAACATTTTTTGTAAATGGGCTCTAAATGCATGTTATTGCGGAGTAATGAAATGAACTGTGTCTTTCTTTCCCCCCCCCTTCTTTTTTGCCTAGTCTGTTTCTTACACCCAGTTTCTCTTTCCAACCAATGCCTTGGGAGCACGGAGGAACACCATAGACTCCACCTCATCTTTCTCGCAATTTCGCAATGCAAGCCATCGTAGCCTTTCATTGGGAAGGGCTAACAGCACTCAAGGGAGCATTGATGCAGGTAACATTTTAGAATGCGTGTGCATTTGAAACCTTGGCTATTTGTGGAGTGGTATGGCGGGGTTGTCTTTGGGCACATTCCGTAAACCTGCTGCACTGTGCGCACGCCTCCCAAGCCCTTGAGATCTAGCTATCGCATAATCCACAGGCCCTACAACAGTTGCTGACCCTGATAATGCAGGTGGGAGATTTTACAGCAGCTCATGACGAGAAGCCCAGGGCAACTTGGAGCCATTGCAGTAGCCCCAGCTTCAGGTTTTTGAAGGCCCTTGGGCAAGACAAGCTCAGTGGGGCCCACTCCCTCAGTGAGTCACCCTCTCACCACCATTGCCACTATCTGCTCTTCCTCCTCCTCCTCTTTCTCATCATTGCTACCACTTGCTTGCTTGACAGGCAAGGAGCCAGTGAGCAAGTAGGCCGTGGCATCTGCTGCTCTCCTTTCATCACCACTTCTTTCTGGGCCAAAGCAAGAGGCAGGTGAACAAGCAGGTTGCGATGGTGGAGAGGAGGAGCAACTCCAGGGGGCTCTTGTCAGTGGGTCCCTGCTGGGGTGTGGGCCCTCAGCAGGTGCCCAGCCATGCCTACCCTTGATGCCAGCCCTGGCTGTCTACCAGTAGAAAGCAATGGTAGCGATAGTTGCATGCATGACCTATGGACTGTGCACTAATCACTTTAGAGACTTACTCAGTGTAGTGCAGCTATTCTGGCCCTTCATTAACATTGTTCTGTCCCCAGTAAGTCCATTTATCATGAACACTGTGCAAAAAAAATGTTTTTATACCATCAGCCTTGATATCCATTAGTAGAGCTGATTTGAAATTCATAGATTCCTTTATGATCATTCAGGACAAGTAGGAAGCCAGCTGTCTTTTCCCATCCACATCTTCTAGCTAGTTTGTTTAATTGTGTAGCTTTTTTCGCTTCCACCCTTGAACCCGAGTTGTTATTGGAGCCTGCATCAGCATTCACGCCCCAGCCCACCCGCACGGTTTTAAATATATACTTCAGATGCAAAACCCCAGGCAAAGGCAGTGTTTTGTAATTTGACTGTAAGCTTGTCTTCCGGTGGTTTATGCCTCTTGCATTATTTTATGCAGTTGCTTATTTTTATTGATCTTCTTCATAGGCAGTGACTTGGGAGATTATATTGAATACAATCCTAATCTTTTAGATGATCCTCAGTGGCCCTGTGGGAAGCACAAGCGAGTGTTGATATTCCCTTCGTATATGGTGAGTAGTATGACAAAAGGACTGGACTTGAGTTACAGGCTGGTTATAACTTTGAAGCCTTATTTTGTTTTACTTAAACTGGTTGCTTTTTACATCAGCTAAGAGTAACCAATTGGAATCCCTGGGTTGGATCCAGAGTAGTGCTTAATGGCATTTCACTCACACTGGAGGAAGGAGGCGGGGATATGATCTTTGCCCATTCCTCCTGCTGCAGCCTGTGCCTCCTGAAAAGCTGCTCCAGAGGATTCCCCAAACCTGGGAAACTGGAGCTGGCACGGGAGACTGCAGAGGGAAGGGGGAATTGACAAAGGTCATCTCCCCGCCTCCTCCCTCCAGTACGAGTGAAACTCTGTTAAGCACTACTCTGTGTGCAACCCAGGGATTCACCGCACACACCCTTCTTCCATCAAGGAGGTTCTGCCAGTTCTTGATACCTTCCATTCATGGGATAGCCAATCTGAATCCAACAGCTTACTTTGAATGACACATTTGCCTTTCAGGCCGTGTAACAGTAAGTTGGTGTGTATGCACAGAAGAGTAAATGCCTTTATGCTACTTTATTTCATTGACATCAAATGTGAGGTTTGTTGGTAAATCCATTTATTATTTTCTCTGCTTCAAAAAAATGTAACTATTTTCCATTGCACACACTTCTTCACCTTTGAGATATTTCCAGTCTCCTTAGTCCCCGCTACGGATGTGCGAATCAGCAAAACTCAAGCTTGCCGAATTGTTTTCCAAATTCCATCTCAAAGTTGGTTCTGACTCGAGTCTGTATCAGATTGCGAGTTCTGGGTTTTTTCTTTTTGCATGAAAATCCGTGCATATTTTTCCAAATGTATGCATCAGTTGTGCACATCTTTCAAATGTACACATTCTTCTCCCATTGATTAAAGTGTATTTGTGTGCATTTTTCAAAAGTATACTTTTATTTCATGTGCTGTCAAATGCATTTTTTGGTCCCTGAATCACATCGCAAGCTTGAAAATGTGCAGACTTCAACTGCAGATTGTGCTTGAGTCCGTGTTCAGCCTGGACAGTGCGAACCTGGTAAATCCTGATAAAAAACTAATTTCTCATACATCCCTATAAAATCCCCGCCCCTTCTAGTTTTGTACACAGCTGCATCCAAGTGTTCCGTTCAGATATCTGTTATTAGGACAACAGTTTAGCATTTGGAATGTTCTCTGTCCAGTTCCTAAAGTCCTCTGTAGGCTGTTGCCACCACAGGTTGTGTTTTACCTCCTCTTTGTAAGTTAAAACCATCCATACAGGCCATACCTTTTACATTATCTCTGAAGCTGTAACAATTCAAGCACATAATTCTACCTTTTAATTACTCTCTGCATCTCTCAGTATCCTGCATTAAAAAGATTAATGTCTCAACTGTTTAAAAGTGTGTTTCTTTTAAATCAAAATGGGAACAATATAACTTGGTGTGCACTTTTGGGTGGGATCCATGGGAGGTAATGTTCATTTGCTTAGGTGTATACAAATGGTATAGCTAAAAAAGAGGAAGAGAATTAGGAAAACAAGGGAGATATGAGCTCAGAACTGCATGTATATCTAGTTGTATAGAAATTAATACAATTAACTTGTATAGAAATTAATACATTAATTGTTTAATCAAGTTGATTAATGAATTAAAAAGCTATGGCTATGAAAAATGTCCCCAATTAATCAAACATCTCCACATTAATACTATCTGACCACTAAGCCAACGTGTGAGAACTAGAAGTCTCATTGACATCAACTGACTCTTCTGAGTCAGATAGAAAAATTGTGTGGAGGAGATGGCTGAGCATGCCTTTTGCCCTCACTTTGTCTCCACCAGTGAATGAATACAAGGTTAAAAGGAGCACAGTGAGAGTTGCTGTTCCATTCCCTTCAGTGTTCCTACAGCCAGAAAAGGGGTAATCACCCCAGAGGCCTCTGCAATGTCTCGGGAGGGGGACTCATGAAAGACAGCAACAACATCAGTAAACAGGGATTTCCTCATCTTCAGCATGCCCTGGTCATGGAAGCTGCCCAATATGTCGCCAGGAAACATGATCATATAGGTAAAAATTAGGCATCCACTCATGTAGGTAGATGTTTATGTTATGTTGCATTATTTCCACGGTGTGGTTAATGTTGGCATGGACCATGTGGAGAGCTTTTTGTACAGACAGCTAACCATGCACTTGGATACCCATATGATTTCCTTCCCAGTGACAGCCATGCCACCAAGAGCTTTTCTAGACAAGGATTTTATTGTGCACTGGACATGATGAGTTTAAGGGGCCATCAGATGATGACGTCCCCCTCTTGTTTTTCTCCCGTCATTTCTCACTGCTTTACCCTGGGTTTTTTCTGAGTGGGGAAAATGCAGTATTTTGGGGAAATAGTGCTACCAAACCAAAACCATCCACCAATGTAGGTGCACCGATCTGCTTTGTTTCGCCATATGTTGGGGGAGGGTTTGTCATGTTATCACTGGCGATTACAAGGGGAGTGTTCCAACACCACACCCCCTTAGTTAGCCCTCTTGTCTCCTTCTCCCCACACCCACTGGTCACCTCCACCACCACCTTCTCCTCCTCGGCTACAGCTGTCTCCTCCTCCTCCTCCTCCTCCTCCTCCTCCTCCTCCTCCTCCTCCTCCTCCTCCTCCTCCATCATTTCTCCTTCTTGCCTGCTGCCACCTCCATCACCACTTCTCTCACCTGTGCCCGCCACCTCCACTGTTCCACCCACCTCCCACCCCAGAAAGTTTCCCTGGAAGGGCCAGCAGTACTTTTCAATGGGATTGGAGCCGGCTCTCTGCTCTGCATTTGCCACCCGCTGTCTTAAGACTATTCTCAAATAGCAGCAGCGGGCAGGCATATCAGCTGCAGAGGTGGCAGGGAGGCAAATTGGCAGTGGAAGTGGTAGCGAGTAAGGAACAGTCATCCTAGGGGTTGGCATGGTCAGGGATGCCTGAGCAGATGGGCGGCAGTGGGGTGGGAGTGGACTTCTGAAGTTGTGCAAGTGTTGCGTGCTGCTTCTGTAGGCGGATCTGCACAATGTACTTGCAGCAGCCCCTACGTGGTACAGGAAAACTTGAGCACATGCAGCCCCTTTCTGCCCAACCCCCTCCCCCAATGTTTACACAAATGAGAAAAGTGTTACCGCTTGCTTTTACAGGGACAATACTGACTCAGCACATGGGGGAGGGGGGTGAAGCAGACTTTTGAAGTTGCGCAAGTAGTGTAGATTGTACATACAAGTGGCCGAAGTAGGGATCAGAGGCAGCGGAAGTGAAAGGGGGGCGCAAGGAGTTGAAATGGAAAAGTTCTGCAGCAGCAAATAAAACCCTCCCTTCGTGCATGCGCACAGAGGTTCATGACAAGAGGGGGGAGGGGCTACACCAGAGGGGGCGGACAGTGGGCAGACAATGCTGCTGACATCTGGAAACATCCCATCAGGCTCCACCCACCAGTGTAAATGGCAGGTAGTGGTACATAGCATTATGCAGTAAAAGCAAAAAAAAAACAACACACAAAAAATACCACAGTTGTGTAGAGAATGCACCAAAATTCTGCACACAATCCAGAAGAAAAAGTGGTGGTATGTAGCAAGTTATTAGCCTTGTCTAGAAAAGCCCCAGATTAATATATAAATCAGCTTGGAGAATGGTGGCACCTTACGTTTGTTTGTTCCTTTGTTCGTATCTGCCCCATTCACATACTGAACTCTTTCTCACCTTAACTCCCAGCACTCAAGTCACCCCAGCCATTTTTATCCCAGCCCAACTCAGAGCCATGCTGGGAGAAATGTGCTTGGGGCAATATGTGCAGGGAAGTAAGATGGGAGAGGGTCCCATTCCCTCACCTGCACACCCCACCCTCACTTATACATGAACACAGCATACATAAGAATGAAAAATGTGGCTCCCACTGTCACATCTGATTTAACCCTTAATGATACTGTATACAGTAGCAGGGATAGGTCTGCAGTCCTGGATAGAATACAATTTTCATTACTACATTTCACAAGTGGGCAGAGCTAAGAGTGGCCCTTGTGTCAGCATG
This sequence comes from Shinisaurus crocodilurus, assembly GCA_021292165.1. Taxonomy (NCBI): domain Eukaryota; kingdom Metazoa; phylum Chordata; class Lepidosauria; order Squamata; family Shinisauridae; genus Shinisaurus; species Shinisaurus crocodilurus. Next base: position 161,796,266 of record CM037880.1, read on the forward strand.
GAACATTTTGTTCTCTGTGTGTTGAGCTCTGGTTTGTCATTAAACTTTCATCAGTTGGCAGGCTTTTGTCATTAGAGTTTGGCAGCTGCAGCCTTGCAGAAATGATTTTCTGTTATGGGTGTGGACAGAAATTGAGTGAGTGAGAGGGGGAAACACAAACACACAGCCACACATAGCAGGGGGGCGGTGGGGGAAATGTACAAGATGGTCTAAACAGCAAGTAGTGATGTAAATCAGCTTTTGTCCAGTCTATTCAAAATAGAGCAACATTCGGCCATTATTGGCTTTGTTGTTCTAGCCTTTCGAATAGAATCACGTCAGCAGACTTGGGACATAACTGACCAAAGGGCAACTGCAGAATTTGGCACAAGATGAAAGAGACCACAAACTTTTAAATTGGGTTTATTTTCCCTCAATGAAATATGTGCTTTGGGGTTAATATCCTTAATGGCACTATGTACTTGCAACCCTTGCCTGAGTATGATTTAGAAGGGAGTTGATGCTAGTGTTATTAAGAATTTATTAAATTGTAGAAGGTGTGATTTGAGATTGTGCTCTAAGAGGGAAGGAAGAGAAAGCTGCCCAAAACATGTTGGAACAAGCATAGATACTGGATTCTGAGGAGGATAAAAGCAGCTATTGGTGCTGTTTTTGAAAGCACCAGGTGGAAAAAACAGAATGAGCCCCCCAACCCATTACTGTGTGCCTTGATAGGGGAGTGTATTTGTTACCCTAGTATTCAATCCTAGCATGGGGTTGTATCCAGTTAGCGCCTCCCACCGATGGAACAGCTTCTGTCAGCAGAATGGAGCGGGGCGATTCCCCCTCCCCGCTCCAGCCCCCCCCCAACCCTCCCAAATCTGCTCCAGCGGGTTGGGGGACCTTCCAGAGTAGATGGGGGGGGGGGTTCTGCAGGAGGGAGGAGGGGAAAGTCCCATTGCATGAGTAGAGGTCTGCTCATATAATGCTGGATCTTGTCCAGAGTCAGTAGCCTTGCACAAGGAAAGTACAAAACTATAGTGTGGCTTTCAGGGTTTAAGGAGAGGACATGTTATTGGATTGCACCACACAACAGCATTTCAAGCTGACATCACACAGACACATAGCACTTCTGAGGATTGATGCAGCCAAACATAATACCAGTCCAGAAGGGCTTCTCTTCTGGCTGGAATGATTTATTTTTAAAAAGATACATTGTATTATTCTGTTCATTTCAATTTGACAGAATGGCACAAGGATCTATACATCAATTCTGTGATTCATAATTAAATAAAAAGAAATGTTGAAAGACAAAGTCACAAAGGGCTGTGTGTCCTCCTCAGAACTCTCCCAGTGAATGTGCAAGTCAGGATCAGAGAGTCTGGTTAAACAAAATATGTGCAGTGTTTAAAATAATTCTACACCTGTCTTGGAACAATAAATAAACTTTAAACAATGGGCACATTCATCATCAGCTACACTTCCTTCCAGTTTATTGAACGAATGAGCAAGTGCTTAAGTTTGCCTTTTACCCTGCATTCCCTGCATAGGTAGTGCACGCTCCCTTAAAGCATGTTTTATAAGGCCTTGCTTATCTGGCTGCAGTTATCTGGCTGCTTTTAGAGTTAAGAAGGGGTTTTTGTTTGTTTGTTTGTTGGAATATCTAAACTAAAGCTCCTGTCCTGCAGTTTAAAGCAATCTTCTTTCTTCTCATTATTATTAATTTATATGATGGTTTTCAAATAACATTTCCCAAAGCAGCATACAAAATTTAAAAACAATTAAAACAAAACTCAAATTCAGAAGAGCAGCACATGGATAATAAAACATTAATATGTAAAACATTCAAAAATGCAGAAGTCCAGTCAACTAAAAAATAAATCCAGCATAAGAGACTAAAACCCTCCTTAACAAAAGGTGACCAAAATAAAAAGGTCATAAGGGTCCATCTTAAAAACAGAAAAAATTACTCCTTTTTCACTCTGGCAGCACAGAACAATTGCTCCCTATTGTCTTTTAAGTATTTGAAGATTAATATAACCTAATTCCTAGTGAGATAAATGGCAAAACTCCCAATGAACTGAATGCTGCTGTGTTGCAGCCATTGTTACATCAAGTGGCCTCTTTATATTTAGCCTTAAGGGAAGAAAATTAAACAATTTGTAAGTTCTCGACTGGTTTCATGTCCAGCCATTAAACTTCCAAAATTGGTTGTTGGTTGAACACAAAATACATGTTAAACTGCAACCTAGCTACACTAGGAGTGCCACCGAATCTCTGTGCCTGTGAGTTGCACAGAAGGCAGAAATGCAACAGGTGCTATTTGTCAACAAATATTCCTCTCAAACTAGGGCATATGTTCTGTAATGAATCACCATAAAACCTCCTGCCATAGGAAACATAGCATAAACGGAAATAAAATTCAGGCAATGTACGAGTGATTGGGGGAAGACAGGCAATTTTCAGAATGATTAACTGTAAGCTGTTTCAGTGCTACACACATTCTTGAAGATAATGTAGACTCTCCTATCTACAATACAAGAATGTAAGAGAGTGTAAATGTACACTATTGATTTACTGAGAACATTTTAAAAGCAGAGGCTGGTGATCACTTTATTAACAAATGTCACTCGTCTTGCTTTCCGTGTGGAGCCACCAAATGTTTCTTTATCCTTGTGGTAAAGCATGGTATAAATTATTCAGGTTGCCTTTTACGGTGATCTTCTTCTGGTGGTGATAAAAGGATCCTCCAAAACCGTATTTAAAATTCTGTCACAGACCTTAGGCACATGAACTATTATTTTCATGAAGCAGAGAGCCACAGTGGGTAGACAGCTGTTCAAGAGGACACAGGGGCAGGAGATCCCAGCATCGGCTCATTTTATTACTGTACTTGGAAATTGCATTGCACTTATTCTTTTTCCATGGAGAGCTGTGTATGCAGGCTTCATAGTACTGAACTGTGCTATAGCAGCTGCATCCCCATCACTCTGTCTTCCAGTTTTAAAGGTCTACTGCCACCTTCCCCAGCCTAGCACCCTCCAGGTGTTTGGGACTACAACTCCCATCAGCCCCAGCCAGCATGGCAACTGATGTGGGGTTGCAGTCCAAACCGCTGCAGAGCACCAGGTTGGGGAAGGCTGGCCTATTAGCACAAAGGTATGAAGTACTTAATGAGTTGCATCCAGAAGAAGTTAGTCATGCTTAGGCCTCATTGAAATCATTGGGGAAGGCCTCTGCCTAAAACCCTGGAGAGCCGCTGCTAGTCAGTGTGTGTACACCGGAGGTAGGCAACCTGGTGGCCTCCAGTTGTTTTGGACTACAGCTCTTATAATCCCTGGCCATTGGTCATGTTGGCTGGGATTTATGGGAGTACCATCTGGAGGTCACAGATCACCTACTCCTGTTGTAGACAATGCTGAGCTAGATGGACCTAGTTCTTGTGTTCCTAATCTAGTGTTGTCGCAGCTGTTGAAGTTGTACAGATCCTGGAAGAGTGACTATATGAGCAGTTATGGCAAGTCGTAGGGCAGGTCCTGTGTACTACACACCCGATGCATTAGTGGCATTAGTGATCTATACTTTAGGTGGGTGGTGCTCAAAATGCAGTAGTGCAAGCACAGAAAAATCTAAGCATTGTTAATCTTACAACAACATGTAGGGCAGCCTTCCCCAACCTAGGGCCCTCCAGATATGTTGGACTACAATTCCCAGTATGCCCCAGACAGCATGACTGGCTGGGACTTGCTGGGATTTATAGTCCAACACATCTGGAGGGCCCCAGGTTGGGGAAGGCTCCTGTAGAGGGAGTTTGCCAGGTCCATTTATACAGCAGTTACCTTTTCCCAGTATTTCACTGATTTGAACTACGTATATGTTTAAACTTTTTCAAGCTTCGAAATGATGGTCGGAAATTATGGTAGTAAGTCTAGGACTGAATATCTGCTGCTTGATTTTGCTTCATCAACTTTGTTGGTTGCTGGAAAACTTCAAGAATAATTTAGAATTACTTTGATAGTCAAGAAATGTCTGCCCAATAACTTGTCTCAGTGGTGGCCCATGGCAAAAGCTCAAACTGGCTTAACACTTGCTGCAGGAGAGCAGCTCATGTCCATTCCACCAAAGGGGATGGCAGGTCATTACTCTGCTTACTGAGTCTGGCTGAACAGTTGAATGTCTGCCAGGATAAATAGCTACCAGTTCCAGTGGACTTATGCCAGCTCTTCTCTAAGTTTAAGTACTAACAACATATTTCATGTCCTCAAAAGTAAACAGTCTGGCACATTAATATATCCTATTCACTTTAGGGACTCAAAATACCGTGCAGGTCACTGGGCCAGTTCCTTGCTATGTGTATTCTAAATGTTAATCTGATTTGCTGTTATGGTTTGAGTGGTTGGGATTTAAGAGAAAATTATGTATACTTCAGAACTTTATAAGGTATGACAGCTTCATTTTGCTCTTTTCTGCACCTAATATACAGGCAGAAATCAAGGTGCAGTTCACCTTTCCTGTCAAGGACCAAGTTCTTTTAACAACTAAACAACTGATCAGAAATAACAACTAATATGTTAAAGGAGAGAGGATGTTCTGGTGGAGAGGGTGGGACACATAGCATTCTTCTAAATGTGCTAGAGAGCATTTTGCATGCCCACTTTCATAAAGTGACCCCCTCACTACCTTCCCATGTAGATATCTAAAAGAGTACATTCCCCTGCCTGCAACAAAGATGATAAAGGGACTGGAAACAAGGCCCTATGAGGAGAGACTGAAAGAACTGGGCATGTTTAGTTAGCCTTCAGAAGAGGAGACTGAGGGGAGATATGATAGTACTCTTCCAGTACTTGAAGGGTTGTCATACAGAGGAGGGCCAGGATCTCTTGTCGACCATCCCAGTTTGCAGGACATGGAATAATGGGCTCAAGTTACAGGAACCCAGATTCCACCTAAACATCAGGAAAAATTTCCTGACTGTTAGAGCAATGAGACAATGGAACCAACTACCTAGGGAGGTGGTGGGCTCTCCCACTCTGGAGGCATTCAAGGTGCAGCTGGACGGCCCTCTGTCAGGGATGCTTTGACCTGGATTCCTGCATTGAGCAGGGGGTTGGACTTGATGGCCTTAAAGGCCCCTTCCAACTCTACTTTTCTATGATTCTATGAATTATTCCTCAGCCAGTTTATAAACTATTTTGGAGTGTTTGTGGATTTTTCCATAGAATTTGCATTGTAATTTGATACAGCTCCTCTCTTTCTTGGCAGTTAATTAAAAGAATGTTGAACATACCTGGACTTGTTGGCTGTTTAAACAGACAGAAGGCTGAAGAGAACAGAGCACTCAAAGCGGGGTTTTTTTGAAAAACATGTTTGTAGCTTTGTGCATTTGGAAAGAACAGAGCTCTGTACTTGGACTTTGAAAGCAGATAGGAAAGGGTCAGCAGTCCCTGGACAAAAATTTGTCATCTCATAAAGTGCTATGTCACTCAGTGTTCCTGCTGTCTAAAAGTCTAATGTGTAATTTTCAAGTCATCCATTTAAAATAGTATCATAGAAAAGTTGACTGAAGGCACAATCCTATGCATATTTAGATAGGAAAAAAAGGCCTACAACTCCCAGCATGCCCCAGCCAGCCCATCTGGCTGGGGCATGCTGGGAATTGTAGGCCTTTTTTCTGTCTAAACATGCATAGGAATGCACCCTAAATGGTTTAGCTGTTCTAATGGGAATGATCAAAAGAAAGGTAAGAAAGGCTTTACCTAAAAGATGCAAGAGGAAAGCAGCCAAAAGCATACACACCTTAAGATCTGTGGCTTAGACCCCGCCTTCCTGCATTGAGCAGGGGGTTGGACTCGATAGCCTTGTAGGCTCCTTCCAACTCTATAATCTATGAAATCTATGAAGCCCACATGGACAAGTTCACACCACAAAGCACAGAATTTAGTTCATGGTATCCTCCAGCAAACTAGCTAAGTGTAAAGCATTTTGCACAGTAATAATAATGGGATTCTCCACATTCATTTTTTAAATCTTCATTTCAAAGAAAAATATATATGCAAAACATGTGGACAATCTTTGCCATAATCTTGGGGAGGCTGACTGGGGCTTCCATTGTACAGCACACTGGGCTTTTTCACATTGCACACCTCTCTACTCCGTACTTTGCCATGGGCCATGATTCCCTCCTCTACTCATCTATTGCCTCATAATATTCCTTCTTTCCCCAGTGCTATCAAGAGAAAAAGATAAAGGTGCTAGAAAAAAACATGTAAACAGCAATGCTAATAGTTTCCCCAATGCAGCAAAGACAGTCTTTGTATAGAAGCTGACTGTCCACAGCACAGAGTATAAAAAAAAAGAAGTCACAATCAATGTAGTGATTGTTTCTGGAGTTGTACAAGCATTATTCGTGTTTAGGTAAGCTGTAGTAGGAAAGTTGACCCAAGCACTTTTTATCAATAAGCATGAAAATTGACCAGAGTTTCCTCGAAACACATTGGGAACCATCTCTGTTGTGCAGCTGTCTTCTTATTTTGTTTGTGCGTGCATTCACACCCTTACAGATGGTCCCTGCAGAGTACGATCAGCTCTGAAAGTGCCAATCAATCATTTGGAGGCAGGGGGAAGACCAAATGCAACCCCCCTTGGATCTGTGCCCTCCCATGTAGTTTACCATTTAAACCATTACCATTTAAACTAATGGTAAACGTGGCTTTTGGGAGAATGAGAAAACCACCATCAGCCTGAGCCTGGACTGGTCCACTTAGTGTAATTATGCTAAGGAAACCCAGGTAAAACTGCTCCACTATATCATCGGTGATATACAGCCCATCCTGGAAAATCCTATTTCTATCTCATAAGACAGGTAAGCAGACCTGGCCTTGCTTAAAGACAGTCCCATAATCAAAAATGGCTACTCACAAGCAGCAGCATACTATCTAACAGAGGCATGAATCTCAGCAACTAGACCCTGCAACAAAACCAGTTGCCATCACAAACCTGGCTTGAACACTCTCGTATTAGGGCTAAACTGAAGCAAGCTGATACTTCAGGACAAAATGGTGAGTTATGGGATGCAAAGTCCCTTCAATCCTTCCCTCCCTAAATCTACCTTGAATTCCCTTGCCCTGTGGCTGTTTGCAAACTTTGCAGCCACCAAAGAAGCAAGACTGCAGTGCAGTGTTGGAACAGAGGAAAGTGCCTCTCTGATGCGTAGGCAATGCAGAGACATTCTCTGTTTCCCCTCTCCACTCTGCCTCAATGGGTGAACTTTGCCAGTCTACTCTTAAGCCCTTCCCTCCAAATATCAATGAGAAGAAAGGTGAAGCTTAACAGCCTACATAGGTGGCTGTGAAGTTAAGGGTTGAGTTTTGACCCAGCCCTACTTCTTATACAGTGGCTTGTAAGTTCTGACTGAAATATCTTCCTTTGGGATACACCACAAAGGTAATTAGCTGCCCCCCAAACTCCTGAGAAGGCATTTTTTGTTGCTAAAACAAGAAAAAGGCATAATCAAAGGAAAGAAATTAGGGAAAGAAAACTAAGAAGGAATATTATATCATTCTAACTTCTCTGGTTCTGCATTGATGGTGATTTCCTAAGCGGTCTCTCAAAATTTGGGAAGTTACTAGGCTGAGACTTGATACCAATATTAAGTCAATAACTGTCAAATATTAATACCAATACCTGTATCGAAGCCGTGACACATTGTATTTTCCCCAGATGGGTGAGTCTGACCTTACTTCATGGGAGAAGAATGCTTGTGGGACAGGATTTTCTTTTGGGGTCGAGTGGGAAAGCTGGTCCTTTCAACTGGTATATTAATTACTAAAACATGGCACAAGAAAGGAATCAGTATATGTCAGGACAGACTATTGTTATTTAAAGGGGCATTTATCAGATTGAAAATATGTGTACTATGTTTAAGAGGAAATATGGGTGGGAAAGCCTTCTAGGGCACATTAGTTGTTTCCTGGCATTTAACTATTCTAGCATGCTTGCCTGGCAATGTTTGAGTCAGTTTTTAAGTTATAGATAGCCTATTAACAATTGAAAATCCCATGGAAATGATGGATAGGTTAGAGAATCATCTAAAGGAGTTTAGGGATGTTACAGGGTTACAAGTAAATTGGGATAAATCTGAGATTGTGTAAAATGGAGGAGTTAGAAGGGATTAAAAAAAGATCAAATATTAAGGTAAAAATATAATTAAATATTTAGGTATAGATATTTTAAAAGAGTTAGAAAAAATAGGAGAACAGAATTCTAGAAAGTTAAAGAATGAGGTTAAAAATAAGATAGAGGAATATTAAAAAATTGGACTTTCATGGTTTGGTAGAATAGCTTTGATAAAAATGAAGATTTTACCAAAGATAATTTTTTTATTTAGAATGATACCAATGTGCTTAACAGAAAAAGAAATTAAGGAATGGCAAGTAATAAATAATTTTTGTAATGGGGGGAAAAGGCGAGGATTACAAAGAGTAAATGGTATAAATCCCAAAAAGGAGGTGGGCTTGGCCTTCCTAATGGTATTAAATGGTATTATATAGCTAATCAATTAAGATATATAATGGATATTATAGTTAAGAAGGATATTATGTGAGTAGAGTTAGAAGCGCAGGAAATAGGAATTGGGATGGAAACATTTTTATTTTTTTTTTAAACTAACAGTATGGTAAAAAGAATAGAAAATCCCTTTTTGAAAAATATGTTAGGGATTTGGAACAGTAATCAACAGATTTTTATACCAGGGGATATCCCCGTTAACCCCAGTGGTAGCAATGGAGGACATTCCAGAAAATGCACAGCACTTGGAAGGCTTATTTAGGGGGGGGGAAGGTTATCAAATTAATGGATTGGATGGGAAAAATTGAGTCTAGACAACAAATAATTGAAATGTTTGGGCCAGGTAGAATTTCATGGTTAAATTTAATGCAATTAGATCAGTAGACTAAGAAATGGAAGAAGAGAAATGAGCATGAGAGGGAACTCACAGGATTTGAAAAGAAAGTGCTGTCTAGAGAACTTATAGAAGGGAACGTTTCTTCCAGAGGGTTAACAAAGGAGATATATAAAATGTTTCAAAAAATTGAAGTGCAAAAAGATAATCTTAAAATGGTATGGGATATGGAATTTGAGGAGGAGATTTTGAACGCGGGGTGGAAAAATATTTGGGGCAGACGTATATTAAGAAATATGTCAGTAAGGATAAAAGAATTTAAAAAAAACTATTTGGAGACTATCTGACTCCAGTAAGATTAAATAAAATAGACAGTAATTGTTCTTCATTGTGTTGGAGAGGATGTCAGGAACTTGGTACTTATGCTCATATGTGGTGGAGCTGTAAAAGTGTACTGGATTTTTTGAATAAAATTTTTGTAGAAATTTCAGAAATTATTGGCATTAATTTGGAGGTCTGTCCAAAATTAGCATTGTTATCAATAACGGAGAAACTTCTGTGCTCTCAAGAGATAAAGGAATTAATTGTAAGTTTGTTAACGGCGGGGAGATTATTGATAGCAAGGAAATGGAAAGTTCAACATCAGTATTTAATTATTGATTGGTATACAGAGGTGTGGGATATTGCTTTAAATGATAAATTAACATGTATTAAATGTAAAAAGGGACAATTAAAGAAAAATAATTTTAAGGATATATGGGGACCATTTCTAGACTATGTTTTAGTAAAGGGAAAGGGGAGTAAGCCATGTCAAGATATGATGTATTTTTGGAATATAGGTTAATAATGGATTATGTGGATAGAATTATTTCTTGGCCCATGGTGGCGGGTACACTTTGGAGTTATATGGATTTGTGGGTTTATTTTCTTTTTGTATGTGTGTTTATTTGAAAAAAAATAAAATTTAAATTTAAAAAAAAGTTATAGATAGCCTGAATCAGGCTATCTATATCAGGCCTGTGGCTTACGCTGGCTCAGCTTGTCTCAAGCCTGGTTGTTACTTGGATGGGAGACCCCTCTGTGCAAGGGAATAAATGGATATAAATGGATCATATCATATGTTATGAATGGCACCATTTAGAAACCAGTCAGAGAACTGTACCAATCTAACAAGGCAGGGCCGGTTCATACGACCTGGGCGGCGAGCGGGAGAGGCACCATGGGGCCATCCTCGGGGTCCAGTGGGGCGCCGCAGATGACCTGCGCCCCGCACACATGGGCGGACCATGGTGGAGCTGGCAGTCCCCACACCGCAGCATGGGCCTCCCAGCACTAGGGGGCAGCAGCTCTGGATGCCCAGCAGGGCCATTTGCCCCTACAGGCTGGAGCGGCCACAGCTCCGGCTGCTCTGGGCTGCCGCCTCTGTGCAGCCACGGGAGGCCCCCGCAGGATGGCCAGCCGCTGTTCGCACGGCAGGGTGGCCACACGCAGTAGTGGCTTACCCCTTTACCGCCCATGGTGACTTTCCGTGCTTCCCACGCGGGGACGTCCCCAGCCAGCATTCGCACAACACTGGAACTGTGGGGGACCTCTGCTCCCCCGCGGTTCCCGTGTCGTGTGAACCGGCCCGTACTCTGCTTTTGAATTGAAAGTCACTGTACTTCAACAAAAATACTTCAAAGGGAGATTCCGGCATAAAATTGCCGAACTAGAATTTATCAGCAAACTTAATGATATTTAATTCAGACATAATCAGGATTCTGGATTTCTTTCCCAGTACAGGTATTAAATTAGTACAGCATAGCTGAAAAAGTATTCTCAGCAGTAAAGCCCTAGTAAATAAGATTAGAGTGACCAATACACAAACCTACTGTTATATCTTGCATTTTATGGGCTTTGGGCCCTACTATTTACAAAAAATAAATAGATTGTGTTGTGGGGGGGGGGCGCAATTGGGGAAAACACCATGCATCTGATGAGGTGAGTTCTATTGTATGAAAGCATATGCCATGATATTTGGTTTTAAGGTGCCAGAAAATGTTCTGTTGTGTTTTGCTGCAACAGACTCGCGCCCCTACCCCTCTAGAAGAATAGTCGATTGCCACATCCCTGGTGGCTGTTGCCAAGGTGTACTTTGGGTCACTTTTGAGATGAGCAAGCAAATATGTATTTGCTGATTCTAATGTACTGTAATGCCAAAAGGATATCAAGAAATTCATCTTGACGTTTTTCCTGGTCTATTACAGACAACAGTCATTGATTATGTGAAGCCATCAGACCTTAAGAAAGATATGAATGAGACCTTCAAGGAGAAGTTCCCTCACATCAAGTTGACACTCAGTAAAATAAGAAGGTATCAATACCATGCAACGTTAGTATATTTGGTAGATGGAGGTAAAATATTAACAATAGATTTTCTGAAACAAAGATTTTCAAGGACACAGAACAAACTAGCTGCTTGCTTTGACTAGAAAGCTGAATAAATAAGATAGGAAGCATGTGGCCTGCGATGTTTTAAAATCATTATCTAAAGGCACTGAAAGGTAAGGACAGAGAGATGTGGATGCTGTTTTTAAGGCCACAGAAAAGAGAGAGGAGAAACCTCCCCCTTGCATCCAGGAGAGACTGAGGGGAGTTTCCAAGATTAACAATACTTGATGTAACCAAATGATAGCAAGACTCATCATGAGTGTATTTTAATAGATAAAAGGCTATTCTTTTAGAGTTGCATTGAAGAAGCATTAGTACAAAAAGCTGGCTACCATGCATTTACAATGTATGCTTTTCACAAGACTTGTCAGAAAAAAATACGTATTCATGCTTTTTCTGCCCTGGGCACACGTGAGAAAGTAGATTGGCCTTCCCCAACCTGGTAGTCCAACACATCTCGAGTGCACAACTCCCAGCGTCTCCAGCCAGCATGGGCAATGGCTTCTCTTCATACACTTAGAGCAGGGGTGAGCAACCTGCAGCCCGTGGCCTAATTTCAAAAGCCTACTGCAAGTGATCAGGTCAAGCCTCTGGCAAGAGCAATCTGTTCCAACCCCAGCAGCCCACTGGAAGAGGGGGAGAGGAAGAGAAATAGAAGGGGTGGCAGAAAGAAAGAGAGAAGGGGTGCTCCCATTTGTCATGACTCAATCACTTACAGGATTCTAGTGTAAAACCGTGATCAAATTGAAAGATCCAGCAGAAACAGTAATGGAATTAAAAGACAGAATTTCAACTAAGATTCACAAATTATTATTTGCCAATGTTCAGAAGTTCAGGAGATAGTTTGCAGTTGTGTATAGAATACAGTTGCATACAGGAGAGCACTATGGCAATATAATGGGTGAACATCAAACTACCACTCTTTGTGCCATTCTCCCATCTTTATTCTACCAATGCCTTTTCTGTCCCATATGCCAGCAGAAACTGAAAAGGAAGCAACAAAGGCTTTAGAAGGTAGAGTAGGGGGCAGGGGGAATAATGGAAGAGCTGTTGTTAGACCAGAACTTCTGCCTGCTCAAAAGTCTTATAGGAATGCTAGTTCCTTGCTTTGTTTCAGTTTCCTTATCTCTTGATCAACACAGCCCTAATCTCTTGATCAACACTATGGAGATTGGAGATACAAGGCAAGTAGTAATATTTGTGCACAAATCTATGACTTTAAACATGGATATTTCAGTGTTCAGAAATTCAGGGGACACTTATCCTTATATTGGCAGATAATAATGTGTAGAACCATAACAACATAATAAAGCATAGACCAGGGATGGGTAGACTTCAGACTTATTTATTTATTTATTATATTTATACCCCGCCTTTTTTCCTGCAAGGAACCCAAGGTGGCTTACATAATCCTCCTCCTCTCCATTTACTAGAACCCCCAAGGTCCAGCAACCAGAGCTAGGTGCAAAAGATCTGCACATAGAATTAAAGAACAGGCTGCCTCTGAGCACATTCTGAACCTAGGAATTTGTTTTCAGTACTGGAACCTAACTGAGCTCAGCTCGCAGTCCTTTCACACAAACCTGGGTACCCTGGCTTTCTTCATTTTGGCAGCCAAATTTAGGTGGGAAAACTCATTTTGTTGTTGCTGTTGTTAAACGATGTGGAGTCCGAACCTCTTGGTGATTTACTGCAAATCTCCCGGAGCCCTGTCACTGTCAGTAGATCCAACTCTATCTTCTGCCCACCCCTGCCCTTGACATTTGTTTTGTTTTGTTGGAATTTTATCATAAAAAATATTTTTAAAAGATATTTCAGCTAACTAACTGGTATGTACATTGGGTAATATCCAACTGTGCCCCAGTGCGAATGACGTTGCACGAGCGTAAATCAATGTGTGTTCAACGTAACTAGCACTTGTGAGGGCAATGGGGAAAAGCAACAGTATCGCCGCTCTTTCCCATTACCCTAGCAAGCTCTAGTCACATTGTGCACACATTGGTTTACACTTACGCAACATCATTAGTGCTGGGGCACAGTAGGATACTACCCATGGTGCACTTATGCAAGCCCTCTGAATAATAAGCGTTGCTAATATAATCTTTGATTTTCTTTGGCAACATACCTTCCCCCCCTTTCAGCCTGAAGAGAGAGATGCGCAAACTAGCTCAAGAAGAGTGTGGTTTTGAGGAACCCACTGTGGCCATGGCCTTCGTCTATTTTGAGAAGCTTGCCCTCAAGGGAAAACTCAACAAGCAGAACAGAAAGCTCTGCGCTGGAGCATGCGTCTTGCTAGCTGCCAAAATTGGTAGTGACCTCAAAAAGCATGAAGTCAAACATCTTATAGACGTAAGTATGTCTTGGCCACCAACTTTTGCCACAAAAGGTAAAGGTGAAAGAGGATGGTTAGGGCAATGGTTCTTATGAAAGGAATTGCTAAATTGCCATGTTGTCATTATATCATGTATTGGCCTTTGGTTGAAATAAGAGGGCCAAGAAGATAACATAAATAACTTTGGGAGGCATTGTTTCAAGTACTAGTACACGACTAATATCCTAATGCACTAAGTTGTGTCTGTTTGGTTGTGTTACAGAAACTGGAAGAGAAGTTCCGGTTGAACAGGCGAGAGCTGATTGCCTTCGAATTCCCAGTGTTAGTGGCCTTGGAATTTGCTCTCCATCTACCTGAACATGAAGTGATGCCACATTATAGACGTTTGATCCAGAATTCCTAGCACAGGCTACCCTTCCGAGAAGGGGGAGGGGTTTAAAAACTATTTTCTATTGAGCTCAAAAGAGCAGCAGTTACTACTGAAAATGGAAAAATGGGATGCAGATGCTCCAACACCCCTTGTTCTCTTTTCAGTGCAGCTTTTCAACCAGATAGCAAGTTTAAAGCAGTGAATTCCTTAAGACTCTCAGGCTAGATGGAACTGTTTACTCAACGCAAGTGATGAATGAGTTGCATGTAAGTGAAAAGTGGGTAGAACAGATTCGTACCACGTGGGCTAAATGAGAACTTCCTTGAGTTGCCCATAGCATTCCTGTGAGAATGAGGATTAACAGCACCCTTCACTTCACACTTCTTTTTGACTATTCCATTTACTTATTTGGAGCTTCATCAGTTTTCCTGCAAGCAACTGGTTTCCAGCTTACAGAGGGATCCCTAAAGTGATGACCAGTTGTGGTATATATCTTCACTGTGTCAACGATGTGCCAATCTATTTTTGTATCTGCTATTGAAAGTGCACTTTTCCTGGTGGTGGGTGGATTCTTTAGTTGTGAGTGAGACACTGAACAGGTTTGAAACCAGGTGGCAGCCTTGGATCATTGCTATGATATTGTTTACTCAAGAACAACTTTTTCTCTACTTGCTTAGACAAAACTACTGAAAGGGAGGCATAGTTCATTTGAATAACCTTGGATGATATTTTGTAATCCCTGATTGTTTGATTTTCCCCTAACCAACTTTTATTTTTGTAATGATTATACTACTACTAAAAGAAAAAAAGACTACACCTGCAACTGAGAAACCAAGAACTGATCTTATGTTTTCACTTTTGTACTTCGTGCCACTCAAACGCTCAGTAAGGAGGAGAGAAGTCATTTTGCAAGCATCTTGTTTTAAGCCACGCGCGTATTTCTGACCTCTGCACTTTTCCTTCTGTGGAGATGGTTAGACTTGCACTCTGTAGTGTTTGTATTTTGTGCTCTATGTTAGAGTGCATTCTGAGGCACATTGATGGTGCTGTATGTTTAAACAGTGTTTTCTAAAACCAACTTGTACAGCCGAGAAGCAGAATCGGCAACCTAGCGCCTTGACAGCAGACACACACCTCAATGTGGGTAATTTTTGTTGTTGAGTTATCGTTGTTTTTAATTAGAATTTACTGTACAAAATCAAATTTGAGAGCAGGGGCCACTGAAATTGCTACATCTTTTCATACTTCTCAGATATTTCACTATTCTGGAATCTTATAGTACTTAACTGTGTTCGTAAAGTACAAAGTCCGGGCTGGGAAAGTGCAAAACCCAAACAGAATCCCCCCCCCCTCTGTGTATCCTGTTTTCTAAATATCTCTGTGTGTATAATTATATATAAAAACCTATGAGAAGATAATGACAGCTGGATGTGCTTGGTAATATGCTCGAGGACATGCATCAAAGAATTAAATTACTATTTTTATATATAGTTAATGTACATGTTGCACTTTTTCCAGTGCTGTTTCACTTGACGCAGTCCAAGACTGGCACATTAATTTCAATAAAGTCAAGTACTTTACTGTTTTATAGTGTAATACAATTCACCATTCTTTTTTCTATACCAGTCATTAGTGACATATTGGGAACAACAAAGAATATATACAAATGCAAAAATCTGTTCTTAGTTAATACCTTCTTTTATTTTTCTAACAGGTACACTACTTTAAAAAATGACTACACCTGTAGAATTTGAAATGAATAGACACTTTATTGCTATAGCTATGCTGCCTCTTCTGCAGTAGCAATCACTGCTTTATTCAGTGAAACCGACCACCGGTTACTTACATTGTACAAGTTCATATTTTTCATCCCAGTTCTATGGTCCACTTTAGCCATGAGTCTTCTGATACACACCACAGGCAGTTACAGCCAATTTGGAGAGCTCTACAGCATGTATCCATGTCAAATATGAATTCAAAAATTCATGTTTTCAAGCATTGGAAACCATGTTACATTTTTAGCTTGTACAATACAAGTACACACTAAAAACATAGTACTGTAAATGATTATTACCTTAGAAGAAGGAAGAATAAAACAGTGTTGTTAAAGTAAAAAAAACCCTACCAGTTGCACCTACCAGAGCAGATTTGAGGGGTGGGGAAACACAAGGGGTTGCAGGGGGAGAGGAGGGAGAAATTCCCCCCATGACTATGCAGCTGTAGGGGATGGGGGGGATTTTTTACCCTGTCCAGCACCTTTTCTGTGAATAAACTGTCACCACCGCCTCTTCTCTACGCTGCCGGTTTCCATCCCGCTGTGGTGGGTTCCGTGGCTGGCAGAGGGCCAAGGCTGCCAGTCTCCTGGTCTCTGGCACGTCCTCAGTGCTCCCATTTCTCGGCAGCGGGCCCTGGATGCTTCCCTGGCTCACCTGTGCAGCTGCAGGAAGGAAGCCTGTGGGCGAGTTGCCTCACCAGCGCGGGTGTCTGTGCAGTGGCGGGCAGGAGGCCTGCGGTCTGTTCATTCCCTGGTGTGCCTATGTGGTACAAGCAGGAAGCCTGCAGCCTGGTTGATTTCCCAGTGCCCGTGAGGTGGCAGGTGGGAAGTTTGTGGGAGGGGAGGTGCTCCTTGGCCCCGTGACCCCTTACGTGAGCCGTCCACCAGTATGCCAGGTGGAAACCTCTCCTCTTCTTTCTTCTCTCTCTCTCTGTTGCTTTTGCTATGTGAGAGCTCAGAGAATCTGTCTCCCACCACGAGGCAGGAAGTCAAACTGGGGGATACTGGGGGAGGCTCTGCCTCCTCTGGGCAATTCAAAATGGAGACGTCCCGGCCCTGGAGGCTTTCCCCAAGTTAGCTGGTCTCCTGCACTTGAGGGGAGAAACTCAATTTTGTTTTATTAATAGGACTTTAATTGCAGTCTTATTAGGAACGTTTATTTCCTGTTGAAGCCAACTACTGAGTTATGCAGATACAATAACTTTATATATATTGATGCAATACGTTATTGCATCAGTATGCATTAATGCATTATTAAGTATGAGTACGAGCCATAGCTTAGTGGTAGAATGTATGCTTTGCATGCAAAAGGTTCCCCGCTTCAATCTTTGGCATCTCCAGTTGGGGGAAAAACCTCTGCCTGAGACTCTGGAAAGCTGCTACTAGTCAGTCTGGACAGCCCTGAGCTAAATGGGCCAGTGAACTGGCTCACTATAAGACAGGTTCAAACATACATAGCAAACAAACATGTCACACTGAGGGGGATAGCAAGGTTGTGCCCATCGGCCTGCCCCCCCCCACCAGGCCATGCACTCGGCAAGCATGAGGAGGGGCCCGCCACAAGTACAGATATTTATGCACGGAGATCTTCCATGAGAGGGGGGATCCTGGGCCAATCAGGATTTCTCCTTTATCCCTTGAATGGAGGAGCTCTATCTGCATATATCAGGTCACTCACATCTCAGTTTTCACACTTGCTGAACAAGACCAGATCCACACCTAAGGTTTATTACAGTACTGTATCGCTGCTGTGACTTGCAGGGCACACAACACACACACTTTTCAGTGCCGGTTACACTAGTTCTGCATAAACGTTCTTCGTTCCTTCTGGAATTTTCCAGATTAGGTTTATCATGTTTTTTTTCAGTTATTGCGGTTCACTGTCGCAGTACGCGGCTAGTGTGTGCTAAACTTGCACTGCAGTTGCCTGTCCGAGATGTGGCCACGAAAGTGTCATCACTGGAGTTAGCCAATAGTTTTCGAAGGGTGGGGGGAATGCGGCATCACGTGTGTCTAGTGGGGAAGAGAGGCATCCACCATTTGTTGTTGTGCGGTGGTTCACCCTCTTTCCCAGAAGCTTTTTAATTTATTTTTTTGTTTGTAAATGTTCCTGCGCATCTCTGCACCTGCAAGCAGGCTGCTTTGGGGAATTGTGTGTCAGTGTTGTTCTTTAAAACAATTTTGCTCCTGCACACGTGTGCACCTCTGTATAAGCGGTGGACCAGAAACAAATAATCCCTTCTGAAATGGCTGTTTCCCCTGTGTGTGAAAGGCAGTACTCGCAGGATAACCACCATGGAGTTTGAGAGGGGACAGGAGCAGAAGGCTTTCTCCCCCTTTTTTAAACAGCCGCCTGTTGCCCAAAGAGCAGGGAGCTGTAAATTAGCCAAAAGGCATGTCTGCTCAGAAGTAAATCACATTCTCCTTCTCTATGTGAGGGGCCAGAAGAGCTTTTTCCTTTCTTTTTTTAAAGATCTCTTCTGTGCTCGTTCACACCTGTGCAGAGACATGCTGGCTGGGGAACGCCAGGAGTTGTAGGACTTTTTCCTCTCTAAACATGCATAAGATTGCACCTTTAAAGTAATTTTCATGAATACCTGCATTTTTTGAGGATGAAGCACATTTTTTTTTAAAGCCCTGTTCAAGGGAACACCCAGTTCTACTGCTACAGAGTTAGGTGTGGGGTGGCAAACTGAGATGAGTGCAGTACATTTAACGAGTGTGCGCCCTGTGAGTAGTGACTGTGGAACATGAATATATGTAGCAGTACCATTCTGCTAACTTGACGTTATATAGAGTAATGTAGATCCACCCCAAGTGACCAAAATTGCAGGACTTGGAAAGAATGCAGGAGTTGGATTTTGCCCAATCCCACATGCCAGTCACAGTGAAGAGCATTTGGGAAGACACAGTTCTAGATCTGAGATGAGTCTAAGTCTGTAGTGGAGCAACTCCAAATCCTCAATAAATACTGCCAGCAAGACAACAGCCAGATGTGAACTGCAAAGGCTCACAAGTGATAGCTAAGACTATCCCCCCCCCACACACACACACACAACCTAAAATGATATTGAGACCATCGTAAATTTGTGACTTTGGTTCCGATTTCCAAATTGACAGGTTGCAAGCTAACCTGAAGGTTGCATAACCATCTTTTAGTTCATGCTTTCATAATATCCGCTAGAATGTTTGCCTTTTGGAGCTTAAGCTATAAAGGGTTTTGTTTTGTTTTGTGCATTGCATGAGGCTGAGCAATAACTGAATAAAGCATATGATTCATTCTTTTTGAGGGCATGAAGAATGGCAATGACATATCTGAGTGCCCTTTAACAAGCAGCTGCCCAGAAGCAAAATGGCTGGGGGTAGGGGAGAATCGAAGGCCAACATTTGCTATGGAAACAGCCTGCAGCAGTCAAATGAAACAGGGTTTGAGACCACTTCAAAACCGTATACAGGGTCAGTATATTTGCTTGCAAATATGCAGTCAAAACTAAATCTAACATAACATGCAAATATGGCACCGAGTACAATTCAAGATGTACAGATATCTCTTGTAAAAAAATAACTGAACATAAGGGGGGGGGGGGAACAACAAGACACATGGATAAACAGGAATAAGATTTACTTGTGGATGATTTTACATTCAATGCAGCTTTGTAACACTCCAAAGGGCTCGTGTGTCTGAGCAGGGCTTTCCATGGACACACATCCAGTTGTAGTCTCTGGTTCTCAGATATTCATAGTGAGGAGGAAAAAAGTGTCCCAAGCTTGAACTAAGCAGGCCAGACTCCAACTTCTAGCAATTGTATTCATGTAGGAAAACTGGATGTGGTACTTCCATTTCACAGGAGATGCTGGTTACTGTGGAATTTATTAGTGATAGCACCTGTGTGTTCACAGTGGTTCAGGTTGCTCAAGCCCTTGGTCCCCCCAAAATACAAAAGTATACCACAAGAAATGCAGCTCTTCTTGTGCTATGGAGCGGTGGAGGATATTCAGCTCCTTGGAGGCCAATTCACAACTTCACAGAGGCTCTGACAAGAGAGCCTTCTGCAGAATTGGTACCTCTTTGCAAGGCACATCATAATCATTTTGCTTGTGCTTTCATACACAGGCTTGTAAATTCTAGTCCTCAACGTACTTACACTTAGGACTCCATAGGAATTGCTTATAATCACATATACATAGGTACAAAAATTAATCACCTTAACTATTATGCTTGTCCTTGCACAGACTAACAAATACAGGGAGTCTACACCTCTCCCCTCTGTCTGCATGCACAGACAGATTTTCACAGCCAATTTAGGCTGCAATCCGGGGTAGGCAACTTATAGCCCTCCAGACATTTTGGCCTATAACTCCCATCAACTCGAGCCAGCACAGCCAGTGATGAAGGGTGGTGGGAGTTATAAGCCACAACATCTGGAGGGCCACCAGCTGCCCACCCCTGCTATAAGCGAACCTTCCCCAAACATGCCCGTGCTGGCTAGGGATGATGAGAGTTGTAGCCCAACACGTCTGGAGGGCACCAGGGTAGGGTAGGGTAGGCTAAGAGAGAGAGACTGATTGGCCTAAAGTTGCCAAGTGAGCCTCATGGCTGAGCAGCAGTGGTGCCATCAGGCCAGGACTTTGGGGCAGAAGGCCAGGGTGCCCCACAACAGAATGGGCAGGAAGGCCACCAAATGCAGCAGGGTTGGCTTACCTCATTTTGAAGTAAGACACAGTACCATCTAAAGCGGTGTTCTCCAACCTTGGGTCCCCAGATGTTTTTGGCCTACAACTCCCAGCATGCCCCAGCCAGCCAGCTGGCTGGGGCATGCTGGGAGTTGTAGGCCAAAAACATCTGGGGACCCAAGGTTGGAGAACACTGATCCAAAGAGTGGAGGGCAGGGGGCAGACACACAAACATTCATTCCAAAAGAGGACAATCTGTGAACTTGCCACTTGATTATCAAATAGTCACCACATCAAAAGTCATGCCATGGTGGCTTCACCACTTTATCTGTTTGCCTCTCTTTACACAATAAAGAATGCACAATATATTGGAGCACTCTCTCACAGTCACTTTGGGGCACTTAAAGAAAGATTGGACCAGGGATGGGGTGGGCAAGATAAACACATTCGCTACCCAGTTTAGTTGAAATCCTACACTTTAGCATAGCTGGCATCAAGGTTAATCAAGCCCCATCTTTCCAAACTGCTATTAATAGCATTCTGTGGCTCAGAAGGAAGAATTAAGGCTGCAGTCCTATACAGACTTACCTGGGAGTAAGTCTCATTAAGCTCAATGGGACTTACCTCCGAGTAGAAATGCATAGGATTGCATTGCAAGTAACTTGCTGTTTGTCTGCCTGTCTTCATTGTTGCTGCTTTTGACTTTTATTCTCAGGTTTCTCAGTCACTGACAATTTACTCCTGATGGGAGTATTTGGTTATTTTCTTCCTCCTCATTTCTCCCCCGTGAGTCATGTGTCAGTCCTTTCAGTGTAAAGAAGCAAGCCTTCAGCAAATCCACCAAGCAAAAGGCTGTTAAGAAAGCACAGGAGAAGTTTTATTAGCAAAGATTCACTTGGGCAATCACAATAAACTCACAGTCAGGAGGGTGCTGCCAAAAGCCAGCCATTTTCACACTGAACTATTTCTTCCAGCTCATTAAGTAATGGAAGAATAACCCTGGGTAATTTGCTGAGATTATGACCGCAGCCTGCTTCCTGCTGCTGCAAGACTACCTCAGCGCTGAGGCCCAGAATGACAGTGACTCCTCTGCCCCTCACTGAGGAAGACAATGGCATTCAGGGCATCTCTGTGAAATGCACGCTGAGACGTTCTGGATGTTTGAAGCAACTGTAAGCAAAGATGGCTGCACCAAGCGGGGAAAAGAAACACTTCAGCAGCCAAAGGTCCTACGGCATGTAGAAGGACTGGCATCCCTCATTCAGAACTGCTGGAGAGTCTTCCCAATTATGTGACACCTGAACTCTAAGCACAGGAGCCAGAATGCCTTGGGACTACACACACTAATTGACTATTGATGCTGCAGATGTTCAGACCTTGCAAGATCCTCTTGGTTTTCTTTTCCACCCTTCCCTCTGAGAACACTGTCCAAGAGTTGTATAGAGGCTCGGGTGGTCCTTATAGTAGTTAGAGGACCTGGCACTGTTAGAAACAAGAACCTGATTGTGGAATAAGCTTAACAGATGCAGAGTTTAATGTTCAGGTTCCTTCCCTGTAGACAGCCAGGAGCAGACTCCTGTTCTTCCTTCTAGAATCCCCCTTGTCTTCCCAGGCCAGCATAAATCCTGGGATGGACTACAATAAGATTAACCCAGGGTACTCTGAAGTACTGGCTTGGATCAAGGAATGGATCTGTCACAAGCATCACTGCCCTCTTCTCCTTCGGGACCATGTTCCCTCCCCCGAGGAAAGATCTGGGAATAAAAAGATAACTCCTTGCCATGCCTACACCTATGTGTTCGCAGGTCAGTCTCTGACTGAGTTCAGACAACACAATAACCCTCACTCAAGTGTTGACTATGGGTTCAGTGTAGGCTGTTGTTGAACAGTGGGTTGTTGTTGAAATGTGGGTTATCATGTTGTCTGAACGCAGCCAAGATAACAAACCATGGTAAACAACCCAACAACAAACCATGGGTTCTCTTCATGGGTTGTTCATGGTTTACAAGCCATGGCTGGGTTCCAAACAACACAATAACCCACGTTTCAACAACAACCCACACTTCACCCATTCTCAACCCTTGAGTATGGGTTATCGTGTTGTCTGAACCCAGTCTCCATCTCCCTATTAGGTCAGATCCTGCTGGAGAACAGATCACAACCTATAGAGAATTGTCACGTCACACAGCTGTTTTCTACAACATTGTCAAGCTTGATACAAGCATTCATAATTAACATGCAGACACAACCATGATTTAATGTTTATGGTCAAGACAGGACTGTTTACATCACGGCTGCTGAACCACAGGCCTGTGGGCCCCATCTGGCCCTCCTGGGGCTTCACAGGTGGCCACACCCACACTCCCTCCCCCCCCCGACCATCAATAGTTTGGTGGTTTCCTGGCTTTTGCGCAGTGTACCTCCACCCCACCCCATTCTAAAAGGTTCAAATGCTTCTCCTAAGGCAGTGTTCTCCAACCTTGGGTCCCCAGATGTTTTTGGCCTGGCTGGGGCATGCTGGGAGTTGTAGGCCAAAAACATCTGGGGACCCAAGGTTGGAGAACACTGTCCTAAGGTTAGTTATTAGTACTAAGAGCTTCAAGCTAAAATATGCTGGCTTTTGGGAGGGCAGTATTTTTTCCCCACCCCTTTTGCCTTCTGCCCCACCCATCACTGGAAGGCATTCCCTGAGAGCTTCTCTGAAACTGAACTCCGTCCTCAGGCTGAAAGGGGTCCAACACCCCTGGTTTATATAGTGGCTTGGATCCAAAGTGCCCTATGTGTGGGCACAAGGCATTTGTGGTCACCATCACCAATTCCAACACCTCCTACAGCCCTCACATGCCGTATCACACTCTATTCCAGAGGGCTCCCTGACCCTCGGGAGTAGCGCTTTGGGAGGGGGACATGAGGGGCTGCAGCAGGATGGAACGGGAAAGGCTTCAGCAGGACTAGATGCGTGTGCACATCTTATTGTCAAAAGAGCTCTCAGAGAGAGCTGATGATTCCAGAAAGTAAAAAAGAGCAACTGTAAATCTAATCGACTATGCAATTATTTGAAATTATTGCTCTTTCTTCCATTTTATCCCACCCCCCTCCAAGGAGCTCAAGATGGCATACATGCTATCCTCTCCCCTTTCTTTATCCTCAACAAGCTTGCGAGGTAGGTTAGACTGAGGGAGAGTGACTGGCCCAAGATCACCTAGTAAGCTTTCTGGCCAAGCAGGAATTTGGACCCACGTCTCCCCAAACTGTAGCCACCACATCAGCTTTCCCCAATCTGGTGCCTCCCAGATGTGTTGGACTACAACTCCCAGCATCCCCCAGCCAGCCATGGCTGGCTGGGGAATGCTGGGGGTTGTAGTCCAACACATCTGGGAGGCACCAGATTGGGGAAGGCTGCACTACACCATAGTGTTGCTTTTGCCAAAGTTTTGTCCCGTGTCGATGCCGGAACTACTTGGCGCCTCTCTTTATATTTTAGCTAAAACAGAGTGTGCAAAGAATAGGAGCTCTTATTCTTTACGGAAGAAGCCCAGCAAAGGCTTGGGAAGAAACCTTCACATTCACAATGAATTGGGTGGATCACTTTGATGTCCTACCTGTTTATTTAACACTCTGACAGGCCAGCAAGTCATGCGATACAATGGTGAATACTGTACATTCACCAAAGGCACTTCCCCGCCTCCCAGCTTCTAACAATGACATTTCCTAATTTTGCACACAACACAGACTGAGCAAAGGGATTCCAGAGATAGCCGAGTTCAGCGGCACTGTCCTTTGTCTCTCAAGATGTCAGCCCGCACTTCATTCATCTTGAGCAAGGGCGGAGTCGCGACTCCGAGTCTCTTCGAATGACACACTCGAGAAGAACCAGCAAAGCGCCAGCTCAGCTCCACTTCCCCTTTCAACAATTAAGTGTTACGACCTTGCATTTCAGAGCGAAGGCTTAGTTTATGAAACAGCAAAGCTCCTTACGGAACTTTTTATAAATAAAACAAACTTTTGTACCACATATTTTTAAGAGGGCTTTTCTTTCTTTCTTTCTTTCTTTCTTTCTTTCTTTTGGACATGGTAAACCTGTAAAGCTGACAAAGCTGTCTGGATTGTTAATAGCATTACCCTCACTTAAAACGCTTAGCTTCACCAGACTGCTTTGTAAATCATGCCAGTGCCATTGTTCCTGAAAAGGCAGGTTCTTATATAACTACTGTAAGAGCAGACCATTTTATAATTATACCATTATTCATTATAAGCCCAGAACACTAAGGAGACGATCATTCGGCAATGCTGCCTGACACCATTTAACTTTGTGGGGAAAGGTGGCAGACAGAGACAATTAGAAACATTCTATTTTGGGAGTAAGCCCTATTGGACATCAGCAGGACTTGCTCCTGAGTAAACAGGCATAGTGTTGGGCTGCGGAGATACTGCCCTGCAATAACAGGCTGTTTTCTTGGAGTTTTCATATTTTAAAAAAATCTAATTTCTCAGGCAGATATTAAGCACCTTCCACACATTTCAGCTCCTATTGTTAATGTCCCACCTGAATATAAGACAAGCCCTGCTCCATCAGACCAAGCCTCTTGTGTCTCACAGTGGCCGGCCAGATGCCTCCAGTAAGCCCACAAGTGCAAGGGTATGAATAAGCCTTTTGCTCCCTAATGCCTCTGAAATGGAGGTTCCATAGAGCCATCATGACTAGTAGCCATTGATAGCGTCAACCTCCATGAATTTATCTAATCTCCCTTTTAAAGCCATTTAAGCCAGTGGCCACCATCACATCTGGTGAGAGTGAAATCCATCCATTCATTTTGTGTGGAAAGAAGTACTTTTTTGTCGTGACTCTACCGCGCATCCATTTCACTGGGTGCGCCTGAGTTCTAGCATCACGGGAGAGGGTGATAATTTTATACACCAGGCATAATTTTATACACCTCTATCATGTCGTTGTCGTCATCATCTTGGGGACAGGAAGCAACACAGCCTCGGACAAAACACATACAGAAAGCATGTGGCTCCCCACACACCCTCTCCCTGGGGGCCCAGCTGCCACTCACCCTCAGCCAGCCTGTCTGCCTGCCTTCCCTTGGGACCCTCAGCCTCTGCTTGCCCCCTGCCAGCATGCTCCACTCCTGCCTGCTTCCCTCCGTGTCCCCCGTACTCCACGGCTCACCAAAGATGGACAAAGTACAGAGTTGCCACTGCTGAAGGGCTCGCTGGCAGTCAGGAGGCAGTCGGGTGAATGTATAAGCTGGGAGGCCAAAGCATAGAGCGCTGGGTTAGAATCTAGGCTCTAGAGCAGTGTTCTCCAACCTTGGGTCCCCAGATGTTTTTGGCCTACAACTCCCAGCATGCCCCAGCCAGCGTAATACTCCTGGCAGGGCTGGTGGAATGGCCCTGCACTCCCTCTCATCTCCCTCCTCTCAGCCTGCTGGAATGGCTGGTGGTGGTAGCAGTTGAGGGAGGAGGAGCCGTCATGAGGGAGGCCTTTCAGCAGAGCTGGTGGAATGTTTAGGAGTAGTATCTGCTACATACATGCAGCCCAATCTGTAGGTATTATATGCTCAGATGCACACCTTCCCTCAACTGCTGATTCTCCCCTGCAAATACCCCCCCCCATTAATTTTACTTTTTCCCTGAGAAAAAGCAAGTGCAAGAGAGATCAAGCATACACCCCTCCTACCTTCAAAACCTTCCCAAGTCCCCCCCACTCCCCACGACCTCATTCTCTATTATTTGAGGGCTTCTCTACATGGGGCACGTCTCTACACGGGGCATCCTCTAGGGCAGTGTTCTCCAACCTTGGGTCCCCAGATGTTTTTGGCCTACAACTCCCAGCATGCCCCAGCCAGCCAGGCATGCTGGGAATTGTAGGCCAAAAACATCTGGGGACCCAAGGTTGGAGAACACTGCTCTAGAGCACTGTTCCGAAGGGCCACTCTAGCCACTGCGCTCTGTGGTTTGGTTGTATGGGGGCATGATTGATTGGCTGTGTGCTGGCCATTCTCTCTCTCTGAAGGAGCTGTGCTCATTCTTCAGCAGTGGCAGGACAGCAGTGGCCTAGATGGCAGCAGCAAGAAAGTGCGGGTGGGAGGGATCAGAGGCTGCACAGAGGAAAGGAGGTTGACCTGTAGACTATCCAACTTCTGGTGTACAGGACTGTAGCTTAATTGATTTTCTCTAATCTAAATGGCCTTTCTGAATGACTTTTCCCCTACCCAATGAAGTACTATTTAATACTCCTTTGCTGTGCATAGTCTACACATTTTCCTTTAAGGTAGAGCTTCTGATTTTCCCTGTCATGCTGCACTGCATCAATTAAATACCTCCTTCTCTTGGTGTACAAAAATTTAGTTCCAGGCAGCTTAACTGTTGTGGTATATTTTTTTTTTTCACTCTGAGGAAACTAAGGAATGTAGTAGGGAGATCCAACAAGAAAGGTAAAAAAAAAAAAACAACAACCAGCAACCCAACAACCCACAATCCTTTTTTTGTGAAATACATACCAACAGGCTGTTGGTACATTCACTGTAATCTCAAAGAAGAATGGGGACAGACCAGCTGTGATAACCTAGAAAATGAACAAGAAAGATGGCAGTGTATTACATCAACTTCCAGTAAGTTCATTCACAAGAATCTAAACATTATAAATAGCTGTTGAGGGATGAGCAGTAAATAAAGATAAGAACACCTTTTAAATTCACACTCCAATCTTTATTTATGGTGCAAGCTTATGGTCCTGGTAGACTAAAAGCACAATCCTATGCATGTTTAGACACACACAAAAAAGTCCTACAACTCCCAGCATTCCCCAGCCAGCCATGGGAGTTGTAGGACTTTTTTCAGGCTAAACATACATAGGATTGTGCCCTAAGTGTGTTTTTACATTGAAATAGCAAAAATCAAATAAAAATAAAAAACACAGCAAACTGCTTTCTCAAGATTTTAACAAAATATATATCTTGAGCCCCCAAAGTGTTCATCCACCCAGCTGAATTAGGTTGCAGTTCTATACATCAGGGATGGGGAACATGTGGCCCTCCAGATGTTGAACTTCAACTCCCATCATCCCTCACCATTGGCTAAGTTAGCTAGGACTGATGGGAGTTGCAATCCAACAACATCTAGAGGGCTGCACATTTCTCACCCCTACTATACACATTTACCTGGGAGAAAGTCCCATGGAACTCAGTGGACCTTACTTCTTAGTAGACATGACTGCTAGTTTGAATAATTGCCACTCAACCCTACACAGTAATGTAAGCCAAAACGTATATAAAGAGTCTGCAATCTAAAATTGAAACAAACTATAACTCAGACCACATGCATACTGAGAGGAAACAAAGAAAACAAATAACTCCTGCGTGCCAATTTCTGGTGCTTATTTTTTAAAAGCAGAGATGGAGACGGGGGGGGGGGAGCATTCAGCTGTACAATTTAAAGCAGAAACACATTCCAATGCGAAACCTTTCAAATTTAAACAGGGATAGTAAAAAATTAAGCCTGGCTTTATTTTTAAATAATACAAGAGGTGTATTTTATATGAGGCCATTGACAAAAAAAGAGAACAAATAACCTGAGGTTTCAGGGAAACAAATTAAGGGTGCAGTGTGGTGTTGGATTTGGACAAGGGAAACCGCACTGTACAGTGAACGCTCTGGGAAATGTTTAGCAAGTCGCTCTCTCTCAGCCACAGTTCCTCAGTCTTCTACTGGTGCTGCTGCCACCACAGCTATTGCAACCAGGTACGTAGAGCGGGAGAGATCTGCCACTGTTGCCATTAAGGCACCCAAGTAAGGTGACAAGGAGAGAGGAGAAAGTGGGTGGGTGGGAGGTTCTTCTCTGTCTCAGATTACAATGGGGAGTGACTGAGCTCAGAGGTGGAGCACATGCTTTCCATGTTGAACGTCCCATGGGAAACAGCTCTACCTGAGACCCTGGCTCCCAGTCTCATTAGACCAGGGATGGGCAACCTTGGCCCTCGGCCTAACTTCATGCAGCCCTCAGCCTAATTTCAAAAGCCCTCTGCATGCAATCAGTTCAGCCCTCTGGCAAGCACAATCTGTCCCTTCTGTGGCAGCCCAGCTGTGCGGGAAGGAAGAGGGGGAGAGAAAAGTGGGTGGCTGAAAGGAAAAGTGGGTGACCTACCCAATTTTGGCTCTGGCCCTACTTACTGCTTGCTTTTGCCCCATGTGTCACCAATGTGAGCCCCGAGCACCCACCCACCCACCCACAGATTACCAATGAGGGAATGCAGTTCTCAACAAACAAAAGATTGCCCACCCCTACAGTAGAGAATACTGGGATAGAAACTCAGGAGGAGGGGGAAGGATTGAGCTCCCTTTCTGCATCTTCAATGGTCCCCCCAATCCTGATTCCCCCCCCCCCGATTTTTTAATTATTTTTTCTTTAAAAAAAAACACCAAGTTATATAACACAGTTAGCATCATGTGTAGCTTGGCAGAGATCTTTCCCAGAGCTGCTAGCTCTCCTTCTAACTGAAAATGCCAGGGACCAAACCTGGGACCTTCTGCATTCAAAGCACGTGTCATGCCCCTGAGCAATGTGTCAGTGAGATATTTCAGAAGAGTTTGAAAATAACTGGCCCTTATTTAACAATATTTGGCTTAGCCCAAATAGTAACAGAAAAATCATACTTTCAAATCTCATACCAAGTCAAAAGCTGCTCCTTAAAACAATATTCACAACATTAATGTATTCTAAAAGATAACATTCCTTATTTCAATATTGCTTAAGTAATAAGCCTAGCGCACATGTAATACTGGTGCAGACATAACACTTGAAAAACATGATTTGCAAATGAGGACTAAGCCTCACCCATATTTCCTCCCCTTTTCTCCTCAGCAATTTCCCTCCTCCCTTCGCGGCATTAACTATGATTTTGCAGTACATGTGCATCCGTGCAAACCATGGTTCCCTTGTAAACCCAAGATTATAGCCAGGATTTGAAGTGCATTTGCAAACATGGTTTTTGCACTAGCCATGGTTTGCATTAGTACACATGTAACATGAAACCACGCCTAATGCCAAGTTAGCTGGGTTTTTATGTTGAATCTCAGTTCTCGGAGTCTTGGAGCATTTAAACATTCAGGCCTAAGAATAAAGACTGCAGTAATATATGTTAAATAAATGTCATGAACATGAACACAATTTTAACAAAGGAACAAAATGCTAGAGAAGCTTCAATAAATGCAGTTCTATACAGCAATTAGAAAGAGACCCAACGATCCAGTCCTTGATTTGTTTGACTTCCCTATTGGATGTTTTAGTCCTTTATGTTCTCAGATAAAATTAAGTCACATCCAGCCATTTACACGCTTTATGTGCAGATCTTCTATTCGTCAGTCACACAGTTTGCTAATGTGCATTTCACTTGAATCTGTTATCGACCCATGCGGCCAATTAAACTTCATTGATGCTGAAAAGGATCTATTTATCCCTTCTCCCTTGTTTTGATATGATGTAGGGCCTTAAGAGTGATAATGTAGCAGCCAGAAAGTGAAAACATTGAGAAGAATGCTCCAAAGAACCTGGAGGTTTATGGAATACCCCTACAGAGCTATAAAGAGAGAGATTATTTTTATGATTTTTAATTACCATAACCATGAACAAAAGCGAACCAAATATCCAAATAAGTATCCCTTTGAAGGTGGCGTCTATATGGCACTTGTTTAAATATTGAAAGCATTGTAAGGTCCTCAATCCATTGCATTATAGGAGGTGAACGTTTATCCTTCTATTGTTGTAATATCAGCCTTTTAACTGTCAAAGGGGCGCAGAGAATCCATTTCCCCTTCCATATGTTAATTTCCATGAAGCAGGTCAATAATTTAAAAGATCATGTACATCAGTGAATATTAAAGACTGTTTCGGTAAAAATGTATCTGTGTAATAACCTCCTCCCCAAAAGAAGCAACTACTGGACATTGCCAAAACGTATGTTTAAAAGAAGCATTAGCTGTATTGCACCGCCAGTGATTAGCCGAATTAGACAATCCCTTATTAAAGAGACATTGCAGCATCCAATACACACGAACCAAAAGCTTTTGCTGAATAAGACGCAGCCTAAGATCCATAGACTGGACAGGTAGATGCCAAAGTGGCGATCCACTGATTAGGCATTTTGTGGTGGTGCCCGAAGCAGTTTCTCAAATTCTCAAATGTGCCAACAGGACAAAAATGGTTCGGGACTCCTGGCAGTATCATACTCATACCTATGTTCCCAATGCTCAGGACTGCTGTGAAATATTTATTTCCCCTGCATGCTCTAGTTAATTAAAATCAAATTTCCATTTTTCGCTAGCCTTAATGGAGGTAGAGAAAAACCATTAACTTGATTTAAGTGGAATTTCTTTCCAAATAAATGTCTGTAAAATCACAGGCTAGCTAACGTAAAGATTAAAAATGGCAAAAACAATTTTAAAAATCAAAATCCTTTACTAAAGAAGTCGTGATCTTTAATATATTCACCTTTTTTATAAAGCAAAGAAAGCCCAGGGCTTACAGTGCTGCAGTACAACGGTCCACTCAGAGAAGGACTTTGGAGCAGGAGTCCAGGACCCCACTCCGGAGAATGAGCAGGTGGGCCTCCAAACTCAGCAGGGCTGGCTTAACACATTTTGAAGTAGAATCATAGAGCTGGAAGGGACCTTGGAAGTCATCTGGTCCAATGCAGGAACTTCAACGCAGCTACAACAGCATCCCTGGTAATCCAGCCTCTACTTAAATCTTCACCAAGGACAGTCCACCACCTCCCAAAGCTGTTCCATCTCTGTTCCACTGTGAAACACTTTGCATGATTAGGACGTTTCTCCTAACACTGAGCTGAAATCTGCTTCCCTGCAGTTTCCACCCACTGGTTCTAGATCTGCCCTCTGGAGCAACAGAGAACAACTCTGCTCCCTCTTCTGCATGACAGCCTTTCAGATACCTGAAGACAGCTACCATGTCTCCCCTTAATTGTCTCTTCTTCAGGCTAAACATAGCCAGCTCTTTCAACTGTTCCTCAAAGGACTTGGTTTTCAGGACCCCTCACCATTCTAGTCGCCCTCCTCAGTACACGCTCCACTTTGTCAATGTCGTCATCAAAATGTGGCACTCAGAACTGGACACAGTACTCCAGATGTGCCCTGGCCACCACAGAATGCAAGTGAAGAAAGTAAGTGAAGTAACACACTTTGCCATCTAAAGAGGGGACTCCTTGTAACACCAGTAAGTCCAGGACTGGAGGTGGGGGGTATAAAACCATTAAGTCCAGAGTCTAAAATAGTGCAGCAGCACAATCCCTTGCACTTCACAGTCATACTTATCTTGTCAGCACATATATTCATGCAATTCTGGGAGCTAATACGTCTAGGCCAGGGGTAGGCATCTAGGCTCTCCAGTGGGTTGGCCATTTGTGAATCACCAAAAAAGAGATCAAGCATCACCAAAGAAGAGGACAGAAGAGGACACAGGTTTGCATAAAATTTGCATAAGCTAATTTATATGTTAAGGTGCAAATTTGGAAATAAATACTATAAATTAAATAGAAATACAGTACACCTCACCATAACGTAGAAGACTGTGACCAGGTGACCTGTGTGTCTTGCGTTTTACTCAGTCCACCATCCAGGTGCTGCTGCTTATTATTATCATGATTATGATTTCATTTCTATACTACCCAATAGTCGAAGTTCTCTGGGCGGTTTACAAGAATTATAAAATACAATACAAAATACAAACAATAAAAACATCGTAAAAATATCACTAGACATTTAAAAACAATTTAAAAATTACTTAAATAGCTAGGAACAAGGTTATAAAAAGTAAACTGGTTAAAAAGGTGACATAACCACTACCCCATGTACTATTTGGAGCTGCTAAATGCCTCAGCATAGAGGGCAGTCTTAACGTGGCACTGAAAGGAAAGTTGGCGCCAGGAGGGCCTCAGTGGAGACCTTGTTCGACAGTTGGGGGGCTACCACAGAAAAGGCCCTCCCCCTTGTTGCCGCCTTTTGAGCCTCCCTCAGATGTGGCAGTCAGAGGAAGGCCCCAGATGTTGAGCATAGTGTCCGGGTAGATTGTGTTTGGGAAAGGTGTTCCGTCAGGTATTGCGGTCCCAAGCCGTGTAGGGCTTTATAGGTTAAAACCAGCACCTTGAATCAGGCTCGGTAGCATGTAGGCAGCCAATGCAAGCGGGCCAGAACTGGCGTTATATGTTCAGACCTCCTGGTCCCAGTTATTAATCTGGCTGCCGCATTTTGCAAAAGCTGTTGATGGGCAACTTCAAGGCCCATCTCTTCCTTCTGATGGTTCTTTATTTTTACACCAGTCTTAGACGGGACAGCCCTTCAAATAGAGGACAGTCCTCTGTTTAAAGAGCTGCCAGAGGACTGTCCTCTGTAAAAGAGGACGCGTGGGCACCCTACGATGTTGTTGAACTCCAACTCAGCAGCAGGGCCGGTGCTACCATTAGGCGGACTAGGCGGCTGCCTAGAGCGCCAGGCTAAATGGGGCGCCAGAAACGCGAGGAAGGGGAGGCGAAAGAAGCGCGCCCCTCCCTCTCTCCTCCACCTCAGGGCTCCGTCTCCAAGCTGGCGCCGCTGAAGCTTCAGGCAGGCTCCTCCTCACAACCAGCATCAAAAGAGGCAGAGAAGGCGACAGGCTGGAGGAGGCGGAGGAGGCGGGCAGGGGCCAATGATGGGAGGCTGGTGGGCGAAGGGAAGGATGCACCTGCAAACACCTCCTTCGCCTTCTCGGGCAGGGGCCAATGATGGGAGGCTGGTGGGCAAAATCTCCCCTTCCTTCCAGCCAGTCTAATTTTTCTTCCTTCCTCTTAATCTGTTTTGTCTTTTCCCCTTCTCCAATGGTTTACTTCAGTTCATTTTGTGTTCCTTTCTTTCTTTCCTTTTTCATCAGTCTCCCCCCCCTCTTCCCCCCCTTAATCTTTTTTTAAAATAATCTTTCTGTGGTTTCCTTTCTCTTTTGCGCACACGCGCGCCACTTTCCTCTTCCTTTCCTCCCTTCTTTCGCCGCCTTCCCGCTCTTCCTTCCTTCCTTTCGCCCTCCCTCCTTCACCCACGCTCCAAAACGGCTCCGGATCAGCCGGGGTGCCTCGCTTCGCCTCCAGCAGTTCCAGCTGTGCTTAACCGTACAAGTCTACTCCAAAGTAAGCTCCGAGGGAGCTGGAGGGAGGGAGGGCTCAAGTGGGAAGGGGGGATGCTAAATATCTGATTTTGCCTAGGGCGCCAAACTGCCTTGCACCGGTCCTGCTCAGCACTATGATTCATGAAAGGGGGGTGTCCGTGATGTTGGCTGATTGTCTCTTCCAGTAGCAGCTCTCCTGCCACATCCCATGCCATTCCCAAGGGACCCTTGACCCTCAGGAGGGGCTTTGGGGATCCATTTTGTGGGATGAACTCTACTCACAATTGTTAGGATCCTATCCCACAGATTCCACCGCTGGGCATTTGCTTTATTGTGTGCCATATAGACCACATTTTTAATTCCTCCTGCATCACTTCTGAGAAGCCATTCTAGACATGCTCATTATATTAAGTCAACAGGAGCAAAGCATGACCAAAAATGTGATTAAATATCAACAAGTAACTGAAATGCTGACCCATTCTTTACAATTGTGCACACTTTTGAAATGAGAAATTGTTACCATACCTCGGCTATGTTGTCATTGTTTGGGAGGGCAATGGCATTGAAAACAGTCCAGAAAAGCTAAAAATGGCTTTATTTATGCCCATTCATCAACAACCATAGCAAGTGTTCTATTAGTGCTTCTATTGCCCATAGAAATATCTCTATACATTTGGGAATATTTATCTATGCTAATTTTCCATTTCTAATTTCATTTTCTCAACTCTTGACTCCATTGGGACATTATTTTAAAAAGCAAAGAATTCCTAGGCCAGATTTTCAAAACTGCTTTGCTGACCCTGTGCTTCATGCGCCCCGCATAACTAAAATCTTGATTCTGCCACTTTATCAAGTATTCCTGCTGCTTCTCAGATGATGTAATGGAAAAGAAAATCGGCACAGTTATTTTTTAATATAGCAGAAAGGAATGAAAAGGAGTAACATATTAATTTTCCATGAAAAGAGAAATGTTGTAAAGTTGCTATGGAAGTTGCACAAGAATAATTTGAAAAGCATTTTATTCAGCCACGATGCTTTGCAAACCAGAAGTCAGAGGGTGTACTCTAGATGCGAATATGATCACTCACTCTTCTCAGTGGAAGAGTCCAATCCTCAAATGCAAGGGATTGCACAAGTCAGTCGGGTCAGACCCCCCAAAGCAGCTTTCCCCCCAGCCTAGTGTTTTCCACAGCCAATGGCCATGCTGGCTGGGGATGATGGGAGTTGTCGTTCAAAGCATCTGGAGGGCACCAGGCTGGGAAGGGCTGCTCTAAAGGAAGGAGCTCCATTTTTGGCATCGCAGTTCCTGCATCTGTATGAATTTAAAATGAGAGGGAAACCCCACAGAAGAGGGGTAGAGAGCCAGTGCTTTTTTCTTCACTTTTTGGCCTCCATGGTTTGGTTTGTTTTAACTTTAAGAAAAAATGTCCTCTCATTGCTCCATTTAGACCAGCCTTAGAGCTGGTCTAAATTCATCTCTGTGTGGAGGCCTTGGTTGCTGGCTGAGAGGGTCGTGGATTCTTCAGATGCAGAACCATTTCCTCCCCACCCACCGCCACGCCCCCAACACACCTCTCCATACCACCACCACAATGGAATTCCTCTGCAGTGGCTGGAAGAAGACAGGAGGGAGGCCCTGAAATCAGAAAAAAACCTCCAGGGTTGGAGCTTCGTCTTTTGTCCTCAGCTGGGACAAATGTTCATCCACCCAGGCCTCTTGGTAACACATTCCAAGTCAGCTTGCTCAGCAGCTATTTTTCTCTTTACCAACCCGGCATTTATGACCAACACCTTAAGGCCTGATGTGTTATTGACATGGCAACTAGAGTATCCCTCAACAGGAGGAGGACTGGAGGGAGGGAGTGCACAAAGACGTCTTACCTCCCTTCCCTTCTTCTGGCCTGTCCTTCTCCCACCACCACATCTCCCCTGTCCCATAGACTCCACCTACCCCACCAATCACAAAGCCCTCCATCTGGAATTGCACTAAAAGACACAGGAGAGGAACTGCACACAAGAATTGCACTGAGAGACAGTTTTTCAGATCGTATCTAGGATGAAAGATGGAAAGCAGAAAAACAAGGATCTGGAAAGGAATACTAGGCTATTGCACTGAATAAGAATGAAAACTGTACTTTGAAGAACATCTGACATTAAATGGTGTAATTTTAAAATAATATAAATTAGCACTTTCTTCCATGCTCAGTCCACTAAACATCTGGAGCTTGTACTTGAAAATTAGCAATGGAAATTATTCCCAGACCAATACTCATTATTCATTCTCTTCATTCCTGATTAAGGTCTATGAATCATTGTTCAGCTTAAACTCCCCGAATATAAATAAGAGAGAGACTAAATGGAAAAAACAACAACAACCACACATTGGAGTGCCAGGATTGGGGTGGAAAGAAATCTATGATGCAGAGGATAATTCTCAATGGGAAGTTTAGTTTCAAAAGATCATGGGATTCACTCACTCCTACTCTAGTATCATGATGCAGAAGTGACTTCATGAGATGGTAGAGATGGAGATAGGAGTGTAGGTGTGCTTATTTAAATTGATGTGATTATGGTTGACTGGGCACTGATAATTAAAGAACATATTTCTTGTTTGTGCCACTCCGTCTGGGGGCTTCTCTACACAAGGCATTTATTGTGCGCTTATGATTCCTCCCTCACAGTAGTTTCTGAGAACTTTACATGACCTTTACATGACATCTGTCAGAGATGCTTTGACCTAGATTCCTGCATTGAGCAGGGGGTTGGACTCGATGGCCTTGTAGGCCCCTTCCAACTCTACTTTTCTATGATTCTATGATTCTATGACCTCCTCCTCCTCCTAGGCCTCTCCTGTATTTTAAGCCATTTTTGCAGCTTTTTTTGAGCGAGGACAGTGAGGCTTATTTCCTAATCTCGTGATAAATCGCTAGGAGAAGCCCATGTATTATTGCAATTCCACTATATCACCACTATACCACAGCACACCTTGTGGTTGTATAATGGAATATATAGAAAGGCAGAGAAAGAAAAACCCCGGGGGAAAAACACATGTAAAGGATCTGCTTTTACTCCAGCAAAGAAAATGGAAGACGAAGCCTTGGTAAACTGGTGGGTTAAATGCCTCATGTAGCAAAGCCCTGGATCTTTAATAGTTTATGTGATAGTCTCACCCAAGAATGGGGGAAAGGACGAAAGAAGTACTGTTGGATGGTAGGAGGGAAGGCGAGGATGACTGCATCACCTTTCCTAGTTGTTTATTATGTTTACATCATGTCTTTCTTCTATGTTGGTGCTCAAGGCTATGGTTCCCAGTTGGTCTCCTATTTAGGCACTGATCAGATGCAAACCTGTTTAGCTTCAGCAAATTGCTGCATCATCTGCCTTCAGAACATGACCTGGAACCAGTGAAAGACTATAATGACTGGGATATGGGAATGACCGAGGTGGGGCGGAGAATTAGATCAACTGGGGTTCAAAGACTGCTATCTAGCTGTCATGGACATCCAAGTCAATAAGGAAGTACTGATGTAAGACCGGAATGTCATCATCCATCATCATCATCATCATCATCATCATCATCATCATCATCATCATCATCAGGCGATCACTCGTGACCGAGCAAGATTGTCTTCCAGAATAAAAATTTACAAAAAGGAAATTTTAAAAGGAGGAAATTCTAAAGAAAAATTGTGTAGACTCTAGCGATCGGTCCGTAAGTGACTGTGGAGGCCAATTCTAGATCCACACAGCTTCCCACAGTGAGGACACAGGTTACCAGATGGAAGATGGTCCTGTAAAGGATTCGTTTGACGTGCTTTTCGCTTAGCACGTTTCTCCCTTTCACCTTGCACTCGGGCTTCTTCAAAGTCCATAGAACCTTTGTGAAAGGCCAACCTCAGTCATGGGCCAGAGCTTCCTGGTTTTTGATGTTTATGTTGCATTTTTTTAGATTAGCCTTATGAACATCTTTAAACCTCTTATACTGACCACCGATATTCCGCTTTCCATCCTTGAGTTGGGAATAAAGTAACTGCTTTGGGAGACGGCAGTCAGGCATTCGAACAACATGACCGGTCCACTGAAGTTGGCATTGAAGGATCATTTTTTCAACGCTAGTAGTCTTTGCTTCTTCCAGTACATTGACATTTGTTCGCCTATCTTCCCAAGTAATTCGCAGGATTTTCCGGAGGCAACGTTGATGAAATCTTTCAAGGAGGTGGAAGTGACGTTTATAGATAGTCCATGTTTCTCAGGCATACAATAAAGTTGGTAATACAATGGCTTCATAAACCAGTGTTTTGGTCTTCTTACAAATATCCCGATCCTCGAACACTCTATGTTTCATTCGAGAAAACGCGGCACTTGCGGAGCTCAAACGATGCTGGATTTCACTGTCGATGTTAGCTGTAACAGAGAGATAGCTGCCAAGATAGAGAAAATGATCGACATTTTCCAGTATTGTCCCGCCAAGCTGGATAGATGGCATCATCAAAGGGTTAGCTTGCACTTGCTGATGAAGCACTTTGGGTTTTTTGATGTTAAGTGAGAGACCAAGTTTTGCGTATGCTTCTGCAAAAGTACTTAGGATAGTTTGGAGATCATCCTCTGAATGTGAGGAGACCACATTATCATCAGCATACTGAAGTTCCACAACGGAGGTTGTAATTACCTTACTTTTTGCTTTCAGCCTGCTGAGATTAAAAAGCTTTCCATCTGTTCGATATATAACATGTACATTCTGGAATGTAGAACAGTCCAGTACTGTAATTTCATTCTCTTCACTGTCCTCTTCTTGTCTATTTTTACATTGACATTGGAGTAGGCAACTTTCTCCTACCTTACTTTACAAGCCTTCATGCAAACTGGTAGTGTTGCATAAAGTAATGATCACTTCACTATTATTGATCACTATTAATGATCACTATGTACCATCAGCACTAATATTTATGCTGATAGTACATAGCCATGCCACTTAATTCTACCCTTGCCTATTGTATGTTAAGGTCCATCTTTCAACATCTACATGCCTTCCTGAGTATTCTTTTTAGATACCTGTGGCCAATTAATTTACTGAAAGTCTTTAAAAATACTAAAGTTAAAATTTAATTTTGTACATTCTTCTGATAGATTTAATCTTGCTCAAACTGTTTTAACTAGGACCTCTCTCTTGTTAGAAAGATTCCTATTGATCTTGTATTCTTCAGTACCAGGGCAGATAATTTTACTTCCTAAATAAATTTAATGATAATGTTAGATACCAAGGTGTTGTTAAGGAGACTGTTTTGAAGGCTCTGCAGCAGTTCCAGTGCTGGATAATTAGTGCTGGATGCTACAAAGCTATTATCAAGCTGTCTCTATGGAAACAAACAGAAAGCCTACTCTTAAAGCTGCAACGAGTCACTTGCATCAGTCCTTTCCCCTACATCCTTGTCAGATATTGAAATAGTTCAGAAGTTTCATTGGCAAATTCTGATTAAGTAGGCTAGGACAAATGGTCATTTCTGCTAATATACACACTTAACTGGGAATGAGTTCCACTGAACTTACATGTATAGGATTGTGAATTAGAAGACTGGAAACTGATTTAAGACAACAGGATTTCCATGCACACACATTTTGTTGAACAAGAAGCTGGAACAGGAAGAATTTGCCCCTATTCCAGTACAATTCTCAGTATGATAAGACAAAGTTGCCCTGTACATGTGCAGATCTCCCTAGATGTGGACAATGCAGGTAATTCAAATCAGATGAGTGATACAAGCGCTACAAATCAGCCTAGATTAAAAGACCGCAGTCTAAGTAGCTATCTTAAATGGGCAAACTCCCACTTTATATAGTCTTTCAAGAATGTATGTAACACACCAGCTTCCCCAACCTGGTGCTCTCCAGATGTTGTGAACTTCAATTCCGTTCAGCCCCAGCCAACATGGCCAATAGTCAGGAATGCTGAGAGTTTGGATGGCACCAGGTTGGGGAAGGCTGCAACATACCATTTACAATACATTAAATGAAAAATGTCCCTAAACTCAGGGAAATTCAGGTCCATATTCAAATTTAAGACCATGTACAAAGAAGTGCTATCTATCTACTTACCCAGCAACCTCCTGTTCTTCCTCTTCATAGGCCTCTCTGAAAATGTTCCATTCAGGCAGCCTGTCAGGCCAATTCGGTTTAACTTCAGCAGTAGCTGCGTTATGTACCTTCAGTCTGTTCTTTGGCAGTCCATTAAAGCTAGAAGACCTTTACAGCATCCTTTTTAAAACCACACCATCTTCTCTGCCCTTTGGTTGTTCCTTTATATACTCAACATATACAACCCTTATTTCACAAATGCTACTCCCATGCAGCCACATGTGAACAATGCTCAGGTTTCTCTATGGGTTTTTGGCAACCTCTCTATTAGCTGAGCTAAATGAGGCTGAATTGTGTTAATGATTTCTACTTATCAATTGCATCTGTTCCCTATTTGCAAAGTCGTGCTTAATAAAAAGGACTTGGAAAACAGGATGACTTAATTTGAAAGAAAAATCAAAGATACATCATACCTGCTCAACAAGATCACTGTTGGACCTGTGAAGTTACGTAAGCTAATATGTCATGTGTGGCTTTACGGTCATAGAAGAAACACAAATAATTTGTCAGTGCCTATCCACAGGTACCTTTTTAAATTAAATTTTTAGACAGAAACAATATAAGAGCAACAGATAAATTGTTTATGTGAAAGAAAATATATAAAATCAAAGTACGGAGAAAAATATCAAAGACATGTCCTGATATCTAATAAAGCTATGCCAATAATTTATAAATTCCATTTTGTATAAAGCTGATTGTCAGAGACACTACCATCAGACGCTTTTCTGACAAGATAAGTTAATTTGTCTAGAGCTTCAGTATTCCAGCTTTTCCAACTTTTAAAGTTTGGGAACTTCAATTTTTGGAGTGGTGAAATGGGTCTAGTTAGCACGTTATAATCTGCAATACATCATTCCCTCTATTTCTGATGTTTAGACTATGAGTGCTGTTACTTATGTAGCCAAAACAGCACCGCCCACTCACAAGAGTCTTGGGGGATGCCAAGGTTTGCAGAAGTACAAAAAATCTTTAGGAAAAAAATCTGAAGGGTTAAAGCCCCCCCAAACTGCCCAATGAGGGCTGAGAATCATCAGTGGCCATGGAATGCTGACTGACTTTGTGGGGTAGGGGGTTGAGATGGAAAGCTGGGGAAGAGAGGGAAAGGAAAGGAGTGGCTGGAATCCTGAACAGGGAGAACTCCACACTGCAATATTTTGTTGCAAGTGCCACCTCTGTGGTGCCACTTGTATGTACATATTCTCCTAACTGTTCCATGATTCACTTACAGGGTTTTCTCTACATTTTTTGTGTACTCAACCTTCCCTACTCAAGGTTGTTTAAGGGTTCTTTAGATTATGTTGTGATCCTCTGGTCTCGCTTCTGTTTCTAAAGAGCCCTTTCAGCAAGTTTTTTAGAGCAGGGAAATGCAGTATTATTTCTGAAAGCGAAGAAAACAATTTTTCCACTTGTGTATTCGTGCTATTCCACTATACCACAGTGCCACCTAGAGGTTATGTAGTGGAAAAGCAGGAAAGGAAATGCTCTTCATGTAGTGCTTGGATCTCAATTCTGTGACAAATCCCAAATTAGATACAGTGGATTAACAGTGTAGAAAAGCCCGGTACCTGCCAAAGCACAGTGCTGCACAAGTAATATACTGATAGCTGTACCTACAAAAAGGTACTGTTGTTAGCTACCAGAAAACAACATGAGAATGGGAAGTTGATTTCCCTGTTCACTCTGCTGCATTATGACAGCCATTCATAAGGGGAACTGAGCCAAGACTTCTGCGAGGTCATTGAAAATGCTTGGATTTTAGTTCAGCCAAGCAGAAAGATGCATAAGTGCAGAGCACTTTACAGAATCTGCAGTGCTAACCTTGTTGGTCACGTTTTCTTCCCTGGCAGCCAATTCCTATCTTTCTTACCTTACATAATGCTGCAGAAGTTATAACTTATGGAATCGAGACGTTCGTGCAGAAAGAGGTATGGCAAAACTAATTCCCTGTGATATCGACAGCCTAAAGTAGGGCTTTGTAAATGGTTAAATTAGCCTACTGTATTTCGCTAGCTCTACTAAATAATCCAGTTACCAACTTTATTTATTTTATGAGGGGAATACTTCAAATGCTCTCATATCAAAAATGAAAATGAAATTATTTAATTCTGTGGGAGGAGTGTGTACTTTGGAGCACAACTTTGGAGTACGTAAGGGAGAAAGAAAGGAAAGCTGTATAATAAGTGGTGTCATTCTGAAGATCCATAAAATTCTGGGTTTCATCAAATCAAATTTAGAGAGAAAAACCCATTGTGTTGGCCAATGGTAGTATCCAATGGTGGTGCTGCCTTAGGAGAAAGTGCTTCCTGATTTTCGCCAATCCTCCTTACCTACCAGAGCCCATTGTGCCATACCCCATTCTGCTCTGGAGGGTCTTCCAAATCTCGGGAGCAGGTTAAGTGGGTAGGAGGGATCAGTGAAAATCAGGTGCCCCAGTGTATGCAAGTGAAAGCATTTTCTGCTAAGACAAAGCCATCATTGGATACAACTCCCAAGTTAGCTGCATTTAGTTCCCATTGAAATCCATGCAAAAACTTACTCATGACTAATGTAAGCCCCGTCGATTTCAGTAGGACCCAAGTACAGCTAATTTGGTCTTGATCCACCCCATTCTTAATAAATAGGACTGGTTCATGCTCCCCTCTTCTCTAAGCATTGGGACGTCCAAGGCAGCCTTTTATCAAATCAGCAGAAGTAGACAACCTGGTGCCCTCCAGATGATTTGGACTACAGCATCCATAATCCCTTGCCATTGCCCATGCTGGCTGGGACTGATGTGAGTTGTAGTCCAAAATATCTGGAGGGCACCAGGTTGCCTGCCCCAACTTTAAAGGAATGAGAACTTGTGTTTTTATAGTCATCCGTTTATTTTTCAGATGTTTAGGTGGAGTAGGGATTAAGTAGTCAAGTATATTCAGGGTAGGTACTTTCACAGCAACATCAGTCCAGCACCTTGAAAAACATCAGTCTAGCCACAAACCTCTTAGCAATCTTTCTCTCAGTCAAGTTCAAATTCTCAAATTTCTCCTCTTCAAGACTCCTGAAGCCCCTGAGAAAACTTGAGACAGGCCCATGGGAACAGCACGAGCAGCTTCAAAAAACAGGAAGTGACATCATGTCCTGTTCATGTAGCAAGGGCGAGGAGGAAAAAAGTAGTGCCACAAAGGGTTGGATGTGGGAGACACATAGACCCTATTCAAGACCCAGCACAATTGCCCCCATGTGTCCACATCCCATTACAACACCTGAAAAAAGAGGTTTTATTTTTTTGAGCTGGGTTGGATGTCGATCACATCACAATTGAAGATGCAGGAGGCTTTTCTGCATGTCGCTCTGTGTATTTGAACATATTGTAACTTTTAATACAAACAATGAGCTCCAAGACAGTAGGTATACTATAAGTATGGAACACTCAAAGTGGTGTCTGACTTGGAGCTACTCCATCCATTAAAACATTCCAGCGCTTCATTTTCAGAAAGTGAGGGGGCTTCTTGAATCTCATCATCATCATCATCAGGCGATCACTCGTGACCGAGTAAGATTGTCTTCAGGGATAAAAGGAGGAAATTCTAAAGAAGATTGTGTAGACTCTAGCGATGGGTCCGTAAGTGACTGTGGAGGCCAATTCTAGATCCACACAGCTTCCCACAGTGAGGACACAGGTTACCAGATAGAAGATGGTCCTGTAAAGGATTCATTTGACGTGCTTTTCGCTTAGCACGTTTCTCCCTTTCACCTTGCACTCGGGCTTCTTCAAAGTCCATGGAACCTTTGTGAAAGGCCAACCTCCATTTAGATCGTTCATGGGCCAGAGCTTCCCAGTTTTCGATGTTTATATTGCATTTTTTTAGATTAGCCTTATGAACATCTTTAAACCTCTTATATTGACCACCGATATTCCGCTTTCCATCCTTGAGTTGGGAGTAAAGTAACTGCTTTGGGAGACGGCAGTCAGGCATTCGAACAACATGACCGGTCCACTGAAGTTGGCGTTGAAGGATCATTTTTTCAAT
The DNA here is from genome assembly GCA_021292165.1 of Shinisaurus crocodilurus. NCBI lineage: Eukaryota > Metazoa > Chordata > Lepidosauria > Squamata > Shinisauridae > Shinisaurus > Shinisaurus crocodilurus. The sequence goes on from CM037880.1 coordinate 161,840,018, forward strand.
GCTAGTAGTCTTTGCTTCTTCCAGTACACTGACATTTGTTCGCCTATCTTCCCAAGTAATTTGCAGGATTTTCCGGAGGCAACGTTGATGAAACCTTTCAAGGAGGTGGAAGTGACGTTTATAGATAGTCCATGTTTCGCAGGCATACAATAAAGTTGGTAATACAATGGCTTCATAAACCAGTGTTTTGGTCTTCTTACAAATATCCCGATCCTCGAACACTCTATGTTTCATTCGAGAAAATGCGGCACTTGCGGAGCTCAGACGATGCTGGATTTCACTGTCGATGTTAGCTGTAACAGAAACATAGCTGCCAAGATAGAGAAAATGATCGACATTTTCCAGTATTGTCCCGCCAAGCTGGATAGATGGCATCACCAAAGGATTGGCTTGCACTTGCTGATGAAGCACTTTGGTTTTTTTGATGTTAAGTGAGAGACCAAGTTTTTCGTATGCTTCTGCAAAAGCATTTAGGATAGTTTGGAGATCATCCTCTGAATGTGCAGAGACCACATTATCATCAGCATACTGAAGTTCCACAACGGAGGTTGTAATTACCTTACTTTTTGCTTTCAGCCTGCTGAGATTAAAAAGCTTTCCATCTGTTCGATATATAATTCCCACACCGGTGGGAAGTTTCCCCTTGACAAGATGTAAAACCATGGCGATGAAAATGGCAAATAATGTTGGGGCGATAACACATCCCTGTTTAACACCTGATCCCACTTTAAATGGAGCACCATGAGAGCCGTTGTTGTCCAAAACCGTTGCCGTCATGTTGTCATGGAGAAGTCGCAAGATATTCACAAATTTATTGGGGCATCCAATTTTCATAAGGATAGTCCAGAGAGCTGTACGGTCTACAGTATCAAAGGCCTTAGCCAAATCGATAAATGCCATATAAAGGGGTTGATTTTGCTCCCGGCATTTTTCTTGGAGCTGACGTGCAGTAAAAATCATGTCTACTGTCCCTCTAGAGGGGCGGAAACCATATTGAGTTTCAGGGAGGATCTCTTCCGAAATAGATAGAAGACGGTTTGCGAGAATCCTAGCAAATATTTTACCTGCGGTTGCTAAGAGAGAAATGCCCAGATAGTTTCCACAGTCTGTTCTATCACCCTTCTTAAAGAGGGTGATAATTATGGCATCCCTGAAGTCTTCTGGGATCTCTTCTCTTATCCAGATTTTTTCGATGAGTTTATGAAGATGTTGTACAAGTTCGGGCCCCCCTTCTTTAAAGATTTCAGCAGGAATCCCATCTGGTCCACTAGCTTTGTTGTTCTTCATTTGATTAATGGCTTTTTTTACTTCATCCAAAGTGGGGAGTATTGCAAGTTCCTCTTTAATTTGTTTTTGCGGGATTTGCGAAAAAATCTCATTATCCACCTTAGACTTACGATTTAAAAGGTCATAATAATGCTCTTTCCAACGCAGTGCAATAGACTCTTTGTCTTTTAAGAGTTTGGTGCCATCTTTTGATTGTAAAGGGTTTGTACCATAGGTTTTTGGTCCATAAATGGCCCTTGTGGCCTTAAAAAAGCCCCGTGCATCATGAGATTCTGCAAGTTGTTGAATTTCTTCAGCTTTCTTTTTCCACCAAGCGTTCTTAAGTTCTCTTGTTCTTCTTTGGACCTCAGCCTTTGCGCTAGCGTAGGTTTTTTTCTTGGCAGCGCAGTTAATATCATTTTGCCATATTTGGAAGGCTTTCCTTTTTTGGTCAATTATATATTTAATCTCATTGTCATTTTCATCAAACCAATCCTGATGTTTCTTAGTTTCATATCCAATAGTTTGTTCACAAGCTGCAGTAATGGAGGTTTTCAGCTTAGACCAATGGTCCTCAATGTTGTCAGGAGGTTCCGTAGGTAGATGTTCCTTAAGAAGTGATTGAAGACGAGTTTGCTTAATAGGATCTTGAAGGACTTGGATGTTCATTTTACGCCTTGGTTTCCTTCCTTGAAGCCTACGTTGGGGAGCAATGTTGATAACCATTGTGGACCGGATTAGTCGGTGGTCTGTCCAGCAGTCGTCGGCACTCACCATGGCCCTAGTAAGAAGTACATCGCGGCGATCTCTAACACGGACAATTACATAATCCAGAAGATGCCAGTGCTTTGACCGTGGGTGCTGCCATGATGTTTTAAACTTATTCTTTTGTCGAAAGAGCGTGTTTGTGATAGTGAGATTATGCTCTGCACATATAGACAAAAGTAAGAGTCCGTTCGGGTTGCTATTACCAACTCCGTCTTTTCCAATAGTTTCTGGCCAGAAATCAAAGTCACGCCCAACTCTTGCGTTAAAATCGCCCAGGAGGATAATTTTATCCTCCTTAGGTATCTCTGACAGGAGAGTGTCCAACTGGCTGTAAAAACTTTCCTTGATGTCATCATCAGCATCTAATGTTGGTGCATAAGCGCTCAAAATAGTTACCTGTTGGTTATTGGCGAGCTTTAATCGAAGAGTTATCAGGCGTTCGTTAATGCCAGTAGGAACTTCTGACAAAGAGTTCACTAGTTCATTTTTGATGGCAAAGCCTACACCATGTATTCGTCGGTCCTGCTCAGGTAGTCCTTTCCAGAAGAAGGTATAACCTCCTTTTTCTTCTTTCAGCTGTCCCTCTCCTGCCCTTCGAGTTTCTTGAAGTGCTGCTATGTCAATTTTAAACCGTCTCAGCTCCCTTGCAATAATAGCAGTCCTACGCTCAGGGCGTTCACTATCTATGTTATCCAGCAATGTCCGTATATTCCATGTTCCAAAATTCAAATGTCTTTTTCGACCGCTAAAATGGTGACCCCACTGGACGCGGTAATCCAGTCAGGGGAGAAAGAGGTAGACTATGTTTAGGGCACCTTTTCTAGCCCCCTCCCCATACGGGGTGAGCAGAGTGGATCCTAAATAGGGCTGCTCAGTCATGGATACAGCTGCCGAGCTGCTCGACTACCTCGTTCCTTGAACAGGGCGACTGAGTCTGCATCCACCGCCCATGTGCTGGTCCATGACTAGGGGCTTCCAGATTCACAGTCCTGCCCCCGTTGCCATTCGCCATGGGACTTTTTTTTTTTTTTTTGGTTGGTTGGGTTGGGTTGGGTTGGGTTGGATGGGTTGGGTTGGAAGACGCCTGTGCGTGAAACTGTTTTATGTGGGGAGATCGGTGCACAACGAATCACCACACAAGCTTGACAGAGTACGGCAGAGATCCAATGGCACGGTTACCCTGACGATTGGAAAACCATTCTCTGCTGCAGCCTTCATCCGCCTTCACAGCCGTTGTAATTTAGGTTTAATTATCTTCCGCCTGTTCTGCCTTTGAGGACTTTATGTTTTGGATCGTTCTTTGTCTGGTTCCTCTCCCCGGACCTTACCGCCATGGGTGACCCTACTGGGAGTACATAGCTCCCGACGGCATTGCTCACAGGATTCATCGGAACACGCAAACCCACTCACCACTTCAAGGTGACGATCCGGCGAGGGATATATATATATATATTCATTCTATAATAGGAAGCATGAAAGTGGCCTCTTTTAGGATCTTTTAGGATCTCGCAGGTTGCAACTATTGAAATGGCAATCAATGCGGAGGCAAAGACCTGCCAAATACTGTTTGTAACTCACATACTGTGGGTAGTTTAAAAGATTTACAGCTGCTTGATGTAAAAATAATATTCTTACAGTGCAATCCTATACATATTTACTCAGAAGTAAGCCCCACTAAGTTCATTGGAGCAACATGAGCCACATTTCATTATTTTGCAGTCTGTATGCAGTATCATGTCATGATCTCCACATTTACCACTGCTTTAAAAAATATCTTACTGTTTGGATGTCTACCTATGTACAAATGGTCACAAAAGAGTCCTTTCTCAACATTTTTTGGCTGACCTTTCATGCTGCCCTTGTTTGGATGCAGCAGTGCTAAACGATGGTTTAGACGCAGGGCTCTCCAACCTTGGGTCCCCAGATGTTTTTGGCCTACAACTCCCAGCATGCCCCAGTCAGTTATGCTGGCTGGGGCATGCTGGGAGTTGTAGGCCAAAAACATCTGGGGACCCAAGGTTGGAGAACACTGGTTTAGAGATACATAAAATAAGCCTCCAGCTCATGTGTTCCCCCCTCCCCCAGTGCAGCCATGAAGAGGAGATCAGAAGCTCTTGCTCCCATTTCTAACTAAGCACAGTAAGTGTTATGTCTGCCCCCTAAATACAAAAAAACAACCCAGTAATCATGAAAGGAAGAAGCAATTAGGCACTGTAGATAGAGTAAAATGTGCGATGCTTACAGAACAGACTTCCACTGGCCCCTCATCTGGGGCCAGGGAGAAGATTTGCGAGTGGGGGAGGAGAGAGGAGTTAGGTAACAGGTCAGGTTGGTCACAGGTACTGAACCAATGGCTCAACTAGGGCGGGGACACAGGAAAGGGCTTATTTAGGCACCTGGGTTCCCGCCCACGGTCTCTTTTGCTGCTGTTTTCCGGCTGACTACACATCGTCCTCCCTGATCCCTCTTCCTCGTGGTGCCTCGTCCTCGTGGTATCGTTCCTTTTGTGTATGCGTGCGGGTGTGCGTGTGTTCCAATCGAAGAGGGGGGGTGCTGTGATTGTGCTTACTTCCAATTTATTTAAAAGTATGATTGGGGCTCAGCTGTTTTAAGTTATTTAAGAGGATCGGGGGACTTCATTTTCGCCCCCATTTCAACTGGGGCTCAGCTGTTTACCGGGCCCAGGGCTCTGCAGCGGGCCTCTTTCACCGCTACCTCGCTCCTCCCCCCCCTTTTTTTTGGTGGTTTTTTCAAGCAGCCGATATTCTCTCAGATACTTGGCGCCATTATCTGATTGCCCGGAGTTTTAGTTTTAAAAGTTTAAAAGTTACCTGAGGGTGACTGGGGTGGTGGCTGCTCAGTTTTGGCTCCCCCCCCCCGCACGGAGGCTTGATGTCCGCTACAGCGGCCACCCCTCAGCTGTTGGCGGCCCCTCTCCCTGCCTTTCAAGGCGCCGCTTCGGTTGAGCAGCGCTGGCTGCTGCGGCGCCACATGGATGGTCGCCCTTTGTTTTACCTGAGCTGAGGAAAATCCCCTCCCCCCCGCGCCGAACAGCTGTTTGGATATCGGCTCTCAGCTGTTGGCGGCCGCTCCCCTTTTTCAGTGGGGCTTGCTGCGGCTGGGACGAGCAGCGTTTAATACAGCGGCCGCCTTTTAGCTGTTGGCGGCCGCTCGTCTTTTTTGCCGGGGCTTGCTGCGGCTGCGACGAGCAGCTGATCCTCACACAGATTGCCAGGGATTGGTTGCCGTGACGCCGAGCTGCTCGGCAGGCCCGTAGCGCGGCCGGGCTATGTTGCCGGAAATCGGCCGGGGCTTGCTGCGGCGTCTTTGAGCTAGCCGTAGATCGGCTGAGGTTTGCTGCCGCGGCGCTACGTGGCCGGACGCCTTGTGCCGCGCGGAGCAGCTGATTCTTTGCGGGCCGGGGTTTGGCGTTGGGTGCCTCGGCTGCTGCACGGGCGGTGTCGAACAGCTGTTATCTTCGTCGCAGAAGAATTGATCTTCAGCGGCCGCCTTTCAGCTGTTGGCGTTCGCTAGGCTGTTTTGTGCGGTGGCGCCATTAGTGTCTGACCGGGCCTGGCCGCTGTGCCACGTGGCCGGCCGCCTCTCTGGCCATTGCACTGCCGCCTGGCCTTAGCCAGGACGTTGAGCGGCTGTTCCATCACCGGCGCCCATTTAATTGAATGTTATTTAATTTTATTTTATTAGTAAATAAAATTTAATATTGAATTAATTAATGATATTAAATTAATTGATTAATGTTATTTTATTGAATTAATTAATGTTATTAAATTGATTAATGAGATTAATTAAGGTTGAACAGGCCTGTGGCTGATGCTGGATCAGCTGTCTGAGCATGGAAAGATAATTTAAATCAAAAGTTATCAATTTATTCGGATAATTTAAATCAATTCTAATCAGTTTAATCAATTTATTCCATTAACTTAAATCAATTTTAATCAATTTAATTTTAATCAGTTTAATCAATTGTGGTTAAGTGTGGTGTAGTGGTTAGAGTGTTGGACTGGGACTCAGGAGATCCAGGTTCTAGTCCCCGCTCGGCCATGAAACTCACTGGGTGACTTTGGGCCAGTCACTGACTCTCGGCCTGGCCTGCCTCACAGGGTTGTTGTGAGGATAAAATGGAGAGGAGGAGGATTATGTAAACCGCCTTGGGTTCCTTGTAGAATAATAATAATAATAATAATAATAATAATAATAATAATAATAATAATAATAATAATAATAATAATAATAAAAAATAAAAATAAAAATAAAAATAAAAATAAAAAATAAAAGGCGGGGTATAAATATAATAAATAAATAGATAAAATAAATTGAATCAATTAACTTAAACCCCCCTTTTCTCTCTCTCGTTTTAATGTTACTGTGCATTATTGTTCTGGCACAGCTGGCCTGAGCGTGAGAGTTAAGCAGCGTGCTAGTTAAGCAGCGTGCTACTTCCGTAATTTTGCTCGTTACTCTCATCAATTTCTCTTGATATTCCAGTTGAAGTCCCGGTTCAGATGCCTCCCAAGAAAAATCAATGTGGCAAGGAGGGCAAAGGACGGGCCCCTAGGCAACCAGCAAAGCGTCCGCCACCGACTCGTGTTTCCTCTTCAGATGAAGAGGACCTTGACGCTTCAAGGGTTGACAAAAAGGGGCGGTCAGGGCAGGGCCTCTCTACGCGTAGCGGATCATACTATAATGTTATGCATTCATTTTCAGCATGCTTAGAAGAAATGGAAGCCACCATTAGCACCATGGTCCTACCAAAGCCCAGCACCAGCCAAAATTTTTTCTAGGGAGCATGCAGTTGAATCACCTTCACTGCCTTGAGACCAGGAATTTGTTGAAATAGTGCGGCCTTGTGACTACGCATATGCGGATACATCCAACAATGCGGGCGGTTCCCCAGGGAGTGGTGAGTACTACCCACACAATAGCATGCCAACATGGCCATTCACACAAACAGGCTCACCATTGAGAGTTAAAAAGACACTTTGGCTCCTACACAGTAGAGCTACAAAATAACAAAGCTGGTTCCTTGACTACACAGTTACTCACTCTTTGCCTGGGCTTTCTCCAGGGCTTGCCTCAGCAGGTAGCCCTGGCCCGTGCTTCTTCACGTTCAAAACCCAACAACAACAGAAACCAGAAGCCACACCAGCAGTGTGGATTCTTCCCCCCCCCCCGCCTCCAGTGGCCAATCATGATGAACTTCGCTTAGCCCAGGCAGACGAGAGGGGTGGCTCATGGCTATGCTTGCATTTGCATTGTATGAATTGCTGGGGCACGTAGACATCAAGATGGGGAGCCTCTGAGGCGCAGTCTGAGTTATGTACATTTCGCATTTACAGGCCCCCAGGGTGTGTGTGTGTGTGTGTGTGTGTGTGTGTGTGTGTGTGTGTGTAGTGCGAGAGACACTGAAGTCCCCCCCCATGTCTCATCTCCCATTAGGGGTGGCTTGTGCTGAGTGTCCATACAGGCCAGCATCCACCTCCTAAAGGGCCCCAGCACAGTTAATTTGCCAAGGCGGGTAATTGAGGCAGAGTACATAGTCCAATCTGAAATTGATAAAGAAGTGGCAGCGGGAAGGGTTTGGGCCCATTTCCTCATGGCCCATCCCCTCCCTGCGCATATCGCCTGTGGGAATAGTTCCCAAAGAAGGCCATGGGTAAGTTTCGCATGATCCGTTCCTGTGGTCCCGGGGTCTTGATGGAAGAATGCCATATTAAACCAGCATTTAAGCTGCTGCCTGTCCACCCAGAGGATTTTGACCTTCTTGGGTTCTGTTTCCGGGGCAAAAAATTTATCATTCAATTGGCCTGATGGAAGGGGACGGGCATCGAACAGGTTGTCCACTATTAGATGATTTGTTCGAAGGCCTTTTTGTGAATTGGCGTTTGATTTGGGGGTACCATTGCCTGTTTCTACACTCAGTTTTTCCTGTATAGAGTTGGTACCATGGCCTGTTTCTACACTCGGTTTTTCCTATATAGAGTTGGGATTCAGTGCAGCAGTATTCCCACCTCTCTAGCGAAAAATAGTAGACCTAATTAGGCGTATTTCTACGCCAATTACAAGGCCTGGTTGGCCATCTCAAATTGTGCTGGCAGGGTTATTGCCCCTGGTCATGCACTCTTGACAGACCTCTTGGCTGACTCGGTTGTCCAATTTTGTGTGACAATCAGGCTACAGTGCAGATACTGAACACTATGTCCTCTAAGAACTCCAGAGTTATGTCCTTGTCTGGGCGCTTACGTCGCACACTTTAAAGCACAATATTCTGCTCAGAGCCTGGGGGCAGATGCAGAGATGTCGGGCCCTGCCCCGTGGGCCTACAGTTTGCCATTCTCCTTGCCAGACGGTCTTATTTCATGACCAGTTGGGTGGAGGGTCTATCATCCTGTTACATGCGGGATCAATGACAGAGCTATGTCATGGCAGGGCTCTACACCTATTCATGGCAGGACGTGGACTTGCTGAAGGCAGTCTGTTTTGTCAGCAGGATGCCTTGCCCCGTTGCACACATTTGTGGCTGGCCGTGGACTCGCTGAGGGTAGGCTGTTTTGTCGTCAAGACGGCTAGCCATTGACTAAGTCGCTTTTGTTCGGTGACGAGGTCTGCTCTCGCGGACTTGGGCCTGGCACATTTGGGTTTCTGAGCCCACTCCATGGCCTGGCACATTTGGGTTTCTGAGCCCACTCCATACAGATTGGTGTCGCATCCACTGTGGGCAAACTGGGGTTTTTCGGAGGTCCCAGTCATACTGGTCCTAGGTGCGAAAATTTCCTTAATGGTACGTCAAAAAATTGCCTTGATGGTACTGCCATGGGCTGTGTTTCTCTTCCAGGTCACCGGGGTGGAGGCAGGACTGTCCGTGTGTTGATCTGTGGGCACAGTATGATTTACTGGGCGGCAGGACAAACTGCCATGTCGGGCTTCCTGGCTGTTGAGCCTTCAGCGGACGTCCAGTGGATGGGTCGCCAGAGCATGAGATGGCAGAACCTCCTCCACACTTTGTTCCGGATTGACCAGTGTTCTTCCCCCCAGATAGCCTGGTACCCATTTTGGGGGAAGTATTGGGCTTGTCGAAAGGCAAGGCCCTGATTTTGCAGGTGTCATGCAATATGGCATACATACGGCTGGGAGTTCCTGGAGGTTGAGCCTTTGGCGGATGTCCAATGGATGGGTCGCCGCGGCAATGAGATGGCAGAACCTCCTCCACACTTTGTTCTGGACTGACCAGTGTTCTTCCCCCCAGATGTCCTGGTCCCCATTTGGGGGGGAATGATTTGGGCTTGTCGAAAGGCAAGGCCCTGATTTTGCAGGTGTCATGTGATATGGCATACATACGGCAACGATGGCTGGGAGTCCTGATCCTTGGTCGTTCATGATACTGCGTTTCAGTTGGCCCAAGGCCTTGAACAGAGCGGTTAGAAAAGTGAACTGCGAGATTTGTAGGGCCGTAGGAGGGATTGGGTTTTGTATTCCCCATCCCACAATATCCTTGGCCCGGAGGGAGCTGTATCGCCCAGATGGGGTTCGCCTGGATGGGGTTCACCTATCCGGTGTAGATAATGAGAATAATATTGGAGATCTGCGAAGGACCCTGCTCGCTTGTTTATCGGGCAGGTGGGGGAGATTCGACTAAGCGATAGCTTGTCTCTCTCTGTGGCGGGAAGTGCGGGATTAGGCAGTATGGCTTAAGCTTATGGTGATCATCCAGTGGCACCTTTCAAGGTGACTGACGTTTACCCAAGGCTCCCCTCGCTAATGCCCTGAGGCTTGCCAGGAGGGAGATTGGGACGTCTTTGGGGTTTTGCCTTTCTCGCCTACATTGGGTGCCTGGAGGCGTCAAAGTAAGGCGACGATGGTAAAGCCCTCCAGCTCCACATGGAGGGCAACTGGCCAGGGGCGGACCAACCCGCCTCCGGTGCGGTTAGGATGTATTCGCCCAAATATTGGTTTTTTCCCGGCCAATGGCCGGGCTAGGTTAGTACCGCCCTTCGCCCTTCACAGATCTTCAATTCAATAAATGTGGCCCTGATTTGAAACCATATACTCTGTGTCTGACTCTTCTTTATCTCACCCATACACTCGCAACAGACTTCCACTGGCCCCTCATCTGGGGCCAGGGAGAAGATTTGTGAGTGGGGGAGGAGAGAGGAGTTAGGTAACAGGTCAGGTTGGTCACAGGTACTGAGCCAATGGCTCAACTAAGGCAGGGACACAGGAAAGGGCTTATTTAGGCACCTGGGTTCCCGCCCACGGTCTCTTTTGCTGCTGTTTTCCGGCTCCCTCCCATCCCGCCCTGTTAGCAGTGTAGGCTCCTCTGGTCGCCCATTAACGGGGGCCAAGTAGGAATTTTGGCTCATTGTCTCAATTGGCCGGGGCAATGGGTGGGTTTCGCCTACTCTACACTGTGAATCAGGGTAGGGAAATTTTTGAATTCGATCTTGATCCCACCAGGGGGATCATAGCTAAATTGGTCGCATTTGCGGGAAGTGCGGGATTAGGCAGTATGGCTTAAGCTTATGGTGATCATCCAGTGGCACCTTTCAAGGTGACTGACGTTTACCCAAGGCTCCCCTCGCTAATGCCCTGAGGCTTGCCAGGAGGGAGATTGGGACGTCTTTGGGGTTTTGCCTTTCTCGCCTACATTGGGTGCCTGGAGGCGTCAAAGTAAGGCGACGATGGTAAAGCCCTCCAGCTCCATATGGAGGGCAACTGGCCGGGGGCGGACCAACCCGCCTCCGGTGCGGTTAGGATGTATTCGCCCAAATATTGGTTTTTTCCCGGCCAATGGCCGGGCTAGGTTAGTACCGCCCTTCGCCCTTCACAGATCTTCAATTCAATAAATGTGGCCCTGATTTGAAACCATATACTCTGTGTCTGACTCTTCTTTATCTCACCCATACACTCACAAGATGCTGTGTTGGGGTGACAAATAACAACAACTTAGGAGACAAAATGTTAAGGATTTCAACAGACCCTTAGAACTACCATGCACGTTTTTATTGGATTGTTAGTCATTGCCCCTAACTTCATTTGTGACAACTCTGAAAAACTCTGAAAAAACAGTGTTGCCAGAAATGAGATTGCCACCATGGAAACAATTAAGGCTGAACACAATGGTGTGTCCCGAAATGGATACAACATAGAACTTCAGTAAAATTCCATCATTTTGCACTGGATGAATATCTGTGTTTTTATTGTTAGAGTCTACCCATGGCTTCCTCACCTCTGCAGGTGCATTCATAGAATCATAGAATCATAGAAAAGTAGAGTTGGAAGGGGCCTACAAGGCCATCGAGTCCAACCCCCTGCTCAATGCAGGAATCCGCAGGTGCATTCACAAGAACAAACACTTATAAGTAATATGTATAATTATATGTGTATGTATTATTATATGATATGATATGATATGATATATGATATGATATGTGTAATATGTGTAATTGTAGTTATTACAAAACTACAGCCTGGTTTTGACTGGATAATCACAAATGCCGATTACAAATACCACTCTGCACATGAATTTGCCTTGAAGGAGAGAAGGAATCCATCCTTTTTCTACTCTTAGCATTCTATTTTTTCATATAATTAAGGTGGATATTAAGTGTGGTTTGGGGAACTATTCACAGTAGATGAACTTGAGAATGGGATGGAGTTAGAGGATAAACATAGGCTCACTCCTACTAAACTCCTGACCAAAAGAGAATTATAATCATCTTACCTTTGCTAGGAAACTCCAAGTCACATACTGTCCTGAGGATGTGTTGCTTTTAAGCTTCACTGTGTGTAAGGTCACAAGGAATCCCAGAAGACCACTGCGGGACATGGTAGATAATGCTGTTAATAGAGTTCTTAATTTTGGCTAACATCCTTCAACAATAATTTAGTGTTTTAGAGATGAGCAGTGGACACAGGATAGTTTATTTTGTAGGACAAAAGAGAGTGGCTTAGATCCTAGGTTTTAATGGATGTGTTATTTATTTTTAATTGATGTGTTTTTAGGTTTTAATTATAATTCAATACCGTCTGTTCTTTATTGTTAGCTGCTTTGCACACTATTTTTAGTGAAAAGATGAGATAGAAATAATAAGTGTGCCTTTCATGAATGGCAGGCTTTAGATGGGGGCAAGCAACGTGGTGCCTGTGGGTACCAGTGTGCTCCCAGGCACCTTCTTGGCACCCCACTGAGGAGCCCTACTCTCCCACATTTTGTTCTTGTTTTTAATTAACTGGCATCTGGGATTGCTTCAGAGCAAAGTTAGGGTCTCCAGCCACTCCCACCTTCTTTTCCCATGAATGCCTCTGGACTACACGTGAGGCTCAGAGACTTCCTTAGGAAATGAAGATGGTGGGCAGCTGCAGGCCAATGCTTTCCTCTGCAGTACTGCCATTCACCAAGAAAAGAATGGAAAAAGAAAAAGGGCCCTCCTCTCACGTCTGTCTGGTAATAAGCTGGAGGCGGAGGCTAAAGAGAGGGGCAGCAGTAAGTCACCTGGGGTGAGGGAAGCCAGCAAAAAGCCAGAGGGGGTTGGAGGAGCCAGCTAGCTACGAGCAACCTGGGAGACTGGATGCTTATTGTGTGTGTGTGTGTGTGTGTGTGTGTGAGAGAGAGAGAGAGAGAGAGAGAGAGTGAAAGAGTTTAGGAGATTTGGCAGGGATCCCAAAAAAGTGTGTGTGTGTGTGTGTGTGTGTGTGTGACTTTTAATCTGCTTACAGTGCGTGTATGCATGATGGATACATGGGGTGCTTGCATGCATATGTGGGCGTCGATGTGTGAATGGATGGAGGATGGAAGTGGGGGCATGGTGTGTGTGTGTCGGTGTGCGAGTGGGAAAGCGAGCATGCATCTATGGGTTGTGAACAGGGGTAAGAGAGAGTGTATGGGTGCTGATCCAGTGTGAGAGAGAAAGAGATATGGGGGAATGAGTTGGCTAGGGAGGGAGCGGGGAAACAAAGTTTGCTTTCTGTGAAATAGGTTTCTGTGTTGGGGCTCAGACCCCCACCTCTGCCATGGACTCAATTTTCTGGGCAAGTTACTTGTCATTTGTGACTAGCCATGCATCCCATGGCAACCATTTTGTGGTGAAGCCCAGGACAGTTTCTCAAACTGCACAAACAAAGTGCCCATGGGCCCAAAAAGGTTGCCTACCCCTGCTTTAGATCCAGAGGAGGTTCCTGCTGGCAGAAGGAGAGGAGAGGCAATTTTTATCCATTGCCCCCTGCAAGCTCCTTCCCATTCTGAAGGGTCCCCAGATACTTTGGACAACCTGTAATATTGCAAGCTTAGGTGATCTACAATAATAATTTAATTCTCACTGGGTAGCAAGCAGTTGCCACTTAAATTCGTGGGATATTTGTGAAACTTGCCCCTTTTAACCAATTTACAAAGCCTGCCAAATAACAAGATGTACAGGAAAACAAATCCACATGTACAAAGGCTAGTTGAACACTATGGACTAATGCTTTGTAAGCGCTGCAAACATGATTTACAACGGCTAATCCGTTGGTGAGCCTTTTGAGCGATGCCTTCAGTGAATACTCTGCTGCGGTGGTGCACAGAAAATTTCTGGCAACCATTATGGGACAACATTGCATGCATGCACTTTGAAAAGGCCAGTTCAAGGAGTGGGGGAAATAGCGAAGAATTAGAGGATTGAGTTCTAGATCCTCATTAGCATATCTACACCTTCACTGGCTTGCGCCAGAAAAAAATGGTTGTATTTAGCTCAGGTTTTACATGCCTCTACCTTTTAATTGGGTCTTAACGTTTGAGGTCAATGTTCTCTTATTCTGAAATGTACAAGCCCACTCACTTGGATAAGGTAAGGTTACCTGGCAAAGCAACTGCTGTGAAAGCGGTAGAAGTACAGAAAAGGAAATTCCAAGGCACTGAAGAGATCACCTAAGGAATAAAGTAACACATTCAGTGGGGGAGATGGAAAAAAAAAACCCTGCAATTAATCTTCTACATGGAAATGTCATTTAAATTGATTGCTGTTAGTTTTAAAACAGGCTTTTTTAATAGCTTCTAGACTCTTTAATTTGCCCCATTCCTTTCACAACCTTTTGAGCAGCATCTGATTCTTATTCAAAGAGAGGTTGCAGAAAAGGGAAGTGTGCATTTAGTGAACACTTTTCTACTTGAAATATGATTGTGCTGGATACTGCAGTTTCCAATGGAAAAGGCATGAACTCGATTCACAGTGTTTATATTCATGGTCATAAGGGATTGATTTGTTTCCACTAAACATGTTAATTCTTTTCGTTCCATACTATGCTACAGGAAACACTTGCAGGTATTGGCTGTTTCCCTCTATAAATTTGAATTGTGGTACAAGAAAGAAAAAAAAAAGGAAAAGAAGCAAACACTTTAGGAGCAGGGGATAATACCATTTCAGGGTTTAGAAAGGGAGGGGTCAGAGAGATTTCAGCAAGTTTTAAAGGCCTGCTCATGGATGTGTTTAAGAATAAATTGCACCAAAGCAGTCTATTTCAACAGCATTTTTTATGCTGAGTTTTTCATACTTCATAACAACCAAAGATATTTGTGCTCCTGAAGAATATTCACATCCCATGTGGTATGAAACACTGACCCACTGCCTCCAAAAATGGCACCTTTGCTTATGTTTTGAGATGTCCCAAGGGCCGGAGAATACAAAATCTCAGCAAACGTGTGGTTCCAACTCCATGTTTTCTGAGGGTTTCTCTACTACATTAGGTTTTTGATCCATTTTAACCAGCCACTTTACTGAGGCTTCTGCTTCCGGATTCTTTGCAGGATTAAGATTGGCTCCTTTACATGTTTCTTTTTCTGGGTTTTTTTCTTTCTCTGCCTTTCTATATGTTCCGCTACGGGGTGTTGTGGTACAGCGGAATTGCACATAAGGTGGCGTTGCAGTACAGTGGGATTGCAAAAATACACGACCATTTTGTAGTATTTTATAGTGTGCTAGCCCTTTAATAGCTCATTATCCTCCTTCTAAAAAAAAAGCAGCGGAAATGCTCAGAAAGCAAGGGAGAGGCCCTAGAGCAGTGTTCTCCAACCTTGGGTCCCCAGATGTTTTTGGCCTACAATTCCCAGCATGCCTGGCTGGCTGGGGCATGCTGGGAGTTGTAGGCCAAAAACATCTGGGGACCCAAGGTTGGAGAACACTGCCCTAGAGGATGCCCCATGTAGAGACGTGCCCCATGTAGAGAAGCCCTCAAATAATAGAGAATGAGGTCGTGGGGAGTGGGGAGTGGGGGGGACTTGGGAAGGTTTTGAAGGTAGGAGGGGTGTATGCTTGATCTCTCTTGCACTTGCTTTTTCTCAGGCAAAAAGTAAAATTAATGGGGGGGGTATTTGCAGGGGAGAATCAGCAGTTGAGGGAAGGTGTGCATCTGAGCATATAATACCTACAGATTGGGCTGCATGTATGTAGCAGATACTACTCCTAAACATTCCACCAGCTCTGCTGAAAGGCCTCCCTCATGACGGCTCCTCCTCCCTCAACTGCTACCACCACCAGCCATTCCAGCAGGCTGAGAGGAGGGAGATGAGAGGGAGTGCAGGGCCATTCCACCAGCCCTGCCAGGAGTATTACCGGTAATTAATATTCCCCCTTCTTCCCTCCCCATTCCTTTTTCCTTGTGTGTCAAGTCTTTTTAGATTGTAAGCCTGTGGGCAGGGACTGTCTTGTTAATTGCTGTAAACCACCCAGAGAGCTTCAGCTATTGGGCGGTATAAAAATGAGATAGATAAAAATAAACAAACAAACAGCATCTGTAAGAAAATAACACCATCTCTCTAAAGAAAACCAGTTATTATCTATCTATTTATTTTTTTTACCTGTTGGGTGGGATGCAGAAGCCAACATCACCACACTAAAAATAAAAGAGAGAATGCAAGATTAGTCTTATTTTCCCAGGCTAGACAACCATGTCAGTGATTATGCTGTCTATCAAATGTACAGTTGCAGTTTAAATATTTGGGCCCTCTGTCTGAAAGCACTCTTGAAGCAACAACGGCTGATGAAAGCCTGGGATTTGACCCGTTGATGTCTCTTTATGGGAATTATTTGTTAGAAGGTGGTTTCTTCATGCAAAGATCTCAGCATGTTTGGAATGGGAAAAACCATCAGAGTTCAGGGAAGATGACACATCCTGTTTCCTCCAACTAAGTGGGGGGCAGGTTGGTGTGTGTGTGTATGTGTGTGTGTGTGTGTGTGTGTGTGAAGGACCAAAAGAAACCATTAAAAAAAACCCAGAGACAGGCTGAGAAACAGAGCAAGTGAGGCAAGAGTTAGCTGAAGACTGGAAGCATCTCTGGGTAAAGGGTGTCTTCCTTGGAAGTATGATGTAGGGACAGTAAATCTGCTACCTGGTAGGAGTGCACATGCTGCTTGCCTCCACTTATATTCTACTTGTATATAAATAGTACACACACACACACACACACACACAGACACAGCGCACACGCACCGTAAGTGTCCAGCACCCTCTCTTCCAAAGGAAACCAATTCCACAATATGCTTGCCCCAGAATTTCTCACCACCTGGGTAAGTGTAGAGTGCAGAACAGTATAAAAACAGAATGTATGTTTTACCTGAATGCATAGTTTATATACTGTTGTTCAGAGGCACTAAGGGGAAAAAATAAGTTATTTCAGGAGGGGGAGGAATCTAACAACAGCATTTTGTACCAAAAATTACACTCAAAAATTCCATTAAAACACACACACAAAACACAGTTATATGAAGTTAACATTGCTTTGTTATTTATGATAAGCTTTCTTTACCCTGATTCAGGCAAAACTCCCAATGTTTCAGATTCATTTTTGCCTGACTATATATTGGCAAACCAAGACTTCAGCAAAGTTCAGTCATAGTTTAACACCACCCAAACAACAGTTTCTCTGCACTTTTGGTTGAGTGCCATGGGTAGAATTGGCCTGAAGGTGGAAGGTATCTTTTTCCATAGGAAATGCCCACATTTACTGTGGGTTGCCAAACATAAGAGCATGCACAGCCCAGACTAACCCCTGCCAGCCATGAGAGCCAGCATGAACCAGCTTGGGCTAATCTTTCATCATTTCTGCCCTGCTGTTGAAAGAAATCTCTGGAACAGTGCTTTTGATTCCTGAAAACTATAAATGAAGTATTCCCAGGCATAACAGTCTGGTACTAAACATAAACAAAATAGTATGTTGCTTTCTTATTAGAAAGTGATCAGTTTAGTTAGCCTAGGGAGGAAAGGGATGTAGTCTGTTGCCAACATTTTGGGAGGCTGTTCTCTGCCTCCCTCAAAATGTTGCTGTACATGAGGCATCCACACATCATTAAAACGTTCAGGGAACAATTAAATTTCCGATGGGACCCCGTCTACCTCTATAATTACTACTTCCACTGCTTTGGGCTTGTTAAGGATTGGTCATTACAATTCAGTGCACGCTACTAGGCCAAGTAGTTACTGAAGTGCCTCAAGAACAGGTTTTTCATATTGTTTTGCCCAACAGTACCATAGTAATCACTTCATACCCATATTGTTCCTATTCTAGTTAATGTTTTATAGAGTTAACAGCAAGTTATCATGACAACCCAGGACTGACTAAAGTATATGCGAACTTTAAGGCATGTTGAATTAAACTATACAGAATACTAAAATGGAGCAATATTCCCATAAGTGTTTCATTCACATTGGGGCAGTCATGCACATCTCTCACAAAGGCAACCACATTTCCTTGTCCTTACTAATCTCACATCTGAAATCTGTCAGGATATAAAGAACACAATCTGATCATTCTATTCCTTATCCAGACAAGCTAATATTATTCTAAATTTTCCCACATCTGTTCCACTGCTGTTGGGCTCTGTGCTAAGGAAGAAGTCACTATGTTTTAAACTGCAACTAATGTTAAAAACATCCCACAGTGGACAACCAGCTGCCTGTGAGGAACCCACAAGTAGGACATGAGTGCAGTAGCACCCTCCCAGTAGTGTTCCCTTGCAAAGAACATGGCCTGGAGTTAGCATATAACCATCAGGACTAGTAGACACTGATAGCCTTATCCTCCATGAATTTGTCTAATCCCCTTTCAAAGCTATCCAAATTGATGAGCATCACTACATCTTGTGGTAGTGAATTCCACAGTTTAACTATGCTCTGTGTGAAAAAGTACTTCCTTTTATCTGTGCTGGATCTCCCACCAGTCAGCTTCATGGGATGACCCCTTTGGGTTCTAATATTATGAGAGAGGGTGAAAAATGTCTCCCTATCCAGTTTCTCTGCACCATGCATAATTTGGTACACCTCTATCATGTCTCCCCTTACTTGCTTCCCCCCCCCCTAAGCTAAACAGTCCCAAGTGTTGTTAAGGAAGTCAAAGTTTGACTACAGGATCATCACATCCTTCATACAGACATGTTCTCTCTGTTCATGTTACAGGAATGTAGGACGTATTTGAGGACTTATTATGGCTTCTGCTTGACAGAATTCTATCCTTTTTTAGGGTTGGGGGAGAGCAGCATTAAAGCTGCAGCAACCAACTTTAGTATGTGAAAAAAAATCAATATTTATTTATTATGGGTGAGATCTAAACTAAGCTGGTCAAATTTTAGTCCCACTGAAATCAATGTGACAAGTTAGCTATAACTAGCTTAGTCTGGATTCAACCCTATATTCAAACCCTGCTTTTCAGCCAAGATTGGCTCCCAACGTAACTTACAATTAAAATATACCACAATATAAATAACTGTGTGTATGTATGTATAATAGAGAGGAGGGGTGATGTTTATAGCTCACTATTCCAGCTTCATGTTCTTACTTGTATTTTTAGTTGCTCTTGCTGTAAGCCTACTTCTCTAATTTATCCCTTCTGTGCATTTTAAACTAAATCCAATTGCTGAACTTTTTTTAAAAAAGAAAAAGAAAAGCCACAATCAGTATTCTGATGACTGCAGAGAGATGTACAGTTCTGTTTATGATGTTCTGTTCAACTGTACGTCAATCTGTTTGTCCTTATGCACATTAGACCATTCTTTAATTGCATTACCTCTTTTTCCATGATACTTTTTATTCTGCAATAGCAGTCCTTTTCCTTTACATACCCCTCCCCCCCTCAAATACAAGAAAAATAAATCACCTTAGAGAACTAGGTCTCCACAACTTGTGAAATACTTTGTAAGCGCCTGTGAATTAAATGATATGAAAATGAGTATCATACATAGCTCTGGTCAGGAAGTCCTATTGTGGTATAGCTGGGGAACAATTCAAAAATCTAAACCTTCTACAGCTTATAAACTACTTCGGGCGTGTGTAGTGTTTTCTATTTCTGTATTTATTTATTTTTCCTAGTATATAAAATCTCCTTTCCTGATTTTGTTCTCACTCTTCAATGCTCCTAGAGCTTTGATCTGCCTATATTGTTTACCCTTTCTGTGAAGAAAAGAGCCTTTGGGGGTTCCTACATGCACACACATACACACGCCTCCTCATGGGTAAACCAAGTAAGGCCGGTTGGGGGCTGGGAGGAGGCGAAATGTGCATAAAGTATTGGATGGGACATGGCGCCTGTCTACGGCTTTTCAGATGCAAATGTCATGAGTCATGAGTCTCCCTCCCCTGCCTGGCCAGGTGAAGTGCATCATGATTGGCTAGAAGCAGCAAAGCTACAGAAAGGAGGGGAGGGGGGGGAAAGGTATATTTCCCAAAGTGTGGGTTTTGTCTTTGTCTTTGTTCGTCACGTGGTTACTGGCTGTGGAGCAATGGCAGCAAGCCAAGCAGAGGCCCAAGCCTTCGGGCGGCCTCAGGATCCGACCCCAGGTAGCTTCTGGTGAAATTAGCTGAATGAGGGCTTTGGCAAGGCAGGCCTTGTGGAGGGCTACCCATCTCGGACCTTCGGGTAGGTGAAGTAGTCCCCCCGGGCGGCAAGGCTCTGCTGGACCCAACCCTGGAAGAGAACTGACCCCCAGGTAATAGAGTGTGTGCCTGGGAGATATAAGGAATCAGGTTTTGTTATTTTTGCAGCTCTATTACTTTGTACCAAAGTGTCTCTCTATTTTGTGTGCTTCTCTCATTTCCAAGGCAAGTCCCTGAACAGAGATTCAAGTAGGATTGCTTGGCAGTCTGGTACCTTGAGATCTCTGGGGGTCTTGGGTCCTTTGGGTAGGAAAGGGTGGGGGTGTGGCGGGTCAGCCAGCCCCCCCTTCCTCCACACTTTCATTTTCATGGTGTCATACAATTCAATGCTAAGCTGGATTCATTCATATAACCTTGGAAAGAACACATACCGTAATAAAACTTCTGTTTCAAGTGATAGCAATACAAATAGACGCTGCTTATGCAATTTAGTTGGCTATTGTACTGTGTGTGGGACAAAAGCCAGAAAATTGGAAACCTCAGTCCAAGCCCCTATGAAAATGAAGAGGAGCGGCACATACCGGTATGTCCGAAAGCTTAATTTTAAATTTAATCTGATTTAACTTACCAACACATAGCAAATGTACGAGAGCCCAAAAATAGCCACCTGTATCAAACTGAAAAAGGAAACATCAATGTACAGAGAGATAAATATTCCTTCATAACTGGTTTCAAGATTTGTTGTAGTGAGAAATACTCTAGGAACAAACAAACAAAAATCTATTTGAAAGTGCCAATGCTCTATATCAAGTTCACTTTAGTTTATTAGACTTTTGGTGGTGTGCCTTTCTTTTCATGTAGCAGCAATAAAAATAACAATAAAATAAAGACACATGTTTCTGTGTATGCAGAAAACAGCCTTAAGGTACAATCCTATGCATGTTTAGACAGAAAAAAAGGCCTACAACACCCAGCATGCCCCAGCCAGCTATGCTGTCTGGGGCATGTTGAGAGTTGTAGGCCTTTTTTCTGCCTAAATGTGCATAGGATTGCGCCCTTAATTATACAACAGTTAAAGAAGGTATTGAGCAGACACATAGAAAGGTCTTGTTTTGGGAAGGGGGTAGATCTGGATGTATTGACACTCCCAGCATCCTTCTTCTATGCTAAGATTGACCTGAGGTTGCAATCCTATGTTATTTATTTGATTTAAATGTTTTTAGTCTCCCTTTCCATCAAAAATGCTCAAGGCGGCTTATAACATAATAATGCCAATAAAATATCAAGAAAATAAAACCCAAATTGTTAACGGATTCAAACTACCATCGCCAGCTGACAAAACACGATTTCAAAGCTAATTTACCAGGGTGGTTAAAAACTTAGCAGAATGGCAGGTTAAATGCCTGCTGGAAAAGAAAAGGTTCTGCACAGCGATGGAAGGATAAATGGGGTGAGAGCAGGTCTCCCTAGGGAGGGAGTTCCAAAGCCCAGGTGTGGCACAGAGAAGGCCCTCTGCCGCATCCCAACCAAATACTGGTGGGATGTGAAGGAGAGACTCTACTGAAGAGCAGGCAGACCCATATTGAAGAAGATAGTCCCAATACTCCCACTATTACTTGGAAGTACGCCCCATGGGAAACAGTTCTGAGTAAATCTGGACAGGCTCAGGCTTCAGTTGCTAAGAAACAATTTACTGAAATGAACCCAATGTATTTTGGGGATAAACCCTTCTTCGAATATAACCAGATCCATGTACATCAAGGATGGGGAACGTGTGGCCCTCCAAATGTTGTTGACGTGCAACTTCCATCTTTGCTCACCATTGGCTATGCTGGCTGGGGCTGATGGGAGCTGCAGCCCAACAACATCTCGAGGGCCACACATTCCCCATCCCTGATGTACGCAGTGATTCAGAGACAAGGACTTTACAAAATGTCCCATGAATATATTGTTAATATGCTCTGGGGACCCTTAAATCAGGGGTGCACAACTTTTTTGGCCCCAAGCACCAAATCTAGGGTTGCCAGGGAGAATGGGGGCCACACGCACACACACTGGCGGGTGGGGGTGGAGACACACACATACACACATATACTGGGGTGTGGGGACATATGCACACCTGCTTTGCCTTTGGGATCGCTGGGGCGGGCAGGAGGCTGCAGCCTCCTCTCTGCCCCAGTGACCCTGACCATTCTGAGTTTCTAGCAAGGAAATTCCTTGCTTATCTCCAGTCTCTCATCAGAGAAGGGAGATAAGGAAGGGACAGGCAGTGCTGCTGTGGGAGCAGATGCAGAGGGGTCTAGTGGGCTGTCAGAAATGGCTTGGCAGGCTGCACTTTTTCTAGCCCTGCTTTAGACCCTTGCTTCTATGCGGATGCCCTGCGGGAAGGTTTCACACCAGAAAAATGCACTGGGCTCATTTAAACAAACTGTTTCCTAGCACCTGTTGTGGTACCCTCCTCTCTGGATTTTGTTTCTGCTCCTGGGTGGTTCCCCTCTGTTTCCCCCTCACCCTCTGCAATAGTCATAATGATCAGGGGAAAATGTTCGCCTGTCCTCTTGCACACCATGTAGTGACGTTCACCAGGCAACAATTCCAACCAGGCAACATGATATACAAATGGGCTGGGCCTTTCACAGCAAGTTCAGTTTGTTCTGGACCAACCTACCTGTGGGTCAGACAAGGGAAGGCACACTGTTGCTACCAGAAGCATCAGCACTCTGCATTGAAGAAAAATGCCACGTCACTACATATTGTTGCCATATATTCTCAGATAAATTATACATGCATATTTCTATTATTATTGTTGTCGTTGTTGTCGTCATCATCATCATCATCAAGAATAATTCTATCATACCCTTCCTCCAAGGAGCTTAGGAAACAAACATAGTTCTTCCCTTTTTATCACCACAACCCTGTGGTGTAGGTTAGGCCCTGGCAAAGGTCACCCAGTGAGCTTCATGGCTGAGTGGGGATTTGAACCTGGGTCTTCCTGATCCTAGTCTGACACCCCACACCAGCTTTATTCACATTTATTATTTTTACTACTACAGGGACAAGGCTTTTTCAGTAGTGGCTCCATCTTTATGAAACTCCCATCTATTTTCTTGAGAGAGATAATGAGCTTCCTCCATATTTCCTTGAATTTTTTTTTTTTATTTCAGACTGCTTTTTGTTAATAGGGTAGGTTAATAGTTTTACAGCTGTATATTGTTCTTAGTGAGTTATGTTTTTAGATGTATTGACAGAATGGCTGGCTTGGAACTGAAATTATTTTTAATTGCTCTTCTGGTTACTGTTCTTGTTTATTATTTTAATGTTAATTTTGATGTTTGCTTTACATAATTTTGTACATCACTTTGGAAAAGCCTTTGCATGTTGAAAGGCAACCTAAAAATCTCTTAAATATGGTTGGTTTATAACTTATTACTACACAGGTCTTGTAACAGGGCTTTGGCCAGACGTGGTCAAAAGAATCAGTCACATTTTGACTGATATGAACCAAAATACATACAGCACTTAGTATTTTCCTTCTTTTTCACAATGCCCCCATCAGCTTTTGTCACTTCCCCATCCTTATCCCTAATCCAACAGCTCCACCTCTTCCTCATCTCAACCACTACTGTTTTTTCCCTGAACAGGATAATATACTTACCACCATACTCCTTCAATGCTAGTCTGTGAAAGGTAATGAGGAGGGCAAGTATACTACTCACTAGGCATTACGTAAGAGCTAAGTGTGTGTGGTGAGGGAAGCTAAATAGCACAACTACAATTTACAAAACCTTTACTTACCCGTGGTGTTGAAAATCACCTATGCCAGAAGCGGGGAACATGTTGTGATCTACAAAATGTGATCTACAAAATCTTTATCATATTTATTAATGATAAACAAAATGTGATAAACAAAATCTACTCTTCAGAAAATTCCAAGGAAAGACCTACAAAATTATGAGTCACCTGGCAAAGCCCAGGTCGAACTCTGAGACAACCTGCGGAGTAGCATAGGGTTAGATCCAGACTAAGTTAAGGCTCGATCCTATGCAAGTTTAGACAGAAAAAAGACCTACAATTCCCAGCATGCCCCAGCCAGCCATGCTGGCTGGGGCATACTGGGAGTTGTAGGCCTTTTATTCTGTCTAAACTTGCATAGGATTGCACCCTTGGTTGAACTGAGTTCCCATTAAAATCAATTGGACTTAAGGGAAGTCATGACTGACTTGTCCCATTGATTTCAATGGGACCCAAGTTCAGCTAACTTAATCTGGATCCAACCCATAGTTTCCAGGCAGCTTGATGCTGGTGTTCAAAGCTTCTTTGCATTTAACCATTAAAACCTTGTCCTGTTTGGGGCACAGGAGGAACCAAGCTCTCATTTCTGACTAGAGAACCCAATGTTCGATTAGTCAGGAAGCTAGACCCGTTGTGGAATTCCATAAATTTACATATTGGGCACATATTGAGAAACTTACCTACAGATTTTTAGAGCAGAGATCTGCTATTAAGAAAGGAAATAAAATGTCATCAAGAATAGCTATCGAAACTTTAGAAAATTGTATCATCTCATGCATGCATCTAGTCATCCAACAATTTCCAAGTAGGGCCTTCCATTATCATGGCACCAGTAGTACAAATAGGGAACTCAACTTGAAATAGCTTCTAAAATAACTTCTAAAAAGCACATCCTGGACAATTAAAGGCTGTCAAATGTAATCCGAATGAAAGATACTAAGGCATTCCTACTTTGTTTCTCTCAGCGAACGACCAGACAGTTGAGCTTCTTAGTTAAATATTGAAGTATATACGGTAATGAGCGTCCTTCGAAAAGAGAACTTCGCTGGAGCACCCCACGCGTTAAGTGCTGGGAACCAAATGTTCAACCCATACCCATTCTGGTCAACTGGTAGAGATCAGTGTAGGCCGAAATACTCTGCATATTTGGACTTGGATCAAACGTGCTCGAGCAGCACTCCCAACTGCCCTCAATAAGTTGAATCAGGCAGGCGTTAAGTGCCTCTCATGTTTTAAGGCAGGATTAGATTCGATTCTCGCAAACCGTCTTCTATCTATTTCGGAAGAGATCCTCCCTGAAACTCAATATGGTTTCCGCCCCTCTAGAGGGACAGTAGACATGATTTTTACTGCACGTCAGCTCCAAGAAAAATGCCGGGAGCAAAATCAACCCCTTTATATGGCATTTATCGGTTTGGCTAAGGCCTTTGATACTGTAGACCGTACAGCTCTCTGGACTATCCTTATGAAAATTGGATGCCCCAATAAATTTGTGAATATCTTGCGACTTCTCCATGACAACATGACGGCAACGGTTTTGGACAACAACGGCTCTCATGGTGCTCCATTTAAAGTGGGATCAGGTGTTAAACAGGGATGTGTTATCGCCCCAACATTATTTGCCATTTTCATCGCCATGGTTTTACATCTTGTCAAGGGGAAACTTCCCACCGGTGTGGGAATTATATATCGAACAGATGGAAAGCTTTTTAATCTCAGCAGGCTGAAAGCAAAAAGTAAGGTAATTACAACCTCCGTTGTGGAACTTCAGTATGCTGATGATAATGTGGTCTCTGCACATTCAGAGGATGATCTCCAAACTATCCTAAATGCTTTTGCAGAAGCATACGAAAAACTTGGTCTCTCACTTAACATCAAAAAAACCAAAGTGCTTCATCAGCAAGTGCAAGCCAATCCTTTGGTGATGCCATCTATCCAGCTTGGCGGGACAATACTGGAAAATGTCGATCATTTTCTCTATCTTGGCAGCTATGTTTCTGTTACAGCTAACATCGACAGTGAAATCCAGCATCGTCTGAGCTCCGCAAGTGCCGCATTTTCTCGAATGAAACATAGAGTGTTCGAGGATCGGGATATTTGTAAGAAGACCAAAACACTGGTTTATGAAGCCATTGTATTACCAACTTTATTGTATGCCTGCGAAACATGGACTATCTATAAACGTCACTTCCACCTCCTTGAAAGGTTTCATCAACGTTGCCTCCGGAAAATCCTGCAAATTACTTGGGAAGATAGGCGAACAAATGTCAGTGTACTGGAAGAAGCAAAGACTACTAGCATTGAAAAAATGATCCTTCAACGCCAACTTCAGTGGACCGGTCATGTTGTTCGAATGCCTGACTGCCGTCTCCCAAAGCAGTTACTTTACTCCCAACTCAAGGATGGAAAGCGGAATATCGGTGGTCAATATAAGAGGTTTAAAGATGTTCATAAGGCTAATCTAAAAAAATGCAATATAAACATCGAAAACTGGGAAGCTCTGGCCCATGAACGATCTAAATGGAGGTTGGCCTTTCACAAAGGTTCCATGGACTTTGAAGAAGCCCGAGTGCAAGGTGAAAGGGAGAAACGTGCTAAGCGAAAAGCACGTCAAATGAATCCTTTACAGGACCATCTTCTATCTGGTAACCTGTGTCCTCACTGTGGGAAGCTGTGTGGATCTAGAATTGGCCTCCACAGTCACTTACGGACCCATCGCTAGAGTCTACACAATCTTCTTTAGAATTTCCTCCTTTTATCCGAGATTCAAGAAGCCCCCTCACTTTCTGAAATGAAGCGCTGGAATGTTTTAATGGATGGAGTAGCTCCAAGTCAGACACCACTTTGAGTGTTCCATACTTATAGTATACCTACTGTCTTGGAGCTCATGTTTGTATTAAAAGTTACAATATGTTCAAATACACAGAGCGACATGCAGAAAAGCCTCCTGCATCTTCAATTGTGATGTGATCGACATCCAACCCAGCTCAAAAAAAATAAAACCTCTTTTTTCAGGTGTTGTAATGGGATGTGGACACATGGGGGCAATTGTGCTGGGTCTTGAATAGGGTCTATGTGTCTCCCACATCCAACCCTTTGTGGCACTACTTTTTTCCTCCTCGCCCTTGCTACATGAACAGGACATGATGTCACTTCCTGTTTTTTGAAGCTGCTCGTGCTGTTCCCATGGGCCTGTCTCAAGTTTTCTCAGGGGCTTCAGGAGTCTTGAAGAGGAGAAATTTGAGAATTTGAACTTGACTGAGAAAGATTGCTAAGAGGTTTGTGGCTAGACTGATGTTTTTCAAGGTGCTGGACTGATGTTGCTGTGAAAGTACCTACCCTGAATATACTTGACTACTTAATCCCTACTCCACCTAAACATCTGAAAAATAAACGGATGACTATAAAAACACAAGTTCTCATTCCTTTAAAGTTGGGGCAGGCAACCTGGTGCCCTCCAGATATTTTGGACTACAACTCACATCAGTCCCAGCCAGCATGGGCAATGGCAAGGGATTATGGATGCTGTAGTCCAAATCATCTGGAGGGCACCAGGTTGTCTACTTCTGCTGATTTGATAAAAGGCTGCCTTGGACGTCCCAATGCTTAGAGAAGAGGGGAGCATGAACCAGTCCTATTTATTAAGAATGGGGTGGATCAAGACCAAATTAGCTGTACTTGGGTCCTACTGAAATCGACGGGGCTTACATTAGTCATGAGTAAGTTTTTGCATGGATTTCAATGGGAACTAAATGCAGCTAACTTGGGAGTTGTATCCAATGATGGCTTTGTCTTAGCAGAAAATGCTTTCACTTGCATACACTGGGGCACCTGATTTTCACTGATCCCTCCTACCCACTTAACCTGCTCCCGAGATTTGGAAGACCCTCCAGCAGAATGGGTATGGCCAATGGGCTCTGGTAGGTAAGGAGGATTGGCGAAAATCAGAAGCACTTTCTCCTAAGGCAGCACCACATTGGATACTACCATTGGCCAACACAATGGGTTTTTCTCTCTAAATTTGATTTGATGAAACCCAGAATTTTATGGATCTTCAGAACACCACTTATTATACAGCTTTCCTTTCTCCCTTACGTACTCCAAAGTTGTGCTCCAAAGTACACACTCCTCCCACAGAATTAAATAATTTCATTTTCATTTTTGATATGAGAGCATTTGAAGTATTCCCCTCATAAATAAATAAAGTTGGTAACTGGATTATTTAGTAGAGCTAGCGAAATACAGTAGGCTAATTTAACCATTTACAAAGCCCTACTTTAGGCTGTCGATATCACAGGGAATTAGTTTTGCCATACCTCTTTCTGCACGAACGTCTCGATTCCATAAGTTATAACTTCTGCAGCATTATGTAAGGTAAGAAAGATAGGAATTGGCTGCCAGGGAAGAAAACGTGACCAACAAGGTTAGCACTGCAGATTCTGTAAAGTGCTCTGCACTTATGCATCTTTCTGCTTGGCTGAACTAAAATCCAAGCATTTTCAATGACCTCGCAGAAGTCTTGGCTCAGTTCCCCTTATGAATGGCTGTCATAATGCAGCAGAGTGAACAGGGAAATCAACTTCCCATTCTCATGTTGTTTTCTGGTAGCTAACAACAGTACCTTTTTGTAGGTACAGCTATCAGTATATTACTTGTGCAGCACTGTGCTTTGGCAGGTACCGGGCTTTTCTACACTGTTAATCCACTGTATCTAATTTGGGATTTGTCACAGAATTGAGATCCAAGCACTACATGAAGAGCATTTCCTTTCCTGCTTTTCCACTACATAACCTCTAGGTGGCACTGTGGTATAGTGGAATAGCACGAATACACAAGTGGAAAAATTGTTTTCTTCGCTTTCAGAAATAATACTGCATTTCCCTGCTCTAAAAAACTTGCTGAAAGGGCTCTTTAGAAACAGAAGCGAGACCAGAGGATCACAACATAATCTAAAGAACCCTTAAACAACCTTGAGTAGGGAAGGTTGAGTACACAAAAAAATGTAGAGAAAACCCTGTAAGTGAATCATGGAACAGTTAGGAGAATATGTACATACAAGTGGCACCACAGAGGTGGCACTTGCAACAAAATATTGCAGTGTGGAGTTCTCCCTGTTCAGGATTCCAGCCACTCCTTTCCTTTCCCTCTCTTCCCCAGCTTTCCATCTCAACCCCCTACCCCACAAAGTCAGTCAGCATTCCATGGCCACTGATGATTCTCAGCCCTCATTGGGCAGTTTGGGGGGGCTTTAACCCTTCAGATTTTTTTCCTAAAGATTTTTTGTACTTCTGCAAACCTTGGCATCCCCCAAGACTCTTGTGAGTGGGCTGGTGCTGTTTTGGCTACATAAGTAACAGCACTCATAGTCTAAACATCAGAAATAGAGGGAATGATGTATTGCAGATTATAACGTGCTAACTAGACCCATTTCACCACTCCAAAAATTGAAGTTCCCAAACTTTAAAAGTTGGAAAAGCTGGAATACTGAAGCTCTAGACAAATTAACTTATCTTGTCAGAAAAGCGTCTGATGGTAGTGTCTCTGACAATCAGCTTTATACAAAATGGAATTTATAAATTATTGGCATAGCTTTATTAGATATCAGGACATGTCTTTGATATTTTTCTCCGTACTTTGATTTTATATATTTTCTTTCACATAAACAATTTATCTGTTGCTCTTATATTGTTTCTGTCTAAAAATTTAATTTAAAAAGGTACCTGTGGATAGGCACTGACAAATTATTTGAATCTAAGGGTACAGTAGCTACATATGGTTCTTTTTAAATACAGTCATGCCTTGGATTGAGAGCATAATTCGTTCCGGAAACGTGTTTGTAATCCAAAACACTCTTATATCAAAACAAAATCCCCCCAAAAAAATTTGTACAGAGATTTTTAATTTAAGCCGTACTACAGTACTTGTATTGCAAGACGTCGCTTGTATATCAAGTAAAAAAAAATTAAATAAATATTAAAAAATTTGCTTGTCTTGCAAAACGCTCTCAAACCAAGTTACTTGCAGTCCAAGGTATTACTGTATGGAGGAATATGCAAGAAATGTTATTAAATAAACAATTGAACAAGGCACACAGCAAGCTGTTGACTGGTTTTCATCAGGATCAAAATACAACGAACAATTCCTAGTTCCATTGTTGGGCTTGTTGCCCTTTCTGTTGCTGAGTGAGAAAGTTAAAAGGAGACCATCATCTAACAATAATAGGAAACCCTAGAAATAATGCTATGCTAGGAAAGCTGACACCAGAATTACATTCTTCCTTTTCTGTAGACAAGTTAACACGCACACGCACGCACACACGCACACACACACACACGCACACTCCTCCCTTATGCTATTTGCTTGCTCTTCCTAGAGCCAAGAGAAATGTGTCTTGCTGCCAACAATGGCTCCATATTTCCCAGCTCAGCTAACCTTCACCGGATGCTTATTGTCTTTGCTGATATTTTTTAGTAGCTTTAGTCTTTACGAAAGAAAGCTCAGTAAGCTGGTCTAACCAGCATAAGCAATTTCCCATCTCTCTAACTCCAGCATCTCATCAATACATCACAGCCAGATGATGATCCAGAAAATATCTATTCAATTGCACAATGCACACCTTAGAAGAAGAAACAGGCAGCCATAGCTAAGTAGGGTCCAATTCTGCAGATAGCATGTTCAATAATCTCTACAGCATTTTAAATGCAGAAAATCTCTCCCCCCCCCCATCACTCTCAATTAATAATCCCATTTTACAGGCAAAAAACTGAGTCTCAGAGCAAGAGCTTTTCTACACAAGGATGTTAATCCACTGTATCTTTTACTTTTGTTGCAGAATTGAGACCCAAGCACTACACGAGAAGCGTTTCCTTTCCTGCTTTTCTGCTACATAACCTCTTGGTGGCACTGTGGTATAGTGGAACAGTGCAAATGCACAAGAGGAAATCACACTTTCTTCCATTTTCACAATTAAATGTCACATTTTCCCTGCTCCAAAAAAA
The DNA here is from genome assembly GCA_021292165.1 of Shinisaurus crocodilurus. Classification (NCBI taxonomy): domain Eukaryota; kingdom Metazoa; phylum Chordata; class Lepidosauria; order Squamata; family Shinisauridae; genus Shinisaurus; species Shinisaurus crocodilurus. The sequence goes on from CM037880.1 coordinate 161,870,695, forward strand.
CTAGCCAAAAGTGCTGGTTAGTCACAGAAGCAAAACTGGAGGGTCATGGCATCTTCTAAAGAACCCATAAACAACAGTGAGTAGGGAATGACAAGCACACAATAAATGCCTCGTGTAGAAAACCCAATGTGACTTCAAAAAAGCTATCCAGCAAATTCATAGAAGAGCAGGAATTTGAACCCAGGTCCTCCAGCTCACTTCGAATCTGGATTCTCATGTTTACATAACACAGTGCAGAATTATTTACATATTTATTTTTTATTTATTTATTTATTATATTTATACCCCGCCTTTTTTCCTGAAAGGAACCCAAGGCGGCTTACATAATCCTCCTCCTCGTCCTCCATTTTATCCTCACAACAACCCTGTGAGGTAGGTTAGGCTAAGAGTCAGTGACTGGCCCAAAGTCACCCAGTGAGTTTCAAGGCTGAGCGGGGACTAGAACCCGGATCTCCCGAGTCCCAGTCCAACACTCTAACCACTACGCTACACTGGCTCTTTTGGCTTGAAGCACAAACCTATGTTTGTGAATACAAGGACAAACTGCATAATAAATATCAACTCAGTGGTGATTAAACTATCTGTAGCTATGTACTGCCTCATGATAGTAGCGACAGCCATTTCAGCAGTAATTAAGGAATGATACGTGACATAACGGAGCACCTTTCATATTCATACAGAGCACTGTGTATTCAAAGCACCAAGGCCAGATTACATAGTTGATTTTGCAGAAGCTAATTCTACTGAGATGGAAAGGTTCACAGAGACTAAATTTCCCCAGTACCTTATCGGTGGATCTAGATAGGAAAGAGAGGAAAGGAATGAACTCCGGCACCATAAAGAGTTACTGTTTTGTCTGAAGAATTCCTAGCTGTTTTGTTGCTGTTGTTTTGATACTGGACTTGGTTATATTTTTGTGATCTCTACATGGACTTATTGGGCTGCTAATTTCAAGAAGCATACCGAGAGGTTTGCCTAAATATCCCTATCTCGTATCCTCTTTCACCATTAACTACCAAGTTTGCATTATATATACACAAGTAGAGATACACACTTCAAACTTGTTTACTCTTTTCATACAATATGTTTGCAGGAGTGGGTGTTATTCTCACATCTGTGCATACAAGGGCAATATAACATGCAAAGCTAAAAAATGTAGACTGTATGATCTGATCATTGATGGCCAGTCTTCCAGATAATCATTTATGCAAGACAATTGGTGGGTTCCAGTCAGTGTTGGGCTTTCTCATCTGTTAAAGCAGCTTAGTTTTTTCACTTCAAGTGCCAAAAGTGGAAATTGAGGCGGGGTGGGGTCAAGAAAAATGGGAATCCTAGAAAGGGGGCAAAAAAATGGGCCCATAGGCCCCACAAAAATGTATGAAGTGCCCATCCCCGCCCAATTGTCACATGTACTTTCGGCTCCAAAAAAATGGTCACCTGTGCCTACAGGCCAGGAAATTTGCTTACTCCTGTTCTAGGTATATTGATGTGTATTAATACATGTTGTGAACCCACTCTGAGTGCCGCAAATAAAGCTGACTTGGCTTGAATCTTTGGGCCATTACACAAGATGCAAGGAGCTACTGACTCTCAGCCTAACCTACCTCACAGGGTTGTTGTGAGGATAAAATGGAGAGGAGGAGGAGGATTATGTAAGCCGCCTTGGGTTCCTTGCAGGAAAAAAGGCGGGATATAAATATAATAAATAAATAAATAAATAAGAGGTATCTACTATGAAGACAGTCAAATCAAAGATAGCAACAACCCAAGTCATTTTGGCTCTTGAACTGAAAAATCGAAGCTGCTGCATAGCAGGCCTAAGTCTAAACTGAATATGTTTAGAACCTCCATAGTGTATTCAGTGTTTTAAACAAATGGCTTTAACCTTAGTAACTGTAATGTCTTTAACCTTAGTATGCCATTTGTAGTAAAACATTAATATTAAACAACAAAAAAGCAGGCTAGAGCCCAGCCGAATATATCTTACCAATCTGGATAAGGCCCTGGAACCTGAATAAATAATGCCCACAAAAAGTGAAGAAGCTGGAAGCCATGACAGGACTTCAGACCTATAAAAACAAATTGAGCATGCAGTTACGACTGTGCCAGTTCTGTTTACAAACAGCATCAGAAGACATCCACCCACCACTTTTTTCTCAAATGGAGATAACGTCAGCAAAGGAAAAAACATGTGCCTTGTCACTTTGGTCAGGTGTGAGACACGGAGAAAGCTGGAAGCTTTGCAAGACATGCATCTCATCCTTGTGCTTGACCATTTCCATGTTACAAAAATGTACACCTGCAATTATTTTTCTGGTTGCTTGCTTACATGCATTTTTTTTTTAAATGTGAGTTTTGAGTGTTCAGGAATGGATTCAAGAGTCCTTACTAGTTTATTTATTTATTATATTTATACCCCACCTTTTTTCCTGCAAGGAACCCGAGGCGGCTTACATAATCCTCCTCCTCCTCTCCATTTTATCCTCACAACAACCCTGTGAGGTAAGTTAGGCTGAGAGTCAGTGACTGGCCCAAAGTCACCCAGTGAGTTTCATGGCAGAGCGGGAACTAGAACCGAGATCTCCCGGGTCCCAGCCCTACACTCTCACCACTACGCCACACTGGCTCTTCTGGGTAGTTGTTATGACAACATGCCTCTAAAGGTGTCTTAAAATGTAACCTCCTGGTTTTTCAAAACAAGGACATTGGGTTTTAAAGCACAGTATCTTCATTTACATTACAATCATAAAAAAGGATCAGCCATTCCAATAAAGCATCTGATGACAGATATTTTGTTTCTCATAAGTCACTTAGGCTGCAATCCTATACACACTTACCTGGGAGTAAGTCTTGCTGAGCTTAATGGGCTTACTTCTGAGTGGACATGTATAGATTGTTCTGTTACCTTGTTTAGCTGTGCACCTCGATGCTATCTGACAAATGACTCAGGTGATTTTTATGTTTATTCTTTAAAAAGGAATTTATTGCTGCCTTATTTATTCTGAAATTAGCCTAAGTGGATGGATGTTTTTATTTTATTTTTGTATACTATAAAACCCTTTAAGGCCATTGGTCATAATGGAATCCTAACTGGATCAGACTGGCAACTACTGTAATTACATTGCTGGTAACTTCAAATCAGATGCCTTCTTAAAACAAACAATGCCATTTGAGCTGCAGTAACAGAGGAAAAATAGAGCCCTAAAGCTTGAGAACAAGATCTCCGCATGGAAAACAGAGATCACTGACCACAACGCAAAGTTCCAGGAATCCCTGAAATGTGTGCATTTTCAAAATGGCCATATAAAATGCAATGGAAAAGGCCATTAGGACTGTTCCCATGATGTAACTGTAGAATTTCTATGCTGCCAAGAGGTTTATTTTTTCCAGGGCTGGAAAAGAATGTCTAGCACTACAGGAAATGCTTCAGTAACAATCATCACTCTTACATGCCAAGCCATACAATGGTCAGGCTTAGAGACTGCTATAATGACTATGCAGAGAGCACTGTGTTGTGTATTTCTTGACATGTAGGGAAGAAATATGCAATCTTACATGAATGGGAAGGGTCACTGGATTGCACAGCATTTCATGTGGACAGAGCATGCCTACACCACAAATCTGGATTAACCATTATGGCATGCCCGCATGGAAAATTGCAGATCAATACATTAATCTTTAACTCAATGACCTGATTTGCACAACATGGCCTATTTAACCCACAATGAGCCATGATGCATGCTGGGCATGTGTGGCTGCCATTTTGAATATACAACCTCTGATCAGGGTGATTGGGGGTTGCGCCATGTCATGAGGTCCTGGCCATCGTGGGTTATTCAAGGGTTAAACAACCCTGGCATAACCCTCAATTAGTAGCAGGGTTATGCAAAGGTTGTTTAACCTTCTTAAAACCCATGATGATCAGGTTCACATGACATGGCACAACACCTGATTGCCCCAATCCAGGGTTACATATTCAAAATGGCAGCTGCAGGTGCCCAGCACATGCTGTGGCTCATCATGGGTTAAATGAGGCACAATGACCTGGCCGTGTCGTGCAAACCAGGTCACTGAGTTAAAGATGAGGAGAAGACGAGGATGGAACTTTTGAAAAGCAAATTGCCAGTGTTTCAAGGAGGCACGATGTGGTAGTAATGGGAGACTTCAATTTCCCTGATATCTGTTGGGAGACTTATTCAGCCAAACATGGCCCCTCCAAGAAATTCCTGAGCTGTGCTGCTGATAACTTCCTCCTACAGAAAGTGGAGGAAGGAACTAGAGGATCGGCTATCCTTGACCTGATTCTAACCAACAGAGACGAGTTAGTGGATAAAGTGGCAGTTTCGGGAACTCTGGGGGAAAGTGACCATGTTATACTTGAGTTCTTGATTCTAACAGAAGCAAAAGCTGAGTGTAGCCAAACACGTACCCTGGATTTTAGGAAAGCCAATTTTAACAAACTCAGAACAATGATTAGTAAGATCCCATGGCAAGTGACTCTCACGAGAAAGGGAGCCCAGGAGGGGTGGGAGTTTTTAAAAAGGAAATTTTAAAGGCACAATTGCAAACAATTCCCACAAGGAAAAAAGGCAGAGGGCAACAGAAGAAGCCAATGTGGCTTCACAATAAACTCAAAGATGACCTGAAAACAAAAAAGGACACGTATAGGAAGTGGAAGGAAGGACAGGCTACAGGGGAAGAGTACAGGCAGGTAGCACAGAACTGCAGGAATAGTGTCAGGAAGGCTAAAGCTGAGAATGAGCTAAGGTTAGCGAGGAATGCTAAAAGCAACAAAAAAGCTTTCTTCAGATACATGCACAGTAAAAGACAGAAGAAAGAACTGGTGGTTCAACTACGCAATGAGGATGGCAAATTGATAACAGAAGACAAAGAAAAGGCAGAAGTGTTCAATTCCTACTTCGGCTCGGTCTTCTCCCAAAAGAGGGTCTATGACCCCCCTGGCAAACCTGAAGTGCAGACTGAAGGGGCAGAATTGCAGCTTGAGATTGATAGGCAAATGGTCAAGGAGCACCTGATTACTCTGAACGAGTTTAAATCTCCAGGGCCTGATGAGCTGCATCCTAGAGTAATAAAGGAACTGGCAGAAGAACTCTCAGAACCACTGTCTATTATCTTTGAGAAATCATGGAGGACAGGTGAAGTGCCAGACGACTGGAGGAGGGCAAATGTTGTTCCCATCTTCAAAAAGGGCAGGAAGGAGGAACCTGGGAACTATAGGCCAGTCAGTCTGACATCAATCCCGGGGAAGATTTTTGAGCAGATTATAAAGAAGTCAGTCTGCAAGCACCTTGAAAACAATGCAGTGATTACTAGAAGCCAGCATGGATTTGTCAAGAACAAATCCTGTCAGACTAATCTGATCTCATTTTTTGATCGGGTAACCTCCCTTGTGGACTGTGGGAATGCTGTGGACATTATATACCTGGACTTCAGCAAAGCTTTTGACAAAGTGCCTCATGATATCCTGATTAGTAAGCTAGCTAAGAGTGGGCTAGATGGAACAACTATCAGGTGGATCCACAATTGGCTACAGAATCGGACTCAAAGAGTGCTTATCAATGGTTCCTTCTCAAACTGGGGAGAGGTAACGAGCGGGGGTACCACAGGGCTCGGTCCTGGGCCCGGTGCTCTTCAACATTTTTATTAATGACTTGGATGAGGAGGTACAGGGAATGCTTATCAAATTTGCAGATGACACAAAGTTGGGTGGAACAGCTAATACTCTGGAAGACAGAAACAAAATTCAAAGTGACCTCGATAGGCTGGAGCGCTGGGCCGAAAACAACAGAATGAAATTTAACAGGGATAAATGCCAAGTGCTGCACCTAGGGAGAGGAAACCAAATGCAGAGTTACAGAATGGGGGACACTTGGCTCAACAATACTACAAGTGAGAAGGATCTTGGAATTGTGGTAGATCACAAACTGAATATGAGCCAGCAATGCGACGTGGCTGCAAAGAAGGCAAATGCAATTTTGGGCTGCATTAATAGAAGTATAGCTTCCAAATCGCGGGAAGTGATAATTCCCCTTTACTCGGCACTGGTTAGGCCTCATCTTGAGTACTGCGTCCAGTTCTGGGCACCTCACTTTAACAAGGACATAGACACTTTAACTGGAGAGGGTTCAGAGGAGGGCAACAAGGATGATAAAGGGACTGGAAACAAGGCCCTATGAGGAGAGACTGAAAGAACTGGGCATGTTTAGCCTTCAGAAGAGGAGGCTGAGGGGAGATATGATCGCACTCTTCCAGTATTTGAAGGGATGTCACACAGAGGAGGGCAAAGATCTCTTCTCATTCATCCCAGTTTGCAGGACACGGAATAATGGGCTCAAGTTACAGGAACCTAGATTCCACCTAAACATCAGGAAAAATTTCCTGACTGTCAGAGCAATAAGACAATGGAATCAACTACCTAGGGAGGTGGTGGGCTCTCCCAGTCTGGAGGCATTCAAGGTGCGGCTGGACAGACATCTGTCAGAGATGCTTTGACCTGGATTCCTGCATTGAGCAGGGGGTTGGACTCGATGGCCTTGTAGGCCCCTTCCAACTCTACTTTTCTATGATTCTATATGAATGTATTAATCTACAATTTTCTGTGTGGGCATGCCATAATATTTGTTAAAATATGAGACACAAAGATTCAAGAAAAAAGATCAAATCACATGGTTCATGATAAGCTTACTTGGACATCGACGATGTCAAAATGTTATTATAAGTTGAACTGAACATAACCAATAAGTTAAACATAACCATAAACATAACCGCCTTTTCTGTGGCAGCCCCCATACTGTGGAACTCTCTCCCTAGTGACCTCCGCCATGCCCCCTCTCTGCTGAGCTTCCGCCGCTCACTAAAAACATGGCTATTCAGGCGGGAATATGGGGTGGGTTAAGATTTTAAAATTTTATACTGTTTTAAATGTATTTTATATTTTATCACGTTGTATATCGCCCAGAGTGGCCGGTTTGCTGGCCAGATGGGCGATTCATAAATACAACAAATAAATAAATAACCAATTTAGGCTTGGCATCCACCAGTTACACACATAATTATCTTAATTATATACATGAAATTCACCCTTCAGATCTGGGCTTGAAAAGGAAAGGCTTCTATGTCCAAAAATTCTGAAAGAAAATTCATAGTGAGATTGAACAAATGGAGGATAGTTTCTTCCAAGAAACTTAATGATGGCACTCCTGTACTATGTTAACAATTCTGTGTCCCTCAAAAATACATAAGTACTCCATAGGGTACTACATTAGAGGGTAATAATACTGAGCGACAGATGATCTGCCTCATGAGAGGAGATTGTCTGCCAGTTTGGGAAATTGTATCATCAGTTGGCTAATATAACGTCCAGCTCTATTGCTCTTTTTCATCTAATTCAAGAGTATTCTGGGTTCCCTGAGCAAATCCCTGGATGTGGTTATGGACTGGATGGGGGCTCAGAAACTGACGCTTAATCCAGACAAGAGTTGGTAGTAGTTTGATCCAGAGATAAGAAGATTGTGATTTTTGCCTGGATGAGGTAGGGTCACACTCCCGGGGAAGAAATGGACTCACAGTATGGGGTGTTCCTTGGCAAACACACACACACACACACACACACCTGCTTGAATCCCAGGTGGTAGTGGTGGCAGGGAGTTTGTTTTACCGGGTTTGACTGATGAGCTGGCTCCGACTCTTCCTTTCACATAATGATCTAGCCTAAATCATACATGCTTTGGTAACCTCCCATTTGGACTACTTCAATGCATGGAGCTGCTCTTAAAGGCCTTTTATAAAATTGCAGCCTATGCAGAATTCCGTAGCAGGCCTCCTGACTAAGACGAGGAGCAGAGAGCACATAACTCCTATTCTGCCTCAGCTGTACTGTCTGCCTATTTGTTTCCAAGTCCAATTCAAAGTGTTCCTATTGACCTCTAAAACACTAACAGTGCAATCCCATACGCATCTAACTCAGAAGTAAGCCCCACTGAGTTCAATGGGACTTGCTTCCAGGTAATTGGTTATGGGATTGCAGCCTTAATGATCTGAGTCCTGGCTCCCTCAGGGAGTTCCTCTTCTCTTATGCTTCTCCTCCCTCTTTTCCTTAGAGCTGTGGGACATGCTTCACATCCCATCTTTTACACATCAGCAAGGGCACAGAGCTGGGAATTCTCTGTGTTTGCCTTGCTTAGACTGACATCTAGTGGAGTGAAGCCTTTAGCTCCAAGACAAATACAGTAATACCTTGGATTGCAAGTAACTTGGTTTGAGAGCGTTTTGCAAGACAAGCAAATTTTTAAATATTTATTTTTTAAAAATTGACTTGATATACAAGCAACGTCTTGCAATATAAGTATTGTAGTACAGCTTAAATTAAAAATCTCTGTACAATTTTTTTGGGGGGGATTTCGTTTTGATATAAGTGTGTTTTGGATTACAAGCACTTTTCCGGAATGAATTACGCTCTCAATCCAAGGCATGACTGTAATAATAATAAGGAGGAGGAGGAGCAAAGCTATGATCCAACGCTTCTTCTGTTTTTAACAAAAGTAACAAAAACAAAAGAAAGGCAGCCACTACCACAGTATTAAACTGTTACCACAGCTTGGGGCTCCATTTGCACCTCTACTAATTTGCACCTCTGGTGTACAACTAGTCTTTTTTTACCTGTTCTCAGATACAAATGAAAATCGCACTACTGACGTTAAGCAACATGGACTTCTCTCAGCCTTCTTTTAACTATGCAACACTGGACAATTTTATTTATTTTTAAATCTGAAGCATTTTTGCTTCTCAAATTCATGGGAAATAACTACCGGTATATATTTCGAAGATGTTCAGGGTGTATGTCTCTTGTTTAAACATCAAACTAGACACCACCACCCTGACTCCAAATATCTATATATTGCTAAAAAAATTCCAAAATTATTCATTGTGGTGAAGAGGTTGACGGGCTAGACAGACAAACATTCTGAGCACGCAAGTGATATTACGCACACCTAAAATTTAAAAAGCAGTATTCTCTGTTCTAGATTAAAATGGATATAAATTCGCCCCTAGAGCTGAGAAATCTGCTTTTGACATTTGGGAACAAATAAAATACTCTGCCAGGCTGATTATACCACCATGGGGGTGGGTAGGGAAGAAATACACATACATAGTTCATATAACACAACAACCCATTACAGGTTGTTACCTTTTCCCCAGAAAAGGAGTGGAATGCACTTTTGCACTTTTGGAAGCAGCTAGTCTAAAAGGGAAAGTGCAAAATGTGCATCACCCTGAGCTCTGGGTGGGGTGGGGTGGGAGGCAAGGATCTTGACATGAAGGTGGTGTAAATTTCAGCACTCCCTTTTCATGAGCAAAGATCACTCGCGTCTTTGCTCTTCCTTGACAGCTTTCCTTTTGTCAGCTTTCTAGAGAAAGCAATGGGAAGAAAAAGCCTGGAATACCTGCAGGAGGACTGAGGGGAGGGAGGGGGTGAACAACCCACAGTGAGCCTGATCCTGATTGTCTGTCGGGCACACCATGGGTTGTTCGCGGAATCACCAACGCACCATGGTTTATTGCCAGGGTGGGTTAGTGTGATATGTAAACACACCCATACAGTGAAACAGTGACCTATGATTTTATCTCATGAGCACAGGAGAAAATGTATATAAAAACATAAAGAAAACACACCAGTTATGATGGGTACATAGGAAACTACTTTGGTTTGTTCTTGTTATAAATTCCACATTACAGTTCTTGCAACATTAAGGCTGGGGTGGGTGAGGGGGAGGACATGTATGCACACACACAGTCATGTCTCAGTTAGATGACACATATCCCACTGGATATTAATGAAAATACCATGGCATACAAACCACATCTGTATTATTCTAATGTTGCAATTTTCAGAGTACCTTGAACTGCTGCTGATCTCTACCCAGCCAATCTTCCAGGAAATGTGTAGGAGAAATCCACCAACTAGAGTCTGCCACCTTCAATTGCAACACACACAAAATCACTTTGTCTCTAAACAATTCAACCTAGGTTAATTATAACTCACAGAGGAGGCTTCTTCCATGAGTGACAAAGCAACCTGATCATATGGTGCCTTGAGTCATTAGACTGGCGGCAAAAACATCCACAAAACAAAATGACAATTATAGAACAAAGTAAAGAAAATATATTATGAGGGTTGTAGCTCATTGTGGGAGGGTTGTAGCTCATTGCAGGGAGGGCTGTAGTTCAGCTCAGTGGCAGCGCACGTGCTTTGCATGCAAAGGTTCCAGGCTCAGTTCTTGGCATCTCCAGGCAACACTAGGAAAGAGCCCTGTCTGAAGTCCTTAGGAACTGCTGCCTGTCAGTGTAGATGATACTGAGCTAGATGGACCAATGGTCGGATGCAGCAAAAGGCAGCTCCCTGGGTTCCTTGTGCTCTCTAATAATTTGCAACCTCAGCTGCTGCAATGCCAGCCGCAGCTAAAATGGGAAAGACCCACATTTTACATGGTTGAAAACTAGAACCCACATACTGACTAGGTTCAGACAACACGATAACCCACATTCAAGGGTTGAGTATTGCTTGAGTGTGGGTCGTCGTTGAATTGTGTTGTTGAAACGTGGGTTATGGTGTTATCTGAACCCAGCCAAGATAACAAACGATGGAGAACAACCCACAGTTCACAACCCAACAACAAACCATGGGTTCTCTTAGCAATAGCCCGCCCTCCTGTTACTCCCCAGCAACTGGAGAGCTTCCATTTCACCATCATGACTAATAGCCCCTGACAGACATGAGCTCGCTTATTCACCTTTTAATGGCCGTCGCCACATCTTGTTGCAGTGAATTCCATACATTCATTATGCGTTATGTGAGAAAGCACTTCTTTTTTTCTAGCATAACTCTACTGCCAATCAAAAAAGAGTGAACCCATCTTCTAGTATTATTGGGGAAACACATCTCTCTGTCCACTTTCTCCACACCATGCATAATTTAATACACCTCCGTCATCAACTTACATGTATCTTGGCAGAACTTGTAATTCAGGATTTGAAAACTGTTGTAATTTGAGAAAGGTTTCTCAAGCCTCTATAAACAATCTTTCACACCATCTCAGCCTGCTCTTCCCCCACAGCCGCCATTTTAAAAACACCAATCAGAACTCTCCCTCAAAACAGTTAAATCACCCTGGATCAGCCAGTCTGCCATCTTAGTTTTCTCCCAAGCAACCTTCTTCATTCTGGCTGAACTGCTTTTGTGCATCTTCCTGTGTTATTTTTGTGAGGTAGATTGTATACTGTACAATGGGATTGGGCTGTTATTAGATATTAAGAAAAACTATTTAATGTACGCTAACGCGCACACACACCAATACATGCAAACTGAATCTATTGAACTTCTGCCTGTTAAAGACACAGAGCCTCTTGGGGAGCAAATGTAAGGTGGCAATGATGAAAGATACTCAGGTGTCATACTGCTACAGTTGTATTATTAAGAAAGCCGAGATAGTTGTAATAAAGTACTTGGAAAAATCAGACCTAACTCACAAGGAAAGCTGACCTTTCCTGATGACATCATCTTACTGGAAAGAAGGTTAAGGAGGCTTCCTGCTACAGCAGTTAGTAGGCAACCTTCCTTTGTTATTTGTTAATGGTTCACAACGGCTGGTTCCCCTAATGCAAGCTAATGGATAGGAAATAGTTGGAGATCTTTGTTGAGTTTTTTGAATGGGGGAAGGCTATCAGAGAACTTGGAAAATGACATACCGTATTTTTCGCTCCATAAGCCGACCATAAGACGCACTTACCGTATGGTACCAAAAAAAAAAAAAAAAAATTTTTAATCAGCTGTTCCGTGGGGAATCAGCTGAGAGGCGGGGGCTTCCCCCGCCCTGCCCAGGAGTCCTCCGCTCTTCCGGACCAGCAGAGGAAAGTAAATAATAATAATAATAATAATAATAATAATAATAATTAATTTTTTTAAAAAAAATCAGCTGTTCCACGGGGAATCAGCTGAGAGGCGGGGGCTTCCCCCACCCTGCCCAGGAGTTCTCTGCTCTTCCGGACCAGCAGGGGAAAGTAATAATAATAATAATAATAATAATAATTTTATTTTTTAAAAAATCAGCTGTTCCACGGGGAATCAGCTGAGAGGTGGGGGCTTCCCCCGCCCTGCCCAGGAGTCCTCCGCTCTTCCGGACCAGCAGAGGAAAGTAAAATAAATAAATAAATAAATAATAATAATAATTTTTTTTTTTTTTAAATCAGCTGTTCCACGGGAAATCAGCTGAGAGGCGGGGGCTTCCCCTGCCCTGCCCAGGAGTCCTCCACTCTTCTGGACCAGCAGAGGAAAGTTTTAAAAAAATTAATAATAATAATAATACTGTAATAATAATAATTTTATTTTTTTTTAAATCAGCTGTTCCGCGGGGAATCAGCTGAGAGGCGGGGGCTTCCCCTGCCCTGCCCAGGAGTCCTCCGCTCTTCCGGACCAGCAGAGGAAAGTAAAAATAAAAATTAAAAAAAAATTTTTTTTTTTACTATATTCGCTCCATAGGACGCACAGACATTTCCACCTAGTTTTTTTTGGGGGGGGAAGTGCATTTTATGGAGTGAAAAATACGGTATCTCTTTTGCCCTCAGCTACAGAGAGGGGGCTGGTGGAAGGTGGGGGGTGGAGAGAGAGAAGGTGCAATTTTTGACACCGAAGCAGGGAGGGTTGAGACAGGGAATGGGGAGCGTGTAACAATACAAACATCAAGAGTTCTCTAGGTAACAGCAATTATATGCAACCCTTACGTTAGCCTCTGTCTGGTATAATTATCTACTGACCGGCCAGATGGGCGATTAACAAATATAATAAATAAATAAATAAATGGGACTCTTTTTAAAAATATGCTTTTAAAACTGTACTTACCCTTGAAAAAGGGTAGGGTAGGTGAATTTCAGGACAGACAGGACATACTGAAAAGCAAATGCCAAGTTAAAGGACATTTTGTTTTTAAAAAGACAGACAAAGGCAGCAAAAGAAGTACCATAATACAGAAATCACAAGCATGTTCTTCCAATGTCTGCTCAGTTTAAATTAAATACCTGTTCTCAGTGCACACTTAGGGTCACTTCTGATGTTACAGTTCCCTTCCTCAACATTTTTTGAAAGCATACACAGCAGGCATGTGGACACAAGGGCCAAAGAGTCTTGTAATGTCAGAACAACATGAATACAAGATGCAGGGATGAGGAAGAAATTAGGAAGCTCTCTTAGGGAGCAATCCTATGCAAATTTAGAAAGAAAAAAGTCCTACAACTCCTGGCATTCCCCAGGCAGCAGTGCTACTCAGTATTGTCTGCTCTGACTCGCAGTGTCTTTCAAGGATTTCAGGCAGAGAGCAGTGTTCAAATATGGTAAATGGTATATAAATCTATTAAATAAATAAATAAATTCCCCATTATCTGCTACTTGATCCCTTTAACTCATAGGTGGGGAACCTTTTACCTGTTCTACATTACCTTGGTTGAAACCTGTTGGGGTTGACATTCCAACAGTGGGTGAGGCCAGAGCCAAAAGGGGATGGGGCAAGAGCAAAAGTGGGCAGAATTATGGACATGACTCATGTTTGTTCAGTATACAACCACACATTCTCCTTCCTCAACTTGTGCAAGGTTCCCTCCATCAACTTCACTGAGCAGGATGGAGTAAATAGTATCAATTCCCTGGAGGGGTCCAGTGAGGGAGTGTGGCCTGGAAAAGTTCAGAGATCCAGATGAAAAGCCTGGAGGTCCACATTTGGTCCATGGGCTGGAGGTTCCCCACCCCTGCCTGGAGATGCCAGGGACTGAACCTGGGTCCATCTGCCTGCAAAGCAATGCATGTGCTTTAAAACTGAGTGATGACTCCTCACCATAGGAAGTCTTGTTCTTGGAAGCCTTGCAAGATGCACCTCTTCACTGCATGAAAAAAGAGATGATCTGGGCAGGTCCTCATATTGGCATCTGCCATTCTGATGTTACAAAGGAATGTTCCTTTCTCTGGCCACTTTCCCATATGTGGTTTTTTGTTTTTTTTTAAATGTGAGTATAGAAGTGTAACATTGAAAGCAACTCATTAGCTTATCATTAAAGTTGCCATAGATCAGTCAAACTTAAGGATGACTTCATCTATGTGTATATTCAGCAACAAAAGGAGTCAGGTGGTTTTTGTTTTTTTTAAGGAGTCAGGTGATTGGTTGGTTAGTTCAGTAAAAATTTATCCAGAGTGAACTGAATGACCCAGGCACAGCTTTGCCATTATTTACTAAATACACACATCCCAAAACTGTTTTCATAGCCCTTATGCTGGAACAGTCTGGAACCACTTTTATGACATGTAAAACTAGGTGCTTAGCAGTTTGAATCTCATACAGTGCACTTGGTAAATGATGGTAAAGAATCATGGGAACAACATACAGAATGATGGAGACAAATAGTAAGTGACAACCACATTTTTTGATGATTTTGTTTCAATGCATACAATGAACAAGGCTTATTCTCCTGGAAAAGAATAATCCAACACGAATAGACAGATTGCTGTACTGTTCATTGAGGGATAGATTTAACACTGTCAAGGGGCTGTAGCTCACTGCATGCAAAAGGTCCCAGGTTCAATCCCCGATATTTCCAGGTAGGACTAGGAAAGAATCCAGCCTGAAACCCTAGAAAGCTTCTGCCAGTCAGTGTCGACAATACTGGGCTAGATGGACCGATGGTCTGACTCAGTATAAGGTAACTTCCTGTTTCTACGTCTTTACCATTTCTTGATTTTTTGGAGTGCTTCATTTTTCAAACCTGATGTAAGATTGTAATCTTCCAACCAAAGTATATATCATTTACAGATTTCAATTTTAGATCCTAAAGAAATAAAAATTATATACAGTACTAATAGTAGCACAATAGAGCAAACATTGGATTTTGACCAAGGAAACTTCCATTCATATCCCTATGGAATGTTCTTACTGTGAACCATCATATATCCCTCCGCCTCTTCTGTCCACCCCGCATCTCTAACATGGAAATATTAGCAGGATTGCCATATGCTGGACCAACCAAAATTCTCCCTTGTATCCAACTATTAAAGGCAAATTGGTCCTATATTGCTCCCCTGATTTTGTTGGGATTATCAACACACTTTGAATACCCCTGAATTTCTAAGGGCACACTCCTATGCATGTTTAGACAGAAAAATGTCTAAAGACTTTTTTCTGTCTAAACTTGCACAGGATTGTGACCTAATTCATTTATTTTAAATCAGAGGAAGCTAGGAGTTCAAGAATTGCTTACTACAGGATAACTGCAGATACAAACAGAACCTACATAATTTTAATGGTGGGGATATTTTTCCACAACCAAAAAAGAAAAAGGTGAATAGAGTCCAGCAGGTACAAACATGGCAGAATAATGTAAACCAGGTATGGGGGACATGAGACCCTCCAAATGTTGCTGGACAGCAACTCCCATAATCTCTCATCATTGGCTATGCTGGCTAGGATTAGTTGGAGTTGCAATCCAACAACATCTGGAGGGCCACACGTTCCACACCTCAGATATAAACTATCACTGATTCTGTAGTAACGGGCAAGCTTTAACAAGGTATCTGGCAATAAGAGTCCTACTTTTGGGGGAGAAAAGTGGGATGCCGTAGTTAAGCTAGTTCTTACATAAAGAGGCTATTTGGGATTGAACTCACTGAGCAATGGATGCAATTTAATTAACCAAGTGGCCACATCATTGAGTCAGGAAATCCACCAAACTTGTCAGATGAACAAGTTTTTCTAGAACTCAAACCCAGCAGCTGCAGGTATGGGATTGGTCTGGTGAAGTAGATTTGAAATGATCGTCTTAGATCAGCCTTCCCCAACCTGGTGCCCTCCAGATGTTTTGGACTTCAACTCCCATCAGTTCCTGTCAGCATGGCCAATGGTCAGGAATGCTGGGAGCTTTAGACCAAAACATCTGGAGCACCAGGTTGGGAAAGGCTGTCTTAGATGCTGGAAGCAACGGCTTAGAAGAAGCAAACTCTTATGTTGGATTCTGATAGCCACCACTGCTGCTTCTTGTCCATTCCTGCATTCCTAGACATCAGGGGTAGGCAACTTGTACCTCTCCAGATGTTTTGGCCTACAACTCCCATGATCCCTCACCTTAGGCTATGCTGGCTACAGCTGATGGGAGTTGTGGACAATTCCAGATATTTTGGCCTACAAGTTACCCACCCCTGCATAATCTGCTTTCTAAAGAATGTCACAAGACTTCTATGCTGTTCGCTTTGAAGGTAACAGGGTGCTTCCAGACAGGACTCCTAGCACAGCCAATCAGAAGACATTGTGCAGCTGTTCTGTCTTTTCTTAACTGACTGTCTATGTTAAGAAAAAAGATTGAAGTAGTGGTGGGAAAACACATGACTGTTACAATTAAAAGATGACAATGGCTGGACATAGCCCCCGCCAGAAACTTCAGTGAATGAGGCAGGGTGGTGGCATTATGAACACCTCTGGAAGCAGCTACAAACCTTAGAAAGAGAACAAAAAGTCCTGTAGAAGCTTAAAGGCTAACAAATGTACTATAATCCATTTCATCAGATGAAGTGGACACTAGTCCATGAAAGCTTACGCCATAAAACATAATACATGCACCTGGCAAATAAATTAAACACAGATCTCGTGTTAGTTGAGGATCATAAAAGAATCAGATGGTCCCATAGGGCAGAAGAGCTTTACTCTAACTATTTAAGATCGGATAGGGCCGCCGAACTTTTCTACGAGATCAGCATAGCGAAGCCTCCCCAATCAGTTATTTCAGCGTACCAGGATCTGGTTATAAGACTTGTTTTTCTGCAAGACTAACATGGCTACTCCTTCTGGAACTTGTTGCAATGGAAGATCCTGAAAAGGCAGAACATCCCACTTGTCACAGAAGTGAGAACAAAAATTGCCTGAAGCTTGTGCTGAACAGTTGGTGGAGACACATGAAGTCACAGTGGCATTTCAGCTGTGTACTACTTTCAGCAAAGTAGTAGTAGCTGCTAGTAGTAGTAGCTTCAGCTGATGGGCAGTATAGAAATGTAATGAATAAATAAATAAAAATTAAATGTGTAGCTTGCTCCTAGCAAATGTGCTTACGATACAGCCTTTAAAACAGTAACACTGTAATTCATTTCCCGTGACTCCAGTAATAAATAAGAAGAAAATGCAGGATTAGGCAGCCAAAAGAACTTAAATTAATATCTTGAAAAGCTCCTTTTAAGGGTCTGACCAAACACTACATCTTAAGTCCCAATACCTAGTCATTTTAAAGACAACTGCAAAGCTCTCTCTAATTATGGTTAAAATCTGACATTCTAAGCCTAAATACTAAGATTTGTAGCATATACAAACTATCAAAACATTATGCTTTCAAATGATAAGCCAAATGAAACTGCCACAATTTTCTTATCACTTGAGAGCAGGTTTGATAGTTTGTATGTATATATTGTAAGGATGTGATAACCTCATGTGACCTTTTGTGCAGGGTTTTAATTGTTTTGGTTTTTGTAAGCATTCCACAGCCTGATGAGTATGCCACCTATTTCCAAGTATCTGTACCTTAGATTTGTTTCACTTAATTATTCCCTGTTTTTGATGTACAGGGAGACAAAGGGCAGCTAATATTTATGCTATTGGTATAAGAGCTATTTAACTGATTGGTTTGGGCTGAAATCCTACACACACTTACCTGGAAGTAAGCCCCACTGAAGCCAGTAGGACCTGAGAGATATGCATGGGATTGTGTACTGTTAGGCTGCAATCCTAAACACACCTATCTAGGAGTAACTCCCATTGACTTCAGTGGGACTTACTTTTGCGTAGACATGCATAAGATTGCGCTGTTAGTGAATTAATGTGGTGTATACATACTTGCATCGTCCTTCACAGATAGGGCTGCGAAGACAATAGATTCCCTTTTGCTGCCTCTCCAGCCGCCCCACCCCGGTTATGAATGACGGGACGGGGTTTGACGGTGAGGCGAATATAGGAACCGAGTTTAAGCCCATTCCGTTAGTTGTAATTCGCAACGAGAGTCGTCGTCAGAGTTCACCACAGAAACTGAAAATCCGTGAACAGCTTTTCATGGTCTTATGGAGATAAAGAGAAACTAACTGAGTCCCTGATCCTGCTGTGCATCAAGCCTGAGTACAGCGTCCCAAAAGCGGCTGTATGAAAAAGGTATAAATAATTGGCAATTCAGACCAATTGAAGTAGCTGCTAGGTTAGCCTCCCTAATCCTCACCTTGTTGGTGAAATAAGAAGCCAAGTAGAATAAACAGAAGGCGAGACCAGTGGCAGGTCTCCTTAAATACATCAGTCAAAGCATTTCACCAGCCCGGGAACGACAATGGCACTTTCTCTTCCCGCCGCCATCCGCTAGCAACTGCTTAAGGCGCAGCTACAGAGTGCGGCTGCCATGACAGGGACACGTTGCTCTCGAGTTTGCTCCAATAGGCACAAAGAAAAGGTACCGAGGAACTGCCTTCTTAAAAGGGCAACGCTCCCCCTAGGGTGGAGGGAGAAAGACGTCACACCGCCCAGTTGCTCTCTACGTTGTCCACGGCTTTCATTTTTGTCGGGATATTTATATGCACCAGCTGGCTATGGTTATGGTTCAATATGGTTAATATTTTTCTAATAGGCGTGTTGCCTGGAAGTCACACTCCCTGACCTGAGTACTGCTTGCTGCCTTTCCCTAGATTTTTAGAGCGCAAAATTCAAAGTAGTAGCAGTACTGTAGTGGTAGAAGTGAAAACAATGGGTTGTATCCAGTGAGTTGCATCCAGTGTTAGTCCAACTTAAGTCCCATTCATTTCAATGGGTCTACATTAAGTAGGACTAACACTGGATAAACCCACCCAGTGTTCGTCTTACTTTGAGTAGACCTATTGAAATGAATGGGACTAACATTGGGTGGAACCCAGTGCAAGTCAACAAAGGGGATCAACTAGCTCTTAAAATTAAAGACAACCCAAAAGAAGACAGCTGTATACAAAAAATACTATGTTTTATTTTTTAAATCACTGACAAGGATCATTCTTTTTCAAGAAATATAAGCTTTATAAATAAGGAATCTGCTCATCTCCTTTAAGCATCCATTCAAAAAAGGCAAAAACATCTTGTGACACCCCAAAGACAAACACATTTATTATGACATAAGCTTTAGTCAACTGGAGTCCATTTCATCAAATGCATCATACATGCTTATAACGTAATAAATTTATCTTTGTGTCACAAGACTGTTTTTGCCTCAAGCCCTCAACAGACTTTGCTCTCAGTCAGATTTTTGCTTTAGTCAGACCTCACCTGGATGTCCATTTCTGGCATGAAAGATATTAGCAAACTGGAATCTGTCCAAAGGAGGATGACAAAGATGGTGAAGGTCAGGGATTAGAGAGGAGACCAAGTCCTATGAGGTAAGGCTAAAGGAGTTGGATATGTTTAGCCTTGTAGGAGAGAGGATTAAGAGGAGATATAATTGCCATCTTCAAATATTTGAAGGGCTGTCATGTACATTATGGAGTAAATCTGTTTTCTGTTATTCCAGAGGGTAGAACCCAAGCCAATGAGTTCAAATTACAAGAAAAAGGATTTTGCCTAAACATTAGGAAAATCTTCCTGGTGGTACAGGCTGTTTTGGCAGTCAAACAGACTGCCTAGGAAGGTGATGGACTCTCCTTCATTAGAGGGTTTTAAACAGAGGCTGGATGGCCACCTATCAAGGTTGATATAATAGTGGATTTCTTGCATCAACAGGGAATTGGACTAAATGATCTTTGAGATTCCTGCCAACTCTATGATTCTAAAATACAATACAGTAAAATAACACTCAACATTAAAATAGCATAAAACCAAAACTGAAGACTAATCTGATCTCATTTTTTGATCGGGTAACCTCCCTTGTGGACTGTGGGAATGCTGTGGACATTATATACCTGGACTTCAGCAAAGCTTTCGACAAAGTGCCTCATGATATCCTGATTAGTAAGCTAGCTAAGAGTGGGCTAGATGGAACAACTATCAGGTGGATCCACAATTGGCTAAAGAATCGGACTCAAAGAGTGCTTATCAATGGTTCCTTCTCAAACTGGGGAGAGGTAACGAGCGGGGTACCACAGGGCTCGGTCCTGGGCCCGGTGCTCTTCAACATTTTTATTAATGACTTGGATGAGGAGGTACAGGGAATGCTTATCAAATTTGCAGATGACACAAAGTTGGGTGGAACAGCTAATACTCTGGAAGACAGAAACAAAATTCAAAGTGACCTCGATAGGCTGGAGCGCTGGGCCGAAAACAACAGAATGAAATTTAACAGGGATAAATGCCAAGTGCTGCACCTAGGGAGAGGAAACCAAATGCAGAATTACAGAATGGGGGACACTTGGCTCAACAATACTACAAGTGAGAAGGATCTTGGAATTGTGGTAGATCACAAACTGAATATGAGCCAGCAATGCGACGTGGCTGCAAAGAAGGCAAATGCAATTTTGGGCTGTATTAATAGAAGTATAGCTTCCAAATCGCGGGAAGTGATAATTCCCCTTTACTCGGCACTGGTTAGGCCTCATCTTGAGTACTGCGTCCAGTTCTGGGCACCTCACTTTAAGAAGGACATAGACAAACTGGAGAGGGTTCAGAGGAGGGCAACAAGGATGATAAAGGGACTGGAAACAAGGCCCTATGAGGAGAGACTGAAAGAACTGGGCATGTTTAGCCTTCAGAAGAGGAGACTGAGGGGAGATATGATCGCACTCTTCCAGTATTTGAAGGGATGTCACGCAGAGGAGGGCAAAGATCTCTTCTCGTTCATCCCAGTTTGCAGGACACGGAATAATGGGCTCAAGTTACAGGAACCTAGATTCCACCTAAACATCAGGAAAAATTTCCTGACTGTCAGAGCAATAAGACAATGGAATCAACTACCTAGGGAGGTGGTGGGCTCTCCCAGTCTGGAGGCATTCAAGGTGCGGCTGGACAGACATCTGTCAGAGATGCTTTGACCTGGATTCCTGCATTGAGCAGGGGGTTGGACTCGATGGCCTTGTAGGCCCCTTCCAACTCTACTTTTCTATGATTCTATGATTCTATGAAAACCAAAATTTTAAAAAACAACACAATCTAATCAGTATTAGATTCAAAAGCCTATTGAAAAAGATATGTCTTCAGATGTTCACAGACAAAACATGGATGAGGTAGAAAGTCTAATCCCTTGGGGAATGGAGTTCCACATATGGGGTACAATGTGAACTTTGACATTTAAAACATTAAACTCCCTTATATTAGCAGTGTCTAGTTCTGTGTGTACAATTCTAAGTTCTGCCCCATGCTGTCCATCCATAAAACTAAAGTAATTGCAGTATACTAGAAACAGCCTATTCTTTCTGACTTCTCCGCATGACATTACTGTAGTACATGTACATTTTTTCTGCCATGGCAGGCTTGTTAACTTGTGTTATGGCTGCATTTAAACAGTGATACGGCAAGAGCTTCCAGTTTTAATAATGGAATATTTATTGAATTTCATAAATCAGGCAAAACTCAAGCTGTGCAATTGCTTATATTTATTCTGTCTATTACAAGTAACTTCTGTTCTTAACAGCTTGGGGGGGGGGAGAGTTAGAAACAGCAGCAGAGGCAACAGAACTAAGTTCTTAAATCCACAAGCATCTTTGTGACAAACTTGCAAATGCACAGCACAGGGAGGCCTTTTATGCAAGATCTAAACCTTATTAATTAATGTGTCCTAGATAAAGATATGTTTAAAGCACATATAGAACGCTATATTCTGCAGCAATATCCTTGCTCTAATGGGGCAACGGAGATTGGGTGAGATCCAGAGTAGTGCTTAGCAGAATTCTGCTTGTGCTACAGGAAAGAGGTGAGGACTTGATCTTTGTAATTCCTCCTTCCCCCTGCAGCCTCTTGAAAAGCTGTTCTGGAGTAGCATGAGAGATGACACAGGAGTAAAGCAGTAAAGATCGCCTCCTTGCCCTATTCCTCTGGTGGAGGGGTTCCACTGGATCCAGGTGCCTTCTGTGAATGGAAAGAACTCATAGAATAGCCAACCGGGATCAACCATTAAAACTTAGCTGCCACCTAAAATGTTTCCTAAAGTATTGAGGATTAGGACCTCTCTTGTAGTCTGTTAGGACAAGAGAGACTTCAAATAAACATGGCATTCACAGCTAAGGCACCTGCCTGTGTGTTATGGTCATATCCACCACATATGTGCACTCACAACATGGGACAGTCCACTTGCATAATGATGCATTTCCCCACCCCCAGGCCTGTTTGCTGCTGCGCTACCTCCACATTCAGTGGTTCAGCCCACATGGCAAAGGTCCTGTACATGAGCAAACAAACGTGTGTGGCACAGAGACAAGCATGTTACACACGACAGCTGTGTCCCATCTGTTTTGTCCCTAATAAGCCACGGAACTGGTTGGGCTGGACTCATGATATTGCTCAGTCGAAGGTTTAACAGTAGTTTCCATAGCAAGAGGGGTGGGGTGGGATGGGATGGGATTCGTGGGAAACACGACTTGAATTCTAT
Source organism: Shinisaurus crocodilurus (assembly GCA_021292165.1). Classification (NCBI taxonomy): domain Eukaryota; kingdom Metazoa; phylum Chordata; class Lepidosauria; order Squamata; family Shinisauridae; genus Shinisaurus; species Shinisaurus crocodilurus. Next base: position 161,893,306 of record CM037880.1, read on the forward strand.
AAGAGCGCAATGGGCAGCTCAAGGAGGCAACTTAAGTTCCCACAAAAAGAAAAATGTGCAAGATCACGCCAAAAACACGATTTTCCCCGCAGTCCTTTAATCACGGATGGAGAGCCAGGCAACAGCCTGCCAACAGCGCCCCCTTTCGTTGCTCAAGGTGTTGAGGCTGGGCTGCCATCTGCCAATTGCCCTAAATGGGGGCGGCAGCAGGTAGCCCTGAGAGAGCGGCTAGTACCAGTTGGTGCAGGAGATCAGGTACCGCACGTCATCCAGCATGTCCAGAAGCCAGGACTGGGGCACCGTGGGCAGCTCCAACCCGGGCTCTCGAGCGGGAGCGGGCTCGGGCTCGGGTGGCAGCAGCGGGGCTGGGCTGCATTCGGCACCTCTTTCGGCGGGCACCTCTGGAACCGGTGCGGCTGCAGCTACTTCCTCCTCCTCTTCTTCCTCCTTGTCCTTACCCTGCGATGGGTTCACGTCGCTCATCCTTCCTTGGTGGTGGCGGCGACTGGGGCCGCCCTTCTCCTCCGGGTAGGCGCGCGCTGAGATTTCTTCCCGAAGCCTCTGAAAAACCGCGCCCCCGCCGTCGGTTACCAGCAGCACAGTGTCATTCAAACGCAGAAGCTCTCCGAGTGGCCCCGATCATGCGATTCCTTCCCAAGCGAAGCGCAGCATGAGCTCGCCCGGCTTCTTACGTTGCCGCTGCCGCTGAGTGCCTTGAACTGCGTGCCCCTGCAGAGCCCGAGCTACGGGCCCTTGCTGTGCCACCGCCTCCTGCCCTCTCGGAAAGCGCGGGGTGAACTGCTGCGATAAGCCGCAACGCGGACTCCTCAAATACGGCCCCACGGCTTGTGATGTTTTCTTTGTGATGCAGGAAGGGGCTGTCCGGCAACGGCGCCCGTGTCACGAAAGTAACGTGAGAAGGAGGGGCCAGTGGTGCAGCTCGGCAAGTTTAGGCCTTGGATTTAGGGCGCAAGTCTATGCAGGTTTGCACTGGAAAACGTCCGTGCTGGCTGGGGAATGCTGGGAATTGTAGGACTTATGTCCAAACCTGCATAGGATTGCGCCCTTAATGGTCTTATGTGGGTGGGGGGAGATGGTCATGTCATGTGTATTGTTGCGAAACGCACAACGGATATTTCTCGCCCCCAACCTTCAGCCGCCATTCTATGCTTTCAAACTGCTTCTACGTTCACGATGTTACAATAACAAAATTGTTGGCCAGCCCTTATTAAATAATAATCTGAACATGTGCAGTTTTGTATATTAAACTCACGTAAATCACCACCATGACTACAGGTATAAAATGGAGTTTACTTCGGCACCTGACACTCCTGTGTGGTCATGTGGAAATTCCCTGGGCTGCGTGGCCCTGGACCTTGAACAGGGAGGGGGGCCCTATCTTGCATGGATCCATAGGTTTTCAAAAGCTCCACACCAAGCGGTGCAACCAGGTGGCCGAATTATTTTCGCATTCTTCGTTTCATCCGCATTTTGTTCATTCCTTGATATTAGAAAGATTCTGCTACCTTTTACCAGAGAAATTCTTTCCTATTGCTCGTGGTTTAGGGCAATAAAATGAAACAAAAATAAGCAGCTTGCCATCGTGGAAAGGGAGCTAAACAGATTTTTAAAAAGTTTAGGGAGGAGGTATTAGCAGCCGCTCAGTCTGCCACCCACAGCTGTGGACTGTGATAAAGAAACCATTCATACGGCACCAAATTCCAAATATAATCTGTTTCACATATCCTGGGGGAAGGGGGGCACCACGACCCGATACATAGATCCGTGTCCTTCACATGAGAACTATCTTGCCAAGAAAAACAAGAGTCACTGCAGTGAACTGAAAGAAGAGCTGGATTTAAAGGCAATCGCTGCTAGGCAGTATTTTTTAAAGGGCGGGGGGTCATTTAGGCCAGCCTCTGTATATCTACTCAGTCAGATGTGTAAAACCAACGGATTTAAATGGGATTGGGGCGATACATTTCGGGACACTTAAGAACCATAAATGAAGAAAAAGAAACGGGTACAAGGGGTGGAGTGAGATTGACTAAATCAACAGGGAGAGTCTGCCGTAGGAAGCAACCAATGACGGCTATACCGAAGCAAGCGGGGGAAAATATAGGAAGCTCGTAGCGAGGGAGGATTCCAAAGGAAGTGGCCGTGACGTACAGTAGGAAGTCCGCTTCGGGCCCAATAAACAGCTGGCGCCCGCGGTCAGGGGGAGGGAAGAGTTGAGCCGAGGAGAAGCCGGAAGAAGTTTTATTTTGTCAGGAGCCGCTTGTGCCCTCTTGCTCAGTCGCGGCTGCCTCTTCTTCTGGCGTCGGCTTCGCCCACTCTGTCTCTCTCCACGTCTCACATGGATCCGGTAGGAATCGCTGCTGTTGCGCCCGCTGCTGAGGCGAACCCGGGCCCGGCTTGGCCGCAAAGCAAGGTGAGACTGGAAGGGCTCGAGCGAGAGGAATTTCGTAGGCCTGGTCTAAAGATACCCTAGAACAGCCTTTCCCAAGCTAGTGCTCCCCCCCCCCAGTGTTTTGGAATACAACTCCCAGCATTCCTGACCAGTGACTCTGCTGTCTGGGGCTGATGGGAGTTGAAGTCCAAAGGATCTGGAGGGCACCAGTTTGGGGAAGGCTCCCCTAGAATAAAGTGGCAGAGTCCTGAGGTGATGGAATGGGCGGCACCACTTCAGATGGAATGTGGAGGGGGATGAGAGGGAAACGACGTTGTTAAAGGCTTTCTAGTCTAAACAAAAACGAACTGGTAGAAGGAGGGCAAGTTATTTTTAATTTGGAAGGAATTACGTGGGTGACTATTCAAAAATTCCCCAGAATTTCCCAGTCTCCCACAGCCTGGAGTGGAATGATCCATTGCGCTGTATAGTTCTGCTGCCTCACTTTTCTTCTGCCTGTGTATAAATCAGGTTTCAAACTCGGTCAGTCAGGGAATATTGGCTTTGACCCCCAGGGCTGGAGGGGCAGATTCTGTAGGCTGAAATGACCCAGGTGTTGGCCCCCTTTATTTCCACCATCTGCCCACAGGATTGCCATCTATTTTTCTGATAGAGTTCCTGTACCTCTTATCAACTGTGTGATAGGCAGAAATTCATTAGATACAGGTTATCCTGATAGGGATGTAGTGGTGAGTAAAACTTCTTTCACACAGCTATATGAAATGTCCAAGAACCTTGCAATGTACCATGTACCTTCAGATAGCTGCCACTGTTTCGAATGAATATTCTTGCCCTTTGTTTTTTGTTTTTGTTTTTTTACATCCCAGAACCTTATTAGGGGAAATGGATGATAACCCTCTCATCCTCTGCCCCTGGACAGTGGAAGACATTGAAAGTTTGTGGGAGACAAATCATAGACTAAAGAACTGGGACTGCCTGCAGACAACTTGAGTTGCGCTGCCAAGATTGTTCCCTATAACTCCTAGCTAATTGGGGGGGTTGGGGTTGGGTGTGGGGGGGTGGGAATTACCAGCCTAGGTAGCAGCCATTGTGGTGTAGTGATTAGAGTGTTAGACTAGCACCTAGGAGATCTAGTTACCCTCAGCCATTAAGCGCACTGGTTGACCTTGGGCCAGTTGCTATCTCTCACTAGGCTAGCCCACATCACAGGGTTGTTGTGATAATAAATGGAGTGGGGGAGAAACATTTATGTCTTGAGCACTTTGGAGGAACGATCATAATATACTCCTTACAGCATTTAGTAACCCTCTCCACACAAAAGCATGGGCGTGGGGAAGGTTCCCACTGTTCCAATCACCTAGTTGTAAATAAAAGAATGGTTAAAATGGGTTAAATTTAACCCATTTTAACCACTGTTTATTTAATTAAAATAGTATATTTTAAAATAGTTTAAATATACATTATCTGTGTAATAGTTAAAGGGATAATAATGTGTATTTAAACTATTTTAAATCTGTACCCAAATAAGCCTCCCCAGTTGTCTGATAAGAGGCTGCAGATGGAGATGGCTTTAGGCTGAGAGCCAAATACGGTAGCTTATTTGCAGTGCAAGTGTGCTTTTAAACATGGCATCCATGGAAATATTCTATTAATAATGCCATAATTTATAAATGGGTTTTATGGGTGTGCTACTGCTAAGATCTGCAGAGATAGTTTATCCTTGTCTTCAAAAATATTTTAGACATTCCTTATAATAAGCTACAAAGTGTTACATATTTCTAGTGACCTTTCTCTAATATGAGCCATCAGTTAGAGCAGATAGGATGAATCCAGTTCACAATAGCTGGCTCAGATAGTAAGCTTTAGAGCTTGATAACATTTATTTATGAAAGAGGGATCTGTGCAACTAGTACCTCTGCTCCCTTATCAATAAAGTTACCTCAGTAAAAATATAACTTGTTTTCTATCCTGTTTGAATCTTACTTCAATATGGACACCAGTCCTGTAGTCATTAAGATCAAATAAAGACACTTTATGTAGACTCTTTGGATTTTTAGCAGCAAGTGTTTTGTAGGTGCTATCTACACATGGGGTGATTGTCTCATTTGGTATTGGCTAGTAATAAAAATACATGGGGATAATTTGTTTTGTGTCCTTGGGTTTGTATATGTATCCTAGTTTGAGTCATAACGGGCAATTGTTTAACATAACTGGAGGAAGTGATACTTCTGATTCAGAAATTGAATTGATCACATAGGCAAATATTTATACAAGTGTTGTATAAATATTTGCCTATGTGATCAGTTCAAACACTTGTATGTTTAAAATACAAATATCTTTCGATATAGACATTATGAAGGAGGACACTGTCCAATTTTTTAAACAGCCCAGAAACGAAGACTATGGAACACTACCGATATTTCACCAGATGTGATTCATTTTATATCATCATCAGGCGATCACTCGTGACCGAGTAAGATTGTCTTCCAGGATCAAAATTTACAAAAAGGAGATTTTAAAAGGAGGAAATTCTAAAGAAAATTGTGTAGACTCTAGCGATGGGTCCGTAAGTGACTGTGGAGGCCAATTCTAGATCCACACAGCTTCCCACAGTGAGGACACAGGTTACCAGATGGAAGATGGTCTTGTAAAGGATTCGTTTGACGTGCTTTTCGCTTAGCACGTTTCTCCCTTTCACCTTGCACTCGGGCTTCTTCAAAGTCCATAGAACCTTTGTGAAAGGCCAACCTCAGTCATGGGCCAGAGCTTCCCGGTTTTTGATGTTTATATTGCATTTTTTTAGATTAGCCTTATGAACATCTTTAAACCTCTTATATTGACCACCGATATTCCGCTTTCCATCCTTGAGTTGGGAATAAAGTAACTGCTTTGGGAGACGGCAGTCAGGCATTCGAATAACATGACCGGTCCACTGAAGTTGGCATTGAAGGATCATTTTTTCAACGCTAGTAGTCTTTGCTTCTTCCAGTACACTGACATTTGTTCGCCTATCTTCCCAAGTAATTCGCAGGATTTTCCGGAGGCAACGTTGATGAAACCTTTCAAGGAGGTGGAAGTGACGTTTATAGATAGTCCATGTTTCGCAGGCATACAATAAAGTTGGTAATACAATGGCTTCATAAACCAGTGTTTTGGTCTTCTTACAAATATCCCGATCCTCGAACACTCTGTTTCATTTGAGAAAACGCGGCACTTGCGGAGCTCAAACAATGCTGGATTTCACTGTCAATGTTAGCTGTAACAGAAAGATAGCTGCCAAGATAGAGAAAATGATCGACATTTTCCAGTATTGTCCCGCCAAGCTGGATAGATGGCATCACCAAAGGGTTAGCTTGCACTTGCTGATGAAGCACTTGGGGTTTTTTGATGTTAAGTGAGAGACCAAGACCAAGTTTTTTTTTTTTGCAGAAGCATACGAAACTCATTTTATATATTTGTATTTCAATCATGAAGTCATCTCTGTCATCCCATCATTTTGTAATAGAGCCATCTCAGTTTGTTTATTTGCCATTGCCCAACTTTAGTACTATTCTTGGGCTTTGTAAAGGAAAATTCCATTCAGAAAATTCTGAATCCAGTCCTTTCTATAGCTTGAAAGGACTTCTCATGCTGCTTTTCTATCTGGAAAAAAAATCATTTTTATGTCTGGAGCAGTAATAAAAGAATGGCTATGTACATTTGTTGTGGTAAAAGGATCAGATGTTCTATGCACTTTGTGGCATGAATTTTTGTAGGCAAGAGTCTATTTCATCAGGTGTATGAAGTAATTTAATTAATTTGGATATTTATACACTGCCCTTCATCAAAAAAAATCAGGGTGTTGAACAGTAAATATATAATAAAAAGAATGTGGTGGTGGTATTATATTTGTACATATATTGTGAATGCCATACATTCGTTATTATTTTTTGTATTTTGTCAGCGGTGAATATTAGCACTGTTAACAATCCAAACTAGCAAAAACTAAAATAAGACATCCTGATTCATAAAGTTATGAACCCAGATGAAGGGAGCTTTGAGTAGTTAATTCTAGGGTTCATCTGTCAAGGAAAGATTTCCCAAACAAACCTAAATTGAGCTACATTTGACATGAAAGTTCATGAGTGGTACTCTAACTGAGCAGGAGTATAAATTAATTTGGAATGTTCTCTACTGAAAGTTTCCCTTTCTTTGCAGTATGTGAACCCCCACTTTGTAGGTATTTTTATGATAAGACGGGATATAAATGTAACCAATAAATAAATACTTTAGGCAAATGGAGAGCTATTGGGATGAGATCTAGCTATTCAAAGAGATTCCATTTAATCTGATTTTGAACTGGTATTGTCTAAGCTTGTATGGGACATATTCTCCAACTTGAATCAAAATAGCAAGGATCAGCTAAACAAAAATCTCATTCTTAAGAATTCCCAACTCTTTGGTTTGTAGTACCAATTCTAACTGGGTGACTTGTCATCTATATTTGTTTGTTAGAAATCCAAATTTTAGTAATACTAGCAATGGTAGGGGCAACATAAGTGATTTTCTTTTCTGTAATAGCTCTAATTGTTTCTCTGTACCTCTACAAAGAAATTGTATGTGGGGAAAAGTCAACTGTCTTATCCTTATCCAACACAAAACATCCATTTGCTATTGCAGTGCCCATGGGGAACTCCTAAAAATACTACAATATCATGTTCACTTGCTGATGTCATGAGTGAACAACTAGCTAAAGAGCTGCAGTTGGAAGAAGAAAGTTCTGCTTTTCCAGAAGTGGTATCGTAAGTTGAATACCCTTACATTTAAATCCTTGTTTACAGACTTAATTGGTGGGATATCTTATTTCCTATCACTGCCATTCTATGCATCCTTACTTGGAAATACAGTAAGTCCATTTTGAATCTGTGGAACTTCTGAATAAACAGGCATAAAGTCAGGTGGTGAGTGTAATTTCTGGAAACTGGTGTAACAGTAACGTATAGTTAGTATTGGAGCTTGACAGAGCCTTTTTGCCACTTGAGGCCAACTGCTGTTCTGCCTACTGCCATTGGTGCTGATGCCTCCTCCTCTGGTCAGGGAGATTTAAGTTAATTCCCAATGAAGTGATGCTCTCCCTTTGCACAAGGTGCCTGACAACACCTTGTGCAAACACCAGATGTGGATTGCTTCCTTGCTTTGAGGGAGCTGTGTTCCCAGTGAAAGGAATGGGATCACAGCCATCCTCTTGCTGTTGTATGGAAATCCTTTACAAGGGGGCACCCTCAAGATGATTTGGACTACAATTCCCATGCTTTGATTTTGTCTTAACATATCCTTGTGTCCTTTTAAATAATTTTCTTAACAGAAACACCAAGGCTGAATTGGTGTTTATTGTCACACTTAACATAGTTTTATTCTTGTCTATTACATCCAGGGCTGTTGAAGGTCCATTTATTAGTGGGGAGAATACTGATACTTCCAGTGACCTGATGCTGGCACAGATGCTGCAAATGGAATTCGACAGAGAGTATGATGCACAACTTCGGCGTGAAGAGAAAAAGTTCAATGGGGATAGCAAAGGTTACTATGATTGGTCATGATTGCTTTGTTAGGATGAATCCACCTGTTTCTTGCTTGCTCTTCTATCACGGAGAAGTGAGTTTGTGGGAAATACCTGTTAAGTCACATACTTCTTCATGTTTTTGTTTCTCAAGTGTCCATATCTTTTGAGAACTACCGAAAGGTGCATCCATTTGAAGACAGTGACAGCTCTGAAGATGAGGTCGATTGGCAAGATACTCGTCACGATCCTTATAGAGCAGGTAGCATTTGAATTAAAAACATATGAAATATAAAATTATAAACAAAGTTTTTCAGACTGTAGGATCCTGAAATAGAGTTTTGTGAGGTCAGGGGCATCTGCCCGGCAGCTTAATGAAGATCAAGCTGTGAAGCATGTATTATGCTCTCATCTTTTTAACGTTAATAAAGATTATTTAGTGTACATCATGGTGACCTAAGCAAAAGACACGTTCCTGTCCCATGGAGCTTGAAGTCTACGTTTAGACTGGGTTGCAGGGAGGAGAGGTACAGGTAACAGGATGAATGAGAGCAAATGCAATTATGCATACTTAGGCTTTGTTTCAGTTGGGTATGAAGACTACAGGGCCTAGTCACAAGCTTTGCAGGAGAGGTAGGTTTAGAACCATGGTTTGAAAGCGTGTCTGTGGGGAAGATAGATGTTTATTAAATATGAAGCATTTAGTGATATGGTAACAGAAATACATTTCTTCACCAAGGACCCCACGCGCCACACGTTATAAAGCTGTGTCAGACTTTGTTCAAGATTAACCAAGAGTCCGTTAGTTAGACAGCTTCCTAATATTTGGGAAATGATCATGTCTGTGTTTTTCATGTCCCAAAATACTTTCTACAACATGGCTAAACAAATGTTAATATGCAGTTACTAGTCTTGGAGGTGTATTCTGAGTGTGATATTCTGATTATTCATAGATAAACCCACTACTACTCCAAAAAAGGGCTTTATAGGAAAAGGAAAAGATATTACTACCAAACACGATGAGGTTGTATGTGGACGAAAGAATACTGCACGGATGGAAAACGTAAGTTCTATACCAGACTTGTTATAGATTTTTCAAGACTGGTCCATGACTGCATGCAGCTATTGTGAAGGGAGTGCTTAAACAGGTGTTGGACTCTCATACACTGTGTTGACTTTCCATGCTAATCCAGTAATCAGTGCAAATGTTGTATTAGTGTCTATGCTGACATTTAAACTTGCTTTCTGCACCTGTTTTAGAATTTATGACTTGGATCTAGACTTGTCAATGAATTTACTCTGAATATAGCCAACAGTAGGACTCAAGTTGGTTATGACTAATTTAATCCCATTGATTTCAGTGGGTCTACTCTGAATATGACTAAGTCTGGATCTAACCCATTGTCTCTTAGCTTTTGAAGTGTGGGACAGCGATATAAAGCAGCAGGGAGAATGGCATCATATCGCCTGGAAGATGACCACCAACACATTTTGTTCAAGGCTTTTGAAGAGGAGATTGGTACAGTTCCATAATATAGTTGCCACCCCTTCCCCTGTATTACTGCCATCTGCAAGAGAGTCAGTAGGGTTCAGTGGATACAGTGTTAAACCTGCACTAGGGAGATTGGTTTCAAATCCCTGTTTGGTCTTGAAGCCCCAGAATGGCCTTGAATAAGCCACTATCTGTGAACATAATCTTTTTCTCTAGGTTGTTGCCTGCTGCCTGTGCTACTTGCAGGAAGGGGATTATGCAAATATATGGTTGAATCCAGACTTAGTCATACTTAGAGCAGACCCATTGAAATCAGTGGGACTTAAGTTAGTCATAACAGAAGTAAGCATGGCACTGTTGGTATGGGATCTCCTGTCTGCAGCTTGTTCATACACACAGACTACTTGAGATGAAAACATGTCATTCATTAAATTTCATCTGTGTTTGCAGTTTGCACCCGAATTTCAGGTTGGTGATGGAATTGGCATGGACCTAAAATTGTCCAATCACGTCTTCAATGCCTTAAAGCAGCATGCATATTCTGAGGAACGTCGAAGCGCCAGACTCCATGAGAAGAAGGAACATTCTACTGCTGTATGTCTTGATGATTCAAGCAAAATGAAACTTGCATAGTTTTGTAGGGCCATAGTATTTAGCACAAATTTAATACTGTGTTAATACCTCCATACTGATTGCAGAACCTGTTTCTGGAAATGGAGTGGTAAAGCTTTGCCTAACAGTGCAAGAAACAGTTCCTCCTGAGCAACTAGTTTACCAGACTCATTGCTCAAGCTCCTTTTTGATTCCAATATAGTAAATAATTTTATGGGCTACTGTTTTTGTTGTTGTTTCGAAGGTTAACTTATTGCTGCCTTAAATATTGGCCAAGTTAGACTTGCAACATCAAGGTTAAATGTTTACAGAATTAAGGAACTGTATTATTGAAAACAATATTGATTCTAGGATTTCAGTTAGGCACTTTCTAACTGAACTGGGTACAGCAGTTGATCCTTTTCTGCAGCCTATATTAGGAAAGCTGGAAATAATGTATATAAGATGTTCTAAAATCTACATTTTGGTGCTGCTGTGGGGTTTGTTCTGATTTTATTTTCTGCTGCCACTTTTATGTTATATTTGTAATGGTTCCGTTTTACAAAAAAAATATATTGAAAGCTATCCAGAGAACTAGTTACTGAGTAGCTTATTATTATTATAAATAAATGGATTTGGTCCTCAGCTGACATATTGCAGCTCTGTTCCTCTTTGCTGATATTTATCCCTATTCTAGATTTGCTTTTTTTGAAGTGATAAAGCATTTTGAGTTGAGCTAGATTAGCTGTCACATCTTAACTGCTGTGATAGTGTCAGCTTGAAATAATTAGTAAAGAAAATCTTGCCAAGGATCCTCTTAATCCATAAGGCACCTGATCAAACTGGTTTCAGTTCATGGTACTTTTGTAGATTAATCAAAGGAATACCTTGTCATCTGAACTAAACTGACTGGCAAACATAATGATATATCTAAATATTCAGAAATACCATAGCAACAGACTCTATTTTTCTCACTCTTTTATAGGAGAAAGCAGTAGACCCCAAAACACGTTTACTTTTGTATAAGATGGTCAATTCTGGGATGCTGGAGACCATCACTGGATGCATAAGTACGGGGAAAGAGTCTGTAGTGTTTCATGCATATGGAGGAAGGTATATTTTTATATACTTATGGTACTTACATTATGTGAACATGGGAACCACTCTAAAGTAGCATGATATTTAGAATTATAAAATAGTTGCAATGGAAGTGTCTAGCCATCTCTCTTACTCCACCCACCCACCCCCGGTTAAATAAATTTTGTTTCAGGCTTGTATATTAACATAAAAGCTTAAGATGAAACCATTATTTACATCTAGCAATGTAAAATGTATCATGTATGAAAGTAGCATGTAACTAAAGTTCAAAAGTCAAATGTTTCAAATATGAACTATATTAGGTTATAATACAATTAAATATTACTGCAAATACTTTCTCTTCTTTGCTTTATCTATCCTTTTTCTCTCTCCTATCTTACTAGTTGAAATTGCTTCTTTAAACTCTGTTTGTAGCACACATCTAAAATGTGTTTGTTTTGTTTTTCCTAAAGTTTGGGTGAGGATGCCAAATCTGTACCTTCAGAATGTGCCATAAAAGTATTTAAAACAACTCTTAATGAATTTAAAAATCGTGACAAGTATATCAAGGATGACTATAGGTTTAAAGACCGTTTCAGCAAACTGAATCCACGAAAGATCATCCGTATGTGGGCTGAAAAAGAAATGCACAATTTAACAAGGTATGGAACTGTAGGCATAGATATGAATATATAGTAGCATCTTTTCAATGGCAGGTGCTTGGGAATCATTATAAAAGCCCACTTTAATGTTTGACTATCATGTGTTGAACCATGTTGCTTTGTATATGTAAAGTTTTGTATTGGCATAGTTACTCTTCCATGCATCTGTATACTATAGGCTACTGCTATTTTTCTTTAAATATTTGTTGTGTTGATAAATTCTTACACTTGAATTCAAGACTGGGACTATGCAGCTTTGAAAACCTAATTGATCACAGCCCATTAACAAATAGGTTTCAAGCTGTTGCTTTTTGAAATGTTATAAGCTTTTATAAAAGGCCAGTTACTGTATTTATTGCTTGAGTCAAGTTAAACAGTGTTTGTAGAGAATTTTTGACGTGCTGCAAATTCTTCAATGCTCTAATGCTTTTTTCCTCTTCTCCATAGAATGCAGAAGGCAGGCATTCCTTGTCCACAAGTGGTTACCCTTAAAAAACATGTGTTAGTCATGTCTTTCATTGGTCAGGATCAAGTCCCAGCTCCTAAACTAAAAGAAGTAAAACTCAATAGTGAAGATATGAAAAAGGCCTACCATCAAGTCCTTCATGTAAGAGCAATGCTATTATCTTGTCTCAAGACTATTGGCAAGAGTTCCTTTTGAGAAAATTTAACTGATGAATAATAAGTGTGAATATAGAATGTGCTCTTAAATGTACTCAATTTATCATTACCAGCAATTTAAAAAAAAAAATCACAACTCCTATACAGGAGACAAAGTTTAGGAGAAGTAGCCAGAACAAAAAAATAAAATATAGAAGGTGGGGTCAAGGAGCCATTAAACATTGAAAGCACAGGTTCTGTGGAACCAGTACTTCTCTCCTTGAACTATATTTCCTCTAGTTGTATAATACTTGGATTATAATTAGCACTCCTTAGGATTATAGATGCTCTAAGTGTAGTAAAGCAGGGATGTAGTGTAGAAGCAGGAGAGACTAGGGAGTTGTTTAAACATGCATCAGTCATACACAGTCGCACTAGCTGACAATTCAGATAAGTTAACTAGAGTGAACATTCCAAACACTGTATCTGTACTTTAATTCAGTGATATGCTGTTTCTGAAAAATAAACAAATGTTCTTTCCTACTGCCATTTGGTTAAGCATTTTCTGTATTTAGCATTTACTCATCCAGTGTTAATGTTTATTAACTCTTTCGTTGTATGGAGAGTACTCCAGATAATAACTTGCTGCTTTCTTCTAGATGATGCAACAGTTGTATAAAGAGTGCAGTTTAGTTCATGCTGACCTGAGCGAGTACAATATGCTGTGGCATGGGGGACAGGTGAGCAAATGTGAGCAAAGGAAGGAAATAACTGTCTGACATGGTCACATGTGCATATATATGTAAAAATGGTCAACTTCTTGTATTTTTACTCCAGGTCTGGTTAATTGATGTCAGTCAGTCTGTGGAGCCAACTCATCCTCATGGACTTGAGTTCTTGTTCAGAGATTGCAGGAATGTTTCACAGGTAAGAATTCTGACAATCTTGCTGTTCTGTAATTGGATCTGTAGTATTACATAATTTCCCCCTAACTTGCATAGGATCCCCCCCCCCCCCCCAACTATTGAAATATCAGTTGCTTCAGAGAGCTGGTCTATACCTTATCGGCATCTATATCAATTTAGTTAAATGGGGGAAGATGCAGAATTATAGTCAGGAGCACTGAGGAAAGAGAAAGCACTGAGTTAAAAACAGTGACTGTCAAATTGTAACTGGTTTTCTTGACAGTTCTTCTCTTAGGAGCACTGGACAAATACACTGGGTGAGATCCAACATCACATGAGCACACTTTTGCTTGCATAATAGAATTTGCCCTTCCCCTCCTCCTTTCAGCTCCGGAAGGTCCTCCAAACCTATGGAGCAGATTTGGGGAAGGACTGCAGAGTGGGGAGGGGGAATCTGTTTAGCTGGCATGCTGTTGGTGGATGGACACGATTGGATACAACCCAATGTGACCCTTTGTTGCTTGCAATAAGTAGCTTATGAAAAACCCAAGTATCTTTGTAATATGCGCGTAAGCATCCCTTGAATCACGACCCTGATCTTGGCCTAGAGATTCTTCCGCCCACCCAATAAAAGTAGACCTTAGGCAAGGGAGGCAACTGTAGGTTAGACAGGGAAATCTTGTTGCAAGTCCACAATAATTGCTACCTCAAAAAATTGCTAGATCACCCCCCTCCCCCAAACTATACTCAAGAAGTGTGTATATGAATAATGGACAATAAACATGTTGTTGTTTTTTTAATCTGAAGTTCTTCCAGAAGAGTGGTGTATCTGAAGCACTCAGTGAACGAGAGCTCTTCAATGCGGTCTCAGGTTTAAATTTTGCAGCTGACAATGAGGTGGACTTCTTAACTGAGGTAAGGACTTTTTTGGTGAGGGATGGGGACAGGGGGAGATACTGAAGTTGGTCTTGTTGACTAGGCCTTACTCCATAAAAGCTGTGTACATGTGCAGGGAGATCCAGATAATGTAGGCAGAATTTTCATTGAGATTTCATGGCTGCATATTTCTGTCAGAAAACCCTGTTTAGCCCTGTGAAAAACCCTGTTTTTAAAAAAAACCCTTTCTTTTGACAGCTGTCAAAACTGTGTGCTTCCATAAATGGGTGAGATGCAATTTTCCCCTTTCCTGAGTACCTGGAGTTTGGGGAAAGGGTGGAAAAGGTGGACACTGAGAACAGTCAGGTCCATACTTCAAAACTAGATCTTGCTGCCAAGGGGGTGGTATACTTGCCACCCACTTTCACAAGCAAAGATCCTTTTGTGGCTCTGCATTTCGCATGACAGCTGTCAAGTGAGAAGCAAAGTAACAAAATAACCTATTTGCAGCCTTGCTTGGTCAATGTCCATGGCTGGTACCTACTGCACTTTGACAGCAGACACTTACCACGACATTGAGCAGGCAAGGCATGTCATTTTGACTAGTTGGAGGTGCGCACTTGCTCACCTCCCTACTACCAACCAAAATTTTGTTTAAAAAAAAAATTACAAAAATATTAGTGTGCATTTCTGGTGCCTAAAACTATTTTTTAAAGGTGGCGAACCAGTGACAGTGCTCTGAAGGGCTGCTTGGACACTTTGGAGGGGCTGTCAGTGGCTGTCACTGGCACTCTGGCAGAGATCGAAAAAGGGGGAAAAAGGGGGAAAGCTGCAGCCGAAAAGGAATCGCAAGCAGAGAGAGAGGCTACAAGGTGGCCTCAGCTGCCAAGTCCCCTGGGATACCTGCTGGAGGACTGAGGGGGAAGGAGTTGGGGGACAACCCATGGTGAGCCCGATCGTCTGTTCCATGAACAACCCACACTGCTTAGCTTATTTGCAGGGTGGATTGCCGTGTCATGTGAACGGAGGTGAGACTATCTTCTGCTTAGCACTGTTAATTTTGTCTGCCTCTGAAAGAAAAACAACAAAGCTTAGGATAGTCTATGTGGAATGCAGATAATGTAAATTAAGCAGGAAGGAAGCTAGCCAACAAAGCTTTTTTGTGTGATATGAACTCTCTGTGGAACTCATTTTCACTTTCTAAACATGGGTTTAATTTGTAATTTGGCAACAAAGGGGGAAGACTACCTAATACAAAGTACAAGTTTAGTACCATAATACCATACCAAGTGAGAGCTGATAGACAGTTCCTGACTTTTATGTGTTTTCCTATTTTATAGATTGAAGTTCTGGAGAAGATAAACGAAGATCATGTACAGAATCATGGGAAAAAAGTGTCTTTGTTTTCGAATGATGATGGGGGCCCACCAACATTTTGCAACAAATAGCACTTTGAGTTGAACTGAACCATCTTTTTTGTATCTAAGTTTTAGTGCAGTGATTAAGTGTCAGCTGCTAAAGGCAAGAGAAATTGTGGTCAACACAGAATGCCGTAAATGAAACTTCAGGGAATGTGCATCGGTGCTTTGGTGTATTTTTTAGAAAAGTCCACAAGTTAGTCCACTCGGATTAACCATGTAGCTCTTTGACATTGGAAAAATAACTTTCTTTTCAATCTGGCAGTTTTTTCAGTTTCATTGTAGCCGAGTTAAATATGTGATTTAAATATTTAAAATTTCTAAAATGATGTGACAATTTCAGATTAAACTCTAAAGTACTACATGTAAGTGGGTAAGAGTGACAGATGCCCTTTCCCTCCCTTCCACTGCTAATCTTTTGTTCTTAAATATCAGAGTGTATGCTTAAGGGAAGGCTGAAAATATGCTTCATGTTTCAGAACTATTCAACATTGAGTTACTATGAAAAATTTACTATTTTTACAAAAACTCGGTATTAGAGATTCTTAATATTTGATATATGAAATTTGTATTAATTATTAAAACTAGCCTAAAATGTTTTCTATGATTTTTACACATAATTAAAAATAACTATTGGCCTGTAATTTGACTCTTAATTTTTTTAGGCCATAATGTAGTTTTCAAAAGAAAATTATTACTGGATTATCAATAGGAAAAATATTTGGTCTTTTATTTCTTGGAGAACAATGCTAAAATGGGAGATTGCTTAATATTATCTTTAGATGTAGGTAGCTTTGAAGAAAAATATGAATAAAGTGTAAATTATGTAAAATGACTGAGGAATATACAGCAGAAGGAGCTCCATTACAGTTGTATCCCAGTCGCATAAACTTTAGTTGATGGTAGATTTCCATCATTGTAGAAAAGATTTTTTTAGGCATGACTCAGAAAATATCCGTTGTATTTAAGAGTGTGCATGTGACATAGCCTCCTGTGTAATACAATGTGATGCAATTCATACAACCACTTAAACAAAACAAAACAAAAAAGAACCAAGGCCTTTTTCTTGGTATGTATGTGAAGAAATTTAGAGTCATGTAATGACAATGAACATGCTTATAGGCCCTGTCTGGAAATGAGACAGTTCCTAAGATCTGCCTCTCCAGTTCTGTATAGCTGACTTCATTCTTGGAGTGTGCTTGTGTGTAACTAGATCATATCCATTCTGGTAAGACTTCACTGATGCAGATTTAGAGGGTGAATGGCCTTAGTAGGGTGGTAAAACTGTTGAACGGTCACCTCAACTTTTTGGCTTTCTTCTTTTAAATTTGCCCTTCATGATGTTGTAATGAGAGGCAGTTGCTGTTTGATGCTCTCACAGTGGCCTATGAAAATGCTCATTCCATGCAGAAATGGGAGAGAAATAAACACATCAGATCTTGTGGCTGTATTTGTGTAGGGTTTTTTTTTGTTGTTGTTCAAGTGCCTATACAGTTTTAAATTAAAATCTGCCTCAAAATGAACTATGGCAGCATTTCTACATCTCCCAAAGAGCAGTTGCTACTTTCACCAACACATCTGCTAACACATGGGTTTCCAACCTTTTTGGCTCAGTGGCCACATTTGGAATTTGGAGAGTTGTAGGCACTCTCACAAAATGGCTGCCATTTGGGGCTTGCCCATTCATAAGATGGCCGCCATTGTGGGCATGGTTGGTCATAAAATACTCATTTCCGAGAAGGTAAACTGGTGAAGTTGAAAGAAAAGTAATTTGTCCAAGAACCTAAGTACAAGTCAAACGTGGGGTCTGAGCTCCAAAATGCAAAACCACTCTTTGGAACCCAAATAAACATTGCGCTAGAGGGCAGCACTTTGCAGCATGCCAGCATCCCAGTTAAAAAAGAATTAAAAATCTTAAGAAATAGAATAAAAACATAGATGGGTTAGGGAGTCTGACAGGCACTAAGAGAGGTGCCTGTGGGCACATTTGTGCCCATGGGCACCACATTGGACACCCAGTGTTAACAAATGTGAAAGCAGAATAGGCAGCTCCATAGCATGCCATTACAGAAGATGCACACATGGCACTGCCAACAATGAGATTCAATAGGCCATCAGTACAGGCAACATAGGGCTTTGTGTTTTGTAGAGCCAGAAATGTCAACGTGTGCAGAACAGGCCTTTTCTTTTTAAAGCACATGTAAATACTAACACTCAGGAAAGCATGCTGAGCATCAAAAGGAAGACTAGGCTGTAGGAAATACGTTTAAAGCATAGTAGCGTACTGATAGTATAAAAGAACTGATCGGGAAGTATTTACACATCACAGCTTTCCAAATAATGTATCAGGAAGCAATATGTGTCCTTGTGAAGCTATTCCCATGTTCTACTTCATATGCTTTTACTAAATGAGGTATTAACATCTGTCTTGGAAAAATATGAGGTAGCTCTTGCAACATAATTTGTTTGAATTGCCATTTGAGATGTTATTAAGAGTTCAATCATTCAGGAAAATTGCTTCCTTTGACAGGGTTAGGTGGCCTTGCCATCAACAGATCTAGCCATTACAGCCATTGTCTAGTGTTTTGTCATCATAAACCTCTCTTAAGTCAAGAAATAGTTGTTTGAACTGTAAATGGAAGGACTCTAATGAGGAAGAACCTGTTGAAAACAAGTTTCCCTACACTATCCCCAAAGCACTGATAAGTTATATTAAAAAGGGTGGATGTAGAACAGCTTCTGGGAAGGAGAAAAAAAGGATTGACAACTGCCTGGACTCGGAATGTCAATGAGAAAATTGTACCTCAAGTAGAACCTGTTCTAAGGCCCCCTCCAGACTGCCCTAGAAACATGCCAGTCCTGAGGAAACAAACTAGTTTTCATATTAATATTACAACATAGCATAACTGCTCTCAGTATTTTTAGTTGAAGAGTTACAATTTATTATTTAACTGAAGACGCCGTTCATAGTTCAACTTGTACTGGATTCAGACCTGAACCTGGATGCCCAAGTTTCGGCAGTGGCCAAGGATACTTGTGCACAACTAAGGCTAGTCTGCCAACTCTGCCTGTTCCAGGAAATGTCAGATCTGGCCATAGGTGACACATGCCTTACCTACATCTTATTTGGACTAATGAAATGTGCTTTGTCTGGGTCTGCCTTTGAAGAGTGGTTGGAAGCTTCCGTTGGTTTAGAATGCTGCAGCCAGATTATTGATGGGCTGGTTATAGGGAGCATGTGACTCCCATGTTGCAACACTTTCACTGGCTAATGGTGTGTTCAGAGGCACAATTTAAAGTGCTGGTTATGACTTACAAAGCCCTATTTAACTAGGGATCAGATTATCTGAAAAACTGTATTCTCCTATATGAGCCTGCTCAGGTGTTAAGATTGGCAGAGAAAGCCTTTATGTCCCACCAACATCTGAAGCACATTGTGGGGGAACCTCAAGAAAGGACCTTCTCAGTAGTTGCTCCTAGGCTCTGGAACTTCTTGCCGAAGGAGACCTGTCTCACCCTATTTCTGATTACTCTCCATGGGCAGGCAAAGACATTTTTATTCAGATATGCCTTTCTTACAGCCATTGCAAATGGTGATGGTTTTTATTGGTTTGTTGATTTTACTTGATGTGTTTTATCTGCTTCATTTTTATGTTTTTGATATTTTGTATTTTACTTTGTATTGTATTGCTGTTAGCCACTTTGAGCAACATTTGCTGGAAAGGCAGGCAAAAATTTAACAAACAATGTTGTTATGATTAGCCACATCGCCTCTTGACAGCTGAGTCTCCCTAGATTGGAAGGATTTCATTCCAGATTAAAACGAAAAAACAACACCTTTCAATTCCTTAATAAAATAGTTGTAAAGCATTTTTAAAAAGCTTTCTGCAATAATTGTTCCCAAACCAGTTTTCACAATAGCATTTTACATATCATTGTAATATTGCACTCAGCCCCTTAATCTTGGAAGTCCTCTATGGTTGCTAAAGTTGTGGGGAGGGCTCCTGTGCCTTTTCTGCCAGTCTGGCAGAAAATTTGGTGAGATAAGTTTTCCATTGTATGCAGATATAGGGATAATGAAAGCCCCAACAACATGGACATGCTTTAATCTGAATAATTTCATAAAATACTACATAGTGATGGGGTCTGAAGTGGTACCATCTAGTGGGGATAGTCTGGGTTAATCTGTAGCAGAGAAAACAACAAAGAAGCTAGTGGTACCTTAAAGATGAACAGATTTATTATTGCATAAGCTTTCACAGACTGGAGTCCATTTCATCAGATGCATAAAGTGGCCTCCTGTGTTGGCAGGTGTATTTGTAGGTACAGGGAGGGTGGAAATGTGTAAGCAGTGGGTTCAAGTGCTCATAAAATGTAAGAAGTCTGTGACAATACAATCTTATTTATTTATTTATATTTTATACCCCGCCTTTTTTCCTGCAAGGAACCCGAGGCGGCTTACATTTACCATTTTATCCTCCTCACCATTTTATCCTCACAACAGCCCTGTGAGGTAGGTTAGACAGAGTCAGTGACTGGCCCCAAAGTCACCCAGTGAGCTTCATGGCAGAGTGGGGAATAGAACCCGGATCTCCCGAGTCCCAGTCCAACACTCTCACCCCTATGCCACACTGGCTCTCTTCTAATAAAGTTCAGGAAAGGGCAACCTAAGTGATCAAGAGATTAGAGCACCTCTATGTGATCAAAAAGCTAAAGCATGCAGAGCTTTAGGGGGAAATGTAACAGGTTTACCAAATCATGCATGGATAGAGAGAAGTTCCTCCCTCCCTCCATCCCCTTAGCAATAGAACGTGGGGTTCTATTGTCAGCTACTGAAATTGACAGATTCGGGACAGACAAAAGAAGAACGCTTCGTCAATGTAAAATTAATTTATCAAACTTTTTGCAAGAAGATAACTGCGATCGCCACTAGTTACATTTGACTTTGGAAGGGAATTAGACCAATGTATGGAGGATAAGACTACCTAATGACTATTAGCTATAAGAGTTACTTACCCCTTCTCTAGTTTCCTGCATTGAGCAGGGGGTTGGACTCGATGGCCTTGTAGGCCCCTTCCAACTCTTATGATCCTATGCGTGTTAAGACAGAAAAAAAGTCCTACAACTCCCAGCATGCCCTGGCCAGCATGGCTGGCTGGGGAATGCTGGGAATTGTAGGACCTTTTTTCTGTCTCAACACGCATAGGACTGTGCCCTTAGAACCTCCAGCTTCCGAGGCAGTGTACCCCTGGAGTGCCGGTTGCTGGGAGCTGAACAGCGGAGCAAGAGTATTTGCCTTCGTGCTCTGCTTGCGGACTTCCCGAAAGCATGCGGTTGGCCACCGTAGAAAGGAAACGAGATGCTGGACGATGTGAGCCTTTTAGCCTGATCCTGCGGAGGTTCAGAGTCGTATTTCAGCTCAGGTGTTAGGGAAGAGGTGAGCGAAAAGTCCTGCGCCCAACTCTGCCTCGGGTGGCATTTAAGGCGCTGGGCTCGACGGTCCCTGTTTTACCTCACGAAACTCCCCTCCCGGTCTGCGTGGAGTACTGCGCCTTTAAGGACCGGTAGCTCCCCGGTCATGCGCAAGACGAGTATAACCAGGAAGCGGTTGTGCGCTGCTGAGGAGAAGGAGACTTCCGTATACAGACACTCGCATGCACGTCGGTTTGTGGGGCTGGCCGGGGGCAGTGAGCGGGAGCCACGCGAAAGGGCCCGAGTAGCCGGGGAACTGGGCGCTCTGCGGGCCCTTCTCCCGCTGCCATGGCGACGCCCCCCAGCCAGGAGGACTACTACTTGGCTCTGTGCGCGCGGCCCGTGCAGTTCGAGAAGGCGAGCCCCGTGAACTGCGTCTTCTTCGACGAGGCCAATAAGCAGGTGAGAGACGGGGGCCGCGGGGAGGGGCGGAGTCCTCCCGCCAACCCCCTCCCCCGCGCAACTGGTCTCTCACGCGCTCACTCCCCACCCTCCGAGCTGGAAGAGTGACGAATGGCATATATGTCAGCCGTTCCCAACCTGGTGGTGCCCCAGCTGTGCATGCTGGGAGTTGTTGTAGCCCGACACATCTGGAGGGCACCAGTTTGGGGAAAGGCTGGCATCTATGGTGGACGCATCTTTTAGGCGGCACTAGTAGCATAATGCAGTAGTAGCCTTCCACCTTTGCCAGACGCCAATCCCAAGTTGTAAGTGCAACCTGTAGCACAAGGTACCCTTCCACCCTCATCTACAATACGGGTCCCCTTCCTTCTTTTTCTCCCCCAGGGGCCATATGGAAGGGAGGGCAGTGGGGACGTCTGTATCTTTTAACTGTGGCCCTCTAGACCAGCCTTCCACAGCCCTGTGCCCTCCAGATGTTTTGGACTTCAACACCCATCAGCCCGAGCAAGCATGGGCAATGATCAGGAATGGTGGGTGTTGTAGTTCAAAACATTTGGAGGGCACCAAGTTGGGGGAAGGCTGCTTTAGACGGATTAATATATTTCAGTAGATGGACCTTGTCATGGCCGGATTAGAAAAGCTGTTCTTGCCACCGTTAAAGGCACAGGGCACCTGTGCTCCTTTGCATCTGATGGCTCTCATGCACTCTCTCCCTCTTTTCTGCCCTTTTCCTTTAAGGGATACACTGCTGCCTGTGACAAACTTGTGGGTTTTGACAGCTGTTGAAAACCAGTGAGAAAATACCAGTTCAGGATGATAGGGCACTTTTCCTTTTTTGGAATAACCTACAATCACCTAGATAGATGAGAGTTTTTATGTAGTAGCTGGCTGGTCTTGTATAGGTGTAGTAGAAGCTGGGGTGAGGCTCTTCAACTTATTTGTTGGATTGCTGTCCCCCTTTTCTTAAGGGGGAAAATGTATTCCTGCAACTTTTTACAGGTGATGGAGATTTGTCAAGTGCAGCTTTCCCCACAATCATATTTCTCTGCTGGAGAGGCCTGCTAGGGGAGGGAAGGTGGTAACCCTGCATGCAGTGGGGAACTGTATCTTTTAATAGCTGCGTAGAAGGGGGATTTCAGCAGGTGCAGCTTGTCATGTCATACACCTGCAAGGGTAAGAAAGGCTGCCCTTGCTGATGTTTTCTTTTCTATGCAAATATTAAGGGTCAGAACCCCCTTTTGTGCTTTGTTATTCTGGCTTCCTGGAATCCGTACTTGCTTTGGCCAGCTTAGGATGGCTACATTGATGGCTTGCACAGGCTGTTGGCTTAGTAGCAGAACACATCCCTTGTTAGTATGTTATACTTTTTCTGACAAAAGCACGTTGTTGGTGAAGCCCAGATTCAGTGTTCACAGCCTGCACTCAGTTTATCATAAGCACTTTAGCTTCAGTAGCATTCTTGGGTCTCTCTCGCTCTCTGAATATTTTTTTTAGTGACAGTCACATGTCTGCTTCCCTAATTTAATTTAATTAGTGAGTGCTTTCATGTGATCTCTTTTTATTATGGATTCTCCATGTGATTTTGGTTCTGAAAGACAGCTGAGAATTTGGTAACTGAAATTTGACATCAAAGCCTGTGTTCTCTCCCCGCTGTACTTTTAATCCGTCTCTTTGGCCTGTTTAAAACAGGAATAGGCAACCTATAGCCCTAGGGCTGCGTGTGGTCCTTGGCCTAATCTCGTATGTGCACAGACCTCCGGAAAGAGCAGTCTGCCCTTTCCCCAGCAGTCTGCCAGGCAGGGAGGAAACAGGGGTGGGCAGAAGAGAGAGGAGGGATGGCAGAAACAGAGAGAAAAGGGGTTGCCCTGCCCACTGCTGGCTTCCGCTCTGCCCACTGCTGACAGGCAGCCCTGGACAGATTAACCTTTGAGGGAATGCAGTCCTTGCCAGAAAAAAAGTTCCCCTGACTGTGGTTTAAAAAGAACACTTGTGTTGTGGCTTCCTTGTGCTGATAATCTAAATTAAAAAGAAATTTCAATTTCTCCTGCAAGCAGTCACAACCCACCTTTGGCCATATGTGCACCTGCAGTTTTTAAGGAAATGCTAATACAGACAGTCCCCAGGTTACGAACAAGTTCTGTTGTTAAGAATGTCTTTAAGTCGAATTTGTATGCAAGTCGGAACAGCATAGTGTTCTATACGTTAAAATCGGCATTTATGCAAATTGCGTAAATTATGCAAATTGTGTAGTATACTACACTATGTACTCTGCGTAAACGATGTAGCGCCGAATAGTCCGTTCTTAAGTATGGATTGTCTGTAAGTCGGATGTTCTTAACTTGGGGACTGCCTGTATATACCAGAGAAGCAATTGACACACATTTCCATTATCTCAACAGCACTCTTTCCAGCTGTTCATGATTATGGAAATAGTTGTGGCTATATCTGTGCATGGCCCAGTTTGCACTGACATTTCCCCACAAGATTTGTTTGTTTAAACAATTATACCCTGTCTTTCTAAATGTACCTGGCAGCTAATAAAAGCATAACATATGTCATATAAACAATGACAAACAAAATAACAGCATAGAATAATTCTGCCTTCACTCAGACTGCCTCAGCTCCTTCCCCCCACTCACTAAAGCGCTTGGGTAATTCCCTAAACAAGGGAAGCAACTATGGAACTGGGGCAGCTGCTGAAAAAGCTCTGCTCCATACTCCACTCCAGACAGCTTCCCCTAAACAGGAACCTGGAACAGAGCCTTCAGTTACCTTAGCATGTGGATGGGCTTATTGTGGGAGAGGTGTTCTCTGAGATGCATGCATTCCAGGCTGTGAAGAGCTTTAAAGGACAATACCAGCACAGCAGCACCTTGAATTGGGCTCAGAAACTCACTGGCAGCCAATGCAGTTGTATATGCTTCTGCTTGCCTATGATCATCAATAGCTGGGCTGCAATTTCTCAACCATTTGTGTGGGCAGCACTACATAGAACACATTATAGTAACCATTATTTGAGATTTACTACCAACCTGGTCCTTAGCAGCACTAAGTTCAGTAAGCTCACTGGTGTTGGCAATAAGTCCTGCATTGCCCATGTTGGGGCAGGATCACAAGCATGTTTGTAGCTAAGGAAGAGCTGCAGCTAATTTCATTTAGGAGGAAGTGTATGAACTGGCCTTTAAATATGGAATTAAATAGTTATATCAGGGGGTTTTTAAATTAGGAATGCATCAAATTAAACTCCACTGGTATTTCAAATATAGAGCCTTGCTGAAAAGAAATTCTGTTGATTTAGATGCTGATAACATTCAAAGTAAGGCACTAGATTGAAACTGAATCCAGATCTTAACTTTTTAACTATTTAGGTTTTTGCTGTTCGATCTGGTGGAGCTACTGGGGTTGTAGTTAAAGGTTTGGAAGATCGTAATCCCATCTCATTCAGGTAATATAGGTATATTCTAAGACACAATGTGTGTTGCTTTCTTTCTTGATAGCTTGTTTTCTCTTGTTTAAACTTGTGTAAGTAAAAGTGTGTCACAACTTTCAAAGGACTATGTTTTTGCCTTTTACGGGACACACTTTTAAGACAGAAAATGAGTAACCTTATTGAAAGATACATGGAGTTTATTTCATTGAGTTCCCTTTCTAGGAAAAGAAATCACTGTTACTTCATCTTGAGTATATGATTCAATAAATATTGCTTGGTAGCTTAAAATGCAAATGTTGCCAGAACTGCAGTGGAAGAGGATCACTGCGTCCATCTGTAGTCTGTGTACCTATTTGGCTCACTATATGTTAAATCACAAGTAATTCTTTAAAGACTTTTGTTCTAGTTGCTCATATGATCCCTTGTAAGTGTTCTGTTTGATGGGGAGAGCCTAGGCATGGTGGGGGAGCACTTTGGCTTGACATGTGCACACTGGGAGTCAAGGGGCTTGAGCATGCAGAGCTCAGTGCATGTAGATGTGATCTCGTCTGTACACTACAAAATCAATGTAGAGACCATGTGGACCGAATCTAGGACTGTTAGGCTTTATGCACAGAGGCTCTGTGAAAACTGTGACATCCACGGTGCAAATGTCAGGTAGGAGTTGGGTGGCAGGCACAGTCCTGTTCCTCCACTGACTACAGAATCTTCAGCAGAGGAATAGGATCTTAATCCAGCATGCAAACTTTTCTGAATGCTAAAACAATCTATAAACCACTCCAAACCTAAGAGAGAGTGCCTGGTTGCTGTCTCCAGCCAGATAGGGGGACAGAATCCTACTATAACATGCAACTTGGACTTGGTAAAAGTCATGTTTGAAGGAGGTTTGGCCATAATGCTACACGTAGTAGCTCAGTATTACATGTACAAACCTCTGGGCCATGTGCTCCCTCCTCCCCTCTCCTCCTCTGGTGCAGCTGCAAGAGTGGAACCATCCACTTCCATCTTAAACTAACCACAGTTTGAAGTTTGAACTTCTGAGTGAACATGTATATGATTGTGCTGTAAAGTATAGAAAGGAATTCCTAGAGTAATTTTCTGTTTTATAGAATGGAAGACAAAGGGGAAGTGAAGTGCATCAAGTTTTCTTTGGGGAACAAGATACTGGCTGTCCAGAGAACATCAAAGAATGTGGTAAGAATTTTTTCCCCTTAAAATAGAAGGATGCAAGTTGTTGTTTTTAAAGTTCAAGCACAATGAGATGAAGCCCATGTATCTGGATATAGTAGCTGATAATGTTAAGGTAATCACTGGCCACATTCACACATCACACTAAGCATGCCACCCTACGAATAAGATATGCAGTGTGGGTTGTTCACGGAATAACCCATGGTGCACCCAACAGATGATCGGGCTCACTGGTGCTTGTTCTTCCCCTCCTTTCCCCAGGTCCTCTAGCTGGTATTCCAGTGTTCTTTGCAGCAGACCCCGTCTTGTCTCCCCCTCCCCACTCTGATCACTACCCCTTTTCATTTGCGGCCGGGGGTGGTGGGGGTGCTTTTTCAGAGCCTCAAAAATACACAGTGGGGTTGTATTTTTATTTATCTGTTTTGGCCCAAGAAATTGTGCAATCGAGTTAGTAATTTTTTAAAAAAATTGTTCATCTTTTGCAAGTGCGCTCTTACTGCTGTCCAATATGCATAGGATCAGTCTACAAATGTTTCTTAAATCGCAGTCCTATGCATGTTTAGACAGACAAGTCCTACAATTCCCAGCTTGCTCGCTGAGGAATGGTGGGAGTTGGGCTTTTTTTCTGTCTAAACTTTCATATAATTGTGTCTTTAATTTCTGTTATTCTTGATGTCATTCCAGGACTTCCTAAACTTCATTCCAGATAGCCCACAACTAGAATATACTCAAGAATGCAAGGTATATTTAATAAATATTAAGTTCAACTTTAATGAAGCAATCTTTCAGTATATTGTAACCTCCATTAATCTAGCAGTTTGGTTCAAAAGGTTTGGTTTAAAATGACATGCATGATGCAGTCATCTCATTATTCTCCATAATAAATGCTTTAGGTTCTAGTGTTTCTCCCTCTTGAATCAATGTTCTAGCCTTTAAAAAATATGTTTGGACATCAGCAGGTTTGATTCAGTTGCTTTAATTCTATAAGCATGAATATAAAGAGATAAGGAGGGGGAAATCTTATTCATTCAAGGTGTCTGAGGAATAATGAATCAGATCTCTTAGTTAGAAGTATTAACTAAGAGGAGGAGTGAAGGCAAGGCAGCAGGAGCAGGCAGAGGGAACATCAGGGCCTGCTCTGGTTGGACTGCCCCCCCCCCCAAGGCTAACTGATGCTCTGTTTTTTCTTGTATTTAATTAGACTACATCGCTCAGAGTGGCCAGATGACTGGCCAGATGGGCGATTCAAAATATAATAATAAATAAATAAATAAATAAAGGCCCTACATAAGAAGAGCCATGCTGGATCAGCCCAAGGGTCCATCTAAGGCAGCATTCTGTTCACACAGTGGCCAATCAACTGCCCACGGGATCCCACATGCAGGACATGAGTGCATTAATTTGTCCAATCACTAGAAAGTCATAAAGGTCCAAGCATATATTTACTTTAAAGAGGCCCACATAAGAAGTTGCCACTTCTGTTTCTCTAGGCACCTCTCCTGCTTATAATAAATCATGGAAAGTACCTCATGAGGTTGCAATGCAAATAATCTGTCTTTTGAAATGCAGTTCCTCTTTCCATTTAGTATTCTACTCTCTCATGTTGATTCTAATGGGAGTATTTATAGCCAGCATATCTTGAAAAAGCTAGCTCACTCTGCTGGCTTTCTCCATGATGTGAATTAATTCTTCTAATTCTCCAAAATCCAATTTTGCAATTCACCCACTTGCCTGGATTGAGGAAAACCACTTATTCTGTTTGAGCAGCTTAAAAGAACAACTGCCATGCCACCCCGTATCACATGGCTGAGCAGATCAATAGCATGTTCATTGTAGGCTGGTAAAGGTTTTGTAATTTCTCAAAGACTGTTATATCTAGTACAAGATCTTTTTAAAAAAATTATTGCACCAACAAGCTTCTCATCAATGCCTCTTTCAGCAGTAATTTTCCATTTCCTGAACTTTGTCCCAGAAAAAGGCAATCTGCAGAACATCACTTCCAGACAGAAAATTGTGTAAGATGTACTTTGTACAACATCAGATGTACACATGTTCAGATGAGCCCCCACAGGCTAGCTCTACCAACACACTCATAGCCAGTCTACATATACAGCTCCTTCACCTGTAGAGTTCTTGATGTATGTGCATTTAGCCCCTTGTCACTCATGCTGGATGACAGGGGACGAGGCTAGCCCATGCTGCTCACACAGAATTAGCCACCACCACCCCATATTCTCTCTCAACCCCTCTGTATAGTCATGTGCTTGTAATTTGTTTTGGAAGGTACACCTGTGTGAGAAATTCCTTGTTTGCAAAGCACCCCTTAGAATCTGTCAGTTGTGTCATAAGAGTGAGTGCTTCTGATTCAGGCATCCCTGAAAGATGGCTGGCCAGCTCTTCCTGAAAATCTCAAGACTACATTGTAGTCTGTTACTGAACTGTCTTTATAGTTAGACAAAATCAGCACATTGGGAAGTGTTTTCAAATGCTTAAGGCAGTCTACCTTATTGTAGCTTAAAGACACAATTCTATTCATGTTTAGACAGCATGTTTAGACATGCTGGCTAAGAAATGCTGGAAGTTGTAGGACTTTTTCTGTCTAAACATGAATAGGATTGTGTCTTTACACAATAGGATTACACCCGAAGCCTATTATTTCTTGTCCCAATCTTTGATGGACAGTGAATAATATGTAACATACACTCACCATTATTATTTTTAAAAATATCTTTTAAATTGGATGGGGAATTGGTGGCCCACAGGCTGGATGTGGCCCGTGGCCCTCCTCCTTGCCTCCTCCCACAGCAGTTAGGCTTGAAAATTGGAGCCAATGGGAGGCTTTTTTTCAAACCTCCTTGTACATAGGAGGGTGTGCAACCCCTCCCCCATG
Source organism: Shinisaurus crocodilurus (assembly GCA_021292165.1). Lineage (NCBI taxonomy): Eukaryota > Metazoa > Chordata > Lepidosauria > Squamata > Shinisauridae > Shinisaurus > Shinisaurus crocodilurus. Next base: position 161,922,258 of record CM037880.1, read on the forward strand.
CACAAATCATCCTACCAGTGCAGCAATTAGACTTTGAGAAAAGTCTTTCATTGGAGCCTGATTGCTGCACCCGGGAGGCTTTGGTCCCACTCACTGCTGGCATCCAGGCCCCAGATAATTACCCATGAGGGAATGTAGCCCTCAGAGTGAAAAGGGTTCCCCACCCCTTATTTTATACCTACTAATTGATGCAGAGTATTTTAATCTCCACACTGTTAAATTAATTCTGGTTTGGCCATCTTTGGTCATCACTGTGCTGTCTGAGTCTTGGAATGGAACATTATGAGTAACATCTGGCACACGCAGTGCATTACAGGGTAGTTTTTGGCATGCCAGTATCAGCCCCTGACAGTGGATTACTTTGCTCGATCAGCATGGATTTGCAGAGATGCTATATTGATATGTTTTGTGATCAGATAGCCATGTTTCCAAATGCTCGTCCACACTTGGCTGCAGAAAACCAAGAAGCTCAGCTGTTCAGTTAGGGTTGGGGTTCTCAGATGTATGTACAGAACATTGACACTAAGGGGTGCTTTGCAAACAAGGAATTTCTCACACGGGTACCTTCCAAAACTTAGTATCACTATTTTAAGCTATAAAACTGTATTCCCACATTTACCTGGGTGTGTTGCGTTGAACATAGTAGAACTTGCTTCTGAATAAGCATGGATAGGATCAGGTTGTAAGTTTAATTTCCAGTTTCTTTGCCATAAACTGTGCTTAAGAATGGCAAGAGTATGTGATATTACAATATCTGTACTTGCATAGTGATCAACAAGTGAAATATATAATGAAATTTTGTCCTAGTACAAAAACCATCTAAAAATACATACTCAACCCAATTGAGCAGCAGCTCACATGTGTCAGGGCTCAAAAATGGAGACAGATTTCTATGTTTTCCTTTGACTACACAAAACATTTCTCCCATTGAAGTGGACTGGGAGTCTCACTTGCATAGGAGCTTCGTGGGCACATAAAAACACTTGTGAGGCTCTGGACCTGGGGCACTGTTTCTACACTGACTAATTGCTAACACAGAGATATAAAGCTATGATATCTTACCTTACGTGAAACTGAATGCATATTTGCCTAATTCAACCAAATGTTTACTGTTAAAGACGAAGAATGCCAACATTTTAGGATTCTGCTGGACAGGCTCTGCAGAAATTGTCTTCATAACAGATCAAGGAATTGAATTTTACCAGGTAAGGGGGAAAAACCACACAATATCCTTGTTTAAATGCCTACAAAATTGTTCTGTGATATTGAGTTTTTTTAAAAGGCTAGCAAAGGAATCCTATGGCTCCCAGATGACGTTTGGGGAGTCATAGGATGGTGCAGATTTATAATTTTGTGTTTACCTTATGAAATCAAAGTCAAAGTTTAACTTTTGTTAACTTCTCATTTCTGTACTTCCTTCTTCATATTGGTGAAGAAAGAATCTAGGTAACATAAGAGCCTGGAAATGAATGTTTTTACCTAAAGAACGTTTTAATTTGAGACTGTAAGAAAGATCTAACACTTGAAAATCTGAATATGTAAAAGTACTGTTTGGTTGTGTAAAATGCTCTTTTCATAGCTGCAAATTACAACACTATTAAGTCTGTGTAAATTCTATACTTGCAACAGACATTTTAATTAGGCATAACACAGTTGTAATCCATACCCAGAGTGCTTATTTAGCCATCTCTCTTCTTCCAAGTATATTTGTGTTTTCTTCTGTTTTGCTTTTCACTAGCCCTTAAGTGAGGTGTGATTTACAGCAGGGGTGAGCAGAAGGTAGATCTCTAAATCAGGGCTCTCCAACCTTGGGTCCCCAGATGTCGCTGGCCTACAGATCCCAGCATGCCCAGCCAGCATGGCTAATGGTAAGAGATTCTGGGAGCTGTAGTCCAGCAACATCTGGGGACCCAAGGTTGGAGAGCCCTGCTCTAAACTCCCAGAAGCCTCTGTCATGACCACTTGTCAGGAATGCTGGGAGTTGAAGTCCAAAATATTTGACAATCTACTTCATGCCCATCCTTGAATAAAGATCCCAACTGGTAACTGGAGGAGGAATTGATGAAGCAGCAGCATAAACATGGTTATTGTTGGCTTCTCTTATTCCTGTTGTGTACACACACACACACACACAAACACACACACACTCTCTCTCTCTCTCTCTCTCACACACACACACACACACACACACTCATGCAGGTGTCTGCTTTGAGGTGAGAAGGACTGGTCATTTTAAATTGTCTGCAGCTGAGTAGAGAATCCACCCACCTAGATAAAATTTCAAGATTAGAGGCCTTTTATGAATTGTTTGGGGTCTAGCAACTATAAAATATGTAACGTATTTGGAAATAGGTAGCATTTTGGAGTTATTGTAAAATGTTACTTTGTGTTTTCAGGTATTACCAGAGAAACGAACTTTAAAACTTTTGAAGAGTCAGAATATCAATGTAAACTGGTACATGTACTGTCCTGAGAGCTCTGTCATTCTTTTGTCGACCACATTTCTTGGAAATGTTCTACAGCCATTCTATTTTAAGGTAAGACTTGACAGTAGTTGACAGACACAAATTATTTCTATTCTGGTGTACCTGCTTTGGCCTGTGGACTTTTTTTTTACATTGTTGAAATTTCAAAAGAAAAACTCTATTAAAAATTTGTTGTAATAAGTCAGATATAATGCTCGACTTGCTTTAACTGGCATCACTTAGTTTGTCTGAAGATGATTTTATTAAAAAGTTGATTTACTGATTCCAGTGCCCACCTGTAAATTAATTTGAAAAAAGATGGTAGTTAGAGTGTGTGTGTGTGTGTGGGGGGGGGAATTAAGAGTTAGCATCAGAGTTTTAGATGACCATATACCTAGGAATCTTTACAGTTCTGATTATATTAGGTTAGTTAAAACAGCATGCTAGAGCACTGTACAGTTGAATGGATGCTTGTTATAGTCATTCATGTTCTTAACAATTTATCCAGTTTTAAACCTGTTTCTGTGGACCATTGAAATCAAATAGAATGTACTTCACGTTGCATGTTTAGGATTGCAAACTAAAAACATTGTAGTTGTTTTTTCACCTTCTGGTGGGGCGAATGCTCAAGTAGCCACACCCTTGATACTGGAAAGTACTATAGACTGGTAAGAAATACTATGAAAAATGGAAAAGGAACTACATGAGATTAGATACAACATTTAAAACATGCTTTCTTCTAGGGTGGAGCTATGTCAAAGCTATCAAAGTTTGAAATTGAATTGCCTGCAGCTCCAAAGTCTTCCAAGCTAGGCCTTTCTGAAAGAGAGATTGCTATGGCTACAATGTAAGTATTGTGCAGGTGGTGGTGGGGCTCTCCTTTCAGATGACTTTTGTCCTAGGGTGTGGACAGATGTTTTTATCCTTCTTACTGAACAATTATTTTGCTCTGTATGGAACTGAAAGATATGTGGGAAAATTCCATTTCCTTAGAAGGAAAGTGATCCAGCTAAAGATAACTCTTGTGGCCAATGGGATAATAAGTTGGGTGGGGAGAGAGAAGTAAGGCCCATACACTTGATCTATATTCCTGACCTAGTAACTAGGATAGGAAGGGGCTCTGACAAGTAGCGGGACTCACCTGTATTTGGATAGTGGGTGGAGCAGCGGGCAAGGAGCAGCCAGCTGATATTTGCAGCAGCTGGAGACGGCACCTGTTTGCAGCCTGCGACACAATGCTTTCCTACTGGCTTTTAGGCTCAAGCATGAGCACGCACCCAAGGGACACCCGCAGCATGGACAGCCAGGCCAGTTTCTTTGGTGACAAAAAATAGGGAATGGGACCTCTCATTTTTTTTACCAGTCCCAGTTAACATTTATGCTGTTGTATTTAATAAAGGTTGTGACATCATTTCATTTTCATTGTTGCTGCAACAGCCAACTGCACATAAGAAGCAAAGCAGTTTGTTGAAGATTCCCCCTCTGGCAATTACTTGAAACTATTTCCTAAAAGGAACTGCTTGAGACCATGCTAAAATAGGTGATAAGACAGCACAGAGGGAACTGAAAGCCTTAGGGTTGAAAAACTGAAAGGCATTCTTGCCTGTGGTTGCTGTACTTTCTTTATTTGATGTCTAGGCAGGAATGCCTTTCAGCATTTCAATGTAGAGGTACTAAACTACCTCAGGGTTTCTTACGAGTGCAGTTCTTTTTATGAAATAGGATCAGTTGCCTCTGAGGAAGAGTTTTCTTTCAACTTGAAAGACATTGAGCCTCAAAGTGCTTTGTTTCATGTGCACCTTTGATGTTCCTTAGTTCCCTGGATAGGTGCCTTTCTTGTCTCTCTATTGATTTCAGTGCAAGAGTTAAGCAATTTTAACTCTCTCCCACTGAAATCAGTAGGCGTAAACATGCTTCACTCTTGCTGGATGGTGCCCAAGCATTGTCTGAAAAAAAGAGAAGAAAATATTTTCTCTCCAGAGTTGAATCCATTTTCAAAGCACTTTAGTTTTGTATTTGCCATGTTTCTATATAAGGCAGGAATGGGGAATGTGTGGCAGTCCAGATGATGGGTGGACTGCATCTCCCATCATCCCTCAGCATTGGCTATGCTGGCTAAGACTGATGGGAGTTGGGGTCCATCAACATCTGGAGGGCCACACATTCTCCATCCCTGTGTAAGGTGTGTGTGTGTGTGAGAGAGAGAGGGGGGGGGCACAAGATGAAAAAGGGATGGAATTGAGAGACAATAAGGTGAATATCAAGGAAAATTTGCTGACAGTGAATAGTCTCCAAAAGAAGTAGTGGAATCCATTTTAGTCAAAACACTTTGAACAGAAAAGCAAGGCTGGTAAGCATTCATTGAGGATATTGTATATATAAGTTGTCTTAACCAATTTGATCTTGGTAAATTCATTTTGGTATTGTGAGCCTTGAAGGCATTCTAGATCTACAGTGCAGCACTAGTAACTTGTGATGGATGCAAAAAAAAAAAGCCTTAGAAATCCATCCTTACCCTATCCTTAAAAATCTGCTCATGAGTTCAAAATTATCCTTTCTCCTTAGATATGGGCAACTTTATGTTCTCCACTTGAGACATCACTCAAGGACATCAAACAGTACAGGAGCAGAGGTGGTTCTTTATCATTTACCAAGGTAAGTTTGTTTCTTCTTTAATAGCAAAAACACTACAAGAATAAAGTTAATGATGTAGATAAGCATATCCTCTCTGTCTCTTTGACTACCATAGGGAAGGCTCATGTAAGAAGCTGCATATATTGAAGTTATATAGGACTGGCAAGTTTGCACTGAATGTTGTAGATAACTTGGTGGTAATTCATCATCAGGATACTGAGGTACTACTTTCGTTCAGCATTGGTGTTAAAAGGGATGACCTTTTCTTTGTCTGCTTTTGCTTAGATCATGTAGCTCAGGGGTGGCAACTTGTAGACCAATCCAGATGTTTTGGTCTACAACTCCCATCATCCCTCACCATTGGCTGTGCTGGCTAGGACTAATGGGAGTTGCAGCCCAAAGATTTCTGGAGGGCCACTTGTTGCCCAGCTTTGATTTAGTGTATAGATCTGGGGTTCGGTGCCTTTCTTTGCCCAAGGGCTGAATTGGTTACAAGCAAGTATGTCAAAAGCCACATCCAAAAGTGGGTGGGGCTACCCGTTGGCTTGTGGCCCAGGCCCCATTCACACTCATATGCATTCGTTCTCCCTCTCTCTCTCTCTCTCTCTCTCTCTCGCATATACATGCAAGCACACTGCCCCTCCCCGCTGCAATCAGGCTTTTAAAAAGACCCTTCGAATGCCCCCCACTGCAATGAGATTTTTTTAAAGCCTGTATTGGCAGCAGTGGAGGCTTTTAAAGGCCTGATTTTAGTGGGGGAGGGGTCAGCCATCCCTCCCCAGCAGCCACTCCTTCCCCATCATGTCCCCCCTCCCGCTTCAATTAGACTTTTAAAAAGTCTAAATTTTATCTCAGAGAAGTTGGTGGGCCAGATGGGGATCCATCCCTGATATAGATTATGGAAGTTACTTAAGTAGTGTGACCGATGAATAGGCCACAATTGATTTTAATGGGAATTAAGTTGAAATTTAGTTTTAACCATTTTCAGTTGGATATGATTATTTTATTTATTTATTTATATTTATTCCCCACCTTTTTTCCTGCAAGGAACCCAAGGCGGCTTACATAATCCTCCTCCTCCTCCTCTCCTTTTTATCCTCACAACAGCCCTGTGAGGTAGGTTAGGCTGAAATTCAATGACTGGACCAAAGTCACCCAGTGAGTTTCATCGCTGAGTGGGGACTAGAACCCGGATTTCCCGAGTCCCAGTCCAACACTCTCACGCCACACTGGCTCTCGACCTATACTGTAGGCATAACCGATCTTGTTTTTCCATAACGCTTTGTATTTGCAAATATTCAAACCATGGTAGAAAAACCTCTTGAGACAGCTGTTGCCATTTCTAATAGAAGCAAATTATCATGATACAGATTCATAAAGAAGTTTAAGACCCATCTTAATCGAAGAGGATGACTAATTGTGAGAGAGTTTTTTGGTTTGTTTCTCATGCCAATGGTGATGTGACTAGGAAAAGATGCTTATGTCATTCATCCTGGACTCTTTTGAGTTTAGTACTAAGCCTAATACTTAATTGTTCGTGGATTTAGTGTTACAGTTTCTAACCTACCTCACAGGGTTGTTGTGACGATAAAATGGAGAGGAGGATTAGGATTATGTAAGCTGCCTTGGGTTCCTTGCAGGAAAAAAGGCGGGGTATAAATATAATAAATAAATAAATAAATAAATTTACAGTGTTTTGTTACCCATAAAACAGCTTTCAATGAAAGAGATATATAGTGTTATTTAATTTGAATCCACCTTGGGATAAATAAAGTCTTTCCACACATTAACACTTGTGCTAATTGTGATGCCACATAATATAAGAGATTTAGCATGGCTGTTGCAACATTTTGTGCTTTCCTAAGTTCATAGAGTTGGATCCAGACTCAGTCTTACTTTGAGTAGAGCCATTGAAATCAGTGGGTCTACTTTACATATGACTAAGTCTGGATCCAACCCATATAAGTTAGTTTTGGTGTGTGTGTGTCATAAAAACTTTTTTTGGTTTTCAATTTTAGACCTCTATTATATTTGATATCAAACTGAAAGGAGAATTTGATGGTACAGTTACCCTTCATCAACTTGTACTTCCGGCTCGATCCATACAACCCTATCAGATTGCTATGGCAGGTGGGATTCTTTCTTTTTTTTTACTATGTTGAAAATGCAGTTGGTATGTCGATCTATGGCTTTGAACATAGGTATGACAGTTTTATGACAAATAAAATATGAAGATAGATAGTGGGAGACATCTCTTTCACTTGAACATCTCTTTCACTTGAACTTCGCTTTTATTTAATAAGTAAGGAACAAGATTGCTTTCTTTTTTCTTTTTTTAAAATATTTTTTATTTATAAACATAAACAAATCAAATACAATCAAACACGTGTTCCCATCACCTTGGGACCAATATGATAAACAACTACTACTTATCTATACCATTAATCCTACATTCCAAAAATACATCAGATCTTGACATGGTGTAGTTCCTTTTCCCTCAATTAAAGCATAATCTAAAAATAATCCCCATATATCCTTAAAATTGTTTTTCTTTAATTGTCCCCTTTTACATTTGATATTACAAGTTAACATATCATTTAAAGCCATATCCCACACTTCCTTATACCAGTCAGTAATAGAGAACTTGATGAACTTTCCATTTTCTTGCTATCATTAATCTACCCGCCGTTAACAAATTTACAATTAATTCTTTAACATTTTGAGGACCAGCCACCTTGATTGCTTTCTTTTGTTAATATTTCATATAATTGTCCTGTGCTTGAGCGGGGGAAACCCCTGCAAGAGCAGCCTACCCAAGCTGTACCCTTTCTAGGGTAGTGTCAACTAGACAATGGATGCTTGACATTGCCTGGACAGAAAGCGTTGGTAGGTACCCTGCCCAAGATGGACCTTGGTCAGATGCTTCCCACTTCTTGTGTGTCCTTCCTTCTCTCCATAATAGGCATCAGCTTAATTTGGGACAGGCTCATGGCAGTTTCACACTGGGCAGTGGATTTGAAAGGCATCAGGAAACAAAGACTGAGTCTTTGAGAGTACAGTAGATACACTTTCCCTTCCTGAATCTTGTGCAAGAATGGGGGGTGGGGAAACTGTGGCCCTCCAGATGTTGTTGGACTACAACGTCCATCACAGCTGAATTGGTTATGCTGGCTGGGGCTGATGGGAGTTGGAGTCGAACAACATCTGGAGGGCCACAGGTATAGCGTTTCAACCAACCATATGGAAATGTACTGCGATACTCCTTGTCTGTTTCCCACACGCATACCCCAGCAGCAAGTGGCACTGAAGTCTCAACAGGAAAGTCTGAGGGCCAGCTGCTGGAAGTGAAATTGCCTGACAAGGTCTCCTACATCCTGTGCCATGTAGCCATCTGTTTCTGCTCCTGTGTGAGTCCTATTTTTGCAGGTTGAGTTCTGATATTTGAGTCACAACATGGCAGAAGAGGTCGGAAGTGGGTGGTATTGCTTCTTATCTGTGATGTTACCGGCACTTTTTCCTGCAGTGAAATGCATGGATGGGTTGCTCCTCCCACTTGCTCAGATAGGCAGAACTATGCAAATTAGTCTTGAAGTACACTCCCTAGTGCATTTCCTCTCAATCTGAGGAATTCAGCCCGGGTTATCTGTCGATTCCCCATGCACAAGTCTGCCCTGCCTGGGAAATCTAGCCAAGGAGGGCTGAGTGTGAGGCTGACTGAGAGGCTTCATTCCACCTATGTGGGTATGCCACCCCCTCACAGCTGCCAGACTTTGTCAAGTTCATTTCCTGCCTCCATACTTGTCGTAGCTCATGGGAGCACGGCAGTACTGGCAGAGAGACAGCTTCCCACACAAATGGTACATTTGTGATAACACCCAGCCTGAGGAGGGTATTCAGAGTGCAACCCCCTCCTATTGTCCAAGGACGCTCTCTTCACCCCCATTATCTTCGGCTCTGCCCACTGGAAAGCAGCCCCCGAGAGCTTCTTCGAAATTGAACTTGGCCCTCGGGCTGAAAATAGATTCAGCACCCCTGTCCGAAGTCATAACTTTCAGTCCTGTGATTCTAAGGCTTTGGGTTTCCCCCCCCTCCTTGTTTTATCTCTTTTATCCCTTTCAAAACTGGGTACAGGCTACTCTTCCACTAGGGAATGCTCTTCAAACCTAATTTACATTTTCCAGCCTATCAGAGGAAGGGGGAGGAATAACCCAACCAAGGATATCCTCCATCCACTGTAGAAAATGGACGTATCACAGGAAGTCCCAACATTAATCTCCAGATTCCATTCAGCCCTCTAAACCATTATGGCCTAATTAGTTGGTAAGCTAACAATCCATCTTCCCTACAATAATATAGCATGGCTTCCTTGAAAAATAGCTATAGTCTTACAACAGAAGTGCTCCCGTGCAAGAAGATATCAGGGCTCTGTGCAACAAACAATTGAACTCTGCATTTCTTCACTATAAAACTAATTAGCTGAAAAGGATCTCCTAGTGCAACTGATTCATCAGTGTGTAATGTCTGATATATACTGCATGTATTTAAAGGTTGAAATCTTAACCTAGTGGGGTCCCTTTGGTGGTTTGTTTTCTTTTTCAATATGTTACAATAAGCTCAGGTCCTAATCTCTTTAAGTTGTAGCCTTAGCATTTTCAGGATATATAGTATATTGTTATGGAAGAATTTGTGCTGGCAAACCTTTTCTAAACACATTCATATCCTCTGGCACATGAGTGGGTAATACAGTATCTTTTCCCCACGTGCAGGTCCAGCTTCTGTAACCAGTCAGCTTCCAGTTCCCTGTAAACTCTGTATCCTTGAACAGTTTCTACTTTGTCCTGAAATAAAACCATGTGTCTTATCTGTGTTCTATGCTAAACATGTGGCATTTGGAGGGAGTAGAATTGATATTGCAATAGACATATGCAGGGCAGCTCTGCAGGAAGTATAAAATTTGCCTTGCAACATAATCCTTTGCATGTTTACTTGGAAGTTCCACTGTGTTTGGTGGGGTTTATTGCCAGGTAAGTGTACATAGGATTGCATCCTTAGTGTCTCAGTAATACCTGTTCAAGCCTCCAAAGAAAAAATTGTAAAACACCTTTTGAATTAAAAAAAATAAGGTGAATCTACCACATAACTATTACTAGATGCTTGGAACAGAAGAGCTTCCCAATGCATTGTTAAAGTTTGGGGAAGTGCTAATCATCTGAAGGGAAGTTATTATTTAGCACTTGTCAGGGCTTTTTTTTTTTTAATGGGCAACCAGATACTCTAAGCTTCTAAATGTTATGGAATGTGACTAAGCAAGGACAGGTTGCTTACCTGTAACTGTAGTTCTTCGAGTGGTCATCTGTGCAGTCACACATATGGGCTCTGCGCCTGCGCTGAGCTTCCTTCGGAAATTATTTAGCTGAGGCGAATTGGGCGGGAGCCCCTCCCCCATCGTGCCTGCTCCTCAGCACGGCTCCCGCCCATTCCCTCAGTTCCCTGAGACCGCCTATTGCGGCCCCATGAACCGAGAGATACACGTTGGTGTAACCCCTGTTTGTCATGGGATTACACTAAATAACATATTCATAACAGAATGAACTGGAGCGACGCACCCAGTCTCCACTGGCAGGTCCATCGAAATCGATAATGACGCCGAGCGGGGACGGATGGGTGGGTTGTGTGACTGCACAGATGACCACTCGAAGAACTACAGTTACAGGTAAGCAACCTGTCCTTCTTCTTCGTGGTCTCTGTGCATCACACATATGGGCAGAGTAACAAGCTGACTTACCGGTGGCGGGACGGCGGCCCACATCACTGCAACACCGATGAGAGGACTGCCCGGCCAAAGGCGTTTGCTTCCCGAGCTCGAAGGTCAAGTCTATAATGTCTTATGAATGTCGATGGCGTGGACCAGGTGGCTGCTCTACATAGCTCTGGTAGAGGGATGCCTTTTCCAAACGCCACGGACGTAGACTGCGCTCGGGTTGAGTGTGCTCTCACTGAACCAGGCAACTCTTTGTGCGCTATCTGGTATGCGAGAGTAATTGTTTCTACAATCCATTTTGAAAATCTTTGTCTGGACACAGGCTGACCTTTTGATTTGCCGCCATAACAGACGAATAGCTGCGATGTTTGTCTGAACGTGGCAGTTCGATCTTTGTAAAAAGCCAGGGCACGTCGCACATCTAGTGCATGCATCTTCCTCTCCAAGTCGGTAGTTGGGTTTGGGAAGTATGCTGGAAGGACTATGTCTTGGTTGGTATGGAATTCAGACACCACTTTTGGGACAAAAGAAGAATCAGGCCTGACAATTACTTTGTCTTTATGGAAGACCATATAGGGAGAGTCTTCTCTTAGTGCACAGAGTTCACTTGACCTCCTTGCTGACGTGATGGCGACCAGGAAAGCTGTTTTCCATGTCAGCAAGCGGTGGTCTATGGTGGCAAGCGGTTCAAATGGCTTCTGCTGGAGAGCACGCAACACTAGTGGTAAGTCCCAGCCCGGTATCAAGTTTTTGACTGGAGGGATGATGTTTCGTAGGCCTTTCAGGAACTGTTTTATTAACGGGTGAGTGAAGACTGTTCCTGTGGTGGTATAAGGTCTATTGGTTGAAATTGCTGCCAGATACACTCTTATTGACGATAATTTTAAGCCTCTCAGCATCAGTGCGTGCAAGTACTCTAAAACTGTTTGAATTGGGCAAGTTTTTGGGTCCTGCCCCAACTGGGTCACAAAGTTCGTAAAACCTATCCACTTTCTAGCATAAGACGCCCTTGTAGATGGCTTGCGGGCAGCTTGCAAGATACTACGGATGGCTATCGGCATGTTTTGTACCATCAGTGTCGAATCCTCCATGCCATGAGGGAGAGGCTCTTTAGGTCCGGGTGCTGAATCTTGCCTTGCGCTTGCGTTAGCAGTGTTGGGATGATTGGAAGCGACCGGTATTCCCCTCTGGAGAGGTGCAGAAGTTGAGGGAACCACGGCTGCCTGGGCCACCACGGCGCTATCAAGATGCAGTCCGTCCTGTCGGTCCAGACTCTCGAGACGACCCGTGTCAACAGAGGGAGAGGTGGGAAGATGTAGAATAGACGCCCCGACCACTGCATCATAAAGGCGTCTGTAATGGAGTCTGGATCCGATGCTGCTCTGCTGCAGAAAAGGCGGCATGCAGTGTTCTCCGAGGTGGCAAAAAGGTCTACTTGTGGATGACCCCAGATTGAGAAGATCCAATGGCGTATCTCTGGATCCAGCTGCCACTCGTGGGATTGCAATGACACTCTGCTGAGTGTGTCTGCCAATGTGTTGTCTTTGCCCGCGATGTGAATCGCCACGAGGGAGATGGATCTTTGAATTGTCCAATTGTAAATTCTGAGGGTCAGCCTCGACAATCTCAACGACCGCGTTCCCCCTTGTTTGTTGAGGTAGGCAACGACGGTCGTGTTGTCTGTCACTACCTGGATGTGTTGATTGTGCAGGTGTGACTCCAGTGCCTTCATGGCCTTCCACACTGCTAACAGTTCTAGCATGTTGATATGCATTTTGCGCTCTATAGGATTCCAAGTGCCCTGAGCTGTGTGTCCTGTACAGTGCGCTCCCCAGCCCAGGAGGGAGGCATCCGTTGTCAGAATCTTTGTTGGTTTCAACGGATGAAATGGTACACCTTGTACAAGATTTCTTCTGTCTGACCACCATAGGAGTGTCGCCTTGATGCTCCTTGGAATGGAGAGGCGAACCGAAGGACACTGTCTTTGAGGATTGTATGTACGGATAAACCAGTTTTGGACAGTCCTCATGTGTAGACGCGCATAACACACAACCTGCACTGTTGATGCCATGTGTCCAAGAAGGCGTTGGATCGTCCTTGCTGAGCTGGTTGTGGCGCGATATACTGATTTGGCAATGGAGAGTACCTTCTCCACTCTGTCTAGGGGTAAGTACGCTCGCTCGTGAACAGAGTCCAGTAGCGCTCCTATAAACTGAATTTTTTTGGTAGGAGTTAGTATTGATTTTTTGGCGTTGAGACACAAGCCTAGTTCTTCGAGCAGGTTCAGTGTTGTGCGAAGAGCTGACTTGAGGCGAAGTCTTGACGAGTCCACAACCAGCCAGTCGTCGAGATACGGGAAGATCCGAATCCCCCTGGCATGTAGATTCGCACAGACTGCCGCCATGCATTTTGTGAACACCCTTGGAGCGGTGGAGAGGCCGAAGGGAAGAACCACAAATTGGTACGCCTCGTCTCCTATTTTGAACCGCAGGTACCTCCGACTGTCTTGATGAATGGCGATGTGAAAGTATGCATCTTGCAAATCTATCGACGCGAACCAATCCATCTTGCGAAGTAGAGGCAGTATCGACTGGATGGTGACCATTCTGAACTTCTTTGCTGTTATGAAGAAGTTGACAAGTCGGAGGTCTAGGATCGGTCGAAGTCCTCCTCCCTTCTTCGACACTGTGAAGTACCGAGAATAGAGCCCCTCCTGGAGGCGACGTGGGTGGACAGGCTGGATGGCGCCCTTCTGCAACAGAGCGTCCACCTCCTCCAACAATGGTGGAGTGGGCTGTGTGGTACTGATGCCGAGGAAAGGGGGGAGGACGTCGAACTCGATCTGGTACCCGTGCTGGATGATTTTGAGGACCCAGCGGTCCGTCGTGATGGTGTGCCACGACGGGAGGTATGCGGCAAGTCTGTCTGTGTAGGACACTATTTGCTTTGGCTCTAATGTCATGTCCTTTGGGTTTGCCAAATTTGGTGGTTTTGTCACGTCCAGTATATTTGTCATAGCCAGTTTGTCTGTCAAGTCTAGTTGATACTCCTTTTTGGGTATGGCGGAGGAGTCAAAGGCGACGTTTGCCTGCTGCCCCAGTCCTCCTAGTACCCTGGTACCTCGTGTGTTGGAAAGGTCTCCTTGCTCCAGCAGTCTGTCTGTCCTGAGAACGTGTGTCTTGTCCTCTTTGGTGGTATCTTGGTCGGAAAGGAGTTGAAGGACCAGAGAACCTGGTCCACTGCCGCGGTTTGAATTGTTTTTGCCGCGGTAGGTTCCCAAGACCCATCTTTTGTGCAGATACTTTGGCCTTTTGAGCGGTATCTAATGAGTCGTCCGTTTTCTCATTAAAGAGACCCTCACCATCAAATGAGAGGTTCTCTATTCTGGCCTTGACATCATTATTTAGCGCTGTTGACCGGAGCCATGCATGGCGTCTCAAGGCGACGGCACCAATGAGGGACCTTGCATGGCAGTCTGTCTGATGCCTCGCGTTGTTCATTTGCATCGTCGAGATGCTCATAGCCTCCGCTTGTAGCGTCCGTGCTAGGTCCCTCCTCTCTGTTGGCAGGTCGTCACAAATGTTTCCCAACTTCTCTATTAAGAAGTGCTGGTAGCGCGCCATGATCGCCTGGTAGTTGCTAACCTTTAACCCCAGGGAACCGGACGCGTAAATACGCCTGCCACAGGTATCCAACTTCTTCCCCTCCTGGTCTGTAGGGGTAGAGTGTTGCTTAGAGGACGAAGACTGGGCTGATTCCACAATGATGGAATTTGGTGCTGGGTGCGAAAATAGGAATTTTACCCCTTCCGGTTGCACCTTGTAGAGCGACTCCAGTCTCTTGCCCACTGGTGGAATTGCCGTTGGGGTCTTCCACGTGTTCTTCACAGTTTTTAATAAGTAGGGCAAATATGGGACCAGCGTGGGAGATGTCTGTGTGGCCAGGATGAAACTGTATACTGGGTCTTCCATCTCTGGCTCTTCAGTTTGTGTCTCGATCCCCAGTGCCGCGGTCATCCTCATAATGTGATCAGAGAAAGTACCCAAGTCCTCTGTTGGGGAAGTGGACGCTTGGGTTTCTACTTGCAGATCAGGAGAGGTATCGGGCAGGCCTGACAACTCAGAATCACTTTCTGAATAAGGCATGTCTGAAGAGGATTCCGCTGGTGGTGCTTTTGTTTTAGCAATGGCACTTAAGTGCTTTGCTGGACTTGTACGGCGTCGATCGCGACGTTCGACATCGAGCGGGCTTCGGTGTCGAGGCGAGCGCTCGGTGTCGGTAGATCGGCGACGAGACCGAGACCGACGATCGATGTCGACGGGACTCTCCCTGCGGCGATGGCGGCGTTCGATCTCGAGAGGGCTGCGGCGACGTCGGGACCGATCATGGGATCGACGGTATCGAGATCGAGAGCTGTGGTCGTCATCGAAAGAGCTGCTTCGATCTCGACGACGGCGGACGACATCGGGAGAGCTACGGTGTTGTCGAGATCGAGATCGAGATCGATCGCGTCGGTCCCTTCCTGCATCGATGTCGGCGCTTTCTCTCTCCCTTCGGTCCCGAGGAGGAGTGTGGCGCTGCTGGCGGCGTACATCGTCCCTTCGATAAGTACGCGCATATCGATGCGAAGAGGAGCGCGAAGACGAAGACATCGATCTCGAGAGGGACCTCCCGCTTCGGTGTCGAGGAGGTGTCGACGAGACGGAACGCCGTGGCGGGCGTGCGCTCTCTGTTCTCGGAGAGACTGTTGGGACCGGCGTTGGGGATTCTAATATCTCCCCGTCCGAAATAGACACGACATGCACCGAAGATCCCTTGGATTTCTGGGGAGACGGAGGTGCAGAGGTCTGTCCCTTGCCTGTCGATGGCAATTTTGATCGGTGAGACGAGCTCGAAGCTGGTCTCTCGATCCTCTCCGGTGATGCCGACACCGCGCGGCTCCCTGTCGAATGGGCGGGAGTTGCAGGCTTTGAGAGAGGTCGGCCATGTTTTGGGCTTTTTGCCTTGGCGACATCTCTTTCCTTCCCTTCCTCCCTAGAGCGTTTTTTAGCTTTCTTGCTCTTTTGCTGGGAGGTGGTTTCTCCTTGGGCTTCAGACTGAGGCGTAGCCACCTTAGATGTGGTTGCCCGAGGCATAGAGGGGCCTGCTGCAGATAGTGTCTGCTGCCAGAGAGAGGTCTTTAGCTTTAAGGCCCTCTGTTTCCTCGTAGGCTTCGTAAAGGCCTGGCAATGCTTGCATTTTTCTACAATATGCTCTTGGCCCAAGCAAATAAGGCATAGAGAATGCCCATCAGCCGGAGGCAATTTAGCCTTACAGCCAGAGCACTTCCTAAAGGGGGCTTTAAGAGCCATTCTAAAGAAGAGGAAAAGCTTTGAAAGGAGATTAGGTCGAAGAAAAGGTATAGGACAATAGAACAACGAGGATAAATTTTTTTTTTTTTTTTTTATAGGACAAAGAGTGGAGGAGAAAGGAGTAAAGTTGTGAGGAAAAAGTAGAGGAAAAAATACTATTTTTTCTATACTCAGCTGAAGAAGAATGGAGAACCTCGAAGAAAGACTATAGCAATAGGCGGTCGAAGAGGAACTGAGGGAATGGGCGGGAGCCGTGCTGAGGAGCAGGCACGATGGGGGAGGGGCTCCCGCCCAATTCGCCTCAGCTAAAGAATTTCCGAAGGAAGCTCAGCGCAGGCGCAGAGCCCATATGTGTGATGCACAGAGACCACGAAGAAGAACCAAGCATGTGCGCGCACATGTGGGAAATGCACAGCTGTTTTGTGAATTAGAATCATATACAACTGTACAGTTCCAGATTGTTCTTTTAAAAATAAAGTCCTGGCCCTTGAAGTTTGTTTCCGAATAGTGGTTAATACAGGGTACAATCCCAAGAGCTATTCAAGGTGCACCCAATCACTTGGATATGCTCAGTAAAATTTGACTTCTTTTTGAAGAGCAGATCTTCAAACTGCTTATGAAATATCCCTATGTCAAGAGGTTTGTCATGTAATATAGGGAGGGGGGCGTGTCTCCTGTTGAAATACAAGTCCAGATCTCCCTTGGGAGTATGAAACTAGTTGCATAGCTCTTTATGAGCTGGATCCAAAGTGGCTTTGTAGGCAACAGATTTTTAAGAGAGGAAAAGGCCAATACTTTTGTAGAGTTTTGTTTAACATTTAGATTCCTCATCCTGGATTGTCTTTGAGCCTGATATTATCATCAGTGCAAGTGAAGGTAAGTTTGAAGCTATCAAAGCTTTTCATTTTCATTAGTTCATATGGATGCTTGCTTATTTTGTAATATGAAGTATTGAATGTTCTGCCCTCAGGCTTGTTGGGTTTTAAAATCTTAGATATTCTACCTTAAGTGAATATCTTGAATAATTGAAATACTAGTTATAAATTGGTAGCTACTCTAATATTGTATCACAATGTGGTGATAAAGACAAGACAAGCAAATTTTTAAATATTTATTTTTTACTTGATATACAAGCGACGTCTTGCAATACAAGTACTGTAGTACGGCTTAAATTAAAAATTTCTGTACAAATTTTTTTGGGGGGATTTTGTTTTGATATAAGAGTGTTTTGGATTACAAGCACGTTTCTGGAACGAATTATGCTCTCAATCCAAGGCATGACTGTACTGGTAAACTAAACTCTTTGGGCTGGACACTGCATTTGATCAGTGATGGGTGGAAATTTTTCATTTTTTCATGGAAAATTTACCTCTTCAGAAGTTCATTAGTAAAAACTAATGTATGCCAATTGCAAATACAATATTAGGCAAGTTTGGCTTTTTCAGATTTGTACTTAATGTTTTCTATTTATTTACTTTATTTATTATATTTATACCCCGCCTTTTCTCCTGCAAGGAACCCAAGGTGGCTTACATAATCCTCCTCCTTCTCTCCATTTTATCCTCACAACCCTGTGAGGTAGGTTAGGCTGAGAGTCAGTGACTGGCCCAAAGTCACTCAGTGTGAGCTTCATGGCTGAGTGGGGAATAGAACCTGGATCTCCCGAGTCCCAGTCCAACACTCTCACCACTACGCCACACTGGCTAGGTGATTATCCCTAGCAAGTGTATGAAAGAATATATATATGTCATTGAAATAAATGTATGTCTCAGAATGAAATGGAACTAATAAATAGTGACAGCGAAAGGACAGGTTGCTTACCTGTAACTGTAGTTCTTCGAGTGGTCATCTGTGCAGTCACACATATGGGCTCTGCGCCTGCGCTGAGACCGCTCCGGAAAATTCTAAAGCTGAGGTAGACTGGGCGGGAGCCCCTCCCCCTCGCACGTGCTCCTTAGTGCGGCTCCCGCCCATTCCCTCAGTTCCTCTGAGACCGCCTATTGCGGCCCCATGAACCGAGAGATACTCGCTGTTGGTATTGACATTCCCTTTTATAGTAATACCAAAAAAAACATTATCATTTAGAAATGACATGAATTGGAGCAATACACACCCAGTCTCCACTGGCAGGTCCATTGAAACGATAATGACGCCAAGCGGGGATGGATGGGTGGGTTGTGTGACTGCACAGATGACCACTCGAAGAACTACAGTTACAGGTAAGCAACCTGTCCTTCTTCTTCGTGGTCTCTGTGCATCACACATATGGGCAGAGTAACAAGCTGATCCACCCGGTGGTGGGATGGCGGCATTGGTCACTGCAATACCGATGATAGAACCACCCTTCCAAAGGTGTTCACAGCCCGAGCTCAAATATCAAGTCTGCAATGCTTGATGAATGTCGATGGAGCGGCCCTGGTTGCTGCTCTATAGAGCTTTGGCCTTTCCCAAACAGCACGGATGTTGACTGTGTTCAGGTAGAATGTGCCCTTACTGGGCCTGGCAACTGCTTGCATGAAAACTGGTATACCAATGTAATAAGTTCTATCTATTTGGCAAATTTCTGTCTTGAAACAGAAAGACCTGGGGATTTGCCACCATAACATACAAATGGTTGATTTGTTTGTCGAAAAGAAGCTGTTCGCTCTTTATAAAATGCTAGGGCATGTCGGACATTCAGTGTATGCATTTTCCGCTCTATGTCAGAAGACGGGTTTTGGAAAAACGCTGGCAACACTATGTCCTGCCCTGTATGAAAAGTCTGAAACCACTTTTGGTAGTAAATTGAGATCTGGACGGATGACTATTATGTCCTTATGCAACACCATATAAGGTGAGTCTACTGTGAGTGCACAGAGTTCGCCAGATCTTCTTGTCTTTCATGTGAGAAACCTGCGATCAATAGTCGCTAGTGGTTCAAAAGCCTTCTGAGTCAGTGCATGCTGCATCAGAGGCAGATTCCAGCCTGGCACCAAATTCCTGATTGGAGGAATGATGTTCTTCAAGCCTTTCAAAATTAAGGTTTCACCAACGGATGTGTGAAGATTGACCCCGAGGTAACATAAGGCTTAATGGCTGAAATTGCTGCCAAGTATACCCTTATGGAGGATGATTTTAAACCTCACACCATCAGAGCATGCAAATATTCTAGTACAGTTTGTACTGTGCAGGATTTAAGATTTTGTTTACATTTCCTAGCATAAGATGCTCTCGTGTACGGCTTGTAGGCAGCTTGCAGGACA
Source organism: Shinisaurus crocodilurus (assembly GCA_021292165.1). Taxonomy (NCBI): domain Eukaryota; kingdom Metazoa; phylum Chordata; class Lepidosauria; order Squamata; family Shinisauridae; genus Shinisaurus; species Shinisaurus crocodilurus. The sequence goes on from CM037880.1 coordinate 161,941,711, forward strand.
GTTTGTAACGGTGACGGTAAGTCTTGGGCTAGAATAATCGAATCTGCCATGCCATTAATGCTAGGCTATCCAAATCTGGGCGCTGGGTGTTGCTTTGAGCTTGAGTTAGCAGTGTTGGCACTATCGGGAGCAACTGGTATTCTCCTTCGGAAAGGTGCAGGAGCTGGGGGAACCATGGTTGCCGTGGCCACCACAGTGTTACAAGAATGCAGTCTGCTCTGTCCCTCCAGATTTTTGAGATTATTCACATCAACAGAGGAAGAGGTGGAAACATGTAATACAGATGACCCGCCCATTTCATCATGAAGGCATCTGTGATGAGGTTGGGATCCGATGTTGCCCTGCTGCAAAAAAGATGGTAGGCCATGTTTTTGGAAGTGACAAAAAGATCTACTTCCGGTTGACCCCAGATTGAGAAAATCCAACTGCGAATCTCTGCATCCAGTTGCCACTCGTGTGACTGCATGGAGACTCTGCTTAGAGTATCTGCTAGCGTGTTGTTTTTTCCTATGATGTGAAGCACCATGAGAGACATGGGTCTTGGAATTCTCCAGTTGAAAATTCTGAGGGTCAGCCTTGTGAGTTGCATCGACCTCGTTCCACCCTCTTTGTTGAGGTAGGCTACAATGGTCATGTTTTCTGAGACAACCTGGATGTGTTGGCTGCGAAGAAGAGACTTTAGTGCCTTCATGGCATTCCACTCTGCCATCAACTCCAACATACTGATGTGCATCTTGCACTCAACAGAGTTCCACGTGCCCTGAGCTACGTGGCCTGCACAATGCGCTCCGCATTTCAGGAGGGAGGCGTCTGTTGTCAGAACTCTCGGAGTTAGTGGATGAAAAGGCACTCCTTTGATGAGAACGCTCTTGCTCATCCGCCACAACAAAGATGTTTCGGTGTTCCGTGGAATGGTGAGGCGAGTGGAAGGTGCCTGTCTTTGCAGGTCAAAGGAGCGGATAAGCCAGTTTTGAAGAGTTCTCATGTGAAGGTGGGCATAATGCATTACTTGCACAGTTGATGCCATATGGCCGAGAAGACGTTGGATCAACCTTACTGAGGACAAAGGAGCTCGGTACAGGCATTCCGAGATGGTAAGTATTTTGTCTACTCTGTCTTGAGGCAGAAATGCCCAGCCATCCTTTGGATTGAGAACTGTTCCTATGAAATTCAGTTCCTTTGCAGGATCGAGGACTGACTTTTTGATGTTTAGACATAAGCCGAGATCATCGAGCATGGACAAGGTTGTCTGAAGTGCAGACTGAAGACGTAGTCTGGATGAATCGACGACCAGCCAGTCGTCGTGTCCTGTGTATTTGTCAAGGCCAATGTAGTCGCCAAGTCCTCTAAAATTCGAGAGGAGTCAAGAAACTCCGTTTCACGGAAGATTTGGCTTTCTTAGGGCCTTGGTAATGAAACTGCGGGAAGCATTCCTTAGTCCTGCAGACTGACTATCATGTGAACATGCATCTTGTCCTCCCATTTAAAAAGAGGTTGAAAAGGAGCTGAGGAAGATGTGAACCTATTCCACTGTCACGGCTTGTACTGCCTATGTCTTAGCAGTGTACTGAAACTCATCTTCTGGGCATTGACCCTAGCCTTTTGGACTGCATCCAAAGAATCATCCATATTCTCATGGAATAGACCTTCCTCATCAAACAGAAGGTCTTCTATGTGAGCTTTAACATTTGATGTTAGCCATACATGACGTCCAAGTGAGATGGTACTAATCAGAGACCTGACATGGCAATCAGTTTGGTGTCTGGCGTTATTCATCTGCAGGGTTGCCATACTGATGACCTCCGCTTGTAGTACCCTTGCCGAGTCTCTCTTTTCCTCTGGGAGGTAATCACAGATGTTCCCTAACTTTCCAGTTAGGGATAACTGATCTCACCATAATTGCCTGGTAGCTGCTACCGTTATAGAATAGATGTTGCTGTACACTGGGTCTTCTATCTCAGGTGTCTCGACATTAGTTTCTATGCCTAAGGCTGCCATCATCTTCATCACATGGTCTGCAAATGTATCTAGGTCTTCAGTTGGTAAAGTGGACAGTTTATATTCCACCTGCAAATCAGGAGAAGAGCCTAGTAATTTGTACACTGCAGAAACTGAGTCAGAATAAGGCAGGTTCTCATCAATGTCGAGAGCGATGTTCGATGTAGACAGAGACCGCTGGATGTCAAGAGCGAAGTCGTTGACAATCTGGTCTCCTCGATGTCGAGAGCGATGCTCAATGTCGACAGAGGCCGCTTGATGTCGAGAGCGATGTTTGATGTTGATGGGTTCTCTTTGATGTCGAGAGTGATGCCCGATTTCGAGATTGATGCTCGATGTCGATGGAGCCCGCTCGATGTCAAGAGCGATGTTCGATGTCGACAGAGTCCCGCTCGATGTCAAGAGCGATGTTCGATGTCGACAGAGCCCTCTCGATGTCAAAGCGATGTTCGATGTCGACAGGCTGTGCTCGATGTCAAGAGCAACGTTCGATGTCGACAGAGCCTCTCGATGTCAAGAGCAAAGTCAACAGGCTTTCCTCGATGTCAGGAGCAACGTTCGATGTCAACAGAGCCCTCTCGATGTCGAGAGCGATGTTCGATGTCGACAGGCTCTCCTCGATGTCGAGAGCAATGTTCGATGTCGACAGAGTCCACTCGATGTCAGAGCGATGTCGACAGGTTCTCCTCGATGTCAAGAGCGATGTTCGATGTCGACAGGCTGTGCTCGATGTCAAGAGCAATGTTCGATGTCGACAGAGCCTCTCGATGTCAAGAGCACTGTTGACAGGCTCTCCTCGATGTCAAGAACAATGTCCGATGTCGACAGAGCCTCTCGATGTCAAGAGCAATGTCGACAGGCTGTGCTCGATGTCAAGAGCAATGTTCGATGTCGACAAAGCCACTCGATGTCAAGAGCACTGTGGACAGGCTCTCCTCGATGTCAAGAACAATGTTCGATGTCGACAGAGCCTCTCGATGTCAAGAGCAATGTCGACAGGCTGTGCTCGATGTCAAGAGCAATGTTCGATGTCGACAGAGCCTCTCGATGTCAAGAGCAATGTCGACAGGCTGTGCTCGATGTCAAGAGCAATGTTCGATGTCGACAGAGCCACTCGATGTCAAGAGCACTGTTGACAGGCTCTCCTCGATGTCAAGAACAATGTTCGATGTCGACAGAGCCTCTCGATGTCAAGAGCAATGTCGACAGGCTGTGCTCGATGTCAAGAGCAATGTTCAATGTCGACAGAGCCACTCGATGTCAAGAGCACTGTTGACAGGCTCTCCTCGATGTCAAGAACAATGTTCGATGTCGACAGAGCCTCTCGATGTCAAGAGCAATGTCGACAGGCTGTGCTCGATGTCAAGAGCAATGTTCGATGTCGACAGAGTCCGCTCGATGTCAAGAGCGATGTCGACAGATTCTCCTCGATGTTGAGAGCCTTGTTCGATGTCAACAGAGCCCTCTCGATGTCGAGAGCTATGTCGACAGGTTCTCCTCGATGTCGAGAGCGCCGCTCGATGTTGACAGAGCCCTCTCAATGTTGAGAGTGGTGTTCGATGTCGAGAGAGCCTGCTCCATGTCGAGAGCGAGATGTTTGATGTCGACAGAGCCTGCTCGATGTCGAGAGCGATGTTTGATGTCGACAGGCTCTCCTCGATGTCGAGAGCAATGTTCGATGTCAACAGAGCCCTCTTGATGTCAAGAGCGATGTCGACAGATTCGCCTCGATGTCAAGAGCCTTGTTCGATGTCGACAGAGCCCCCTCGATGTCGAGAGCGATGTCGACAGGTTCTCCTCGATGTCGAGAGTGCGCCGCTCGATGTCGACAGAGCCCTCTCGATGTCGAGAGCGGTGTTCGATGTCGACAGAGACCACTCGATGTCAAGATCGGTGTTCGATGTCGAGCGGCTGGAGGAAGAACGTTTTCTCCATGGATGGAGTATACGTCTCCTCTAATGTTGGAGCTGCAGTAAGCTCCGTAGCCACGAGTACAGGTGAATCCATAATTTCTCCATCGGAGAGTGAGGCTACTTGCACTCCTGACACCGAGGCACGCTTTGCAGGCGTGGATGTAGACTTCTCGGTGTGGAAGACTCGATCTGTGTCGGGATCGAAACCAGGCGTTTTACCTTGGTGGTCGACGTCAAAGCCGTGAAACTCACAGTCGATAGGACTGGAGTGACAGGCTTATAGAGAGAGACTTTCAGTCCTTAGATTTTTTCTTGGACACAGTCTCTTTCTTTTGCTCTTCCTTAGAGCATTTGTGGGCTTTTTTGTCCTTTCTCTTAAGTGGGGATTACACATTCCGAGTTGCCGCCACTGTAGTATGAGACGTCGCTGATCTTGGCTTGAATGCCGTGGCCTTGAATGCCATATAGAGGGACACACCATGGATAAAGTTTGCTGCCAGGGAGCCATTTTGAGCTTTAAGGCTCGGTGCTTTCACATCGGCCTAATGAATGCCTTACAGTGGTGGCATATTTCTACTACATGCCCCCACTCTCAAACGTAACAGGCACAAAGAGTGGCCAGCAGCCGGAGGTAATTTAATCCCACAATAGAGGCACTTTTGAAAAGGTGCCTAAAACAGCCGTTCCTCAGAAGAGGAGAAGAATTTCATTTTTTTAAAAAAAAATTATTTATTTTAATTTCATTGGGGGGGGGGATTTCCGATGAAAGGAGGAAGAGAAAAAAGGTTTATGAGGAAAAATTTTTTGAAAAGACAATTTTAAAGTACTCAGCTGAGTTGTAGTTTTTTAGAAGAACATCCGGAGACGACTAGCCGCAATGGCGGTCGAAGAGGAACTGAGGGAATGGGCGGGAGCCGCACTAAGGAGCACGTGTGAGGGGGAGGGGCTCCCGCCCAGTCTACCTCAGCTTTAGAATTTTCCGGAGCGGTCTCAGCGCAGGCGCAGAGCCCATATGTGTGATGCACAGAGACCACGAAGAAGAATTGAAGGTGCCCTAACAACCTTAGTGGAAGAGAGTTGAACTCTGTCGAAACAGATGAGTGCTTGTCAGCATATCAGGGCCGGCGCTACCGCTAGGCAAACTAGGCGGTTGCCTAGGGCGCGTGGCTGAAGAGGGCGCAGAAACGCTGCGCTCTTTGCCGCTGCCGCCCCTGCCATGCCTCCCCCCCACTGCCGCCGCGCCTCCCCTTGCCCGCCCCCCCACGCTTCCCCCCCGCCCGCCCGCCGCCACGCCTCCCCCCTGCCCCCCGCCACCAACCTTCTCCGCGTCGCTTCCAGAGCCCCGCCCGCATTGTTTTGGCAGGAGGAACCAGGGCAGCAGGGCTTAAACAGCCCTGTTGCCCTGGTTTCCCCGGCAAAAAACAGAGCGCGGGGGTCTGGAAAAACAGAGCGCGGGGGTTTCCTTGGAGGAGGAGGCGGCAGCCATGGCGGGGGGAAGGTAGGTAGGTAGGTGGTGGCGGCGCGGGGGGGTTTGCAGAGCAGGGCTGCTTTGCTCCGGAGCCCCCCCACAGCACGAGAGGGGGGGTGCTAAATATAATTTCGCCTAGGGTGCCAAACTGCCCTGCACTGATCCTGCAGCATATCATGCAGTTTTTTGGGTTGCTAAAATTAATTAGGGTGCAATCCTATGGGGTCCCCGACCTTTTCTGGAAGGCCATAGGGTAGGTCGGAGCCCTTGCTCCGACCTCAGAAATGCCTCCTTAGGTTGCAGCGAGGACTCTGCCCATGGAGCACCCTCTCCCCCATAGCCGGTGCGGTTCCAAAGTCCATCTTCAGAAGCAGTGCGGGGGGGGGATGTTCCGGGGGACGGAGGAGCGAGCACTGCTGTCCTTTGTGAAATCCAGGCGGTGCCTCAGCCTCTCCTCCTCGTGAGGAGAGGAAAAACATTTATATGGCTGAAATTGGCCATCTAAATGTTTTGGAGGGTGAGGGGAGTCCAGAGGCAATCCCAGCTTCTGCGCTCCTGCTGCGTTCCATCAGATGCCTGTAACCCTCAGAGTTCCGAGGCTTGCAGGCACCCACATTGGATGGGGCTGCCCATGTGTCAATAGTTTTCAGTACCTTGTTTTTTCCCCTTAAATTTGTGTAAGGGAAGTACATGCTATTGTATTTAATTTTTTTGCAGGTATTCTATTAAAAATTTCTACATAATATAACATTCAAAACACATTTAAGTGTGCTTTAATTTCCCCCCTCAAACATTTTAGGTCAAATACGTGGGGTGTATTGGGTCAAAAATTAACATGGGATACTTCTTTTTTTTTTTTTTAGTGTTGTTATTTACTAAATACATGCAAAAATAAACATGCGAAATTAGATCTTTCTAGGGCATCAGAACATTTTCCTATGCAAATGACCCTATGCAAATTAATGTAATTTTCATAGGTTAATTTGCATTGGAAAATTTTCTAATCCAAAATCTGCCAGAAAATCCACATCACTGCATTTGACATGTTTCTACAAATATTTTATAAGAACAAAGATACTTTAAGTAAAATCTTACTAGTCTCTCTTGAGGTGCTTCTTATTTCTGGGTTAGGTTTAGATCCCTTTTGAAAAGGGATTTGCTATTTTATTTTTAATGCAGGTTATCTCTGGAATCTGCAAGTGAAACTTGAACCTATAGTAAATCTGTTGCCAGACAAAGGGAAGCTAATGGACTTTCTTCTGCAGAGAAAAGACTGCAAGATGGTTATTCTCTCTGTGTGTTCTCAGAGTAAGTTTTTGCTTCCAGTTTGCAGAAGCTATTATTGTGGGAAGCCTTCCAGGAATATACTTCTAAAAACATCAACCCATTCCCCTATTGATAATGGAAAGTGTCAGATAAGTGGCATCTTGTTAGCATAAAAACTTGGTTATTCAGGTGGGAATATGGGGTGGGGCTAAGATTTTAAAATTTTATACTGTTTTAATGTATTTTAATGGAGAAAAATGTTTTAATGTATTTTATTCTGTTTTATTTTCTGTACATCGCCCAGGGTGGCCAGTTTGCCGGCCAGATGGGCGATAAATAAATGCAAAAATAATAAATAAATAACATTTGATGAGAGTTACTATACTTTAGTTGTACTATGGGCTGTGAATGTAGACAACTGCCTACACGAACCAAGATGACGTCTTGCCAAACTATAGTTTGGACTGGAGTGATGTCTGAAAGCAGCAGTTAAGTTCTAGAAACATCTGCAAAATTTAATGTACCAATGAATTTTTAAAAACTGTGTCTTGTGCATTTTCTGTTTCAGTGTTAAATGAACCTGACAGAGGATCACTGAGTGTGATTGCCACTGTTTTTGACAAACTCAATAATGAGTATAAGAAATACTTGGAAGCAGAGCAGACTTACAATATGGCAAGTTGTTAACATTGTTTTCTTATAGCCATGTATCTTACATCTTCTGATTAGCAAGAATCTCTTGGTCACTAATTTGACATTGTGTTATTCACTACAGGTTGGGTCAATCAAAAGTAGCTTCTCTATTTTCCATGTAGCATAATACTATACAGTGAGTTTCAGCTGCAGACACCAAGACATCAAGTACTTAGTCTTAGAATATTTTTGTGCGAAAACAGCAAATCCCGTTCCATATTTAATTGGAGGTATTATAATGAGAACTTTTAACTGTTTTTCTAATCAGTCTTGAGTGGGGTATTTTTAAAGGTGCAGTTCTGGCTTAAGCCTGACATAAATTTCATGCATTTGTATACACAATACCGTAATGCAACTAGAATCTGGGTTTAAAATTAGTATGCTTTAGCCTTACTATTTTAGTGTTTTTCAAATATGCTATATTTTAATAAAGTGTTATCTGGTCATTTATAGGCATTAGAAACTGGACAGAGCAGATGCAATCCACCCCCAAAACGACCAGTCCGTACCCAGGCGGTTATTGATCAGTCAGACATGTACACTCATGTTTTGTCTGTCTTTACGGAGAAAAAGGTTGGTTAGTTCAGACAGTGGCATTCTGATTTCATGTCATAACTGTTTATATGCTAGTTAAAAATAGATAACACTTGTGTTAGTCCATCACAGTTGACTTTAATAACTAAGTGCACAATCCTATGCATGTTTAGACTGAAAAAAAGTCCTGCAAGTCCCAGCATTCGCCAGCCATGCTAGCTGGGGAATGCTGGGGGATATAGGACTTTTTTTCTGTCTAAATATGTGTAGGATTGCACCCTAATACTCTTATGGAAAACAGAATTTGTCAACCAATCTCTCTGAAGCAAGAAGAAAGTCTGAATAGCAGGAAATCAGTTACTTAAATGTAACTGGACTCCAATTGTTTAAACTCACTGCTTAAAGCATCTCCTTTTGTAAATTCATTTTTCCTGTATAGGAAGCACCTCACAAGTTCACTATAGCTGTCTTAATGGAGTATATTCGTTCACTCAACCAGTTCCTGATATCTGTTCAGGTAAAAACTTAATGGCTTCTTATTTAGAATAGGCTTTGCAGTTGATTACCATCCCTTCAGTTATCCATTCACCTAATCTCTCCTCTCCCTACCCCATCTTCTATAGTTTTACTAGTTTGTATGTGATAAAGTAGCAAGTTTTATAGGCTGCATGAGATGGTATAAAAACAGTGACTGCTAGAGCAAAATTATAGAAACCAATCAGGGATAAAGTGGCATGTGTCACTCCTACAAACAAGTAGCATTGCAGAGAGATCTCAGTGGGACATGTATTGGAGAGAGCAAAGCAACAGTCATGGGGAACATTTTTTTTGCCAGTGCAGAATTTTTGATATACTGGAGTTTGTGGCTAGTCAAATCCAGTGCCACACTCTAGGGCTGCAAATGAGCCAAAGTAAGAGATACTGAGCACTGTTACTTTGAGTTCTTCCATACTATCTCTTGGAAATAATTAGCCTAAGATTTCCTGTTCACTTGCACATACATACGTTCATGTGTGTGAGAGAGTGCTATATATACATGCACACACAACTGGGGACAACCTAGTCCTTCGCTATCACTTCCTCTTTCATGTGCATTGCTGCAAGCATAGACAGTCCCCACCATTCACTCTTACACTATATTGCCCTCCTGCATGTGGGAAGCTGTGCTTGCCCAATCATGCAGGTAGAGGGAGTGGCTGGATCAGGCCTGAAGGTAGTATGGGGCTTTAGGTTGCTTTTAGCCCAGTTAAACTGAACTCAAATATTGAAAATGTAATTGAAAATCAAGCAATTTGCATTAGGCGTTTGTTTAGTAAACTGGCTTCAGAGTTTTTGTAAACAATAATCCAGTTTAGTGAGCACTAAGAGGGTCACTGCTTGTTTAAGACTTTTGCAGACATTTACTGTCGAGCAGGGATGGGCAACCTATGGCCCATGGAAGGTCTGGGAAGTCAAAAATGGCCCCCAGCCTTCCAGAAGTTGTCCATCTCTGCTAAAGAGCTACTTAATTTCAGAACAGTGTGTTGGGTCCAAACGTGGTCATATTTAGAGTAGACTCCTTGATTTCAAATGGTCTACGTTGAGTATGTTGGTCTCTATCCAAACCAATTAATTCAGATACCTTTTTTAGAGCAGTCTTAAGTTTAGGTGCTCTTTTCAGTAACATTTGTTCTGGTTTTTCTTCTTAAAACTAAGATGTGTATCTGAGTAGCTAGAAGTTTGCTTGACTACTAGTGGCTTAAGCATGGAAATTTTGTTTTCTTGCCTCCTTAGCATTATCTGTATGAATTGGTTATCAAAACCCTTGTTCAGCACAACTTATTCTACATGCTTCACCAGTTCCTACAGTACCATGTTCTCAGCGATTCAAAGCCTCTGGTAAGTTTGCTCTCTTCACTATAGGTTTTCACTGCTTCCTTTTTTAATTCCATCCTGCCCTTTCTCCAATGGTCTCAGCAGTATATGTGGGATTATCCTGTTTTCCCTCACAGGGTGGCTGTGCAGATACTTAAGCTGAGAGATGATGACTTGGGAAGCCATCCCCTGATGGCGTGTGAGTGACAGCAGAGCCCCGTGTGTGCGAGATGGGAGATTAAAAATCCTGTTCGAGTGTAGAGGCCCATTTATCCACACACAGAAATCCAGATCTTTCTCTCCCTCTCTCTGCGCAGCGTGCAGCGTTTCGGTTGCAATCAGCCAGCCAGCCTGTAATCCGACTCCAGCAGCCAGCTCCCCCGTTTGCAGATAGCAAGGAAAAAACTCTGTTTATTTACTTAGCAAAGTAATATTCTACAGAGTATACATTTCCTAGTTACAGTCCATGTGCAGAGTACAATGCATAGCAAGCATTTATTCCAGTGGAGCAAGTTGAGCTTTACCCCACCTCAGCAAAGACGCTACATTGTTGCATAAGTCCAGCAAGCAATAGTCAGAAGAAAAGAGTGAAGAGAGAGAACAGTCCTGCTCCTCTCTAAAATGGCTGCAGACAGAAAACAAGTTAACACGTCACCAGAACATCTAAACCATGTGACTAGCTCATACTGTTTCCCACACTTTAGTAACCCCTGCGAGAGCACGAGATTCTAGAAAGACACAACAAACTTGTTTACCGCCATTCTGTTCCATGTTGTAAACAATGTGCTCCAGCTTGTGAATGTGATACATATCACAACATCCCCCCACATGCTGTAGTACATCTTGTTTACATTTACTCAATGAGGCCTAGTGCCGTCATTAGTTTCCTGTGTCTTACTACAGGCAATGGTTTTGAGAAAAGATCTGCCACCATTTCCCCTGTTGCACAGTATTTGAGTGTTACCCACCCTTTTTGCACACAGTCCTTTACATGAGAGTAACGAACATCAATGTGTTTGGTTCTTGGCTTACATTTTTCATTGAGAGCCATGCTTATGCAAGCTTGGTTGTCCTCAAAAATTGTAACAGCCTTGTCTACTGGTATGTGCATATCAGCAAACAGTTGTTTGAACCATTCAATCTCATTGCATGCTTGAGATAAACTGATGAATTCAGATTCTGCACTAGATACAGCCACACAAGATTGCTTACGTGTGTACCAGTCAATCAAACTGTTATCATACAAAATTACAGTCCCACTTGTGGACTTACTATCTGTTGCAGACCCCCAATCAGCATCAGTGTACACACAAAAACCTCCCTCTGTGTGTGATGACAATTTCAGTTTGCAATTCATGGAACCTTTTAAATACCTTAACACACATTTCACAGCTAGCCAATCATACATAGAAGGATTTTGCGTTTTCCTGCTAAGTATGTTTACAGCATTGCTGATGTCTGGCCTACTCACATTTGCAGGCTTCCAATAACACTTTGATATTTTCCAGTATCCTCAAATTCAGTGTTATCTCTGTGTTTCTGATATTCAAGAGCCATTGGAGTGGTAACTGGGTTACAATTCTCCAATCCATGAACTTCCAGCAACTTCTGAATTTTTCCACTTTGTTCAACCATGAAAGAACCTTCTTTATCTTGGGATAATTGCATTCCAAGATAGTGTTGTACTAAGCCTAGATCTTTCAGTTCAAAGTGTGCTTGCAATTCTTGTGCAATTTTGTCTTTTTGACTTACTGATTCTGTTACCAGTAATATATCATCAACAAAGACTAACAAATACACCCAGTTTCCCTGTTCTGTGTGATTTGTGTACAGACAGTGGTCAGCCTTGCTTTGTTTGAATCCCAAACTAATCAAAACTCTGCCCAGTGTTTGGTTCCAGCACCTGGCTGCTTGCTTTAACCCATATATGGACTTGTGCAGACGACATACAAGACTGGGATTTTCTACAAAACCTTTTGGTTGCACCATGTAGATTTCCTCTTGTAATTCACCATACAGGAAAGCAGTTTTTACATCAAAATGAAATGCCATCATTTTTCTTTGTGCTGCCAATTTCAACAACAATCTGACAGTTGCATACCTTGTTGTTGGTGCAAACACGGAATCATAATCTATCCCATGTTTTTGTGCAAACCCTCTTGCCACGAGTCTCGCTCTGTACCTTTCCACCTGCCCCTGGTGATTTGTTTTCACCTTGTACACCCATTTACAGGTGATTGCCTTGCGCCCTACAGGCAAAGATACCAGACTCCATGTTTTGTTAACATGCATTGCATTGATTTCATCCTGCATGGCTTCAAACCAATCATTTCTCACCTTTGGTTCCATGCTCTGAATTTCCTCAAAACTTTGAGGTTCTAAAGCTATTTTGAGAGCTTTATGTACAACAGTTTTCCCACTTTGGAATTCATCCTGATATCTAACAGGTGTTTTGCGTTCTCGGGTTGAACGCCTTAGAGATTGTTCACTTCCCTCCTGCTCCCCAGATATCTGCCCAGTGGCCTGTTCTGTGTCAGAAACCTTCTGCTGTGTTTCAGTCATTGCATGCATTGGCAATTCCACCAGCTGTTTCTGTTCATCTATTTGCTCGTGAAAAATCACATCCCTGCTCAGAATTACCTTGTTATGGCGCGGTGACCATAACCTGTACCCTTTTGTTTGTGCATCATACCCCAGCAGAAAACATTCAAAGTTTCTTGCCTGTATTTGAACAAAACATTTACACCCAAAAATTCGCACATGTGCTATCTTTGGCTTCCTCCCATGAAACATTTCATATGGAGTTTTCACAGTTGTGGTGTTGGGTAACCTGTTCAGCAAGTAATTGGCATTTGACAGTGCATCCCCCCAGAAATGGTTTCCCACCTGTGAGCCAGCTAATTGAGCCCTCATCATTTCCTGGAGTGTTCTGTTCCTTCTTTCAGCAACGCCATTTTGAAATGGAGAGGATGGGGCTGTAATTTTGTGCCCAATGCCCTCATTTTCCAAGAATTTCTTGAATTTTGTACTCATGTACTCTCCCCCACCATCTGTGAGCAGGTCACCTATTGGGTATTGTTTATATCTGTTACCAGCCCATTTAACAAATGATACAAATCTCTCTTGAACCTGAGATTTGTGCTGCAGAAGATAAACAAATCCAAATCGAGAATAGTCATCAATGAGAGTCATGTAGTACCTATTTCCCCCATAGCTGTTTTCAAATGGTCCAGCAACATCAGAGTGTACCAGCTCAAATATTCTTGTGCTAACTCTTATCACTGTGTTTCTGAATGTTTGTTCTGTGTGACTTTGCTGTACTGCATACTTCACATTCCACATAATTAGAACAAGGTTTCATTTTCATACCCTCACACAGACCTGGCATCTTTTCTATGCTTCTGTAGTTGGCATGTGTGAACCTCTTATGGAAAATATGCACACAATTGTCATGAGGTTTACAATTTGCATACTTTGCACTCTCATCATGTGTTACAAATGGATTTATAACATACAGAGAATTCTGCAAATCACCTTTTGCACAGACTATCCCTTCACGTGAAATTACACAGTTGCTGTCAGAAAAACATATTTCAAAACCATTATTAGCTAATTGTGAAATACTTATCAAATTTGTGTCCAATTCTTGAACAAGCAGTGCCCTCTGCTGACCCAAAGAAGCAAATGCAATTGTTCCTGTAGTTGAAACTTGGATCCGCTTTCCGTCAGCCAGTTCAACATGTTGATTTGTACATCCATCATCCAGAGATTGAAATATGTCTCTGGAGTTCGCCATGTGGTGGCTGGCCCCCGAGTCCAAAACCCACACATTGTTGTTGGAAACTCCCACCCTAGCAATCAAACTTTTGCCCGTTTTAATTGCCTCCTCAGGTGCACTGGTAGCTTCCTGTTTGTTCTTTTTCTTTCTCTGTTTGCCCTTTGTACAGTCTTTTTTCAGATGCGATGTAGATCTGCAAGAAAAGCATTTTCTTACTTTTAAAGCTGCCGCTTGGGTAACTTCCTCGAGCTTGCTGCTGCTATTCCCAGCTTGGCTGTTCGCCACGTCAGCCGAGCTGTCTGCTGATTTACGTCCAGCATTGTTTCTCTTCCCTTGCCGTTTCTCCCACTCAGAGAGAAGTTTGCCTGACACATATTCCATTGTCAGGTTCTGATCTGGTTGTCCCTCCATCAATGTTACAATTGTATCATATGAAGAGTCCAGACTGGATAACAGAATAGAAACCTGATGTAGGGGATCGATTTGCATTCCCAGAGCTCTCAATCTGTTAAACAAGTCTCGGATTGTGCTCAGATGCTCTGGTATAGATCCACCTGGTTGTAAGCTCAACTTGTACAGCTTACGTGCAAGCAAAATTCGATTTCCTGCCGTTTGCATCTGGTACATATTTTTCAAGGTGTCCCAGATCTATTTTGCAGTGTCTAGAAACTGAATAAATGGCACTTGAGAACTTTTAAGAGATAAGCAAATTATTGCTTTTGCTCTGTCATCCCGCTCCTTCTATTCATTATATCCTTGATCTCCCACTGCAACTGCATCCTGTATTACTACATTCCAGAGTCCCGCATGAGTTAAATAATGCTGCATCTGGAACTTCCATAATACATAGTTCGAGCCAGATAGTTTTTCTACTATCTGAGGATTTAGAGATGGTGCTGCCGCCATTTCTGTGACAGGGGGATTTTCTACCTCCTCCCCTTCAGAAACTTCGGCGTCGCTTGCCTCTGAGTATTCGGCCTTGAACAGAGCCTGCAAGCGTTCCGCGAACACATCCCCCTCTTCCCCCTCCTTACCGGACGAAGGCCCTGGAGATTTTTCTTCTGCTTCGAAGTCTTCCTTCTCTGCCATAAATCACTGCAATCACGGAGTTGAAGCTGTTGATTTAGCTGTTGGAAAACAGGTCCTGCTGCTGCTGTTGACCTTCAGCCTGGTACCGAACTGGTTCCGTTCGGTTCTGGTTCTGGTCCAGAATTCTGGGCCCATAACCTTGATGGCGCTTGAGTGACAGCAGAGCCCCGTGTGTGCGAGATGGGAGATTAAAAATCCTGTTCGAGTGTAGAGGCCCATTTAACCACACAGAAATCCAGATCTTTCTCCCCCTCTCTCTGCGCAGCATGCAGCGTTTCGGTTGCAATCAGCCAGCCAGCCTGTAATCCGACTCCAGCAGCCAGCTCCCCCGTTTGCAGATAGCAGGGAAAAAACTCTGTAACTCCACAGGTCTATTCTACCTGTTTATTTACTTAGCAAAGTAATATTCTACAGAGTATACATTTCCTAGTTACAGTCCATGTGCAGAGTACAATGCATAGCAAGCATTTATTCCAGTGGAGCAAGTTGAGCTTTACCCCACCTCAGCAAAGACGCTACATTGTTGCATAAGTCCAGCAAGCAATAGTCAGAAGAAAAGAGTGAAGAGAGAGAACAGTCCTGCTCCTCTCTAAAATGGCTGCAGACAGAAAACAAGTTAACACGTCACCAGAACATCTAAACCATGTGACTAGCTCATACTGTTTCCCACACTTTAGTAACCCCTGCGAGAGCACGAGATTCTAGAAAGACACAACAAACTTGTTTACCGCCATTCTGTTCCATGTTGTAAACAATGTGCTCCAGCTTGTGAATGTGATACATATCACAACATCCCCCTCCCCACCTGTGTGCTTCATTGTGGAGTAGGGATAGTTATGGATAGTGCTTTTTGGTTTAATAGCTAATTGTGAAGTATTAGATACTGTTGAACTCTTCTCATTTCAGGCCTGCTTATTATTGTCTCTGGAGAGCATTTATCCTCCAGCACATCAACTCTCCTTGGATATGTTAAAGGTAGGTGTAACAGGCTGTTTCCATGTCTACCTGGTGGACATACATACAGATGGGAAAACAGTAATGAACTGAACAAGCGAGAATAAACAGACTGTAAATAAGGTAAAGATATGACCTTAAAAGCCACAGAGTATGGAAGGGAAATAATTATCCTTGTTCTGTGGAGTTAGTAGTCATGGCTTTCATTAGTTCTGCAACCACTCATTGTAGTCACTTGTATTTTCAGAGGCTTTCTACAGCAAATGATGAAATAGTGGAAGTTTTGTTGTCCAAGCATCAGGTATTGGCTGCCTTGAGATTCATCAGGGGCATTGGTGGACATGATAGCATTTCTGCCCGCAAGTTCCTTGATGCAGCAAAGCAGACTGAAGATGAGATGCTCTTCTATACCATATTCAGGTTCTTTGAGCAGAGGAATCAGCGATTACGGGGGAACCCTAGCTTCACTCCAGGTAAACAGCAGTTTGAAAAGGAAAAACAAAAGCTTGACAAGCATGTCAGGAGAATCCCATTCTACCTTTACCTTTTTGAAAAGTTTATTAAACAGGATGGGGCCTGTCAATCCTTTAGTAAGTTTGGTTAGATTCAAGGCTCAGTGATAATGCTCTTGGCTTTCTGGCCACCTTCAACCTCAGATTCCATTTCTGTTCTATTGGTAAACAGGCACATTTTCATTAAGCGCCCCCCGCCAAAAAGAGAAAGTTGTTCAGAAAAATGGTTGTGCTTTTATAAAAGATTTAGGGACAAGGTTAAGCCACTTAAATGCAGGTTAGCAAAATCTGTACTAATGTATTACAATAACTGAATAGTTGAGGTATTCATACACAGCATGCCGTAAGATGTTTCCCTACAAGTCATCTCCTGGACCATGCATATTTAACTCCCTACTTGATATTGATTAAGGAACACATTAGATTGTTAGTGCTTTAACATACTTGAAAAATATATCTACATCATGTATACTGAGGACAGTTCTGATTTCAGAGATCCTGGTAAAATATATGGTGAAAGGACAACAGTAATTAAAACATCTGGAACAGTTTCCATGCAGTATTAACTTAGCCTAAAGGAAATACATGTGATCAATAATTGTAAGAAAAAACCTAGTCTCTTACCAAGAGGACTATTTAAATTTAGACTTAACTACTTTGCTGTGGGATTACACACACTAGTGGCTTATATTAGATCAATTGAAGAGAATTGAACAATCCTGCTTTAAAATAGCTGTAGCACTTGTAGTCTTATCAGTTTACTCTAGGAATTCACCTTTAATCAGGCTGCAGAGCATTTTGCCACTCTGACCATTGTAAGATAGAAAATTGATACCCAACCACAGTAGTAGATTTGCCAGGATTGGGGAAGGAGTACTTCCTCTAGTTATTTAGACTATTTTTCTCTGCAGCTGTCTGTGATCAAAGTGCTTTGTTTCCACTTTGTTTCAAAGTGCTGTGTAGGGAATGTATAGGTACCTATGTATGCATATCCCCATTTTTCCCTTGGAAGAATATTCCAATTCTCCACTCCCAACTGTAAATCTTTCATGCATGCAATTCTACTACCCTACAATGTTCCAGTTGTTTTAACTACCAACAGTGATAAGAATATAGAAACAGAAAACCCTAATTTGATTAGAGCAATTCCTGTTTATAGTACACATCTCACAGGTAGCTGCTAGTCTGAATAGAATTTAACACTGTAGCTTTGCCAACAAAGTTATGAAGGCCAAGTATACTGCTTAAGCTAGAAGAAAAAATGGTTTATTTAGTGTGTGGTGAATACTAAGTGTGTCCTGCTTTCCTTGTCTTAAATTTTGATTATGCATAAAATCCATTTTATCCTAATAATTTAACATATTTAACTAATTACATTAAACTACTTCCAGTTCAGCGAGTCTTACTGTAGAGAATCCGGTTGCATCAGTTTTTTAAAGACAACTATTTGTGCTTCATGTTCCAGCTAGGTTAGCTGCCCAGTTTGGAAGTTTGAGAAGTGCATAGCTAAAGCAACAGTTTGCAGTTTGTTTAAATAAAGGCAGCTCCTAAAGTTAAAAAAAATGTTTTAAGGTACTGAGAAGATAGGGCAAAATTTTGTGGAATTAAACTAGCCATCTTTAAAAAGCATAATGCTACTTTGCACTGTTTGTTTTTGTCTTGTAGGAGAACATTGTGAAGAACATGTCATGTTTTTCAAGCAGGTTTTTGGAGACCAAGCACTAATGAAGCCTACCACTTTCTGAAGTAGTAAAGCTATTTCAATACAAAATGTATAAACTTAATTTATTGCATTTCTGTACTGATACTTTTGACCTACAAAAATCCTATTTTATAATAAAGTATATATACAGACCCTTTGGCAAATATTAAAAATATTACGTTTTAACCGATGGCTTATTTCCCCCCTAAAAATAGAGCCACAAATTTGCATTGACTTACATTTTTAAAAACCTGTCAGTGGTTATGCAATCTATTCTCATACATGTCACTTTAAATTTAATCAGGAAAATTATTTATGTTGTGGAACAGCAGCCTTTTACAAGAACGAAAACTAGAATTTATTATAGTAATAATTTATGATCTCGTTAATTTTAGTAATACTGATATGTGTGAAGCTGTCTGTAGTACTTCCTGAGTCCAAACTGTCCAGTACTACTGGTCCTCTTGTTTTTAGATAGACATAAAATCAATCCAGTAGTGTTTTACAGTTGTGAGACAGTAGTCATAGAAATTTGTAACAATTTATGATGGCTTCGAGCAGAATTCAGAGTCCACTGACCACGTTTTTTAAAATGGCTAGAAGAACAGGAGCTTCTCTCTTTCTGTACCTTTGTTCCTTTCTTGCGCTGCACGTGCTTTAGCTTTATTTACTGAGGGCCCTAAGGAAAAAGGAAAAACGGATTAAGAAATTTTACTTTTAGTTTTAATACTAGGATATGAAACAAGCTAAGCTATACTGACCCACTCAGACTGAAATATATTCTTCCAAAACAGTGTTCAAGTAAAATCCATGTGCAGAAATAGTAATTTCAAAAGGCACTTGTTACTACAAAGGACAACTACTGAGGCAGCAAACAGACCAAGTAAGTATGACAGTGTTAATCATATCCACAAATACAAAAAGGCAAGTGTGTTCTTATTTCAGTATAGCACATGTGAACATGACAAGCTTATGCATTGTACATTCAGGGCCGGATTAAGAGCATTATGGGCCTGGTGCTGAGGATTTTGGTGATCCTTTTTATGGAAATAAATAAAATGAAGACGCAATTTTATATTAAAACAAATTAAATATTTTAATTACCATTAAAGTGCCAAAACTCCGGGTACCGCCCCAAAGTTAGGGCCGCACTCTCCATCTCTTCCTGCTGTCCCGAGAGAAAAGTGCCACGTACCTGCTTCCGGTCCTCCTGTCCACTGCTTTGCCACCCAGTCGTGGAAACGGCAGTGAGGGTGAAGGGGGGGGGGCAATCCATCAATGCCAATATGGAGGGGCTGCGTGCGGCTCAGTGGTGGCGCCCCTGGTTTGCATGCAGAAGGCCCCCAGTTCAATCCCCCCCTCCCCGGCAGCATCTCCAGGGGGGGGGAGCTAGGAAAGGGTCCAGCCTGAAACCGGGGGGGGGGGGGGCTGCCGCCGCCGCCAGTCTGTGTTGACAGTGCTGGGCCAAAGGGACCAAGCGGAATGTATTATAAATAAATAAGACTCTTCCCCCCCCCCCTTTTGCTGCAACAGGCTAACAAGGCTGCCGCCCTTCTGGAAATGAGCCACTTTGTCCAGTTTGTACCCAGAGGGGTTAAACGGTGCAGGAGGTGGGGGGGGAGAGCAGGGTCTTTGGGTCCATTTTCAATGTTCTGCTACGGCTGGTATCGGGTAGTTGAATCCATGTTAGAAATAGGAAACCAAAGAGGGACAGAGGTTTACGTTTTGTTTCGTAGGTGAATTCATCTGGAATTATGCAGAAGTGTGGTTCTGTATATGTGGCCGTGCGAGATCCCGTACATGTTTACCAGGCAGTAAGCCCCATGGAGTTCAATGGGCTTACTTCCAGGCAGTCATGCATAGACCTCCCCTTGCAGAGTCCGTGGGCACTGCGCTGTCCTCCCTCTCTTCCACATGAGCCTGGGGACGGCAGTTGCAGACGCGCAGGGCTGCCTTGCCTTCTCTCGCAAAGAAGAGATGCCCCGGCTGAGGCCGGCCCGCCACACGCGCTGCTGCTTCCGCCTCCCGGGCAGATCAGCTGGACCGCTTCCCCATTCGGGAACGCGTGCCGCGCGTGCACCCCAGGACCGCGGCAGAGGCCTGCACGCCACAACGCAGGGGCGTGGCAGCGCGTCATTTCCGACACGGGCGTGCTTTGTGTGCTTGTATATCTGAGGCGGGGGGGGGTCGGGGGGCCTATGAGACGGGTGGAGGGAAAGGCACTCTGCATATGCTCAGAGGGGCCGCCCTTTGTCGCACAGCTGCTCCGCCCTTCCCGCTGCACAAACGTGAGTTTCCAACGTAGGTCAGGCCACCTTGACGCTTTGGGCACGGGGTGGGGGCTACTCCCTGGACCCACCACCACCGCCGCACCTCGGGCTGCGAGGTGCACGGCTCTCCCGGCCCCGCTCTTGACGGATCCCGGGAGAAGCCCTTCACACACACCGGGGGCCGGCAGGGCGGCGGACCGGCGGGCGCAGTGCTCACCGTGGAACTGCTCCAGCGGGATGGAGCTCACGGCATCCGGCGCCTCGTGGCAACCTCTGCTCGCCTCCGGCAATGCCCCGCAGGTGAGCAAGGTGACGTCCTCATTTCCCCGGCACCGCGCGTCCCTATATTGTGGGCCTATTTTGTGGTAGGGGCCTGGAGCTGCAGCTCCAATAGCCGCTATCTTAATCCGGCCCTGTGTACATTCAAAGCAACTCAAGGCATCAAGTTGTTCAACATATCACGAAGCTAAAGCTATAAACTTCTACCTACTTAGTTGAGAATAAGTCCTATTGGCTGTGTTTGGGTTTCACACTAAACTGTAACTTAGCGAGGCATGATAATGCCTACACTTCTCCTGTGCAGCCAAGTCTGGAAGCTTTCGCTTCTAGTTTTAATTAAGTAGAGTTTCCCGTGTCATTCAAACTGGAAATTGTAGTTAATATTAACTATGGTTAGTTTAAACAAGCAAGCCAACTTCAGACCGCAGATTCTGGCACTGGTCTTAAATAAACCGTAGTTAGCTGCTCCAGACAACACTGCAACCATAGTTAACTAAAAGCAGAAGTGAAAGCTTCAAAACTCTTCCTCTCAACCTCATGGGGGGGGACGGCAGGACATGAGCCCAGTCTTTCCCAGCCATAGTTTAATGTGACATCCAAATACAACATTGAAATCAAATTAGCTGGATCTTACCTATATAACTAAGTAGGACGGGAAGAAATATTAGTCCGTGGGTTGCTCCAAGTAGCACCATTGCTAGATACATCCTGAAGTAGAAGATCTGGAAAATTTGGGATTTGGAAAAGGCAAGCACAACTACTCCTCCAAATTTTGTGAGAGTTATGCCACTGAAAACCTGTCAACGTTAAAAAAAAAAAAATGTTAAGTACAATATGTCTAGTGGAAAATACAATAGACTTTTTGTAGCATTCACTCTGGATAGTGCTACAGTTCTTTAGTTACAGTTTATTCATGGAGAATTTCCTCCTTTTATCCCGGAAGACAATCTTACTCGGTCACGAGTGATCGCCTGATGATGATGATGATGATTCATGGAGACAGATGAAACTTGGGGCACAGTGCAGTTGTCACCCTATACCAGCATTCAAATGTATACAGGTAGATTGGTAGGGCACTGGAGAATGGCTTTAGTGGTTTCTACAGCCATGGCAGAATAGGATAGAAAGTAATACTTACAGAGCTTCCCATATGGGATAGTGCTTCTTCTGCGCGCTCTGCTCTGGTTGCTTTGGTACTAACCGTGAATGCTCTTGTCACATGGCTACAAAATTCAACAGAGATGCCACAACTCTGGAAAGAAGACAGCATAGGTAATAGCTTATTGCCACAGACTGCTACATTTTACCAAACCTAGAGTGTTCAAAATAAGTGCAATTAATGGCACTCAGTAATCCTATGCACCTTTACTTAAACACAAATTCTACTGCCATTAAGAAGGACTTCAAATATATTTAAGATAGAATTGTCCTGAACAATCTCTCTTTTTCTGTAGCCCATCCTTCAGTTTAAACCAATTATTTTAAGTACTACTAATGCTGAACCCATTCCCCGAGTGCCAAAGCTTATGTAGCCACATACAAGAGGGGTGTATCTGTAGGCTTGGGGAAACTAAGGTTTCCAGAATTACAAAAAAATCTGAAGAAAAAACAGCAACCAAAGTACTGAGGACTGAACATAGTAGCCACAGAGCATTGAATCAATTTTTTGATGAATTGAATTGCTTTCTGTGTCACCACTCTGGAATTTGCTTGATGTGGAGTGGTATACAAATAATAATTGAAAAATAAAATGGGGGGCCAGGGAATAGAATCAGCTGTCTGTCTGAAATGGGATTATGCTCTACACTATTCATTGTTTTTATACTTAGGTTGCAGGTTGGGATAAGAGCGAGTAAACAATCCCATAGTGTAATTCACTAATATACTCCTATAGCAGGTTGAGAGGACTGTGCTGAGAGAGAACCCTGCAGTGTAGTCTACTGTTAATATCACTTGTTAGAAGTGGGGCTAAGATTGATTTAGATTGCCCACTCAAGCCTCCTACCATGCTAAATCCAGCACTCAACTACATGCTGAATTCTCATGCTCCACTGACTTGTATGCAAACTGGTTGCATTTTTTAAAAAAAATTGCACATGACGGTAAGACCAGAGTCCTGTCTTTGATGCTAATTTTTGTTTTTTCAGTCTCTCAGCCACAGGCTCAGGTAACATGCACAACCAGGGATACATTTTCTCGCAACGCCTCACTAATGCAATTCTAACCCTGAACTAAAAAACAAGACCAAAAAAACAATTAGGGACTGAGAAAAGCTTACTTTATTATGCTATTTTACAAGATCCGAAATTGTTTAAAGGTCTGTTTTATCTAAGCTTGCTACATAACATCTTAACAGTATTTCAAGGCAGATGAAGATACCAACTATTTTGATTGATCTTAAGAGCTATTAGTTACACAGTATGACTCACCATACTATTAAGGGTATATAGCAGGGGTGGACTTGTGGCCTTCCAGATGTTTTGGACCACAATTCCCATTAGCCCTCACCATAGTCTATGGCTGGCTAGGGCTGATGGGAGTTGTGTCCTTCCAGACGTTTTGGTCTACAAGTTGCCCCACTCCTGGTGTATAGTATTTCCTATTTGCACTAAATGTTAGAGCACTGATAAGAAGATGCAAATGAACTTACCATGACAAGGTTGACTAATGAAACGGCATTCAAGCTGATACCCCAGAGCCACATCACTCCAAACATGTTGACCAGAATCATAGCAATGGTGAGGGAAACAATAATGGCGGCCCACATTTCAAAGCCAAGCAGCACCATTGTTACTAAGAATATTGATCCAAGGGAAATACCAAGGTTAAAGATGGTGCCATTCACAATAGTCAGGTATTGTTCATAAAAAACGTAGAATACACTATGAAGAGAATAGGAATGTTATTAGCAATGTTAACGAACTAATGGAAGCAGCATTTCAGCACTTGACAGCCTCTAAAAAAAATTCACTTCCATCTTTCTGAAGAAGTTAGGTAGACGATATAGGATTAATCTAAATATTTTTAAAGCCCTTTGCATTTACAAGCACTATAAAAGCAGCAGAAAGAAAAAACAGGATGCAAACAGAAAAGTAACATATTTATGGTGCTTTTATCATTCAAGAAAATTATGGTCTAAACTAAAAAGGTCAAGGGGGAATGTAATTAATATCTATACCTGCTCTCACACAGCATCAGGTTGAGAGCTACTATTTGAATTGCCTTGACAATAGCTTTGGGGACCTTTATCATGTAAATTTCTCATCATAGCTTTGAAGTCAAGTTGTAGGATAGTTTAGTAACTGATGTCATACCAAAGCCTCTGACTTCTTTTTAGTACCAGTATAAGGTTAAGAAAAGCCAGCGGGCTGGAATCTGGATGAAAGGACAAGTTGCTTACCTGTAACTGTAGTTCTTCGAGTGGTCATCTGTGCATTCACACACATATGGGTTCTCTGCGCCTGCGCTGAGATCGTTCGGGAAATTTCTATAGCTGAGGTGGATTGGGCGGGAGCCCCTCCCCCTGCGCGTGTCCCTTAGCGCGGCTCCCGCCCATCTCCTCAGTTCCCTGAGACCGCCTATTGCGACCGTCGGGACCGAGGATGACATTGCATACGTCTTGATACCATAAAAGAGATACGAACTCAGTACATACTTCGATATCGAGTGGAATAGTGAAAACAGCTTCCCAACCCACTTCCTTTTTGGTATCCATCGAACTCGATGAAGACACCGAGCGGGGAAGGAGGGCGGGTTGTGTGAATGCACAGATGACCACTCGAAGAACTACAGTTACAGGTAAGCAACCTGTCCTTCTTCTTCGTGGTCTCTGTGCATCACACACATATGGGTAGATTAGGAAGCTGACTTACCGGAGGTGGGTCGGTGTCGGTAGTCAGATGGTGATTGAAGAGAGAACCGCCCTTCCGAATGCATTCTGCTCCCTGGCTCGAACGTCGAGGCGGTAATGCTGGATGAAAGTAGAGGGGGTAGACCAGGTCGCCGCCCTGCATAAGTCCAGTAAGGGAATGCCTTTCCCGAAAGCTGTCGAGGTCGAGAGAGCCCTGGTAGAATGGGCCCTCACAGATCCTGGCAAAATGCGTCCAGCCAATTGATAGGCAAGCTCGATAGTGTCCACTATCCAAGAGGACAGTCTTTGTTTGGATACAGGATGGCCCGATTTCGGGGGGCCGTAGCACACAAAAAGTTGATTAGTTTTTCTCACCGATTCCGTACGGGCTTTGTAGAACAGTAGAGCCCGACGGACATCGAGGCTGTGCATCGATCTCTCAACCAGTGACGAAGGGGACGGAAAGAAAGTTGGGAGAATAATGTCCTGTCCCAGATGAAATTCTGACACCATTTTCGGTAGGAAACCTGTATCAGGTCTCAGGACGACTTTGTCTTTATGGAAAATTGTGTAAGGGGGATCCAGTCAAAGAGCATGTAGCTCGCTTACTCTTCTTGCCGATGTAATTGCTATCAAGAATAATGTTTTGAACGACACCAGTCGTAAGTCTGCTTTCGCCATGGGCTCAAATGGCGGTTTTGTTAGAGCTTTCAAGACCAAGGGTAGGTCCCAACCTGGGACTATGTTGCGGACCGGAGGTCGTAGATTCTTAAGACCTTTCAAAAATTGCTTAATTAACGGATGCACAAAGATGTCCCCGTCGAAGCAGTTCTGTATGCTGTCAAAGCTGCCAGATATACTTTGATTGACGAAAATTTAAGGCCACGGATCATTAGCGAATGGAGGAAATCGAGAACGGTCGAGATCGAGCAAGTAATTGGGTCTTTGCCCAAGGGCGATACAAATTTAATGAAAGCTGCCCATTTCCTGGCATAGGAGAGTCTTGTGGAAGGCTTTCGTGCTGCCAATAGGACCTCCTTCACAGCATCGGAGAGGTCTGTATCTTCTGCTATTTGATTCTCCAAGCCATTAGATTCAGAGAATGTAGATTGGGATGGAGCACCTTGCCTCCGTGCTGCGTCAGTAGATTGTCCTGTAATGGTAACGGAAGATAATGTCCCTGTGAAAGGGTGAGCAGGTGTGCAAACCAAGGTTGGCGCTGCCATCGCGGGCATATTAGGATGCAGTTGGTTTTGTCTCAAGATTTTGGCGATCACACGTGTAAGCAGTGGGATTGGGGGGAATAGATAATAAAAATCGCTGTTCCAATTCATCAGGAAGGCGTCGGTGATCGAATTCGGGTCCGAGGCCGCCCTGCTGCAGAACATGGGGCACATAGTGTTTTCGCTGGTGGCGAATAGGTCTATCCTTGGACGACCCCAGCGTTGGAACAGTGAACTGACCACCTTCCTGTCCAGCGTCCATTCGTGCGACTGCATCGACACACAGCTCAAGGTGTCTGCCAGTACATTGGACTTCCCTGCGATGTGAATCGCTACAAAGGACATTCCTCGAGGTAGAGCCCATTTGTAGAGTTGCAGGGTCAGCCTTGTGAGGCGCGCCAATCTCGTGCCGCCTTGTTTGTTTATGTACGCAACCACTGTAGTATTGTCGGTCACGACTTGGATGTGGCAGTCCGAGAGGTACTGTTCCAGGGCTTGTAATGCCTTCCAAACGGCCATCAGTTCTAGCCAGTTGATATGTTTGGAGGCTTGTGTCGACGTCCATGTGCCTTGCACGAAGTGATCGCCTGAGTGGGGCCCCCATCCCAGCAACTGATGCATCTGTTGTCAATATGCGGGTCGGTGTCGGAGAATGGAACGGTATGCCCGCGTTCAAATTTGACTCCTGTTGCCACCACCTCAAGGACTCTCTTACGGCTCGAGGAAGATATAGCCGGATGGATGGTTTGTCTTTCTCTGGTTTGAATTCTTTGATGAACCAGGTTTGAAGGGGCCGCATGCCAAGTCTCGCATATCGTACGACCGCAATCGTCGAGGCCATATGCCCCAGTAGTCGTTGAACCATGTGGGCAGAGCATACTGGCCGTTTTGAAACCTTTTCCGCAAGGGCACGTACTTGTCGCACTCTGTTGCCTGGTAGGTACGCCCGACCATCGAACGCGCTTAGTCTTGCGCCGATGTACTGTATC
Organism: Shinisaurus crocodilurus; assembly: GCA_021292165.1. NCBI lineage: Eukaryota > Metazoa > Chordata > Lepidosauria > Squamata > Shinisauridae > Shinisaurus > Shinisaurus crocodilurus. Next base: position 161,968,083 of record CM037880.1, read on the forward strand.
TCCTTTATTGGTTGAAGGACTGACTTCTCTAAGTTCAGACAGCGTCCCAACTCGTCCAGGAGGTGAAGAGTTTCTCCCAGTGTGTGCTGAAGCTCCCACTTTGATGGAGCCACTAGCAGCCGATCGTCCAGATACGGGAAGAGGGTGATGCCTCTTGCCCATAGACTCGCACAAACCACAGCCATACACTTCGTGAATACCCTCGGTGCGGTGGAAAGTCCGAATGGAAGAACTATGAACTGGAAGGTGTTGTCTCCCACTCGGAACCGAAGGTATTTTTGGGTGTCCTCGTGGATAGCGACGTGGAAGTATGCATCCTTGAGGTCGATGGATGCAAACCAATCGTTCCTTCGAAGTAGGGGAAGGATCGATTGGAGTGTGACCATGCGAAATCTCTTCGGTGGGATAAAGAGATTTACCATTCGAAGGTCCAGGATCGGTCTGAGCCCTCCTCCCCTTTTCTTCACGATGAAGTATCTGGAGTACAGGCCGTCCTCCAAGTTCTCTGCGGGAACCGGCCGTATTGTTCCTTTTTGGAGGAGATTTGACACCTCTTCTAGGAGCACTCGAGTTGGACGGGTGGTCTTGATCCCGAGAAAGGGGGGGAGGACTCTGAACTCGATCCTGTAGCCGTGTTCTATTATACTTAACACCCATCGATCCGTCGTGATGGTCCTCCAGGACCGAAGGTGTTGGTGAAGTCGAGAGCCGAAGAGAGGTGCCTGAGGTGGTGGAGACAAGGCGATTGGAATAGTGGTGTCGAGAGCTGGTCGGAGTGGAGGAGACAATTCGGTCGGGCTGGCGACGGAGTCAAAGGTGCCGTCGAGTGAAGTCGCCCCCCCTCGAGCCCCTGGAGCGTTGCTGAGGATAGGAACGCTGCGGTGCTTGAGGCTGTGGGGCCTGAGGCCGACGGTTTCCACCCCGATACTGTCCAGATGGTTGGTAGTGTGACAAAGGGTATGGAAACCGAGACCATCGCCTTGGTCTAAATTGTTGTGATGGGGGTTGACGGACGAGCCCCATCTTTTTGGCCGTCGCTAGGTCCTTTTGAGCGGAGTCGAGGGAGTCGTCTGTGGTGGCGTTGAACAACCCCTCTCCGTCAAATGGGAGGTCTTCGATCTTCGCTCTATCATCGGGAGTCAAGTTGGTAGAGCGAAGCCAGGCATGTCTCCTCAGAGCCACGGATCCGATCATTGACCTAGCGTGGCTGTCGACCTGGTGGCGGGCAGTGTTAATCTGCAAAGCACCGATGCTGGTTGCTTCTTTGATGTATTGCGCCGCCAGGTCCCTTTTTTCGTCCGGCAGATAATCACAGAGGTCTCCCAGCTTCTCTGTGATGAACATCTGGTATCTAGCTAGCAACGCCTCATAGTTAGATACCTTCAGTCCGAGGGAAGACGAGGAGTAGATCCTACGGCCGTAAGAGTCTAGCGTCTTGCCCTCTTTATCTGCCGGCGTGGTATGCTGTTTTCCCCCACGAGACTGCGCAGATTTTACTATGAGCGAGTTCGGGGTCGGATGGGAAAACAGGAATTTCGCTCCTTCCTCCTGGATCCTGTACATTGACTCCAGTCTCTTAGCTGTCGGTTTCGTAGAGGCTGGGGTCTTCCAGGTTTCTTGCACCGTCTCCAGCAATGTTGGCAAGAAGGGAAGGAGCAAATGGTTGGACTGAGTGGTCTTCAGGATCGCATAGATGTCATCTTTTGCTTTCCCTTTTGCAGTTTTCGCCTCAACTCCCAGAGCTGTCACCATCCGGCTGACACGCTCAGCGAAGCTGCCCATATCTTCTGATGGGGAGATCAGTTCCTTAGATTCCACTTGTGCATCTGGGGAAGTGGAATGGGAGGAGGCGGCCACGGAGTCCGAGTCCGATACATACGCCGATCCCGACGAGGAGCGGGTCGCGACAACAGGGGCGAGAACTGTCTGGGCGGTCGAGGTCGAGGCGGTTGGTTGTGCGATGGCCTCGACGGGTGCCCAGGACACAGCCGTACCCCGTCCTGGCGTAGGTGTCCTGGATCTGCGCCTATGGAGTCGCTCTCGAGGGGGTGAGTGTCGGTGTCGGTGGTAATAGTCGTGCCTTCTCCGGTCAGGAGAGCCTCAGGATCGGGATCTGTAGCTCCTTGATCTCGAGTCCGAATAGTAGGAGCTCGACCAAGATCTGTCGTCGCGGCGGCGAGAGTAGACAGATCGAGAGGTGGATTCCCTAGAGGCTGAATCACGGCTCCGGTATCGAGGAGATCGTGATGGTCGATGCCCTCTTCACTCCTCTCTAGTATATGCTGCAGGAGGCGATAGACGCGGTGGAGGACCTCTCGAGCCCGAACGAGGTCGCTCCATCGGTGGTGAGGCCACGATTTCTCCCTCCGACGGAGAGGTGGTTATAGTCGGCGGCTGCTTCAGTGGGGTTTTCGAACCCGACTCTCGGTCTCAAGGAGACAGTCATCGAGACCGGAGGAGACTGGCGGGCAATTGGTCCCGTAGCTCAATCTTGAGCCTCAGTCATAGCCGACATTAGTAGAGCAGTACACTCTGAGACCTTCATAATGGCTGAAGTTAAGGGCTCAGCGTCTTTGTCAGTTTTTTCCGCCATTTTCTTTTTCAGGCGCTCCACCTTGTCTTTATGGGCCTTTTTCGCCAACTTTTTAGCTGCCGAAGTATCTTTCGTCGGCTTTTTGGCTGATTGGGATCCCCCAGGTTTTTCCTCCGGATCAGGCCCTTTGGCTGACAGAGACTGCTCCCACAGGAGAGCTCGCAGCTTAGTTTGGCGGTGCTTTCGGGCCTGTTTTGTAAAGGCCTGGCAATCCTGGCAGGTCTCCATTTTATGGCCTTGCCCTAGGCAAAGCAAGCACAGCAGGTGCTTATCAGCGGGTGGGATTTTTGTTCCACACCGCTGGCATTTTCTAAAAGCTGCCTTCAGAGGCATAATTAGGATAGGTTAAAGTAGTTTAGATGATAGGTGGATAAGAGCGGGGGAGAGATAATGGATATAGTAAGGATTTTTTTGTAGTTTTTTTTTTTTTTTTTTGGAAAGGAAATTAGATATTGAAGAGAGAAAGGAGAATAGAGGATATTATGAGGGAAAAGTTTGGTAGTAAAGAATAACTCAGCTGAGATGACTCTGGAGAGAGAGAGAAAGAACCCGACGACTAGACGCAATGGTGGTCGAAGAGGAACTGAGGAGATGGGCGGGAGCCGCGCTAAGGGACACGCGCAGGGGGAGGGGCTCCCGCCCAATCCACCTCAGCTATAGAAATTTCCTGAACGATCTCAGCGCAGGCGCAGAGAAACCCATATGTGTGTGATGCACAGAGACCACGAAGAAGAATCCTTGTTTCATAGATGCATCTAAGCATGTTTGTTGGACCTTCACTGTGTAACTTTTTCCCACTAGCTTGTATGTAAAGACTCCACTATTTTAAAAGTCAGAGTTTGTGTCTTGAATATATTTTAGTAGCAGAAGGCTAAGAAAAATGGGCTTGGATCCAAAGCTGCCCTTCCATTTATGGAAGGGGCAAGGAGCCTCTGCTGAATTGAAGCCCCCCCTTGCATTCACAGTCCTTCCATATACAGGCCTGTGGCTTATGCTGGCTCAGCTTGTCTGAGCAGTGGAAAGCTAATCAGGGTCAGGCCTGGTTATTACTTGGAGGGGAGACCCCCTCCTCTAGTTTCCTGCATTGAGCAGGGGGTTGGACTCGATAGTCTTGTAGGCTCCTTCCAACTCTATGATCTATGAAATCTATGAAATGAACAAAAGGACACTTCTGAATGCAACCCATGGACTGGGTTCACAAGACATGGCAACCCATTGTGGGTAAACTAGCCATGGTGGTTTGTCATGTTATGTGAACCCGGATTGCTTCCCACAGAGTGGCTTATTTATGGGCAACAAGCCACCTTGACAACCCCTGGCTTGTTCTAGGGTTGTTGTGTCGTCCGAACCTGGGTGACTGACCCCATCATGGGTTCAGGGAAGTGGTGAGTGAGCTGCTCACCAAGAGGCAAAAAACCCTTGCCACTCTTGCTGAGTTCACCCAGGCTAGTGACAGCTGCTCCACCAAGTGCCCAAGTGGCACTTTGGAGCAATCGTCTCTGGCTTGGTCTCCCCCGCCCAACTGTGACCACTTTTGCAGTCACCACAGCCTGTTTTCCCCTTTACCCTTTTTTTGTCCCCGCAGATGGCTTTTCGCAATCTCTGAAATGACAACCAATGACAGCTCCTTCAAAGTGCCCAAGTAGCACATTGGAGTGGCTGTCACTAGTTTGGCACCCCTCTTTTGTGCCCAAGATTTGTGCAAATGTTTTCATTAAAAAAAAAAAGTCAGATTTTCGGTGTGCAACTCCAACTATCCCAAACGTGCAGCCTTAACTTGTCAATGTCCTGGATGTTGTCTCCTTTCAAAGTATAGGAGGCATCATCCATGGACAGTGACAAAGCAAGGCTACAAATAGGTTAATTTGTTAATAGCTGTCAAGTGAGAAGCGAAGCCGTGATGGGATCTTTGCTGATGAAAGGGGGTGACAAGTAGATCACCCCCTTCCAGGTGAGATCCTCTTAATTTTTTGTTTGTACCTGACTCTCCTCACTGTCCTCTACCTTTTCCACCCTTTCACAAGACTCTAGGTGTTCAGGAAAGTGGAAAAGTGCAAGTCACCCCATTTACAAGAACATGGAGTTATGACAGCTATCCAAGCTCAGGCTTCCTTTTAAAATTGGTTTTTTGACAGGGACATATGCAGCTGTGACATCTGTTGCAGTTGCAGAGGGAGAGGTGACAAAATGGGTCCTGCTGTGGAGTCCCCTGGGATACCTGCAGCAGGACCAAAGGGAAGGAGGGGTGGACAACCCATGGTTAGCCCAATCATCTGTCGGGCGCATCGTGGGTGGTTTCATGAACAACCCACACTGTGTAGCTTATTCGCAGGATGGGTTGTCATGTTATGTGAATGTGCCCACGGTGTCTAAAGCATGCAATCTTGAACAATAATGAATTATCTATCCTATATAGGTTATTAACCTATCTAGCAAGACTATATATGAAAAAGGAGGTGGTTCAAAGACTGGTGTGAACCTTTATTAAAAAAAATATTATGAATTTTCAAATGCCATTAAAAGCTTTCTGAGATTAATGCAGTGTTTCTCAACCTTGGGTCCCCAGATGTTTTTGGCCTACAACTCCCAGCATGCCCCAGCCAGCTATGCTGGCTGGGGCATGCTGGGAGTTGTAGGCCAAAAACATCTGGGGACCCAAGGTTGAGAAACACTGGTTTAATGTGAGGAGGCATCCAGCAACGGGTGAACTCCCCCTATTGCCTAGGAAGGCAGGGACATTTTTCATTAAAAGTTTTCTGAACTGTCCCTGAACTGTTAATCACAACATTCAACTTGTAGTTTTCACCTATGATTGGGCTTCTGTAAAGCCCTCTATCTAGGACTGCCTTTGAAAACTTTCTAGAAACATCAACTGCTACAAAATGCCACTGTATACGTTTATCTGGCATGAACATATTACACCCATTCCAGAATATCTCCACAAGCTGTCACAGTCTGCTGACTGTCAGCTTCGTGTCCCAATTCAAAAAGAGACAGAAGGAGGTAATAACCTGTTAAGGGATTACATTCTGGAATCACATCCTCCTCGGTATGTGGCTCAGTTTTTGACAGGTTTGTTATCTTCGTTGGACTCTTTGAAGTCATGCAAAAACTTCATTACATCAGGCCTTTTGGAATTAACTGGAAGTTTGTTTTTTTATTGTTTTTGTTTTACTGCTTTCTTTTTACTGGCTTTTAAAAACGATTTCACTATACATGAGCTGCCTTAGGAACATATTTTGTTAATAAAGTGGCATAGGAGTAGCTCAAAAAGACAAAACTACACAACACTATGAACACCACCCTCTAAATGCTCAGGGGGAAGGTGGAACAGGAGATCCATTCTGTAAGGGAATCTATGTACCTGTAAGGGAATACGCGATAGTTTTTTTCTTTGGAGCTCATGGATTCAGAAATATTGTTTGCTATCATCCGTGCTTTCTTCATGGCATCAATGAAGTCTGCTGAAGTTTTTAGCACTGTATGGTAAGACATGAAGTAAGTGGCTCCAACTTCAGAGTTGTTGTTTATAAAGTTAACTGCAGAGCTATATGCTGCATGTCCTCTGTAAAGAAAGGCACAGTTAGCACACAACAGAATGGTTGCTAGGTTGTTTCAATCCAAATGAGTAGCACAGTCAACCAAGAGGCTTAACGTGCTTCTACTATCTTACCAGAAGGTGCTACAGAAATCCTGCACAAATACAATAGAATCTATTATATATACATTTGCTTATCTGGACATATTAAAGGAACACAGTATTTTAACAAGGGTAGAAGCAAGTGTTACTCAACTAATGTTATTCTGCTGTTAGAAGTTCTACCATTTAAGGAGGACTTGCACAATGCAAATGTAACATGGGTGGAAGATAGTCAATAGCTTCTATTCACCCCAGATGTTCTGTCAACTTCCTCAGAAAAAAAAAGAAGCCAGCACTAAAGGGGTTGGATCAAAAAGGAAACCCTTTTCTGATGGAAGGAAGCGAACCTTAAGAACAGGGATGCAGAACCTCAGGCCCATGAATATTTCTGGCCCTCTGGGTGTCCCACTCTGATCCTCTGGGGTTCCCCAGAAGGCCATGACACCTTCCCTTGGCACCAACCACCAATAGTTTGGTGGTTTCCTGGTTTTTGTGTAGTCCCCCTGACCCCCAATTCTAAAAGGTTGAAATGCCTCACCTAAGGCTTCGTTACTGGCTTTAAGAACTTTAAGCTAAAATATGCTGGTATTTTTGGCCCTATTCCCTTTTCCTTCGGCCCCACCCACCACTGGAATGCAGCTCCCAAGAGCTTCTCCAATGTGGAATTTGGCCCTCAGGCTGAAAGCAGTTCTGCACCCTGCTTTAAAACCAACAAACTGAATACTCATCACAATTGTGCCCAAATACATAATTTTGCAGAATGGGAAAAGCCCAATCTAAGGCTGGTGCAAGAGCCAGGTCTGCAAGGTGTTCAGTGCTGGAAATGCAGAACTACAGAGAGCTACTTGTTAAGCTGACCAAAGGGCAGGTAATTAACTTTGAACTGCATATATGAAATCAGGCTAAAAGCCATTTCATACATTAGTAAACTGAGAATATTAAAGTTCACAGTACACAGAAAGAAAATACAGAATGGTAAGTGTACTATTTACCATAGTACACTACTACATAGTTCCAGAATAGCAAAAACATTTTTAAATGCTTAAAAAAATGAATAATGACTTTATGATGGCAGTATTTCTCAGAATAAGGTTTACTTTTAAGGAAAATGTTAAGCGCTCCAGTGGTGATACATACCCTTTGCCACATTTTGGATTAGGGTTATCAGAGAGGAACATTGGGAGAAATCTCATGAACTCTTCGCCCTGAGGTCTCTGCTTCCCTTCCGGAGTCAGTGGTCGACAACGCACACAGGATGGATTGACAACTGCATCAACATTGTTGGAAAGTATTGAAGTATGTTAACTGGCTACCATGCATGCATAAAAAAACCGTGTGTTTCAGTTACAATACTTCACAATTGAAAATAAAGCATTTTCAGCAAGGAACTAAAATGCTTACTGAAGAGTCCCAGAATTCTGTGCCAAAGACACCCAAGAAGCTACTGAACTGTAGACACATATTAGCTTGGCTTTGTAAACATTTTTCAGCAGCAACAATCACTAAATTCCATTCATAATGTTTATAGTCACTAACAACATAGCACTATGCATATCTACTCAGAAGTAAGTTCCAGTGACTTCAACAGGACTTACTCTCAGGTACGTGTATATAGGATCGCAGCCTAAAACTGACCAACGTACAACCTAAATGAAGATGGTGCAAACTAGGAAGTCCGAAACTGTGCACAACTGTCTACTATCTTAACTATTCTAAATGGAAGCTATTTCTCATTATAGAAGAGGCTTCTTTAATGGTCTAGAACAGGGCTCTCCAACCTTAGGTCCCCAGATGTTGCTGGACTACAGCTCCCAGAATCCCTTGCCATTAACCATGCTGCCTGGGTATGCTGGGAGCTGTAGGCCAGCAACATCTGGGGACCCAAGGTTGGAGAGCCCTGGTCTAGAATGAGAGAGCACATGATGCACCATGACTAGGAAAGCCTAAGCCTATTTAGGATCTTGATGGAAGACTGCTTAAAAATCTGACATAAGGTGCTATGAGTTTTTCAAAGTAAACAAACAGAAACAAAACTAAGCCACTGCGGCATAGGGGCTTTATAGGTTCAAATCCCCATTCAGGCATGAAGCTGACTGGGCCACACACTCTCAAACCTAACCTACCCTCAGAGGCTTGTTGAAATAAAATAGGGAGGAGAGAGAGTATGTATGAAAACACACCACATATGCCTCCATGAACTCCTTAGAGGAAGGGCAAGATACAAATGTAATTTTAAAAAACAAACAATACCAACATTACTAATGTCCATATTTTGCATTCAAGACAGGATTATCAAAGGGTAATGCAGATTGCATCCAACTAAGATCAACTAAGTTCATTATACAGAATTTATGATCCAAGGAGAGAACGATCCTATGGCCCCTAGACATCGTCTGGGGAGCCATAGGATAGTTCAGATTCTCAGCTCTGAGGTCGGAGACAGCACTCCAACTTTGGAGCTCTGATCCCCCTCCCGCACAGCTGGCATGGAAAGAACCACACCAGCTGTTCTCTGAGGTTGGGGAAATGACCTCAGAGAGGGGGTAAAGGGCGTTTCGAGGGTGGGGAGGGGAAGAGACTGGGGTGGCCAGGGTATGAGGTATCCTGAAGCTATTCCAGCCTCCTTCCTTCCCCTTCTGAGACACCGTCACTAGAAAACGGCCATCTAGTGAAAATGCAGAGCAGGAGTGCAGAGGCAAAGATCACCTCTGCTGCTCCTCTTGCTCTGCATTGGATGAACTCCAATGTTTATCAATGTAGCCATCTCCAATAGAGCCATCAATGGAGCCATCTCCAATGATCGAGATGGTTCACACTCATCTGCATAGGACTGCACCCTTAGTTACTGTTGGAATAGCAAGCATCCCAAAGCTACAGCTTCAGAACTATGCACTGTAACAGTTAAATATAATTTACCTTGCCTCACAAACTACATAGCATTATGCCTCAGTCATACTGGATATCACAACTCCACTAATCAGGTTAAAATTACTGATATTATCCGAACACTGGTCTCATTCGCATGTGCAAACAGTCATGAGATGGCTGCTTCGAAATAAACTACATGGAACTGCTTCATGTGGCAAGTTCTCTATATAAGAAGCAGCTTCCTGTGTAGTACTGGCAGTCATTGCACCCACAGAATTCCTTTCTCAACTGTTTGTGCAAAGTGTTGGAAGCAAGGAGCAGCTCCCTCCATGATGCTGTCAGGCCAATGTTTAATGCGTACTGTAGGTTCTCAACACAACCCTATTAGCTATATTTGCCCAGAGAGTTCTCCTTAATGGATGAACTGTATCCATTCTTGGCTGCATTCTTGCCTATTCCAGTTCACAAATAATATTAGTATGCAGCCAATCCTCAGTGTATCACTGCCAGGCACTCATTTGGCAGTATCACAGGAGCAAGTTATACAGCAAGAAATAGCTGGATCCTATTTCTTTTGACTTGGGTAATACGGAGCCTTCTTTTCAGATGAAGTTCACTCTATCTATATTTTATGCTAATTTTATAACTTTGTGGCTTTAGTATATTTGTTTGTATTTACATTTTAATTGTTTATTATTTTGTTAAACCATCCTGGTAACACAACTGAAGTGTGGTATAAAAGACCCTATATATATAGGGTCTTTTATACCACACTTCAGTTGTGTTGCGTATATATATAAAAACACTGCCTGCTACCAAATCCAGAACAAGAGCTTTTAAAGCATACCCCATGACTGGCAACAAAGCATGTTCAGTATCCCAAACAGAAACATATGTATTTCTGGGGAGCAAATAAAAGCAAGCCAACAGTACCTGAAGCATTGCAGAACTGTTCAGTGGTGTTATAGATTCTGCAACAGGAAGACTGTGGTTTGACCCAGTCAAAATAATCATCAATCCAAGAAGAAGGAGCGTAGCCAATTCTTGTGCTACAATATGAAGAGATGCCATCATTTTTAGCCACACATTGTCAATATGCATCCAAAACAGGACATTTTCCTGCAAGTGTTAAGTTTACACAACACAGTCTGGAGGACTAGCAATTTTTTTTTTTTTAGACTGTAGTAGAAACACTCTATATTTTAATTAATCTCATCTTGTCAAACAGCCACTGTGAAATCTATGACTCCTTTCTGAATTACAGATAACATGATGAGTTTTTTACGGCAAAATGTCACACATAACACTAACACATTTTATTTAACTGATGGGTGAATGCGGTCACACTAACAAACCATGTTTTGTTAACCACGAACAACCCACAAAGAGAACCCATGGTTTGTTGTTGTATTGTGAACTCTGGGTTGCTTAAACCATGCGTTTGTCGTTATGCCAGTGTGGTGTAGTAGTGAGTGTTGGACTGGGACTCAGGAGATCTGGGTTCTAGTCCCCACTCAGCCATGAAACTCACTGCGTGACTTTGGGTCAGTCACTGACTCTCAGCCTAACCTACCTCACAGGGTTGTTGTGAGGATAAAATGGAGAGGAGGAGGAGGATTATGTAAGCTGCCTTGGGTTCCTTGCAGGAAAAAAGGCAGGGTATAAATATAATAAATAAATAAATAAAATCTGTGAATGCAGAACTGTGGGCTGTTCTTCGGTTGTTTCACCAGGCTACAAAGGCAGTGAGCAAGAGTGGTTTAAAAAAAATAAACTGCTGCTCTACATACTGGAACTACAGCACCGCAAAGCCATTAGGGATACAGAGAGGGCATGGGTGAAGGAGAGAAACAACCCAGGGATTGAGAAAATAAACCACGGTTTGTTCCATCAACTGCCAGACAAATCCTCAGTAGGGCAACAAACCATGGGTTAAATAAACTATGGGTTAGCGCTGAGTGGACACCCATTGTCACGGAGACCTGGTTTACACGATCGAACAGCCCATCATTGCTTATTTAAGCCACGGGCCGGGCCATGACAAGCTAGGGCTGGGCACTGAATATTAAAAATGGCCACCCACACATATCAGCATGTCCCACAGCTCACCATGGCTTAAATAAGCAGCCCATGGTGGGCTGTTCGATTGCATGAACCAGACCGTTATGTGCGAACCACGTCAATGTTACTTAAATTCCTCACTGGCCTATCAGGAAGCCTTGGAGGGAGGAACAGATAAGACACACAACATGTCTGGGTTCACAGTAAATAATGGTTCATAATACTGGGTTCATAATAAATAATAGAAGGGTAAATAATTGTAAATAAAGGGAGGGGTCCAAACATATCCTAATAATCTAAGAGCAGGCCCCCCCACATGGTGCCCCCCCACATGGTGCCCCCCCACATGGTGCCCCCCCCACATGGTGCCCCCCCCACATGGTGCCCCCCCACATGGTGCCCCCCCCACATGGTGCCCCCCCCACATGGTGCCCCCCCCACATGGTGCCCGCAGGTATCTCCAATGGTCCCCATGAAGGGGTCCCCATGAAGGGGTCCCCATGAAGGGGTCCCAACATGATGCCTGCGGACACCCTTTTTTAAAATTAAGTTTTCCCCTTCTTTATATATGTACATGGATTTATATGAAATGCATACAACTTTCTAGCAATTATACATATGCATCAACAAAAGTGAACCAAATATCCAAATAAGTATCTAGTTGAGTGGGTGTCCACTCAGCGCTCAGGGTGAAGTTGGTGTCTATATGCCACCTGTTCATATATCAAAAGCAGTGTAAGGTCCTCAATCAGAGGTATTTATCCTTCCAAATTTGTAATATCAGTCTTTTAGCTGTCAAAAGGGTGCAGAGAATCCATTTCTCCTTCCATTTGTTAATTTCCATGAAGCAGGTAAATAATTTAAGAACAAATAGTAATTGTGCTGCAGAAGCATGTGACAAATTGTATCCCAAATCCAATGTGAGCATCAATTTTAAACAAGAGTTTACTTCTATTCTAGTAAATGTTTGTTATTTGCTAGAGAAATTTTATGAAGAAAAAAAGGAGCACTTACTAGCCACTAATCTCTGCTTCATCAAATATTTGTTGCACTAGGGAGTTATTGTCACATCCCGTTCCACCACACACCATATTTTGCCCATCCAAAGTGGTATAGTTATGTCCTTCTTCTAGCACAAAGTATACTGGGGGACCTGCATGCAAGTACTTGCTGAGAGAGTTGAAATAATCCACCATATACGAGTCCTTATCACACACAAAAAAGGAGGAGGAAAGAAAATACATAGTTACCTCTAAACGTTTTATTTAGTTCCTACAAAACTCATATCTCCAACACATACATAATAGGACCCTACCTCAGGTTAGCAGGGTAATGATGGTACTTTTCAATATGTTTCTTATACATTTCTCCTTAGAAAAAAGGGAGTGTGAAGACACATAAAAGGCACTTACATCTGGCATCGATAATCTCTGGTCCAGACCAATTTCTACTTTGTTAACAACTGCTATGCTGAATGATAACACACCCACAAATATGGATATCTGAAAAAATAGTAGAGAAAAGGCTGGTTTAATTCACAGAAAAAGCTTTCATTTATACCTTCAAAGGACTTTGCACTAACTCAATATTGCTAGAAAATATAGCTTGCTTATCCTCCCAGCACATTAAGCACTAGAATTCAAGAATTAAAAGCATGACATGCATTGGCAATGTGGTGGAACCAACAATTAAACTTTTCTTATGAAAGTTTGTATCCAAAAAGTTTATTGAGCGCTATTGAGTCTTTCAGGCTACTGCATAACTTAACCATTCAGAAAAAAACTATTTAGGGAGGAGGCAAGATTAAATATAAAAGCAATTAACAGTGCAATCCAACGTGGCTGCCCGTAACCCTCTGAACTTGGGAGGATTACGGGCATCCAATGGAGGGTGGAAGGAGCACAGATGCAAAGGTCGCCTCCATGCTCTTCCCGCCCTGCAAAAGACTTCAGCAGCCAATTTCAGCTGTCAAAGTCTTTTGCCCCGGCTCGCAGGGAGGGGAGGCTGAGGTGCCACCAGGATTTCATAGATTTCATAGATCATAGAGTTGGAAGGAGCCTACAAGGCTATCGAGTCCAACCCCCTGCTCAATGCAGGAAACTAGAGGAGGCGTCTCCCATCCAAGTAATAACCAGGCTTGACCCTGCTTAGGTTTCCACACTCAGACAAGCTGAGGTGACTTTGGGCCAGTCAGGCAGCCTTACTCCTCCCCACCCTGCTCCCCGGAACTCCATCTCAGAGGTTGGTATTTAGATCTTGAAGCTGCAGCTGACGCGGTTCTTTCCATGACAGCTGCGAGGGCGGAGGGAGGGTGCTCCCAAGTCGGAGTTCCAGCTCTGAGCTCAGAGTGTGTTTCCAAGGTTGGAGCTAGGACTCTGACTTCTCCTATGACTGCCTAGACTCTGTCTAGCGGCCACAGGATTGTGCCATAAGAGATTTACGGTAATTGTTGCATTTAAATTAATATCTAGTTTGCATGTAGGTAGATTTTCTGAAAAGTAGAAACAATACTTTGTTACTCTCAAACATGATGGTGTACATACCACAATTGGTCTCATCCAATCCTTTAGAAGAAATGGAGAATATATGTTTTTGAAGAATAGAAACAACACACTTTCAGAGTGCTGTACAGTACTTATTTCTTCACCACCTTTGATACAACACAGGATATCATATCGATTTTTCTGGAAAATAAAATGCCAGAATGAATATGATCCCAAAGTAGTAACTCCCTCAAAATAAACATCAAGAGATTATTATGAACTTACTTCTTGACGCTTAATGTCCAAACCCAACAGGCTTATAAAGCAGGTAATTTGAAGGAGAAAGTCAACAAATACAGCCACTGCAGCAAAGAGGGAGAAAGTACGAACAGCAGGCATAGTAGACAAACTCCCTAAAAGAAGAGAGGAAGAAACCGAAATATGTAACACGCTCTCACTACATTTACACAGATTATGTAAAGTTCATGCCATACCCTGGTTGTCAATTAAGACAGCATGCTAAAGACTTCCTTCCATACATGGATGACAGAAGGATGCCTCAATACTGTAAGAAACATGTTTAAAAACAGGCACTTTCAATAAAGACCTTCCTCAGGCAAGGTAATTCAATTTAAGTGGATGCTACAGTTTCACAAGTAACCACAAAATAAAACCTGTTCTATTATTTTTTATCCTACAGGATAGCCCTTTTTCTCCCTTCTTGGCCAGCAGTACATTTAGCGTAAGATAATGATTGCTGCCTAGAATTCACCATATCAATATCTTGGCAATTTGTTCTTAGGAACAATCTATCTAATACGCATCTTGTGTGTTATCTACCTGACCATACCTCACCTCTTTGAGGGGGTGAGTCCATTTCAAGGGGTAGAAATAATGCCTTTGCAAACAGAATATTCTAATTAAACAGAAAATGCATTTGCAACATGGTGAAGTATTTTCATTTTTCTGAACACTGCACATGAGGGGAGTGAACAGAATACAACATATACCAAAAGCCGAAGTGTAGAAAAATTAAGAATTCTTACCCAAGAAGAAAGCCACTGTCTCTGAAAGTGATGAAAGGAACATGCTAGGAGCCACATCTCCAAGGATTCGACCAATTTGCTTATCTAGGGTTTCACCTTGAAGGCGTTCATCTCTCTGGAATTGTAATTCACTTGTTAGGAATTAGAACTAGAGAATGTCCTTCTCAGATCTAGGATGCAAACATCCTTATCCAAAATACATTTAATGCTGTGAACAAACTACAAGGAGTCCTAAATCTTCTCCTTTAAAAATATTGCAGGAATCCAAAATTAAGACAGCTGCCTATGTTAGCACAAGTCAGAGAAAGAATACTGGGCTGAATAGAATACTGACCTCACCTAACATGGCTATTCATATGCAAATTATACTTGAAACCAATTAATTATGCACTCTAAAAATCACAGAAAAATACCTGAAATGTCTGAACAATAATGAAAATGTTGTCTACTCCAACAGCCAGCACCAAAAATGGAATGACTTCAATAACAATCAATGTTATGGAGACGCCAAAATAGCTGAAGATACCCAGAGAACATGCAACTGAACTCAGTACAATCAGGATGCCTGCAATGCCCAAGGAAACTTTTGAGTCAACCTAGCAAATGAAGATACAAGACACAACATTAATTATATTTAATATAAATCTTATCAATGCTTATTATTCATTTACACATTTATATACTGCTTCCCAACAAAATTATCAAAGCAGTGGACATAATAATAATGGCAACACTAAAGATAATAAAATAATTGTTCTACTGATCAGCAATAAATATATAACTGTAACTGGCTGGGACACGCCTCAGGAAAAGCCTGCATACAGAGAACATTCTTAAGATGTCTAAAAGTCAGAACTGTAGTAGATGCTTGTCTTATCAATTGGGAGCGCATTCCAGAGGGCAGGTGCTGCAACACTAAATGCTCTATTACTAGTAATCCTGAGGTGAGCCTCACAATTATATGACACTATCAAGAGCGTGCCTTCTGAGGGTTATGAAAAACATTTTTCAAGTGTAATTGCAGATTACAACTAGCTGCCCCAGTCCAGTTCTAGCTTTGCATAAAAAGAGCAATTTATGCATTACTATCTGCACCAGAATACGGATAGCTATCCCACTGAAAGCAACACAGTGCTGTCAAGACAATACCACTGCTCTGATGTAAATTCCAATTTACACCCACAGTTTATTTATGTATTGAATTTCTTAGTCAACTCTCTCTTTAAAAAGACGCAAGGCTACCGGTATTTACAACAAAATTATTAAAACATACAAAATATAAAATAGCTAAAACCCATTTCCATTAAAATACTAAAACATAATAAAACAACTAAAACATCAATACAGACCATAACCAAAGCCACTGATGCATAAAAAGCTCATCATATGCCTTCAAATGCCAGTTCCTAATCCAGCAAGTGATACTGGATTAGGAACTGATTAGGAGATTAGGATCTCCTTTGCTGGATCAGTGAAAGAGTTATTCCAAAACAGAACACAATCTTGCACTTTTTGTACTTTGAACTGAGAAAGAACCTACATCCCAATGGAGACAAGTACATGAGCAGCCAATTTCTAGAAGAGTGTTAAGATCCTTGACATGAAATATCTGGATAATTATTTAAAGAAAGAAATGGGATGAAATGAATGGCATGGCTATTTCAACTTCTTCCCCATATAAAAGTAAAAACTTAAGACAAGGAAAAAGGATTATAATAAATTTAGAAGAACTAAACTATTTGTTGAATCAGTTAAAAATGCTTCAGTCCTTTTAAAAATTTGGTATAAAATTGATTTTCAGCAATGATAAAGATGTATACCAAGAATCTAGCAGCACTTTTGATGTGTCCCAGAGCTATGGAGATGTACACAAACATGACTACATAGCTAATTACAACGGTCTTGACATCACCGTTGCTTTCCCGGTTTATTTCATCTTCAATACTACGTTCAGCAGAGAAGGAAATGGTTAAGTTTGGGTTGTCGTAGTTTTTCACAAAATTGATGAACCTGAAAGACAGACAACAGGTCAGTGGGTTCTTAGAAAGCCAGACAGCTCTCTTAACAATTACTCAGGCAGATCTTCAGGGCAAACCCTGATCAAAATTCTTTCCAATTTTTAACCGTTATTTACAACCTGTGTTGCATTTCTTCATGAAAAAATATGCTGGCTGGGTCACAATATTCAGCATTTTAAAAGTTGAAGACAACATGCTTTCCAGATGTTTTAAATTAACATAATCCTTTGAATTCTAACCTTAGGCCAATTCATAGTTTTTAAAAAACAGGAAATATTTTGGTGGAGAGTTTAACTTGTTATATTTGTATAGGGAAGTGTTTTTGTAGGACAGTTTCCATGTTGGAGGAAGGACAGGTTGCTTACCTGTAACTGTAGTTCTTCGAGTGGTCATCTGTGCATTCACACACATATGGGTTCTCTGCACCTGCGCTGAGATGTGCTGAGTCATGGACCAGCACATGGGCGGTGGATGCAGACTCAGTCGCCCTGTTCAAGGAACGAGGTAGTCGAGCAGCTCGGCAGCTGTATCCATGACTGAGCAGCCCTATTTAGGATCCACTCTGCTCACCCCGTATGGGGAGGGGGCTAGAAAAGGTGCCCTAAACATAGTCTACCTCTTTCTCCCCTGACTGGATTACCGCGTCCAGTGGGGTCACCATTTTAGCGGTCGAAAAAGACATTTGAATTTTGGAACATGGAATATACGGACATTGCTGGATAACATAGATAGTGAACGCCCTGAGCGTAGGACTGCTATTATTGCAAGGGAGCTGAGACGGTTTAAAATTGACATAGCAGCACTTCAAGAAACTCGAAGGGCAGGAGAGGGACAGCTGAAAGAAGAAAAAGGAGGTTATACCTTCTTCTGGAAAGGACTACCTGAGCAGGACCGACGAATACATGGTGTAGGCTTTGCCATCAAAAATGAACTAGTGAACTCTTTGTCAGAAGTTCCTACTGGCATTAACGAACGCCTGATAACTCTTCGATTAAAGCTCGCCAATAACCAACAGGTAACTATTTTGAGCGCTTATGCACCAACATTAGATGCTGACGATGACATCAAGGAAAGTTTTTACAGCCAGTTGGACACTCTCCTGTCAGAGATACCTAAGGAGGATAAAATTATCCTCCTGGGCGATTTTAATGCAAGAGTTGGGCGTGACTTTGATTTATGGCCAGAAACTATTGGAAAAGACGGAGTTGGTAATAGCAACCCAAACGGACTCTTACTTTTGTCTATATGTGCAGAGCATAATCTCACTATCACAAACACGCTCTTTCGACAAAAGAATAAGTTTAAAACATCATGGCAGCACCCACGGTCAAAGCACTGGCATCTTCTGGATTATGTAATTGTCCGTGTTAGAGATCGCCGCGATGTACTTCTTACTAGGGCCATGGTGAGTGCCGACGACTGCTGGACAGACCACCGACTAATCCGGTCCACAATGGTTATCAACATTGCTCCCCAACGTAGGCTTCAAGGAAGGAAACCAAGGCGTAAAATGAACATCCAAGTCCTTCAAGATCCTATTAAGCAAACTCGTCTTCAATCACTTCTTAAGGAACATCTACCTACGGAACCTCCTGACAACATTGAGGACCATTGGTCTAAGCTGAAAACCTCCATTACTGCAGCTTGTGAACAAACTATTGGATATGAAACTAAGAAACATCAGGATTGGTTTGATGAAAATGACAATGAGATTAAATATATAATTGACCAAAAAGGAAAGCCTTCCAAATATGGCAAAATGATATTAACTGCGCTGCCAAGAAAAAAACCTACGCTAGCGCAAAGGCTGAGGTCCAAAGAAGAACAAGAGAACTTAAGAACGCTTGGTGGAAAAAGAAAGCTGAAGAAATTAAACAACTTGCAGAATCTCATGATGCACGGGGCTTTTTTAAGGCCACAAGGGCCATTTATGGACCAAAAACCTATGGTACAAACCCTTTACAATCAAAAGATGGCACCAAACTCTTAAAAGACAAAGAGTCTATTGCACTGCGTTGGAAAGAGCATTATTATGACCTTTTAAATCGTAAATCTAAGGTGGATAATGAGATTTTTTCGCAAATCCCGCAAAAACAAATTAAAGAGGAACTTGCAATACTCCCCACTTTGGATGAAGTAAAAAAAGCCATTAATCAAATGAAGAACAACAAAGCTAGTGGACCAGATGGGATTCCTGCTGAAATTTTTAAAGAAGGGGGCCCCGAACTTGTACAACATCTTCATAAACTCATCGAAAAAATTTGGATAAGAGAAGAGATCCCAGAAGACTTCAGGGATGCCATAATTATCACCCTCTTTAAGAAGGGTGATAGAACAGACTGTGGAAACTATCGGGGCATTTCTCTCTTAGCAACCGCAGGTAAAATATTTGCTAGGATTCTCGCAAACCGTCTTCTATCTATTTCGGAAGAGATCCTCCCTGAAACTCAATATGGTTTCCGCCCTTCTAGAGGGACAGTAGACATGATTTTTACTGCACGTCAGCTCCAAGAAAAATGCCGGGAGCAAAATCAACCCCTTTATATGGCATTTATCGATCTGGCTAAGGCCTTTGATACTGTAGACCGTACAGCTCTCTGGACTATCCTTATGAAAATTGGATGCCCCAATAAATTTGTGAATATCTTGCGACTTCTCCATGACAACATGACGGCAATGGTTTTGGACAACAACGGCTCTCATGGTGCTCCATTTAAAGTGGGATCAGGTGTTAAACAGGGATGTGTTATCGCCCCAACATTATTTGCCATTTTCATCGCCATGGTTTTACATCTTGTCAAGGGGAAACTTCCCACCGGTGTGGGAATTATATATCGAACAGATGGAAAGCTTTTTAATCTCAGCAGGCTGAAAGTAAAAAGTAAGGTAATTACAACCTCCGTTGTGGAACTTCAGTATGCTGATGATAATGTGGTCTCCGCACATTCAGAGGATGATCTCCAAACTATCCTAAATGCTTTTGCAGAAGCATACGAAAAACTTGGTCTCTCACTTAACATCAAAAAAACCAAAGTGCTTCATCAGCAAGTGCAAGCCAATCCTTTGGTGATGCCATCTATCCAGCTTGGCGGGACAATACTGGAAAATGTCGATCATTTTCTCTATCTTGGCAGCTATCTTTCTGTTACAGCTAACATCGACAGTGAAATCCAGCATCGTCTGAGCTCCGCAAGTGCCGCATTTTCTCGAATGAAACATAGAGTGTTCGAGGATCGGGATATTTGTAAGAAGACCAAAACACTGGTTTATGAAGCCATTGTATTACCAACTTTATTGTATGCCTGCGAAACATGGACTATCTATAAACGTCACTTCCACCTCCTTGAAAGGTTTCATCAACGTTGCCTCCGGAAAATCCTGCAAATTACTTGGGAAGATAGGCGAACAAATGTCAGTGTACTGGAAGAAGCAAAGACTACTAGCATTGAAAAAATGATCCTTCAACGCCAACTTCAGTGGACCGGTCATGTTGTTCGAATGCCTGACTGCCGTCTCCCAAAGCAGTTACTTTACTCCCAACTCAAGGATGGAAAGCGGAATATCGGTGGTCAATATAAGAGGTTTAAAGATGTTCATAAGGCTAATCTAAAAAAATGCAATATAAACATCGAAAACTGGGAAGCTCTGGCCCATGAACGATCTAAATGGAGGTTGGCCTTTCACAAAGGTTCCATGGACTTTGAAGAAGCCCGAGTGCAAGGTGAAAGGGAGAAACGTGCTAGGCGAAAAGCACGTCAAATGAATCCTTTACAGGACCATCTTCTATCTGGTAACCTGTGTCCTCACTGTGGGAAGCTGTGTGGATCTAAAATTGGCCTCCACAGTCACTTACGGACCCATCGCTAGAGTCTACACAATCTTCTTTAGAATTTCCTCCTTTTATCCCGGAAGACAATCTTACTCGGTCACGAGTGATCGCCTGATGATGATTCAGCATTTTAAAAGTTGAAGACAACATGCTTTCCAGATGTTTTAAATTAACATAATCCTTTGAATTCTAACCTTAGGCCAATTCATAGTTTTTAAAAAACGGGAAATATTTTGGTGGAGAGTTTAACTTGTTATATTTGTATAGGGAAGTGTTTTTGTAGGACAGTTTCCATGTTGGAGGAAGGACAGGTTGCTTACCTGTAACTGTAGTTCTTCGAGTGGTCATCTGTGCATTCACACACATATGGGTTCTCTGCACCTGCGCTGAGATCGATCGGAAACTTCTTTAGCTGAGATGAGGCGGGCGGGAGCCCCTCCCCCTCGCGCATGCTCCTTAGCGCGGCTCCCGCCCGTCTCCTCAGTTCCCTGAGACCGCCTATTGCGACCCTCGGGACCGAGGATGATTCAGAACCTTAATATATTTCTACGACATCAACACCTTCCTTCGAGCCCGATGAGGATCGAGCCCGAAAAACAATAGTAAAACAATTGACCCATCCCATTTCCACTTGGGTATCCATCGAACTCGATGCAGACACCGAGAGGGGAAGGAGGGCGGATTGTGTGAATGCACAGATGACCACTCGAAGAACTACAGTTACAGGTAAGCAACCTGCCCTTCTTCGTGGTCTCTGTGCTTCACACACATATGGGTAGATTAGCAAGCTGACTTACCGGAGGTGGGTCGGTGTCGGCAGTCAGATGGTGACCGATGATAGGACCGCTCTCCCGAATGCGTTCTGCACCCTGGCTCGAACGTCGAGGCAGTAGTGCCGTATAAAGGTGGAGGGTGAAGACCAAGTCGCCGCCCTGCACAAGTCCGATAGCGAAACTCCCCTGCCGAATGCCGTCGAAGTCGACATGGCCCTAGTAGAATGGGCCTTTGTGGAGTCCGGCAAAACACGATCGGCAAGTTGATATGCCAGCTTGATAGTGTCTACTAGCCAGGAGGACAGTCTTTGCTTCGACACTGGAAGGCCCCGTTTAGGCGGGCCGTAACAAACAAAAAGCTGCTGCGTAAGTCTTATGGGCTCCGTACGCGCTTTGTAAAAGGCTAGAGCTCTACGGACATCGAGGCTGTGCATAAGTCTTTTGACATCCGACGATGGTGACGGAAAAAATGCTGGGAGAATAATGTCCTGTCCCAGATGAAATTCAGAAATGACTTTTGGAAGAAATGATATGTCTGGCCGCAAAACGACTTTATCTCAATGAAAGGTTAAATATGGAGGGTCAATTCTGAGCGCGGCTATCTCGCCGACGCGTCTAGCAGATGTTATTGCTATGAGGAATAGGGTCTTCAACGAAAGAAGGCGTAAGTCCGATCTTGCCATGGGCTCGAATGGCGCTTTTGTTAATGCCTTCAAGACCAGCTGTAGGTCCCACCCAGGTATAACATTCCTCGTTGGAGGACATAAATTCTTCAAACCCTTTAGAAATTGTTTCACCAAGGGATGAATAAACAAAGACGTACCAGAGGGAGTCGTCCAATGAGCCGTAATTGCAGCCAAGTACACTTTTACTGATGCAAACTTTAGGCCTTGTGCCATAAGCGAGTGCAAGAAGTCAAGGACAGTCGGTATCAAGCATGTTATAGGGTTTTCACCCGAACTCGATACAAAGCTGGAGAAAGCCTGCCATTTCCTTGCATAAGAAAGCCTTGTTGAAGGCTTACGTGCTGCCAACAAAACACCTCTAACTCCTTCCGAGAGTTCTGTATCCATCGTTATCTGATTCTCCAGGCTGTGAGGCTTAAGGAATGCAGATTTGGATGAAGTACCTTGCCTTGATGTTGCGTCAATAGATTGCCTTGCAGTGGTAATTGGAGATAATTCCAGGGATGGGGACTCGGACTCGGGGACTCGACTCGTGAGTCCGACTGAGTCCCCCCTCTGACTCGAGTCCCACTCGAGTCCCAATAATTTATGTGGGACTCGAGACTCGACTCGGGACTCGAGCCCAAGGACTCCTCTTCCTCCGCCTCCGCCTCCGCTCTCGCCTCTGCCGCCGCCGCCGCCCTCACCTCCTCCTCCTCCTCCTCCTCCTCCTCCTCCTCCGCCGCCGCCGCCCTCGCCGTAGCACACAGCACGCCGCGTCACGCCGCCAGCGCCGTCGCTCTGTTTTTGGCGGGGTTGCTGTAGTTCAAAAACAGAGCGCCGTCGCTAGCGGCGTGACGCGACATGCCGCGTCACGCCGCCAGCGCCGTCGCTCTGTTTTTGGCGGGGTTGCTGTGGTTCAAAAACAGAGCGCCGTCGCTAGCGGCGTGACGCAGCATGCCGCGTCACGCCGCTAGCGACGGCGCTCTGTTTTTGAACCACAGCAACCCCGCCAAAAACAGAGCGACGGCGCTGGCGGCGTGACGCGGCGTGCTGTGTGCTACGGCGATGGCGACGAGGGCGGCGGCGGCGGCGGAGGAGGAGGAGGTGAGGGCGGCGGCAGAGGCGGCGGCGGCAGAGGCGGCAGAGGCGAGAGCGGCGGCGGAGGCGGTGAGGTGAGGGCGGCGGAGGTGGAGGTGAGGGCGGCGGCGGCGAGGGCAGCGGTGGCGTTGGCGAGGTGAGGGCGGCGGCGTTGGCGAGGTGAGGGCGGCGGCAGCGGTGAGGTGAGGGCGGCGGAGGTGGAGGTGAGGGCGGCAGCGGCAGCGACCCATGGAGGGAGCAGGAGGGTCTCCGCGGGAGGAAGGGCAGCTCTTCTTCCTCTCGCGGAGACCCTCCTGCTCCCTCCATGGGCCGCCGCTTTGGGCGGGACTCGGGACTCGACTCGAGTCACCATTTTGGACCTCGGACTCTAGACTCGACTCTAGACTCGGGTCCAAAGACTCGGGACTCGACTCGGGACTCGGGACCAAGGACTCTTCAACATCCCTGGATAATTCCCCTGGGACAAATTGAGTAGGTGGGAAAACCAAGGCTGTCTCGGCCACCACGGGGAAATCACTATGCAATTTGTCCTGTCTAATGATATTTTGGAAAAAAGGAGAGAACTAGGTTCTCAGGATGCAAAAATCTTTATTAAAGGAGCCCGACGCGTTTCGGCCTGTGTATTTTTCAAGGCCTTCCTCAAGGAGCTGTGAATATTCAAAATACATACATTAAATTAACTTAACATGGTTGGGACAACACATAATAAAAATACTTTCTCATTGTGTATGGAATTTCTTTACATTCTTATTAGAAATCATTTCAAAACATTTTCTTAAAAATGAGAAACAAGTACTTTTTTTAAAAAAGCCTTGAAAAATACACAGGCCGAAACGCGTCGGGCTCCTTTAATAAAGATTTTTGCATCCTGAGAACCTAGTTCTCTCCTTTTTTCCATTGCATTTGGATGCTTATCTCCTCCTGTTTCTGTCTAATGATATTTTGGCAATTACCCGTGTGAGGAGTGGAATTGGCGGAAAAAGGTAGTAAAACCTGTCGCTCCAGTCCAGCAGGAACGCGTCGGATATCGACCTCGGGTCCGACGCCGCTCTGCTGCAGAATAGGGGACAGGCTGTGTTCTCGCTGGTTGCGAACAAGTCTATGTCCGGCCAACCCCAACGTTGGAACAGCGACGCCAATACTCGCCGGTCCATCCTCCATTCGTGGGATTGAAGAGACACTCTGCTCAGAGTGTCAGCCAATACATTGGTCTTCCCCGCGATGTGAATCGCTACGAACGACATCCGTCGGGATAGAGCCCACTCGTAAAGTTGCAGCGTCAGCCGTGTGAGACGCATAGATCTTGTGCCTCCTTGCTTGTTCAAATATGCCACCACCGTGGTGTTGTCTGTTACGATCTGAATGTGGTGGCCGGCTAGATGACGGTCCAGCGCTTGCAGCGCTCTCCAAACAGCCATCAGTTCGAGCCAATTGATATGCTTGGAGGCCTCTGTCGCAGTCCAGGTGCCCTGCACGACGTGATCGTCGGAGTGGGCTCCCCATCCTAATAACGACGCATCCGTCGTTAGCATTCTGCTCGGTACCGGCGGTTGAAATGGTACACCGCCGAGTAGATTTGACTCCTGCTACCACCACCTCAAAGACTCTCTTACAGCTCGTGGAACTAGTAGACGGAGAGAGGGTTTGTCCTTTTCCGGTTTGAAAATGCGGACGAACCAGGTCTGAAGCGGTCGCATGCGAAGCCTCGCATAACGTACAACTGCGATGGTCGAGGCCATGTGCCCCAAGAGTCGCTGTATCGTGTGAGCTGACGATATCGATTGCTTGAATACTTTGGTTGCAACGGAAATTAGATTGCTCGCTCTCTCGTTTGGCAGGTACGCCCGACCATCGAACGCGCTTAGCCTTGCACCTATATAATGTATCTCCCTCACGGGCTGGATGATTGATTTCTCCACGTTCAGGCAAAGTCCCAACTTGAGCATGAGACCGAGGGTTTCCTCGAGTGCGCTTTGAAGCTCGGCCCTCGACGATGCCACCAGTAACCAATCGTCGAGGTAGGGAAATATGGTGATGCCTCTTGCCCTTAGACTCACGCACACCACCGCCACACACTTCGTGAATACCCTCGGCGTGGTGGAAAGTCCGAATGGAAGCACGACGAACTGGTAGGAGTCGTCTCCCACTCAAAACCGAAGGTATTTCTGGCTGTCCTCGTGAATGGCAATGTGGAAGTATGCATCTTTGAGATCGATGGAAGCGAACCAATCGCCCCTTTGGAGCAGTGGAAGGATGGACTGTATCGTGACCATGCGGAATCTTTTCGGTGGGATAAAAAGATTTACAGTCTGAAGATCCAGAATCGGCCTGAGTCCTCCTCCCTTTTTCTTCACGATGAAGTATCTGGAGTACAGGCCATCTTCCAAATTTCCGGAGGGAACCAGCCGTATCGCCCCTTTCTGAAGGGGGGTTGACACTTCCTCCAGTAGCACCTGAGTTGGACGGGTGGTCTTGATCCCGAGAAACGGGGGGAGGACTCCGAACTCGATCCTGTAGCCGAACTCTATGATGCTTAGCACCCATCGATCCGTCGTGATGGTCCTCCAAAATTGGAGGTGGTTGCAAAGTCAAGAGCCGAAGAGAGCAGTCTGAGGTGGTGCAGAAGTGTCGGTCAGGCAAAGCGTCAGCTGTGTTTTGGTCGGGCCGGCCAGGCAGTCAAAGACGACGTCGGCCGAAGTCGCCTCCCCTCCTGCTGCCTCGGGACCGCTGCTGATACGGTCGCTGGGGCTGCACCTGAGGCTGAGATGCCCCGGGTCTTCGGTTCCCGCTCCTGTACTGACCTGCCGGTTGGTACTGCCTGGTCGGGAATTGGAACCGGGACCACCGTCGCGCCCTGAAGGATTGCGACGGCTGCTGCCGCACGAGCCCCATCTTCTTGGCCGTTGTGAAGGCCTTCTGGGCGGAGTCGAGGGAGTCATCCGTGGACGCATTGAATAACCCCTCGCCATCGAAGGGAAGGTCTTGGATCTTCGCCCTATCGTCGGGAGTCAGGGCGGTAGAGCGAAGCCATGCGTGCCTTCTCAGAGCCACGGAACCAACCATCGACCTGGCATGACTGTCAACTTGGTGTCGTGCAGTATTCATTTGCAGGGCACCGATGCTAGTCGCCTCTTTAATAAACTGGGCCGCCAGGTCCCTCTTGTCGTCCGGCAGATAGTCACAGAGGTCTCCCAACTTCTCCGTGATATACATCTGATATCTAGCTAGCAACGCCTCGTAGTTAGATATCTTCAGTCCGAGGGAAGATTTCATAGATCATAGAGTTGGAAGGAACCTACAAGGCTATTGAGTCCAACCCCCTGCTCAATGCAGGAAACTAGAGGAGGGGGTCTCCCATCCAAGTAAGACGATGAGTAGATCCTACGGCCGTAGGAATCTAGTGTCTTACCCTCTTTATCTGCCGGGGTAGTGTGCTGCTTTCCCCCACGAGACTGCGCTGATTTGACTATAAGCGAGCTCGGGGTCGGATGGGAAAACAGGAACTTTGCTCCTTCTTCCTGGATTTTGTACATCGACTCCAGGCGTTTGGCCGTCGGTTTCGTCGAGGCCGGAGTCTTCCAGGTTTCTTGCACCGTCTCCAACAATGTCGGCAAGAACGGAAGGAGCAGCTGGTTCGACTGAGTTGTTCTAAGGACAGCATAAATGTCATCCTTGGCCTTTCCCTTCGACGATTTCGCCTCGACTCCCAGAGCAGTCACCAGCTGGCTGACATGCTCAGCGAAACTCCCCATGTCCTCCGATGGGGAGACCGCGTCTTTGGACTGCACCTGCACATCCGGCGAAGTGGAGTGGGGGGAGGAAGTCGCCGAGTCCGAATCTGACAGGTATGCCGATCCCGACGAGGAGTGGCCAACAACATCAGTCGCAACCGGTAGACGCACAAGAGTCTGTGGTTGAGTCGTCGATGTCGATGCAGTTGGCTCTCTCACCACTTCAGCCGGGGCACGAGACACAGCCGCATCTCGGCCAGGTGAAGGGGAATGTCTCCGACCACGGTGCCTGTCCGGAGAAACGGAACGCCGGTGATAATAATGACGTTCTGACCTCTCACGTCTTGGTGAGCATCTCGACCTCGAGTAGTAGCTCCTAGAACTCGATCCCGAGTAGTAGGAGCGGGATCTCGACCTCTCATCTCGGTACCGAGAGAGCCGAGACCGAGGACTCGAAGCCGTAGAGACCGAATCACGAGCCCGATAGTGCGGTGACCGTGACCGGCGGTGGTGTTCTCGACGCTCCTCTGCGCGTCCAACCGACGGAGACAGACGTGGTGGTGGACCCCTCGAGCCCGACCGGGGTCTATCCAGTGCCTGCTGTTCCTCTAGCTGGACTGGCGAAGCCACAAGCTCTCCCTCCGACAGGGAGGCTGCCGCAGCCATTGGCTCTTTTTCGGTCTCTCGGCCTCGAGGAGACGTAGTCAAAGCCGGAGTAGACTGGTGGGCAATCGGTCCCGAAGCTCGATCCCGAGCACCAGTCAGAGCCTCAATCAACGCCACCGTACGCTTCGATACCACCACAGTGGACGAAGTCGACGGGCCCGCCATCTCGTCAGACTCAACCGCCATTTTCTCTTTAAGGTGTTTCGCCTTATCCTTGCGAGCCTTTTTTGCCAGTTTTTTAGCCGTTAGCGTGTCCGTTAACGGCTTCTTAGCCGGCTGGGATCCCCCAGGAGTGGGGCCTTTTGCTGACAGGGATTGCTCCCACAAAAGGGCCCTCAATTTCGTTTGGCGGGCCTTTCTGGCCTGTTTAGTGAAGGCCTGACAATGCTTGCAGGACTCCACAACGTGCTCCTGCCTGAGGCACAGCAGGCAGAGCAATTGTTTGTCAGCGGGGGGGATTTTAGTCCCACACCGCTGACATTTTCTAAACGGTGCCTTAAGAGGCATAGTTATTTATTTATTTATTTATTATATTTATCAATCGCCCACCTGGCCGGTCACCAGTTAGAAATTTCTAGTTAGAAATTAGATCAGGATAGAATATAGAAATAACACAGATAATATAGTAACTAGGACAAGAACGGGGGAGAGAAGGCTTTAGGTAGGATTTTTTGGGGGGAGATTTTTTTTTTTTGGAAAATGAAAGTATAGTTCGAAAGAGAATCAAGAAATAGAAAGTTTATGAGAGGAAAAAAGTTTTTAAGATCAATAGAAAGACGAACAAACTCAGCTTAAAAATTCGAGAGTGAAGAGAAGAAGAACCTATCGACTGGTCGCAAAGGTGGTCGAAGAGGAACTGAGGAGGGCGAAGAGGGCGGGAGCCGCGCTAAGGAGCACGCGCGAGGGGGAGGGGCTCCCGCCCGCCTCATCTCAGCTAAAGAAGTTTCCGATCGATCTCAGCGCAGGCGCAGAGAACCCATGTGAGTGTGAAGCACAGAGACCACGAAGAAGAACTGAAAAGTTATATATGTCAGATAAAGAACTCTCATTTTGTCTAACAAGGTAATTTCTGAATAACACAAATAACTCCCTATGTGAAAATGTAATGAAATCTCTGCATGACTTTTTGGGGCTTTAAACACTATGAAGTTGATCTTTGTTACTATTTTAGGTTCTCTTGGGTAGGAAACCTACTCATCTCCAATATAAGGAGTTTACATGGATTCAGTTAAGCCTCAATTAGAAAGACTTACTCCTGTTCCCAAGCCAGAGCTTTCATCAGCTTATCTGTGTCATTGTAGTAATTCATGACAGGAAACGTGATCACAAGGGCTGTAGCATTATTGTAATTTTCATCTATGCATTAAAAAGGAGAAAATACATGAGAAACTACTTTAAGAAACACACAAGATGCTTTTCCAAATGCCTCAAAAGGCATCTTCTCAATATGCAAGTTCTCTCTCCTAAGCAGATTGTTTAAAAGCTTCCCGCACATGCATCCATGGTGTTGTCTTACTAGATGCGACCAGTTTCATTTACTACCAAAAGAAATGTCACAAGTGCTAATCTAACTCTATTTTACACAGGTGTAAGTCCAAATGATTTCAATGAAAACTACCTCAAGACATTCGGGTTCAAACTACTTGCCCTTCCTCTGCTCACCCCCAACCCCAATAGACTGCACCACTTCGCAAACAACTCACACATGCAATGCAGTGCTTGGCTCTTCAGAAGTTACTTCATTCTCCTAATTTTTCCCCTAGTGTAACCACTCCTTTTTTAGTATTGTGAAGAGAAAGCCAGGTCAGGTACACGCACACCCCACTTGCAGCAGCAGCTCAGGTATCCACCTTTAACCTTGTTTATCCGCACTTGCTTTCCTGCCCTTCAATGAGGCTCACAAGGGGGCACATCTGCATACCCCCGGGCAGCTTCCCCTCCCCTGGCAGCCAAATGAGCTGTGAAGCATCCCCAAACAACAAGGTCTGAAGAGTGGCAAGTACTCTTAAGCACCCCTAAGCACCCCGGGAAACAGGTTATTCCTGACTCATTTCAAGAAATCATGGAAGGGAGGGGACGCAGGAGGGAGGGGGAGCCAAGAAGAGGGTATAAAGAAAGGGGCCTGTAGCGGGTCGTGGGCAGCAAGCTGCGTAGAGGGATCCAGGGCTTCAGTCCGACCTCAGGATCCAGCCCCAGGAAGCTCCCGGTGAAATTAGCTGAAATTGCCTGGCCGCCGGCAGACGCGGCTTCCGAGAAATCGGGGTCATTCCAGGTAACCCTTGTGTGTATTGCTGCTACTGCTCGCTCTATGCCGATGTAAATTGTAGACGCGTGCCTTGTATGCTGCTTTTCTGTATGTTTTGATACGCTCAATTAAACTCTGTTTACCTTTAAACAGTGTAGTAGCCTCCATTCTAAAACTGCTTCCTTCACTGTCCTAGCGTTAAATTTGGTCGCAGCTTCTGCCTAAGTGCTGCGAGCTGCGTGTAAAGGGCTAACTCAGCTCCGGTTAACCCCTTGGTACCCGAACCCACGTAAAGGACTGGCTTTGGTCCTTTCCACAAGTATATATGCTTAGAATTTCAAGCTTAAGACTTCTAATTCTAGTGGTACAGAATCAAATACATGTATTATCTTTCAATGAAAAGGATACAATATTCAAATGCTAGATGGAGAATAAGAATGCTAGTTCTCATATTGGATATCAACCTCCTCACTGAAGTAACTGGACTTCATCACCAACTCATAAAAAAAGATTTTATTTCACCCAGATTATTATGCATTAAGATTAGATTTTTAAAAAAACTAGACTTAGATGTTTTTATTAATCTTTTTTATCAAAATAAAAATTATAATAGAAACTACTGCAATAATGTTATTGATCTGTCCACTTGCAGGGTTGCCACTAAAATTTCATTTTCCATTTCCCTGACAAACTTTTGTCAATTTCCCTGACCACCATTAAAAAATAACCCCAAATTAAAAGAATTCATAGGTTACATTACATTAAATAACAGTTTCGTTAAATGTTTAAAACTACACAATTAATGAAAGGCAATTTTTTTTGCTTCAAAAAAATGCTTCAATATGAGGAGCTTCACATTGAGACTGGGTTTGCACGACATGCCAACCCACAGTGGTTTATAAGCCACAGTGGGTTGTCGTGTCATATGAACCTGGGACAGGTGAGAAGCCATGGCTTTTAATAGGGTCTGTTTGACCCACAATGGGTTGTCAAGTCATCCGAACCTGGGGGTCAATCCCGACTACAAGTGAGCCGCTTGACAAGAGTGGCAAAAACCTTTCTCGCTCTTGCCAAGTGGCTAGTGGGCAACTGCCATTGTCAACCACCCCAAAAGTGACCTCGCTCTCCGCTGCTGCCAGTGAGCTGTTTTGGGCTCGCCAAAGCTTGTTTTTTCCTAATGTGTCCTCATGTGTCCCTGGGTTGGAAAAGTGAGGGCAGCCTATGGGCACATGAGCACGCTCCCCAAAACCCAAAGATTCTGCTGCTAAAGGTCTTTCCTACACCCCTCTGCTTCTTTCCAGTGCTTGAAGAGTGGGTTTTGCATAGTTCTACAATGTTCATTTTTGGCAGGTACACTTGCTGGGAGACAAACTGTGGCAGGATTGAACTTTACAGCTGGCTAAAAGACGTAATGGCTGGCTACTAAGTCCAGCCAGTCACAATTTGCTGACCCCTGTCAAAATATTCACATCTTCAAATCAACTGAAACTGATTCCAGTTTGTTTGAACGCACAAATTACTCAGTTGCAAGAAGCCAGTCAGCTTTTCCATAATAAAATAATGCTATCACATGCAGGTTCACTTTATTCTGTTTTACTGTTAATAACCATTAGCCAATAAACCTTTTCAAAATCATATAATCATGTTATGGAATATGAGTGCATCATTCCATTCCATTTGTATTCTGCCGCTTCTCTACTCCAACTGCCTCAAGAACAGACTGTCGTCTTGCAGCAGCATTTCAAAAAATCCTTTACACAAGTATATCTTAACCACCATTTCCCTGACTTGTGACCAATTTCCCTGATTTTCCCCTGACCAATTTCCATTTCCATGACTTTCCAGTGGCAACCCTGACCTGATGGGAGGCCAGAAGAGCAGCACTACACAACATTTTCTATCTGGCTGCGCTATCAGGTGTTACTAATTCCTGGTAAGTTTGTTACTTGCATGCCATTCTCTGCTCCTCTTCCTCCACAGCATGATATCTTCCCCCATGGCAACACTATGTGCTACTAGACAGGTCCTACCACCAATTTGGGTTGCAAAGTGAGTATTTCATTGTTCATATAATTTGGAACATAGGCTGAATACTGAGACCACTGTATTATCTGGATAGTCCAAGGAGGGGTTGAGAATCACAGAAAATTGCTCTGCAGACACGCATTCATTTCAGCCATGAGAATCAACAAGCATCCCACCCGTTTCGACATATCACACCTACCATCATATCCTCCCATCACCAGCCATGGGAAGACAGGGCCACCAAATGTTCCCAAGCATGGATCATGAAGCAAGGTTGTGTCATTCAGTGATGCTGGAGCCCTGTAAAATCCGTATATAATGTTGGCAGTTATCTGAACAGAATGTGTAAACATATTGCTTATGAAATACTGCAGTAGAACGTAAAAAACAGGCCTGTGGCTTATGCTGGCTCAGCTTGTCTGAGCGTGGAAAGCTAAGCAGGGTCAAGCCTGGTTATTACTTGGATGGGAGACCCCTCCTCTAGTTTCCTGCATTGAGCAGGGGGTTGGACTCAATAGCCTTGTAGGCTCCTTCCAACTCTATCTATGAAATCTATGAAACACATTTTATAAATCCAAGTATTTGCTGACAGTATAAAGTGTGTTACTTAACCACAAAAAAACCAACTTATTGTTTCTTCCAGTTTTGACAACATAGAAGCTATTCAGCAATATTTTTTTCAAGTGAAGGCTGTCAGAACTCCATGATTTATTTTGGAATGTATTCTTCACTTCTCCCTGACTCTCTATCTCATTTTGTTGCTTAACACCTCAATCCAGCAGCACACTCTCATTAAGGTAAGTTCCAGAAAAGCAATTAATCTTCCTTCCAATCCAGTAAGTTTAGCAATACGTTTTCCAAGTAGAGATATTTGTCACATTCAGACAATCATTCGAGGCTTCATAAGCCAGGATCGGATCATGGCTTAGCTGATATTAAGCCAGATTTCCCCAGTTCAGACATAACTGAGAACTCTGGCTTAATACAAGCCAGAAACTAAACTCCAAAGCAGCACGTGAGGAGGGGACAGAAGGGGCTATGGAGGACAGTTTGCCCCAACACCTGTTTCTAAATTCATAAACCTCAAACAACTGTACAAACCAGGCCAAAGTCTCCCTATTAGTTTTGCTTTAACACACTGAAGAATCCCTGTATCAAGCAAACCATCAAGAGAGGCAGCTGGTCACCACAACAAGGAAATGGAAGTCAGTCTCTCAAACTAATATACAAAAGCAATTTCAAAGCTACACAAGTGTTTCATTAAGGGGGAATGTTGTCAATGTACTTACTGGACACAATACAAGAAGTGAGAATGGTAGTCAGCATATACCCAAAGCCTATCAGAAACAGCATGGTCTAGGACAGAATGACTGTTCTGGAAATAGTTGAGCACACTCAGAATAGTACAGTTGTTGTTGTAAGGAGCAAGAGGAGCCAGGCAGATGTCCTTCAGCATTACGGTGTCATTATTATAAGAAGCAGTTATGTTTTCAATAGCATTCTGCAAGTCTAACACCTAAAAATATAAGAAAGCAGGAAAAGTATTGTTTTTAGCATAGGAACAGGACATAATTTTTGCTATGTTCAAGCAACAGTCCTTAAAATTATGGCCTGGTTTGGACACATTGACAACCCATGGGTTGTTGGGGCTGTACAGGAGAGTGCTGCCTCCTGACCACTTGCAGCCTCCACTTTGTTTTCAGTTTACAGAACAACTCATGGTTTATTGTTGTGTTAAAACTCTGGGTTGTTTCTCCCTTAACAACCCAGAGTTCTGGGTTCGCACATCATGGAGCACAACCCGATTTCCTGGGTTGTTTTGTAAATCAGAAGCAACGAGTAGTCAGGAGGCAGCTCACTCCCGCAGAGCCCCGAGTAACCATGGCTTTACACAACCCATGTTTAAATTTATCCACTATGACTTGGTTCGCATGTAACGAACAACCATGGGTTTAAACAACACGTTGTTGTTTGGTAAGTGTAAACCAAGTCATACCGGATGAATTCAAGTATAGTCTGAATTTTAACACCCACCCACCCAAAAAAACAAGCACAAACACCACGTTTTTCAACCTCTAAGTTCTGGGTGTGGTCGGGTTATTTATTATATTTATTTCCCGCCTTTTTTCCTGCAAGGAACCCAAGGCGGCTTACATAGACTTTCTCCTCTTCTCCATTTTATCCTCACAACAACCCTGTGAGGTAGGTTAGGCTGAGAGTCAGTGAGTGGCCCAAAGTCACGCAGTGAGCTTCATGGACGAGTGGGGACTAGAACCCAGATCTCTGGTGTCCCAGTCCAACACTCTAACCACTACACCACACTAGCTCTCAAACTGAGAGTCTGAAGCAGGTTAAATGACAAACATACAAGTTTCATAATATCAATTTCATAATATTAGAGGAAAGTCAGAAGGAGAAGATGCAATTAATGCTTTGTCATAATGAAGCTAAGACTAAAAGTATATTTTATATGCTTGTATTAGAAGCACTTTTCAGCAGGCATTTGGCCTTCCAGGCTGAAGAGTTTTTATTGAACTTGTCTCTTGCTTTTAAGGGTATTTAACAATGCCATCCAATGTGGCTGCCCGTAACCCTCTGAACTCGAGGATGGAAGGAGCGTGGAGGCAAAGGTCCACTCTGCACTTCTCCTGCACTGTAAAACACTTAAGACAGCCAATTTCCACTAAGTGTTTTGCCCAGCTCGTGAGGAGGACGGGTTGAGGCCCTGTCGGGATACATTGTATCCTGGTGGAGCCTCACTCCTTCCTTCCCCCTGGAACACCCACCCAACACTGGCTCCAGTGAGTCTTCCAACTTCGGAGTCACAGCCAATGTGGAAAGAACCGTGCCAGCTGCAAGGGCGGAGGGAGGACACTCCGAAGGAGGGCACACGTTTCTGAGGTTGGAACTGGATCTCTGACCTTTCCTGTGGCTGTCTAGACAATGACTAGCAGTCATAGGATTGCACCCTAAGTCTGCTTTGACCCATCCTACTTTGTGTCTCCACCTGATTTTCCATTAACTCACCCCTTGCTCTTAGCCTCCCTGGCTCACAGCCCATCCTACTCAGCAAGGTCCTCCAACCCTCAGGGAGTATTTTTGGGGGGCTGGAAAGGAGAGGAGGGGTGGGAAGGTCAGCTTCTTCCCAACTCTTTCTGCAGGTGGATATCTGGTCCCAACCCAGAGGTTTGCTAGAAAATAGTAACTACTGATCAAAGGCAAGAAAAAGTTGCATTCTGGCATCCCAACCTGCATCCATTGAATATGCAGAAGGCCAATTTCTGTATTACCTGATGCAAGATATCTTTGGTAAGTGGAGGTCCGAAAGGAACATCAGATCCTATTGGGACTGGAGAGTAGATCCCTGGCTTGGTATTTGGGGCTTGAATAATTAGTTGTTCAGTACGGAAGAAAGGTCCAAAGTGAGTATCGAAGTATTCCTTCTCTTTACGAGCTTGGCTGCTTGGGGATGACCAAAGGTCTACAGGATTTGTGGTTAGTTTGAGAAACACCAGGCCTGAGGAGCACATGGCAATAACAACCAAGGAGAAGAGAATAACCGGTCTTGGGTTTCGAACACAGAAAGCTCCCCATGATGTGAATGTGAATCTTAAAGCATTCTCAAACTTCTCACCAAGACTTTCATACCAGGTAGCATCTCCTGCAAGAACACATACAGAATGAGTAAGATGTTCATTTCCAACACCAATAATTTCTTTAAACAGATTAGGTGCTTCACAGATTTTTTACTGAAACCAAAAATAGATGCAAAGTTGTCAGAATGGTGTAAAAAAGAGAACCATTATATTGTTAAGCCTGTTTTCATGAAAAACAGTACATGATTCAGCCACTGTATAAAAGGATCAGGAAGCACAGGCATCCACACCAGCTAAGTGCAGGCAAAAGGAGAGGAACATTCTAAGGTAGCAGGGTGTACCTGTAACCCAGTATATTTAAGAACTAATCATTTATATGACTGGGTTCGTTTTTCACTACTGAAAGCAAAAAAGAAGTAAAATGATGTGCAAGGGACATTTTAGGACGTATTATTTCACAATAAAAATAACATTTCATATTAGCTAGTCCAGCATATTAATTATTCATAATGGAAGAGAAAACATAAAATACATGTTGTCAACCCATGCCATTACATTCTGGAACTTACCAATATTCTGGCGTGAGTTAACAGAATAAGCAATGTTGCTGTCAATAGGTGTGTACTCAGAAACAAAGTGTCTCTTCCTATAAATGAGACAAGTATGGACATTATAATTTAGGAGATCATTCTCAGTTTTTGTTTTACTTTGTTTTATGATTAAGACAAACTAGGCTGCAGTTTACCAAAACAATGTATTTGGCCATATATAGAAAATGCAAATAAACCTAATATGCAAGTTGCGCCCCCCCCCCCGCCCAAAGGCCTTTGATCACACATATTCAAGTCCACCAGGACAGAAGGGCAATTTATGAAAACTGCACTAATATCCTGACCTTAAAAATACATTTAGCTGTGATGAGATTTTGGTCGGCATAGTTCCTACAACATTTTTAGAAGACACTCTTCAATGACCATGTGTTGGATCCAGAATTGTTTCTCTGCTGGTGGAGGGATACTGCTAGCAGAACTGGACTTCCGCATCTTATTCTCCCCCCTGCACACACACACGGCACACCAACTCTTTCATAGGGTTGGGGGACCCTCTGGAGGAGATTTGAAGGGTATGCAGGGGTCTGCGGGGGTGGGGGGAGGAAAGGACACAGAAGTCCGGTTTTACCAGTAGTGACAATTCTGGATCAAACTCAAAGAGTGTGTTGATTTCAAAGGCATATCTAGCTGGTAGGTTTAGCCAAATTGTTGTTCCTAAGATGCCTAGGAGAATCTTGCACCAATCCATGAACATTTAAGAAGAGCCATGCTGGATCAGGCCAAAGACCTATCTAGTCCAGCAGTGTATTCCCACAGTGGCCAACTAGATGCCAATGGAAAGCCTACAAGTAGGACATGAGCGCAACAGCACCCTCCCACTTATGAGAGAGGAAGAGGACTCCATGTTTTAATACTCTTCTACAAGGTGATAAAATCTCTAACATAAATAGCATGCTGGGGAGAAGCTAGATGAAACATTTCTCCCTCATCATTGATTCTGTTGAATATATAAAGCTTTTCCTTATTGTACCACTTCTGACTGCAGGTGATGATCACTTGAATGCTCTTAAAACTAGAAGGAAAAAAGTTCAGTCAAGGAAAAAAGTTCAGTATAGCCTTCCCCCATGTTAAAGGAGACTGTATCAGTAGAGGAATATTCAAATATGGAAACCTTCCCTGAAAGGTACAGTCCAGGAAAAGTTTTACCATTCAATTCTGTTGAATGTATTAAATGCCTTATGGATACCTCTTAAACTGTTCAGGTCTGTGCAGAATGCAAAATGTACAGGCAACTGATGTAAACAAATATACAAGTGTACTAGGCTGGATGTGGCACAGTTCACTCAATAAGATGCAGGCATGTTATGAACCTGAAAAAGACCATTACTTCATTTTGTCTAGAAACCTAAATATAGCCATCACCACTGCACATGCTGACCCTACTCATCCCTATTTGTATGTACTCTACACCTCTAACAGCAGAGGTATTATTGCAGCCTCCTATGGCTCTACCTCTTTCCCCATTACTGTTTTCAATAAACAGCTTGCGAAATGTACATTCCAAGCTTCTTTTACTTCCT
This sequence comes from Shinisaurus crocodilurus, assembly GCA_021292165.1. Taxonomy (NCBI): domain Eukaryota; kingdom Metazoa; phylum Chordata; class Lepidosauria; order Squamata; family Shinisauridae; genus Shinisaurus; species Shinisaurus crocodilurus. Next base: position 162,005,554 of record CM037880.1, read on the forward strand.
CCTAATTTGGAACTGTCAGAACTACAACTATTTTGATTTAGAACATAACATTTAGTTTCAACTTATTTTTAAGCAGTCCTACTTCTCTTAATGACAAACTTATTACAGGTTCCCATTATCTCTCCTATTGCACAAATACTCAAAATGCTTCCTCTTTCTCAGCAGCACAGAACCACTGAATATATAAAGTCAGAGTTTGCACTGACCAGATTGGCCAGAGGGTTCTATGCATTACCATTTCATACAATGGTTTCATTGTACCAAGCTACAAATATGCAATTGTCTAGCACAAACAGGGTGTCTATGAGACATCAACGTAAGCAAATTAAAATTAATTTGAGTGTTGGGGGGGTATTTTCCCCATCCTCTCCTCAGCAAGCAACCAGGGAGGAAAAATCCCATGACTACTAACTGTTCACAGGACACTTGTTTACTTAGTCTCATTTTTTGCTGCCTCTGTACCTTCAGAGTCATAAGTGATACAGCTGAAGGTACATAGTGCATTATCCTCACTGAGCAATGCCTGAGTTTTGCCTAAGTCAACACTAGCACAAAAGTGACCTCAAGGTAAACCAAATGGACACATTGCAATGACTCTCTCCCATGCCACCCCACCACATCTGATTATATAAAGTAATCTGTGTAGGTACGAAGATTATAAATGCATAGTTACTACAATCTCCTGGGCCCCTACTTTTACATTTAAAAATGCTTTCTTAAAGAGCGGGGAATGCTACCACTAGATAAAAACCAAGTGTTACATGTGGTATGGGGATGTGTCTAAAAGGTTTGATAAAACTGTGTGTGTGTTTTATTTAATAGTATATAAATTTCAGCACACTTTCAATGTTAAGTGCGTTTTTAAAAATGGGAGAGAGAGATGGCTATTTACCTGTAACACCAGACTCCAAAAACCGCTGCAAAAAAGACAAGCAAAAATCCTGTGTAGGAAATCCACATGATGACATACATGGCATCCAAACCAAGCAAAAGCCAAGGTGCAGGAGGTAGAGGGGGTTGTGGTTTGGGGCCGCAGACAATAGAGCAATCCTGACAACTGCAGGGTCCTGTGATATCATCAATAGACTCATTGCAGCCTTTGGTAACATTGTTCATAGGAGTCATCCCATGGATAGAAACATCTAACAAGAGGTTAACAAACAAAACAAAATGGCAGAATGTGACATTAAGTTTGTAGATACGACCTATGGCCTTTAAACACTGACATAAGCCAGTACGAGCAGCTTTAGTTTGACAGCTACAACTTTAACATTACCACATAATTAGAAATGTTTCTGCTCACTACTATAAGCAAGTTTGTTTGAGCCAAGAGATAGAAACTCTTATATACAACATACGTAATTCAATCTTCCTGCATTAAAAAAAGCATGCAGAGTTGCCATTCCATTAGTTACAAATAAATTGCATCTACTTAAAAAAATTTGTGAACCAGAATATTCCAGAAATTTAACAAGCAATGGCACAACTTCTCCCTTCATATAAGGGAGCGAAACAGAATATGGTATGAAATATCTTGGACTTCCTATGAGCTACATATACGAATACGTAGTCTGGATTCATAGTTTGTCTTGGCGCAGCAGCCTTCAAGAACCACTGAAGCACAGTCTGCTGGAAGACTGAGGTGATGGATCTTCTCAGTTTGCGCGATCAGAAAAATATTTTCCAGAGCAGAATCCAATTTATAAGATTGGAACCAAGGTACACATTTAGAAATACCAATGGCTGCCAAATATTTCTGGGTGGCGATATCCCTAACCTTCCTTGTAAGTGTTGATTTGGCACTTGACTATTCCAGAGGTCAACATCAAATCTGAAAACTCATGTAAATGGAATATGTTGTTAACATACTGAAACTTTTGTGCAAATGAGAATTCTGCCAAAGTTTACGTAAACACATGGAATCCATTTTTCTCCATTTTAGCTAGTAGTTAACAGAACTTGTGCTATTTTCCCCCAATTGAAAAATTCTTAACCCCAACTCTTAAAAGGGGAACAGAAGTAGATGGCACTATATCCAGCACTTTTAAAAAGAGATTTTCAATCTTGTAGTTCTGAAGCATGGCAATATCCCAATAAGTTATCTATATATATAAAAGAAAGTGTCCTGACTGACTGACTGACTCATAAACGCCCAGCTCAAACCGTTTAATCTAGGAACATGAAATTTTGAAGGAACATTGCTTTTATGACGTAGAGCCCCACTAAGGATGGATTTTGGGAAATTCCGTCCCTAAGGGGATGAAAAAAGGGGGCAAAATCACCCCACAATCATATCTCCTATGGGCAAAACAACAGGGCAGCAGTTATGCAAATCGGCCTCACCTCAGAATTGCTGCAGGAGCCAATAGGAGCAGTTATGCAAATAGCCCATAGGACACTTAGAATGTTCGTATGAATTCCTGCAGGGGCCAATAGAGCTGGGAATGCAAATCTCCCCTAGGCCATTTAGAATGTTCTCTGAGGGGGTGAAAAGGGAGGGAAACTTTTTAAATGACTGAATGACTGCTGTGTGCGGGGCGTCGTCGCATAGGCTCCATCACGTTTTGACGGATCCGCCCCAAACTTGGCATGCATACTCTCCATCACCCAAGGACAAAGACTGGTGGGTTCAAATCTCCAAAAAACCCTCGCTGCGTCTGTACGGCCTAAAATAGATGAGAGCCAATGGTGTCACTTGGAACGTTCACAAGGGCCATTCAGGAGTGGTTATGCAAATCGCTCCAACAACATATAGAATGTTCGTATGAACTGCCAGGGGCCAATCAGGAGCGGATATGCAAATCTCTCCTGCGTCAAAACAGAATGTTCATAGGAACCACAGCCGGGGTGGAGCTGGGATTTCATTGAGTAGTCCTCGGGGGGGGGGGGGAGCAGGGATTTCATTGTGCGGTCCCGGGGGGGGGCAGGGATTTCATTGTGCAGTCCTGGAGGAGGGGGGAGCAGGAATATCATTGTGCAGTCCTGGGGGGGAGAACAGGGATTTCACTGTGTAGTCCTGGGGGAGCAGGGATTTCATTGTGCAATCCCGGGGGAAAGGGAACAGGGATTTCATTGTGTAATCCAGGGAGGGAAGCAGGGATTTCATTGTGTAGTCCCGGTGGGGGGGAGGGGGGAGCAGGAATTTCATTGTGTAGTCTTGGGGGAGCAGGTAGTCCCGTGGGAGCTGGGATTTCATTGTGCAGTCCCGGGGGAGCTGGAAGTCCCGGGGGAGCTGGTAGCAGTCCTGGAAGAGCTAGGATTCCATTATGTAGTCCCAGGGGACCTTTCCTATGGAGCGATTCAAAACAGCAGTCAGCGACCTTAAGGAATTTTGAACAAATAGTGCCTATAGGAAAATGACGACCCTGTGCAAACTTGGCACAGTCACTCTTCATCACGCGAGCAAAGCCATGGGCAAAAGCTAGTTTTAGTATAAGCAGAAAGTTTTTTCCCCAAAGAAAATCAGTAGAGAGAAATTAAAGTGAAAAAATTCTGCACAGAATACTGAACAAACTTGTTAGACTAATGTTCAAACACAATTGCAGTAGATAACCGGGGGTGGGTGGGTTGCATACATATTTTATAGCAGCACAGTTTAACCACTTATGTATTTCAATATATGTGGATTCTCATTAGTCATGCTCAATAAGGAAAAGCATTTTAAAACATTTGTGCTTCCTACCTGAAAATATTGGAATTATGTTGAAAGGAGTCTGACCATTATTCTTGCTTAACATATACTGAATCCAGTTGGTTGCATTACATTCTTCAACATTTTTTCCACACACAATCCCCAATGCTTTAACATTGCTTGATGGAGCCTCCACATCTTTACAGGCATTATACATAGCTAGAAGCGTGATTTTAATAAAGAAAAGGACAACATTGATGATATTGAAAAATACAAATGCAATTTCTTTAGCTAAGTCAGCAACTGCAATAAAGCAACTCTGATTTTACAGCAAGATAGCTAAAGATTAAGACCTGCTTCGCACATAACGACAACCCATTGGAACTGATGGACTGCTGTTATGTGCGAACATGTACATACAGACATTTTACACACAGTTCAAGATTAAGCAGGGCTTCACAAATCATCTCATGAGCTCCTCAATGGCAAATGTCTCTCCCCCAGTTCTCCATGAACTGCACAGAATGCAGGAGCGATCTACTTTCCTTTGTGCTGCTTTTACAAAAGACAGGGTGCTTGTTCTGCCTTATGCAGAAGTGAGTCATGCAAAGAAGGCATATCTTGAGAGGCAAGAGACGAGGGCAAAATAATTTAACCCAAAGTTGTGGGAGAAGCAAAGACTGCAGCAGCAAAGGGATCCATCCATCTTCTCTTTGCTGTAGTGAGGTCACTACCTTAAGAAGGGTAGGATACGACAACTCGGTCGCTAAGGCAGTTGGATCTGCTTTAGCCCAGCTGAAGCCAAGGATGGATTTTTTAAAAAAAACACCCCACAATATATATTTTTTTAAATAAAAAAATGATTTTAAATTTTTTTTAAAAATGTACCGGTAAGTACTTCCTCTTAAAGAACTTGGATAATATTAAATAATCGGAATATAAGCAAGTTAGCCATACAGTTAATCTCTAAACTGACTCAATGCCTTCTACCAGCTACAGTTGAGTTAGTGCACTCTTCTGATTCTGTGGGGGTTCAAGAAGAGGGTGACTGGATGCATAGTTCAATGCAAGCTTGAAAAAGGAACAGGGGAGGGCAGATGAGGAAAAAAAAGTCCTGCTACTCATTAGAGCACTGGAGAAAACAGTTGCCAAACTGAATATTCTTCAGAAAAGGAACTGTAACAGATTACACTGGATCTCCTAAATCAGTTCTGCAAATAGGATTAATGATAGACCAGTTTATCCAATAGAAGAATTCTCTCCCATTTTTAAAAAGCACTTCAGTAGCATGCACGCACGCATGCACACACACACACACACACACACACTGTTCTCCTTCCCCCACCCAGACTTAATCCTCTTTTCTATGCCCGTCAATGACTTGACTTGCAGATGAGCTGCGAAGCTCATTTATATGTGTGCACACAAATAATTGCTTTTATAAGATCCAGACAACGAACAAAAAATATTGAGAAGCTACCATTATTTGATTGCCTTGCTTACCATTAGCAAATTTTTCTCCAATGTAATACTGCAGCTCTGTGATACTGGTTTTATTCTCTTTTGTAACTGGATCTTGATATGGACTTGTTTGTGTAACATTCAGAAACTGAGATTGATGAGGACTGCAGGTTAGCTCACAGAACAAGTTTATTACATTATAAAAACAGGATGGACACCTGAAGAGAGAATCAACATCAGGGAACTGTATATTTATCCAGTAAGTGTGCTTAAAACATAAGACATTTCAAAAAGGTAATGAGCCAGCTTGTGCAACACGAAAACCCACCGTGTGTTATTTAACCCACTGTGAGGCTGCAGGGTGCATGTGGCCGTCATTTTGCATATCCAACCCCTGCTCGGGGGTTGTCATGTTATGCGAACCCAGCAAGCATGTGTTATGCAAAGGTTAAACAACATAATCCTAGAACAGACCATGGGTTATGCAAGGGTTGTTTAACCCTCTACCCATGCTCGCTGAGTTCACACAACACAACAACCCCCAAGAGATGCTGGATATGCAAAGTGGTGCCCGTGGGTGCCACAGCTCATCATGGTTTAAATAACCCGTGATGAGCCACGCCATCTTCTACCTTCCCAGATTGCAGGACACGGAACAATGGGCTCAAGTACAGGAAGCCAGATTCCGGCTGAACATCAGGAAAAATGTCCTGATTGTTAGAGCAATACGATAATGGAACCAACTACCTAGGGAGGTAGTGGGCTCTCCTACACTGGAGGCATTCAAGATACAGCTGGACAGCCATCTGTCAGGGATGCTTTCACTTGGATTCCTGCATTGAACAGAGGGTCTGACTCAATGGCCTTATAGGCTCCTTCCAACTCTACTATTCTGATTCTATATATTACAGAAACTCTTCAACTAATTGTCATTTATTGCAAGTGGTTTGTAGAAGGTCATCATGTTGACAAAAATCACCAAATGGCCAATGTTTATACACATCTTGAGCAGCCTTGAGAGAAAGTTGTCTATTAAAATGCATCACTCTGATAGCATTCTACCATCAGATGAGCAGAATAATGTCTGGAACATTTTTGAGTTAAGCCAGACATTATACTGGAGTTTGTAGATATACATTTTCCCTTCATCTTTCCTAGAAAACTGAACAGCTACCAGACATCCTCCAGAAAAAGATAAGAAAATTATAACCTTCCATAGAAGGTACAACATGCAATAACTAAACACACTGCCCCCATTTACCTGGAAAGAAACTGCAGAAGGGGCTCCACGTTGTCTTTCAAAGTCTGAAGTTGATGTACATCACAACAAAGACTAACATTCTCAAAGAAAAAACCTGGACAGAGTTCCTTAAGAGAAAATTGAATATTTAAAGAAGCTATTCAAAATTGATAAAGTAGTGTCCAATTTTTTCTACTGCTGACTATACATCTGACTTGGAAAACATTCCCATTGATTTCAGCTGCACACTTCCGGCTTAGAATCAGGGTGAATTAATAATAATTTCATACATCCTTAGAACTGTGAATGTGCTGATATAAGAAGTCACTGGTAGGTTTGATATGACCCTAACCCTCACAGTCACTGAAACCAAGAAATGTGAATACCAACTACAAAAGACAAAGTTCAATAATCAGAACATAGACTACTACTGTGCCGTTAAAACTATGTCTTATTCATATTGACAATAGCATAAGGATTAAATGTTTTCATTGTGCTACACAGTGTTTAAGAAAAATATGGTTAGGTCTTTCACCTCATTTCCACTAAAGTTCTTATTTTTAAGAATCATTTAGTAAAAGTGTAATTCACTAGTAACTTACCTGCACCAAATCATAACCATCCTTCGGTAGTGGCAATGCTGGGCCATTATATTCACAATTGTACTTTTTATCTCCAGAAGCAATTCCGCACTGGCCATACCAGACACATGAGTCTGAGAATACCTACACAGCAGAAAAAAATAAGTTAGAATCCCAATTAAGAAATGGCAAGCATGTTAATAGGCCACAATAGTAACTTTAGTAATCTGAAATTACAAAAGGCTAAAATAAGCGTCTCAGTTCATATCAACCACCACAGGTTTCACAACTATAAGAAATATTTTCAAAGGAAGGGTTGGCTTGATATCAAAAAAGGATTTTTAGGTGTACCCACAGGCTGAGGGATGCCTCCCCATGTCATATCACAAACTGCTTTTGGAAGTCACCTCAGTTTCAAGAGCAGCCATCCATGTAGCATGGTGATTGCTATGAGAGAAGCACAAGTTCAAAGCCCTATTTGGCATGCAGAATATTATTATTATTATTAACAACAACAGCAACAACAACAACAACAACAACTTTATTTATATACCACCCAACAGTCGAAGCTCTCTGGGCGGTTCACAACAATCCATAAAAACACACAATACAGAATAACGCGCTCAACATTCGTATAAATTGTCTTAAAAATCTGTGATGAAAGATATACAGATAATCACAGAAGCTGTGTAAGGTAGGGGGAGAAAATCTGCAACATAAAAAGTTTCTCAAGATGACAGTCTCATGATGCATGTGAGATATCTGGTAACAATACTTTATCCTAGCGGGTGGAAGGAAATGGCAAGGATCAGCATTTTTCTCTTGACTCAACATAACAAAGTGGTGTTTCCTTCTATACAACTAGAAACCACAAACTAGACAACACTGTATAAAGTTTAGAGAGCTGACGTAGTGGCTATGACCCGAACTCAAATCTTATCTCAGCCATTAGGTAACCATAAGTGTTATATTTATAATATATTTATAATAGCCGCTGAGCGGGTTCTCCCAGGCATTTTAATCATTTTAATCATCTTAATCATTTTAATCTTGTAGTTTTTAATTCCATTATTATAACTGCTGCTGCTAGCTCTGCTGTTTGTTTTTAATCTGTGGTTTTAAATTTTATATTTTATATTGTATTTTATTATTTTAACTGTTGTAAACCGCCCAGAGCGCTTCGGCTATTGGGCGGTATAAAAATGTATTAAATAAATAAACAAATAAAAAATAATTATTATATAATTATTATATAATATATTATATAATATAATTATTATAATATAATATATTTATAATATAAATATTAATAATAAATAAATAAGAAGCCACTATTCTCTCACCCTCAGCTTATTATTTATTTATTTATTTATTATATTTATACCCTGCCTTTTTTCCTGCAAGGAACCCAAGGTGGCTTACATAATCCTCCTCCTCTCTATTTTATTCTCACAACAACCCTGTGAGGTAGGTTAGGCTGAGAGTCAGTGACTGGCCCAAAGTCACCCAGTGAGTTTCATGGCTGAGTGGGGACTAGAACCCAGATCTCCTGAGTCCCAGTCCAACACTCTCACCACTACACCACGCTGGCTCTCTTCATTCCCCCAATCTGTAATAGGAGGATATAAGCACTGGATACCTTACATTGCCTTACACAGTTGTTGTAGAGTACTGATATAATGCATTGGAAGTAATTGCCATTCAAATATTACAAGTGTTAATCACATTACTAGATTGTGTTATTAGCTCTCTTACTGCTGCAGTATATACAAGTCACAATTATTAAGGAGGCCTTCTTGGTAGTGGCACCCATCCTCTAGAACATTCTCCCACATTTGGTTCAAGAGGCAGAAACTGTAGTGATCTTCAAATGCCTTTAGAAATGCATTTCTTCACTCAGGCTTTCCCTGAGTTGCAATTGATCATGACACTGCTCCGTTTAACTGCTTCTGATGTGGTGTTTTAAAGGTACCGTATATACTCAAATATAAGTCTAGTTTTTCAGCACATTTTTTGTGCTGAAAAATGCCCCCTCGACTTATACGTGGGTCAGCGCTCCCCCAGGACCCCCGCCGCCGCCGCCAGGCACCGCCAAGCACCCCCCTCCACCCCCAGGACCCCTGCCACCCCCCCAGACACCCCACCCCCACCCCCGTACCTTCACCCGCCGCCGCCGAAGCCCCTCCCCCGCCGAAGCCACGCCGCGCCGCAGCCCCCCCAGACACCCCCATGCCACCCCCATGCCACCCCAGACACCCCCCCACGCCACCCTACCTGCACCCGCCACCAAAGCCCCGTTGCCACCGAAAAGCCTCCCTGCCGCCGAAGCCCCTCCCCCGCCGAAGCCCCTCCCCCGCCGAAGCCGCGCCGAAGCTTCCCCAGACACCCCCACGCCACCCCCAAACACCCCCGCGCCACCCCAGACACCCCACCCACACCCCTGTACCTGCACCCGCCGCCGCCGAAGCCCCTCCCCCGCCAAAGCCGCGCCGCAGCCCCCCAGACACCCCCATGCCACCCCCAAATACCCCACGCCACCCCAGACACCCCCCCACGCCACCCTACCTGCACCCGCCACCGAAGCCCCGTTGCCACCGAAAAGCCTCCCTGCCGCCGAAGCCTCGCTCCCGCTGAAGCCCCTCCCCCGCCAAAGCCGCGCCGCAGCTTCCCCAGACACCCCCACGCCACCCCCAAACACCCCCACGCCACCCCAGACACCCCACCCACACCCCCGTACCTGCACCCGCCGCCGCCGAAGCCCCTCCCCCGCCGAAGCCACGCCGCGCCGCAGCCCCCAGACACCCTCATGCCACCCCCAAACACCCCCACACCACCCCCATGCCACCCCCCCGCCACCATTACTTGAACTAATGTAGCCAAAAACATAATCTTCTTTCATATTTGTTGCCATGGTTTCACCCTAATACACAAGAACATTGACATTTCTATACTGAACCACATGCAGAAATGCCTACACTGAATTTTGGGAAGTTATCTGCTATCATTACAGTATACAGTACTAACATCCATGTAGGAAAGAAGGTTGGGTGGGAGGGAGAGTATTTTAATCTTTTTTTCTGTGTTTGGTTTTCATACATATATTCTTAAGTTTTTATGTTAATAGAAACTGACACAAATTACTGTGCACCCCCACTACTTTTGGGACACATGAAACAGATGAAACACAGTGAAGCTATCAATGTGAAATACTTGTGATTCTTAGATACAGCCTTGGTGAGATTCAAGACGCCTGACCTGAAGTGTACCCATCCATAGAAACACTCTGGTGTACTGCTTATTTTGATTCTAGAAACATTGAAGAAATACTACCCTGCAGTCAATAGGGCATAAAATGTACTGTTCTTCCCATTAATTCAAGATAGCATCTTATATAAATATCAGACATATACTACACAAAGGTACATTCAATACAAGATCATCAGGACTGAGTTCAGGTCTGTTTCCTTGATCTTCTAATCCAGAAAGAATGGGGGAAATTGATCACTTCATTGTACAAAACGCCCATTGATAAAAAAAAACACCTATTTTTGATAGTTCTTAACCATCCTCTCCCAGAAGACTTCAGGGATGCCATAATTATCACCCTCTTTAAGAAGGGTGATAGAACAGACTGTGGAAACTATCGGGGCATTTCTCTCTTAGCAACCGCAGGTAAAATATTTGCTAGGATTCTCGCAAACCGTCTTCTATCTATTTCAGAAGAGATCCTCCCTGAAACTCAATATGGTTTCCGCCCCTCTAGAGGGACAGTAGACATGATTTTTACTGCACGTCAGCTCCAAGAAAAATGCCGGGAGCAAAATCAACCCCTTTATATGGCATTTATTGATTTGGCTAAGGCCTTTGATACTGTAGACCGTACAGCTCTCTGGACTATCCTTATGAAAATTGGATGCCCCAATAAATTTGTGAATATCTTGCGACTTCTCCATGACAACATGACGGCAACAGTTTTGGACAACAACGGCTCTCATGGTGCTCCATTTAAAGTGGGATCAGGTGTTAAACAGGGATGTGTTATCGCCCCAACATTATTTGCCATTTTCATCGCCATGGTTTTACATCTTGTCAAGGGGAAACTTCCCACCGGTGTGGGAATTATATATCGAACAGATGGAAAGCTTTTTAATCTCAGCAGGCTGAAAGCAAAAAGTAAGGTAATTACAACCTCCGTTGTGGAACTTCAGTATGCTGATGATAATGTGGTCTCTGCACATTCAGAGGATGATCTCCAAACTATCCTAAATGCTTTTGCAGAAGCATACGAAAAACTTGGTCTCTCACTTAACATCAAAAAAACCAAAGTGCTTCATCAGCAAGTGCAAGCCAATCCTTTGGTGATGCCATCTATCCAGCTTGGCGGGACAATACTGGAAAATGTCGATCATTTTCTCTATCTTGGCAGCTATCTTTCTGTTACAGCTAACATCGACAGTGAAATCCAGCATCGTCTGAGCTCCGCAAGTGCCGCATTTTCTCGAATGAAACATAGAGTGTTCGAGGATCGGGATATTTGTAAGAAGACCAAAACACTGGTTTATGAAGCCATTGTATTACCAACTTTATTGTATGCCTGCGAAACATGGACTATCTATAAACGTCACTTCCACCTCCTTGAAAGGTTTCATCAACGTTGCCTCCGGAAAATCCTGCAAATTACTTGGGAAGATAGGCGAACAAATGTCAGTGTACTGGAAGAAACAAAGACTACTAGCATTGAAAAAATGATCCTTCAACGCCAACTTCAGTGGACCGGTCATGTTGTTCGAATGCCTGACTGCCGTCTCCCAAAGCAGTTACTTTACTCCCAACTCAAGGATGGAAAGCGGAATATCGGTGGTCAATATAAGAGGTTTAAAGATGTTCATAAGGCTAATCTAAAAAAATGCAATATAAACATCGAAAACTGGGAAGCTCTGGCCCATGAACGATCTAAATGGAGGTTGGCCTTTCACAAAGGTTCCATGGACTTTGAAGAAGCCCGAGTGCAAGGTGAAAGGGAGAAACGTGCTAAGCGAAAAGCACGTCAAATGAATCCTTTACAGGACCATCTTCTATCTGGTAACCTGTGTCCTCACTGTGGGAAGCTGTGTGGATCTAGAATTGGCCTCCACAGTCACTTACGGACCCATCGCTAGAGTCTACACAATCTTCTTTAGAATTTCCTCCTTTTATCCCGGAAGACAATCTTACTCGGTCACGAGTGATCGCCTGATGATGATGATGAGTCTTAATTTACTGTATGGACAATTTTTACGAGTACAACGGAATTGTACAAAGAATAGGGACTTTCAACAGTAATCAAGCACTCCTAAAACTCAGTTTTGGGAGAGGGGGTATCCTGAGAGGTTGAAGAAAGCAGACAGAGGGCAGCTGCCAAGCCGATGTTATTTTGAGAAATAGGGACATGGCTGCGAATAACAGAATTGTACTCTCACACTCAATCACTTATTAAATGGGCTACAGAGCAATATTAGGAGACACCGGTGTCTCCTATGAGACATTCCAGAAAAGCATTTGATCTCTATTAAAGGTACAAGGAATTTGAAAGATATGCTGGTTAAAAATGATTTGGGGGCAAAAAATGTTGTTCGGGTTGCCCTACTCTGCGTAGTCATCATACATGTGTGCAGTGTGTAAATTGCAAACATATATGCAAGATGGAGTTTTTGGTTAATCAGCAGCAACAAAACATGATTTTGTGTCACTTTTGTTTTTTGGCTACTTGGTGCCCCCCTGTTTTCGCTGGTCCCTATTTCAGACATCACACCTAGCCATGGTTTGTGGTAACCCTAGTTTGGAACCCAAATCATGTTTTCTGAATTTCCAGGTAAACCATCACTTAGAGCTGCTGATCTGATTTTATTCTCTCTAGGTGAAGCGACCTCTTGATGTAGAGTGATAGTTGTAATTATGGTTTTGTCAATTCAGAAACCATGCCAAGCCACCATTAGATTTTCTTATTTTATTTATTATATTTATACCCCGCCTTTTTTCCTGCAAGGAACCTAAGGCGGCTTACATAATCCTCCTCCTCTCTATTTTATTCTCACAACAACCCTGTGAGGTAGGTTAGGCTGAGAGTCAGTGACTGGCCCAAAGTCACCCAGTGAGTTTCATGGCAGAGCGGGAACTAGAACCCGGAACTCCCGAGTCCCAGTCCAACACTCTCACCACTATGCCACACTGGCTCTCTTAAACATGGTTTGGCATGATGTCTCAATTGAGCCAGGCAATTTGGGACAACTCAATACATAGGTTTTTGTTTTGAATTAGCTGGTTTTGTCTAAATACATCTTGGTAACTGTACCAAGAAACGTTGACTCGTAAATGTTATCCACCACTTTGCCTCAATTGGAATGACACACATTTTAGAATTCCAGTTGCACACAGTCACTGCAGAGACTATCAGAGCTCAACACCAACTTTTATATCCTGCATAATATTTCAGTAGTCTTCTAATCCTAGAGAAAGCAGCTTCCCACACATTGACTTGATAAGGAAAGAATGTTAGTCAGAATTCTATACCTCACCCAGAGATAAGTCCGATTACCAAGAATGGCATAGTATTACACAAACTAAGGAGGTGGCATAAGAAAAACACTCCAGTTGGACTCTATGGTGATGCTATTACTATTCTCCACACACTGCCTAACCCACTACCCGTATTTTTCCGTGTATAAGATGCCCCCATGTATAAGACGCCCCCACTGGGCAGTTTCGCAACTGCGCGGTTCTCTCCTCGGCTTACTTCCGTGTATAAGACGACCCTCAATTTTTAGTCTAACGATTTTAGGAAAAAGTATAGTACATGGAAAAATACTGTATATCAGAGGAGACAATTCCCCATAACTCAGTTCTGACATGCAACAGAATGAGAGGATAGAATGGCAAAATGGCAACTCTCATAATGATGGAAGTGAAAACTTTGCACACACAAACAACTAAAGCCAACAACTGAAGTAGGAAGGAGACGACAAACAATACTAACCCTTTCTCAGAATCTTTACAAGCACTCTGCTCAATAATTCCATATACAACCATTAGGTGCCCCAATTTCATTGCTACAGCGTGGGCTGTTAGGATAGCGCACACACACAAATAATCAGAAAAGAGACCCCTCACCAGGTACTGGGGAAAGCTAAGCAGAACACAGTACCATTGTTTCCAAAGACTGGTCACTCCACTCACTAGTAATGGTGGCCAAATTCATGACTTATTCTTCCTTGCAAGATCAGGTCCAGGACAAATAGCAAAGTGTATCTATTGTTTCACAGACATTACTTCCCCCAACTGGTGAATCTCTCATCACACACTTGCCAACACCATATGAGCACTACAGGACCAGTCTGTTGTAGCTGTTACATTCGTTATGCTCTCAATGGACAACCAGGCAGCCAGTCCCAGCCATGCCATGTCCCAATAGGGAGAAATAGGCTCTCCCTATTTCTATCTAAAGTACGTAATTGATGCTAGTAGGACACCCAGAATATGTTGTGTCTTGTGGAAGGCACATTTACAGCTTTCAGAAGCAGAAATTGAATCTACCTCTTGTACATCACTCTTTCCCACTGAGCTACTAGCCAGCTCATGGTGTTTCCTACTGTGAGATTGCTGCTGTAGCATCTCCCTAGCAAGATGCTTGCCACAGCAACACAGACACCAACACAAGTGTGTCATGTGCAGTCACATGTCCATTGTCTGGAATCATTGATACCCAAACCCTTCTCTGGGGGCAGCCTGTCATCTACAGATTTATGAAGCCTTCCTACCCACTGGAGACTGGACTATGGAGTGGGCTGGCTACTGTGGTTGAAATAGCACTGTTTCCTTCCTCGTCTATCTATCATGTCACCCAAAACAAACAAAGGCTATAGCAACACCAACCTATAGAAAATCAACTGCTCTTGTGAAAGGTTGCCACCTTTTCTGTTTTTAGGTTCCTCTTAGAAATGCGTGACTAACAGGAATGTAACAGCAATGCCCAACATGGAGATACAGCGATAGGGAAAACTGCACCTTTTACTCGGATGTGTATCATCCAGCTTTCAGAAGCACAAGAGTTCATCTATGTGTCTATACTTCTGATGGTTAGGAAATTTCTATCCTCCCCAATTGTTACTCACCTCAGATTCCTTCAGTCAGGGCATGCAATGGGACAGAGATAGTGGATCCTCCACCACCACACCTTATCAGTGGTGACAGAGTCCATCTTGTCAGTGACCTTACTACTGTAGCACAAGCAAAAAAGCCTCTCCCCAATAACTCAATATCCTCCTGGAACCTTCTTCTGCCCCATCCTGATACTGCTAATGTGAACCAAGCAATAATGTGTGTGTGTACGGGGGTAGTGGTGGGGGTGGGGGAGACTGATAACAAGATACTGTACAAGAACTGCTGGGAAAGCGATTATCAGAGACTGACAATAGGTGCATGTCTCTCTTAATCCCAGCTACTTCTCTTGGGAGATGATAGCCAGGGATCAAACCTGGAACTTTGTGAAACTGTAGAGGCTTGATACACATCAGGGCCCCTTCATTGAATAATTAATGTATGATGCTGATCTATGAAGATATGGAGGGGGAAGGGGGGCCATCATGAGCTGAGCCTGCTAGAGATGTGAAGCCCCCCCCCCAAAAAAAAAACTGGATTTTTTTTTTCCCTGGGCACATCTCTGACAAACTACAAAGGCTGCCCATGAGCTTATTCTCCGTTTTCTGGTGGTTGTGGGATTGGGATTTTGAACTCTGAAGCAGGCGCCCTGGGTTATAATAATGCTGGCTCTCCCTATTTCTATCTAAAGTACGTAATTGATGCTAGTAGGACACCCAGAATATGTTGTGTCTTGTGGAAGGCACATTTACAGCTTTCAGAAGCAGAAATTGAATCTACCTCTTGTACATCACTCTTTCCCACTGAGCTACTAGCCAGCTCATGGTGTTTCCTACTGTGAGATTGCTGCTGTAGCATCTCCCTAGCAAGATGCTTGCCACAGCAACACAGACACCAACACAAGTGTGTCATGTGCAGTCACATGTCCATTGTCTGGAATCATTGATACCCAAACCCTTCTCTGGGGGCAGCCTGTCATCTACAGATTTATGAAGCCTTCCTACCCACTGAAGACTGGACTATGGAGTGGGCTGGCTACTGTGGTTGAAATAGCACTGTTTCCTTCCTCGTCTATCTATCATGTCACCCAAAACAAGCACTGGAATGCAAGTTAAAGAAAACTGATTATCATCTGAATCTATGCCAGGTCAGAACATAATTCAAAACCTAACCAAGAAACAAAGTAAGAACAGCAGGTCTAAAGAGTTTCCACTACTCTTAATACAAGGCTTGTAAAACAAGAAGTATACCAAGTAGTTTTGTGTTCACTATATCAATATGCATCATATCCAAGTACCCTATCACAACCAGATGCAAATTAGTTGTGAGCATCCTCCACTGTCAATCTTAAATCATAAGGCATAGAAACATGTGGGATGGGGGACTGCGATTCTCAGGTTTCTAACAAGTCATTGAGAAGTTTATCCTGTACAATGGGTTATGGATGTCTAACTCACTTTACTACCACTGTGTATTCATTTGGTGTCAAGAGTGTAGATGCTGTGCAGGGCACACAAGTGAACCATTTTTGAATTTTTCACATACCAAGAACACATTGTACCAAAGAAAGCTCTCTCTACATGTCAGAAGTACATGCAAATAAGTGTAGAAATTTTACCAGATCACCTACTCACATTTCTACATGTCAGAGAGTGTCTTGAAAAATAAGTGACCTACCCCAGGTGACCTCGCAGTGTTATCTGTGCTAGGAACACCACTCTTCAGACAATTTGACATTTTAATTGTATTCGTCCCACCATCTTTCCCACTGCAAGTTGACTTTTGAAACTCACTTTCATGGCAGATCAGATCTCTCAGCATTGTGAACAGTTCTACATGTTTGTTTTTTAAAAAGTGGAATAAACAGCCGGATTTGGCAATTTAAAAAAATGATTTCAGGTGTCAGCAATCTTACTGCATAAAGCAGTGTTCTCCAACCTTGGGTCCCCAGATATTTTTGGCCTACAACTCCCAGCATGCCCCAGCCAGCTTTGCTTTGTTGTAGGCCAAAAATATCTGGGGACCCAGGGTTGGAGAGCCCTGGCATAAAGGATCACCAAGCAAGGAAGTCATGGTGAAGACTTACTCCACCCTTTCTTCCTGGCTGTCCCATATGCTTGGAACCATCTCCAGAACACCTGCGAGATGCCACTTACGTAATCCCTCCTTAAAACCCATCTTTTCTATTAAGGCGTGACACAACCCTGTAGCTCCTTATGCCCTTCTGTAACCGAGCCTAAGCATCTGCAACTGAATCAACCACATATTGCTTCCCTGTTTACCCCTACTTCCACTTTCCTCCCCTTCCTCTGTTTCTCGTGTTGAATTTTAGATTATAAACTCTTCAGGGGAAGAGTCTGTCCTCTCGTACTCTGTAAAGCACCATGCACACTGTGATGGCAATACAGTATATAAATAATAAAAACAGTAAGGTACGAGCCCAGCTGAAATAAGTCTTAGGCTGCAATTCACAAAGGGTTGCTGTCTACAAAATGTTGCTTGCTGTTTGAAAACTCTTTCAAGAACTTTCCAATGAAGTCTGGAAATGGTCTAGCTCAGTGATGGCGAACCTATGGCACGGGTGCCACAGCTGGCACGCAGGGACCTCTCTGTGGGCACTCAAGCCATTGGTCGCCAGATTGCGAAAAGACTGTCCCCTTCTGCAAAACACTAATGATCTTGTTCTTTCTCACAGTGTGGAACAGAATGATTTTATTCTAGAATTCCTGTTACAGAATTCTTTTCTACATTGTTATCACATTTAAAAGATTTTGAAGAATGATGCACAGAGCATGGCTTGGATGTAAAGCCCTAACAGTTGACCTGAGTGCTGCATGTGTTGCTCTCAAACAAACAGAGTATGAGCCAAGGTTTGACAAATTATCAGCATGCATGCATGCAATAGCAAAAATCACATTAATTGTGCAAAAGCATGCCCAATGCAAACTTTTACCTAATGCAGTGTTTGCAGTCCAAGACATAAAGTGTTTAAAATGTGTTAAGCATGTTTAGTTTTCTTGTTTATCTTGCTCATCCTAGTACAGGTTGACTTTTACTTTGACTAATCCGACACCTGTAGAAGCAGGGAAAGGACCCGGGGTAAAGCTTGCCCCATACAATTTCAGTCTGGCATATAATCGTATTACAAGTTGAGAATCCCTTATCCAAAAATACATGTGCCTAATTATTTTAAAAGTTTGTATAAATCCCCTTCAGGCTATGTGTACAATGTAGTACTATAATAATTTTTTGAGTTGATTTTTTTTTCAACAAAAAACTGTTTGTATCATTGAAAGCTCTGTTACTGTGTTTTTCGTTTAAGACAAAAGATGTTAATTAGTTCGGACAACTGTATGAGTTGTTTTTCTACAACTAAAACCTCAGTATTCAGGTTTAATTGCAGTGTTGGCACTTTGAAATAAATAAGTTGGTTTTGTGTTGCAGTTTGGGCACTCGGGCTCAAAAAGGTTTGCCATCACTGGTCTAGCTCCAGAGACGTATGCTTTTTTCAGAGTAAGTACTTCGTTGCAGACAACTAGAGCCGGGTCCTATTACAGCTTCTCCTTACCTACTCTTATCTCTGGCTCTAGAAAGTCACCAAAGCAGAACTCTTAACCTGAACTATCTGAAGGGGAGTCTCTGGGCAGCTGTGACTTTCATGAATTTACATTCGATTAGGCAGAGCGAGAGGGGATTGCTCAAAACCAGGAGCTTTTTGAGCGAGGGAAATTAACCCTTGTGAATGCTCACTTCTCAGCTCTAAAATTTAATCAACGCGATTCCTTCAAGCAGAAATTGTACACACACTTACCGAGATCAGGTCAAGACTTACTTCGGAGTCGACATACACAGGATTGCGTCGCAAGCAAGACACTTTTCCACAGGGATATTCTCCTCCACGGTAGTCACGCCTTTTAGTCTCAGAAACTACCTGCCAATCCCACGGCCCAACTTCGAAATCACCCCGGAGCCGTCCCACTGCTAGAGACCGTGGCGACTCCAACCTCAATTATTTCCCCTCACTTACACCAGCCTCCCCTTAACCTGATGGGCGGGGGTACAATTCCCATCATGCGCAGCCAGCATGGCTGATGATGGGAGTTGTAGTCCCGTCCAAGCCATCTGGAAGGCATCAGGTTGGAGGAGGCTGCCATACACTGAACGAGGCCACTCGTTTCAGACCGGGATAGTCTCCCTCAGCGAGGCTCCAAAACGCCGCTCTTCCCCGGCCCCAGCTTTGCTGCTCCGCTCCTCCGCTCCTCAAGCGCCACACTCCACTCACCCGGCCCGGCAGAAGCGACAGTAAACAGGCGACGGCGAGGCTCAGGCCGCACAGTCTCCAACAGCCTTGGCTGCACGACGCAGGCCGCCCAGCCATCCTCGAGCAAGTCCCGGCCAGGCGCCGCTCGCTCGTTTCGCTGTAGGGCTTCGGCAACCCCTGACGCGGCTCAGCCGGTTAAGTTCAATAGGAACTACGGGTGAAGTGGGTCTCTCGGCGCCGGAAAGACCGACTCTCCACTCCACCCCCTTCCTTTCGTCCTCCGCGCTGGGCGGTGCTGAGAGCGAGGGAATCCTACGGGGGCGGGCAGAGAACCCGCTTTTCCCCTCCCCGCCTGAGCCGGAGCCGCCAACCGAGTCTGCCGACGTCGCCTCAGCTCCTCCTTCGCCCAGCGCAGTTGCCCGCCTTTTCCTGTGAGGCGGCGCTGCCTCCCCCTCACGCCACCGGCACGCGCTATCCCGCTTCCTTGCCCAGAAACACGCCCGCCGCCTTCTGGCGACCAACCTGTCCTGAAGCTCACACAGCGCAATCCGATATCTGCTTGCTCAGCAGCAATCCCTGTTGAGTTCAATGGGATTTACGGGAAACCGTGTAGGATTGCAGCGTCACTTCGCAATCACGCGAAGAGGTCGACCCCACTGAGACTTCCTATTTTTTCTCTCTGTCTCTCTGTAGTTTAATCCCAAACACGATGACTCAACAGTTAAACCTGTTGTTGATATCTGTGGGATTAACTTCCAAGGAAATGTGTTCTGGGATTGCAGCCCCACAATCCTAGATATATTTACTTAGAGGTAACTCCCATTGATTTCTGCCGGGATTATTTCCGAGTAAGTGGGTTGCCCCCGATGTTTAAAAAGTACCATCCCTCGGATCAGCAGGACTGGGTTGGAACCCAAGGTTCAAGTACAATGTTCATTTCAGACCTAGATCTTTGTAAACAGACAAACTTTTGTGAGACCTTCATGCCCATACAGTTGTTTTTGTTCCAGCTCATTAATCATGTGATGTGCTTGAATGCTCAGCATTGTGATGTGTCTAGCTCTTGTGATTTTTATCACAAGTCTTTTAAAAATTGGCGTGTTTGTCTAAATGACAGCATACTTCCTTTATTTTATGTGTATCTTCATTTCTGGGTATCTTCCCAATGTGCCATTAGTTTCCTATGTTCCTCAGCCAACACTACCCCAATCTTTGTGCGTGAAGCCCCCATTGAACTCATAATTAATGAATGTGGATCGCGTGTGCACGTTCTCAGCAGCTCTTCTATAGGAATGCGATGAAACAATGCCCACAAAAGCATGTCTTTGTAATGTGGCCAAATGCAAGTCTGAGGTGCAGCTAACAAAGCTGTGTCAGACCCTTCTCACTCATTTCCTCATCTGAATGTTCTCATATTACAAAGACTTAAGGTGGAAAAGAGTCAGGCCCTGACCATGTACAGTAATACCTTGGATTGCAAGTAACTTGGTTTGAGAGTGTTTTTCAAGACAAGCAAATGTTTAATTTTTTTTTTAACTTGATATACAAGCGACGTCTTGCAATACAAGTACTGTAGTATGGCTTAAATTAAAAATCTCAGTACAAATTTTTTTGGGGGGATTTCGTTTTGATATAAGAGAGTTTTGGATTACAAGCACGTTTCCGGAATGAATTATGCTCTCAATCCAAGGCATGACTGTATCTGTTATATATCCACACCATTCAACCACAGCAGAATAGCTCTACAGCAAAGTGGCTCTCATACATAGGCAGTTTATGACTGATTACAGCCACTTTATGGCTGATTTCCTTCACAAGATTAAAATTGTGTGCAGGAAAAAGAATGCTTGCAATGTATAGGTTACATTCTGGTTTGCAAATCTTATCAGGTCTTCCATACATTTGCCCATCAATTATTTTTTATTGAAAGCTAAAAGTGCTGCTTTATAAGTAATCCATTCAGAGGAACATTAAGGATGCAATCCTATGGGTTGCACCCTTGATGCTCGTAAACCCCCGAACTCAGAGGCTTACGAGCATCCTATGCAGGGCAGGAGAAGCGGCGGAGGCAATCTTTGCCTCCCTGTCCTCACAACCTACATTTTCACTAGATGGGCTTTTTTGCCCATCCAGTTAAAGCTTTTCGGAGGAGGAGGAGGGAAGGGGGTTGAAGAGGTCTCCCCAGTCTTCTCCCCTCCTCACCCACCAAAACACCCTCTTTTCCCCTTCTCCAAGGTTGTATTCCCAACCTTGGAGAGGCAGCCGGTGTGGTTCTTTTCATGTTGGCCGCGAGGGGGAGGGCAGTTGAAGCTCCGATTCCCTCCTATGAGGTTGGAGCGCTGTCTCTGACCTCAGAGCTGGGAATCCAAAATGTCCTATGGCCCCTCAGATGCTGTCTAGGGGGCATAGGATTGCTCCCTAAGTCAAATGTATAGAATATTGGCCAAGTTAGATGCAAGGAAGAATCCTTATCAGGGTAAATGGGACTGGATTTGGAAGGTCAATCCAAAGGGTACATTATGAATATCATAGATTCATAGATCATAGAGTTGGAAGGGGCCTACAAGACCATCGAGTCCAACCCCCTGCTCAATGCAGGAAACTAGAGGAGGGGTCTCCAATCCAAGTAATGACCAGGCCTGACCCTGCTTAGCTTTCCACGCGCAGACAAGCTGAGCTAGCGTGAGCCACAGGCCTGTATTTGAACTGGAGGCCTGTATTTGAACTGTATTTATTATACTGGTTCAAAAGTTGGGAGTTGGTTTCAGTCCATTCTGCAAAATTGGCACCCTATCAAAACAGAATTTTTGAGATAGCATTTTGAGTGTGCACCAAAATTTAGCTCATCCTATAAAACAAGCATTGCAAACTAAATGGGAAGTCATGTAGGACTGGCTGTCCTGTTAAAAGATTACCATAGGCTACCTTTGCATAAACCCAGTGATGAAACAAACTAAAGAAGGATTTGTTTGCATCCTAATTGGTACTGTTCCCTGCAACTGCTTCACTCTAAATCAAAGTACTGGGTGTTTTGTTGTGTAGAACCTTCTGCCTTTGGAAGCCGTCCATGCCTGCTTTGAAATGCCTGAAATTTGGTTAGAGTGAGCAACATCTTCCTATAAAACCCTATGGTGAGGGGGTGGGGAGATGACCAAGTGTCCTGTGGCTGTGGGTCCAATAGCAATTGCCAACAAGGAGAGATTGCATAAATAGCTGGTGCTCACTGCTGGAAAAAGAGAGGAAGAGGAATTTGCAGTGCTGGCCCCCAGCCCCCAGCTGTGAACTCCTCTTGTTTTTGTTTTAGGGTAATTAATGTTCCATTGAATAGAGCCTGGCTATGTACTCTGTAGCTTTTTTATTCTGAACCAGGGAAAGATTTTATAAGTTTATATTTAGATGGTACTTAATACCAGCTAGACTGAATAAGATATACACACAGGCTGAAGATAAACGGTGTGTGTGTGGCTCTGGGAAAGCAAACATTCCTATCGTCTGGACTTGTCCCATGATTATAAGATTTTGGTCTTCAGTGCTGAATGAGATTAGTTTACGGTAATTTGGGGATATGTACTCTAACTCCTTTAATGACCTACAGTATTAGTTCTTTTTCTTCTTGAGGGCATGGTTGCAGCTGAGGATACTGAAATGGTGATTCATTTCTTAGTAGCAGCCCAAACAGCAATCAGTTTTCGTTGGAAGAAGATTACTCCACCTTCAGTCAATGACTGTGTCGCAGGGTGTGGATGGGGCCACTAGTTAAGATGACTAATATAAAGAGAGAAGGGAGATCAGCAGGAGATTGATTTATAAAAAACTGGAGTGGTTTTATTATATATCGGAATAAAGAAGTTGAAATATTTTTCTTTACTGTGGATGACTTAATGTCAGTTGGTGTGGTATAGAAAAAAAATGTGCATTTAAATTGTTGGCAGTGCATCATATCCAAGTGGTGTGGAAAGAACCGTGCCAGTTACTTCTCCAAGGTCATAACAGCGACCTTGAAGAGGGGGTAAAGGGGGGCAGGGAGGGGAGGAGACAGGCGTCACCAAGGTACGAACGAGGTATCCTGGCAGCGCCTTAGCCTCCTCCTTCCCTCCTGCTCTGAAGCGTAGCAGTTAGACAGGGCTGTCTAGCTGCCTTGCAGGGTGGGAGGAGCGTGGAGGCGACCTTCACCTCCACGCTTCTCCCGCCCTGCAAAGGATGCCTGTAATCCTCAGAGTTCAGAGGGTTACGGTCATCCCCATAGAACTGCTCCCTAACAGTCCTTTCTAATTCATGATGGATCTCAATGTTCAAATTTTTATTATTGTAAACAGTATCTCATGTATTAGGTATCATGATAGTATGTATTATTTTAAAAATTGTTGACAAAACCCAAACTAAATGCTGAATTGCATCAAAGGTATTTGCCAAAGCTTTATTAACTTTAATAATATTAAAGTGACAAGATTTTAACAATATACTTACAGCTTATTTTCTTGGCCCATCTGATTTCAGTAGGGCTTACTCCAGATAAACCCGCATGGGATTGCTGGCCTAATTGCGTTTCGCTCTTCTTAACAGTACTTTAGTTAACTATCCCCATTGTGAGATACTATCAGCGTTTATCAGCTATGTGATAGTATGGAATATATTTTACTGGAGTTGCAGCACTGATGAATTCAGCCCAGTATGTTATTTGCATGGGTATAAAATGTGTGCACACTGCTGACGTAAAGTGGCCTGACTAGTGTTGTAACTGTTAGTATTGGATGACAGACGCTTCTAATCTATTAACTTGTTTGTAATCTGACTCAGTAGCAACTGAATGAATGAACAGGAGAGTATGTCAGTGAATGTGTCAGCCAGCACCTACTGAAAACCAGAATGTTTTGCAACCTAGCTAGTGGGACCATCTGCGGGTGAAAATATGAACTGCCGAAAAGGAAATCATGATTCCATACATCATGCGAGTTGATTGTCAGTTTGATTTAAAGTTTTAGGGCTACAAGAAATCCAAAGTCCAACCCATTAACAAGCAGTCAAAACCTTCCATTTTGAAACATTCCATGCAGAGTAGAATGATCCAAATAAAATAAGTGTGAATGATTCTGCAATAGAGCACCCTGCTGTGAACATACTATGAGCCAGGTATATGACAAATTTTCATATTTTTAGATAATTTGCAGGAATCTGAGAAATGATCAACCACAGCTAGTGGGGGGTTTGTAGTTGTTCCTTTGGAAAGTCTGTCAATCAAACAGCAGCTTCCTGTGCTCTGGTTTTGCACTTTCAAGATACTTCTCATTTATTCTGTCCCAAGAAGATAACAGCAGCATAATTTTTTTAAAAAAAACAACAACCCTACAGTTTAATATCTATAAAATACGTTAAAACAGGATGATAAAATTACAGGAAACACAACTCCCAAAATTACTTAAAGACCAAAAGTGTGTTTAAAAAGAATAATCTTTACTGTTCATCTAATTTACCATACATCTAATAAAAGAGCCAAAGAGATTGGTATGGGGCACTTCAGGTGAAAGCTGTTCCAAGACAGGGAGCTACCACCAAGGAAGCAGTTGCCTGTAGAGGTCAGCCTAACATTTAATGATAGCATCACAAAAAGGCTTAGGTTGCAATCCTAAACACTTACTATAGAGTTATCCTCATTGAATGCAATACGATTTAACTGCTGAGTAAACCCTACATAGGATTGCACTGTTAGGCTGCAATCCTGTTCCTACTTTCCTTCCTGGGAGTAAACCCTACTGAACTCAATGGGGCTTACTTATAAGTAGACAGAGGCAATTTAGGGAGCTGCAGAGAAGCTGGGGATTGCTGAAAATTGTCCCCCTCCCCATACTGCTGATGGAAGCTTTCCGTTAGCAGAGGGAAGCTAGTTGGATTCTTTCCACTGGGATTATGCACTTCATACAGTTAACACCCGTCACTAGCCTGGCTAAATATTCTGGATCAGCTAAAGGTTCCAAACTGTCTTCAAGGGGGCTCCACCTGCAACATGCTTCAGTAATTCAGTTGAGAGTTACCTGGGCATGCACAAGAATAGCCGGGGCCCTTATAGCACAACTGCTGTGCAAAGTGTATGGTCCTGCTGGTCCCACAGTCATGGCATAGTGGGATGCATGTGGAACCAGCAAGACTTGAAGTCTGGTTATGTGTTGACTGGAGGTTGGATGCACTTCCATATCACCTTCACCATCTCCACATGGAGGCAGCTTTCAAATGGCTGTTCTTAGGAAGTGTCGATTATAGTTATTGGCAGCAATTTGTTTAACTATCACAGAAGTTCAGCAGTGAAAATCTTGAGAAATATAGGTACTGCCAGAGTAACTATAGCTTTCCTGCATTGCCAGTTCCTATAGGCTAGGTATGAGAAGCAGCAGGAGAAAGGAAAGCAGAAGAAAAATGTACATGTTTGACTTCGTTAATAGGTTTTGTTTGTTTTGCTATTGTAAGCCACTTTGATCATAATAGAAAAGTGGGATAGAATTAACTCACAATGGCCGTTTCCCCGACTGATTTTCTGCATCTTACCCTCCAAGCAAGGTCATTTGGTGCCTTTCAGCTCCTTGATTCAGCATCACAGGAGAAGCAACTGTTCATATCCCAAAGCATGGAACTTTGAGTGCCCCTCCCACAATTTTATGGTGTGACCTTTGCCAAGTTCTTACGTCCCTACCATGATTACATAAAGAATGTAGTTCCTCTGTGAGGAAAGCACTATAAAACTGCTAGTCGTGCCATTCCTTTCAACAAATAGACCAGGGACTGAAGAAGCAATCTTGCAAACATCTGACCAGAGAACAACAAACTTTTGCACATGCCAAACATTATGCACACAAATAGACCAAGTGACACTTATAAATTATTTCAGACGCATATTAAGAAACATGTCAGTAAGGATAAAAGAAAATTTCTATTAAATTATTTGGAGATGGTATTTGACTCCGGTAAGATTAAATAAAATGGATAGTAATTGTTCTCCATTGTGTTGGGGATGTCAGAACTAGGTACTTATGCTCACATGTGGTGGAGTTGTAAAAGCGTACTGGATTTCTGGAACAAAATCTTTGTAGAAATTTCAGAAATTATTGGTATTAATTTGGAGGTCTGTCCAAAATTAGCATTGCTATCAATAATGGAGAAACTTGTCTGTTCTCAAGAGATAAAGGAACTAATTGTAAATTTGTTAACTGCGGGGGGATTAATGATAGCAAGGAAATGGAAAGTTCAACATCAGTTTTTAATTATTGACTGGTATAAGGAGGTTGGGATATTGCTTTAGATGATATATTAACATGTAGTATCAAGTGTTAAAAGGGACAATTAAAGAAAAATAATTTCAAGGATATTTGGGGACCATTCCTAGACTATGTTTTAGTAAAGGGAAAGGGGAGTAAGCCATGTCAAGATAGGATGTATTTTTTGGAATATTTAATAATAATGGATTATGATAGAAATTATTTTTTGGTCCCGTGGTGATGGGTGCACCTTCGTAGTTATATATATGTTTTTCTTTTTATTTGTTTTATATAATGTTTGAAATAAAGTTAAATAAAATTTAAAATAAATGATTTCATTATTTAAGCCAGGACTATCAAACCTTATCTGATAAGGTCCTTTGAGGTCCCAAACATGGCCTTGCACCACACACACACACACACTTGAACCAACTTCAGCACTAGGAAGCAAGAACCTTAGTAGGGCAGAGGAGCTAACCTCCTAATATCTGCTACAGCTTGCTGAACATGTCTTTCCCTCTGTCCATTTAAATTAGCAGCACAGATGTCAAGGCGTGCAGAATTTGAAATCTATCAGCATTTGCAGCAGGAAGCCACGGGAACAGTGTGGAGTAGATGGTGGTGATGGCTTCTGGTCACTGGAAAGGGAGGGAGACTTGCATTACTGGGTGTAATGCAAAAGGGGACATCTGTTTTCAAATGTGAGAGGATTTTCAGAATGGGGGCTAGATGACAGTGAACTGGATGCTACAGTAGGATGCTCAGGTATGGAGCTGACAATTGGGGGCTGCATAATGGTGGGGAAGGGCAGAGTCGGTGTTAGGGCGTGGCCCACTAAGGCTGGAGCCCCAAATCTTTCATTTGGAGCCCCAAATCTTTGGGAGGTCATCTGCCCACCACCCTGCTGTCCATGGGCACTTGCTGAAATAAAGGTACAGGGGCCCTGATGATCTCTGTTGCAACTGACCCCCCTGGATTAGCTGGCTTTTTGCTTATATGTGCTTCACCTCCTGCTGCCTCCCCCTATGAATCTTTCGGCCTAAGTTTTGTTTTAAAATCAAATGCCCTTCCCTCCCCTGTCCATACACTCCATTTTATAAATAGGGGTTCCCTTAGGAGACATCCCTATTTGTACAAATAGGGGTTCCCTTAGGAGACACCCCTATCTTTACACACAGAGACTTTAGAGCATATGTAAATTAGCACAGTCAAATCTGTATATATATATATATATATATATATATATATTGTTCTGTGGGCTTGAACCCTGTACCTAGCATCCCACCGGGGAAGGGCATTTGGCAGGCAAAATGGGGAAGGCTGACCCATTGGCACTGGATGATGGGTATCTTTAGAAGCTGACTGCTGTTTGAACCACCTCCTCTTTAAAGCTGGTGATGTTTTGGTAAACAATTATGGATGTGGCCCCTGGACATCTGATAGATGTGAGCTCAGCCAAGTCCATCACACCGGGAATGTTCTGAAGCAGTATTGCAGATGTTGTTTGGAGATACAGGTAGAATTTGTTACACACACGCTTGCACACACCATTTCCCCATTTTCCTGTATTGCTATTTACAGGTTTTGCAATCCACACACATGTGGAAAGATTAACACAGGAAATGGCAAGCTAGGACATGTATTGTGATGACAGAGATGCTTTCATGTATGCGCAGCAGCTTGCTGCTTGAAGCAGGCTAAGATGCTTTGTTGCCAGTAGATCTCATTTTATAGGTAGGTACGCTGGGATGCTACAGCAGATGAGCACTTGCAGGTAGATCCACTTGTGAGTAGGTATGCCAACTTGCTGTTTCAAGGACCAGATTAGAGCACCTGTGAGCAGCAGATGTGCTCACAAGTTAAGTGCCTCAAACAAACTGCTGTTTGAATCACTGGTCACGTGATGTCTGTCCACAGATTTCAATGGCATGAAAGCTGGTATTTCTTTAATGAGATCTTGACTTTCTTGTAATTAAACCCAGACATGGAGCTCTAATCAGGAATAGCACCCAGCTGAGGTGCAGCAATGAAAGTTTAGGATGAATGTCAAGAACACGAGAGTGTCTGTTAAGATAAGCATGAGCTAGAAAATAAAGTTATGTTCATATTCAATTTGCAAAGCAAAGCATCTGAAAATGAAGAAGCAAAGGCAAGCTAAGTAGTCTTTCAATTTTAATGACTGCAAGGAAAAGTAGTCTGAATTATGATGTTGGAGGAAAGAAACTAAATGTACATAGTTTGGCAGATACACAGTACTATGCAGAGCTATGAGAAAAACAAGACAAACTGGAAAACCCTCTCAAGCAAATACAGACGCGCTACTATGGAGGACAACTTAATTTTTTCCCTTCCATGCATACTTTCATGTATTGCTGAGAAGCACAGCTACATTTATATAATCTTTGGTTAGGTTGTTATGAACAGAGTCTTAACTGCTGTTCTAACACTACAGTACAGTACAAATAGGGTTCCACCAAAGTATTTTGAAAGTATCCTGTCCCTTCCATTGTCATTGTGTTTTTTGGAGCAGGGCGGGGCGTGTTTTTGTCAGTGCTTTACTCTAGATCACTCTTTGTTCACTCACTTTTTACAGGGCATCTCCATGACATCATCAACAAATCGTTCATCTGTGTTTCCCCATAATTCTTTCATTTCTTTTCAAACCTCAGATAATCTGGCTTTTGGGGGGAAAGAATGGAACAGTAGTGTGCAGTCTCCACCTTAGTGCTTTGATGTGTGTGGATGTATCAGAAGGCTGAGCCAATCTCCAGGTATCTATACTTCAACACAGCAGGGAGCACAATTAGCTCTCAGGTCACAGCCATGTTGGCAGTGTGTTTTATCTATCTTTTAAATCCATCTTTAATTTGTGAGAGAATGCTTTTTTTTTTACCCGTGTGTGTGTGTGTGTGTGTGTGTGTATAATTAAACTAGTTACATAATGGTACTTAAATGAAAATGTGGTTTAGTTCAATCTGAAAAACTGTTTTATTTTTAAAAACCCTGCCTTTCCAGTTGGCACTATTTTAGAAGTATATTTATTCCCTCCCCCCAATCTTTTAATTTGTCCTAAAATATTTTTAGGTTATATATATATATATATATATATATATATAGTTGTTAAAGTAATTGTGCAATAGAACTTAAATTAGGGATGCAAAATTTGAGGTCTTCCAGATGTTTTGGTCTACAACTCCCATCAGTTCTAGTCAGCATAGCCAATGGTGAGGGCTGGAGGGAGTTGTAACATGCTTTTTAAATTTTGTTTAAAAAAAAAAAAAAAGTTATTAAAATGGCTTGTTCATATGAATTATTCTTCATCTGCCTACATATCAACTAGTATGAATAGAGCATATTGGGATGTACACACATGAAAAGCACTATATTCTTAGAAGTGTGGAAAGTTCATTGCAGTTTTGTATGTCTCCTTCAGCCAGTGGAAGGAAATTAGACTAGGGCATTTGACAAGCACATCTGATCCAAATTCATACGGTACTAGATGCAACAAACTTTGTGCAGTTTAAAAACTAGCTAGAAAAGTACACCTCATTATTTTTCTTCTTTTAATTTAAGCATTATAAGCCACCTATTTTAAATGGATTATTTGTATATTGCAAATAGTAATTTTAAATGCTTTCACAAAAGGAATACAGATACAGATTTTGTAATATAATTTAAGACCCCACAGGCCTACTCCCAAGCTGCGCCACCACATTACTTAGTTACACTTAGATCAAAACATAACAGTATATAATTTTTTGTTTTGCTTTTGAATTAAAGCAATATTATACCACCATGAAACATAGATATATCAGCATTAATATCTAGGATCAAGGCAAAAATAAATTTAAAAAAAATATCTAGGATCAAGAAATGTCCTAACACTTACCGGTACATACATATGCTCTGTTTCTGATAGAGATTCATGTTCTTGTTGGGGAAAAGTGTGTACATTGTACGTAACATCCATGTGGTGGCCTGCTAAAAGTGATTTTTCTTCCACGAGTACGCAGCTGGTATTAGCTTTCCCATCCATGGCAGAAAAAATTAATCTCCTTATTGGAAAAAATCACTGGGAAAAGTAGCCCTATTTTTTATTAACACAGACATCAGTCTTCTATGCAGGCTAGAGACTCAAACTGGTAATATCATTATAGATACATTGAAAATATTTATGGCCTCATCTGTGTGAACCTAATCATTATGTAGCTTTTAAAAGGTGTTAAGGGAATGAACAGCTGTGTGGGTGGAGTTTTTTAATTGCTGAAGCTGTGTTTAGATCTTTAGGCATGAGAGGAAATGTAAAATGTTGACAAGGACCCACTATTCACTCTGGTTGATATACCGTAGATCATAAAGTGCATTTACAGTCATGCCTTGGATTGAGAGCATAATTCGTTCCGGAAACGTGCTTGTAATCCAAAACACTCTTATATCAAAACGAAATCCCCCCCAAAAAAATTTCTAATTTAAGCCGTACTGCAGTACTTGTATCGCGAGACGTCGCTTGTATATCAAGTAAAAAATAAATAAATAAATATTTAAAAATTTGCTTGTCTTGGAAAACGCTCTCAAACCAAGTTACTTGCAATCCAAGGTATTACTGTAATCTGGTTTGCTAGTGTGTCTCTTATATTCTACTTCTTCTGGATCCCATTAACTAAACAAGGATAGCGTGTGGCTGTGCCTGCATAGGTGATAGTCGTCTCCAAGGAAGGATGGCATGTTGCAATAAGTCATCTTGCCACAGATGTATGTATGCACTCAGCATAAGCTATCTTATACTGTAAGGGCCATCCAGATGTTTTGGATTACAACTCCCATAATCCCTGCAGCTGGTGGGAATTGTAGTCTAAAAACACCTGGAGGGCCCCAGTTTGCCTTGCCCGTTATATTGAATTATACCATTTGCATAGCTAGGCACAGTATTGTCTACACCGGGGTAGGCAACATGTACCCTCCAGACATTTTGGCCTACAACTTCCACAATCTTACTACTGGCCATGGTGGCTGGGGTTTATGGAAGTTATAGTCCAAAACATCAGGAGGACACCAGGTTGCATACCCCTGGTGTACACTGACTGGCAGTGTCACTCCAGGGTTTCAGACAGGGGTCTTTCCCAGCCCTACCTGGAGATGGTTTAGCAAATGTACATTTTCCTTCTGTATCAATGCTGAGTGGATTTCTTACCCAACAGTTGGGTAAGAAATTTTGAAATCTAATATTTTCGGAATCTAGACACCTTCCCTCTCCCACAGCAGGTGAACTGAAAGGCAAAAGACTTATCAAGTTTACCCTTAACTCGGTAGCTTTTAAAGGACCAGGTCCCCTGTGTAGATTTAGAAGTGGCAACTACAGAGTGACTACAGGAAATTCCTAATTCTAGTTTGCTTTCTACAAAAGGCTTCTTTTGGAAGGGTCTTAGCTATCACTGATGATAGAGTGCTAACCAACATATCTTCCCCTAGCAATATTAATTAATTAAACAAAAGGGCGGTTTCTACAAAATCATCACCTTGAAGAATCACAGAGCTTGTTATTAATGTATCAGTAACTTTTAAAAAATACTTAATTTAATTAGGCCCTTGTATCTCAAGTTTCCATTCAAGAAAAAACAAATGGAGAGAAGCTCAAAACTCACCCCCTTGAAACATCAGACACCAGCTATTATGAATGCAATGTTTTATGGCTCCACATACATTTTTAAAAATTCTATACGTGTCTATCTAGAATGCATAAGCATAAAGGCATTAAATACATGATATCATGGTATTAATAACAACACTAGCTGATAACAAAGGAGAATCACGGAAATATGAATATATCAAAGAAAGTGTGAAAACACCACCGTGATAGAACTTTCTTTTATCTATTTTTAAAAAAATTTTTTTAACTTTTTAACAATACATGTTCAATCATTATATTTAAACTTTCTTTTTCTATTTTTGGAATTTTAAACATTTTTTTACAACACATATTGATTTAATATTTATATAAACTAAAAAATTTTCAATAATCAAACTTTACAAACTGTTCACTAATCATGCTGTAACACAGAGTATACATCATGTATAATTATATTCAATGGTAATCACCCCCTTATCTTTCAGGGGTTTGGCATCCACCAAACTTGCTGTGTTTTTATAGAGATAATGAAAACCTTCCTTTGTTTTTTCTTTGTCTTCATGGAGTTGCTGCAGCCTTTACTCTTATTTTTTGAGATGGCCTTCAAGTGAGCCTTCCTCTCCGTTTTTTCTTTTTGAGTGGCTTAAAGCATTATTTCTCCTTGGAATGGTTTCCAGAAGCCTGATATTCTCCGTATCCTCACTTGTTTTTTCCCCCCAACAAGAAACCGGTTTGGACTTCTTGTTTCGTGCAATATTTGCCTTTCTCAAGGGTTTCAAGGATAGTCACGGGCTTATATCAGTTTCATTACCCTCTATAATACAAAAACATTTGTTGTGTTGCCAAACATATTTCCAAAACAGTCAACCACCATAAATCCCAACATTTTCACTTACGTTCTCTTTTTGTGGTTCCATTTACATCCTCTAGTGGCCATACTGAAACTGATATAAGCCCGTGACTATCCTTGAAACCCTTGAGAAAGGCAAATATTGCACGAAACAAGAAGTCCAAACCGGTTTCTTGTTGGGGGGAAAAACAAGTGAGGATACGGAGAATATCAGGCTTCTGGAAACCATTCCAAGGAGAAATAATGCTTTAAGCCACTCAAAAAGAAAAAACGGAGAGGATGGCTCACTTGAAGGCCATCTCAAAAAATAAGAGTAAAGGCTGCAGCAACTCCATGAAGACAAAGAAAAAACAAAGGAAGGTTTTCATTATCTCTATAAAAACACAGCAAGTTTGGTGGATGCTAAACCCCTGAAAGATAAGGGGGTGATTACCATTGAATATAATTATACATGATGTATACTCTGTGTTACAGCATGATTAGTGAACAGTTTGTAAAGTTTGATTATTGAAAAGTTTTTAAAGTTTATATAAATATTAAATCAATATGTGTTGTAAAAAAATGTTAAAAATTCCAAAAATAGAAAAAGAAAGTTTAAATATAATGATTGAACATGTATTGTTAAAAAGTTAAAAAAAAATTTTAAAAAAATAGATAAAAGAAAGTTCTATCACGGTGGTGTTTTCACACTTTCTTTGATATATTAATAACAACACAGCATTAATAACAACCCACTCAAGCAGGTTCCTCTTTTATCTCATGCTAACTGGAGAGCATACTGCTCTGACATACTTTTTGACAATCAAATCAGTATCATTTTGTTAGTGAAAGTGCATCTGTGTTTGCAATTCATTAGAGCCCTGTTTCTCCTCCTGCAGATAGGCCCTTGTATTTATAATTGCTATAGCTAACATCCTTCAAATCAACAGTGCGCCTCAAAATGAATCACATGAACATACAGTGATTTTTAAATCATTATTCACCAAGATAATAGTGCAATAATTCAGCTGAATTTTGAGCTTGCAGTGAAGAAAGTGTTTCACTTTCCTGAGTACCAAGACACCTGACATAAGCAACTTTAAAAGTGGGTAGCATGGATTTTATGTCTAGAATAGATACTGAATTATAAAACCACAAGTGTCCCTGGTCCGGGTGATAACTGGTTATTAATGTAGTAATCCACAGGGATAGGATTAGTTTTGTTTATTTAAAATTATTCTTAGGCCACCTTTAAGGGTAAAACCCTTTCTATCATGAATACATTGATAGATGAAGTAGTGTTTCAGTCATATTGCATCTGGAGTTATCAACAACAGCCGTGACTGTTAGAAAAACAGTCTGCTGCACAGGTAAGGGTTTTTTTTTTTAGCACCATTTATTAATGTGAGTGTTCCTACATCATCAATGTTGTATTTGTTCAGTAGGACACCTGCCCCATAATGCTGAGCTTCAGTTTCTGAGCAGGTCAAATGCACAGTGGCTGAACACTAAGGACAGTTTATACAGAGTAGCTTTATAACACCCATGTGGTGCTATTTCATGGCTAAAATATGTTGCAGACTGGCATCAGGTTAGATCAGTACTTGGTTTATTTGATTACCATCTCCTGTACTTCTGCCCTGCTCATCAATTTGATAATCTATTACGATGTGTAGGAACTGTGTCTTCAAAGATGTGTATTGCAATATATTAACAGAATGCTGACTGAGGCAAACTAACTGTGGGGAAGCAAACCAAGAATAATGGAGAAATAAGCTTTTCTGCTGTTGATTATATATGGGTGGACTTCAACGTTTTATATTATATGAACAAAAGAGTTACTAATGTCACACGATTTCCAGAGGGTAGCTGTTAGTCTATTGCAGCAAGCATAATAAAGAGTCTTGTGGCACTTTTAAAGACTAACAAATTTATTCTGGCATAAGTTTGCATGGACTATATACAGCCCACTTCATCAGATGCATGGAGTATTATGGAGAGTTTCAGGTTTATATACAGTACATGTGGTGGTCGTAGGATGGGGTTTTGGGGTGGGGGAAGAATTGTAAACAGTGAGGTCAGAAAGAAATTAAATGACAAAAGCTCTGGAGAGCTCAAAAATCCACACACCAATGTGGATTTTGGTTGGTCCCAATAATTAGAGAGTTGGGGCAAAACTCTTCATCAGACTAGGTGGGTGCTTTTTGTACTACCTAGCCTGATGAAGAATTCTGGAGAACTCAAAAGCTTGCAAATATCTGTGGAATTTTAGCTGGTCCAAGTGGGGGTGTTGTCCAACTGTGGATTCCACCCCCCCCCATGGACCAGCATAGCTATCTTTGTTTGTTTAATGCACTGTTGATAATAAGATTGTCCCATTTTGCATTTAATTGCTAGGTATGATGTCAGATGTCCAGGACTTCCATGACAATGTTTTCACCAATGCTGCCTATTCCATGCGAAAGACCAGCTAGACAAGCCAGGGTCGAGCTGTGGGGTCTTAATGCATGGATGAGATGGGGTGTTGGGAGGAAGGGTTTAGACTGCAAGGCACTGGGGAACATTTTGGGACAAGACAAGCCTGTACAAAAGGGGTGGACTCCATTTGAATAGCAATTGAATGTTACTGCTATCACTTAACATCAAAAAGGCCACAGAGCAGCTTTGAAACTAATTTCTGGAGGAAAGCCGACAAGAGCTGGGAAGCATCCAGTTCAGGATGAAGTCATCCCTTAAGGATAGTGATGTAACATGGGAAGAGGGTAGGAAAGAAGAACATCTGGAAAGGACGGCAACATATAGAGATGTTTATATGCTGATATATAGTAAAAATCCCCAAGACAGGGAAGCTAAAGTGACAAAAGACATATAGCGGGAATAAAAGAGATATGGGGGAACAGGGAGAATCAGTAGCATATAGTTATACCTGGATATAAAATCTATAGCAGCCTTCCCCAACCCGGTGCCCTCCAGGTGTACTAGACTACAGCTCCCAGATCCATCCAGCCAGCTGGGCAGAGAGAGTTCTCGGAGTTGTAGTCCAATACATCTGGAGAGCACTAGGTTGAGGAAGGCTGTTCTACAGAAAAAAGCAGGACAGAGTGTATTGAGATGGGTTCGCATGACAAAATAAGCGGCTTATAAGTCACCCTACCCAATGCGATCAGGTGCATTGTGGGTAGGGTGCCCCCTCCTCCCCACTCAGTCCTCCTGCAGGAATCCCAGGGGACACTGCGGGAGCACTGAGGTTTCCCTGCCCTCCATGCCACGAGACCTTTTGGGCTCACTGCGGCTTGGGTTTGCCTTTTAATTCCCCCCGCCCCAGATTGCGAAAGGCGGCTGTCAAGCCACCTTTCCCTATCCTAGTTTTTGTAGCTATGAGCAGTCCCTCCAAGGTGCCCCAGCGGTACCTTGGAGGGGCTGCCCATGGTTGCCCACCTTTTTATTTTTAATTTTGTTGGCACAAGGTTGTGCGCACAATTTTTTTTAAAAAAAAATTGGCACACAAATTGGGATCCCCATGGCAAGAGTGGCAACAAACTCTTGCCATGGGGCCCCCAGGCATGCGCCAGTGAAAGCAAAGTCCAGCAGGTACCCACTGTGTCCAGTGCCCCCGGGGGTGCAGGTAAGTTAAATCCCCCTTCGGAACCCTTTAACAGATGACAGAAGCTGATCTGTCAAGGTGTTTCAAAGCCCAGAGGGATCCGTGCTTGCGTAAGGGGGCCCCTCATCCCTTTTGTAACAGGATCCTTGGGTTTTTTGGGGAGGGATCATGTGTCCCAAGTATCACCTCAGTTTTGTAAGTGTCCCCGAGATGCCAGCATCTCAGGAACATGCAAAACTAACCAAGATTCTCATGTACAGAGCTAATTGCTCTCTGACAGCTGAGCTGTCAGATTGCAAATCTCCATTTTTCAAGTGGGATTTAAAAGGGGTTAAACGTTTCTTTTTGGGGCTGGAAAGTATACAGGTAGATAAGAGTCTTTGTGCGCATAGTAATGGTGAGCAACCATGGGCAGCCCCTTCCACGGTACTGCGGGGGCACCTTGGAGGGGCAGCTCGTAGCTGTCAAAAGGGGATACAGCAAATTGTGGGAAAACACAGGAGAGTTATGAGTGGAAAACAACTTTGTGTGAACCCTTAGGAGAACCCTTTTAAGTGTGAACCCCCTGTAAAATTACATGAATGAGGCGGGGTGATAGCACCATAAAAGCCTCATGTGGAAGCACCAAAGCAACTTATTCAGTCTTATTAGTTTATTTTTTCTCTGAACAAGTGCATGAAAAGAAGAATATATCCTGAAAGCTGGACTGCTTTGAAGGCTCTGGGATCACTTATTAATGGAGAAACTTACCCACCATATTTGCTTGTTAAAGGTCATGCAAAATCTATACATGTTTATGCAGCCTGGTACCCTTTTTTGTGGTTTGTTGATCATACATCCCAGCCCGAAACCCCTCCAGATCATGATAAGATTTTGCTGACCTACTAAGAGAAAATAATTCCAGCTTGAAAGCTTTGCAATTCTGTACTCTATGCCTCCTAACTGAATTGGCTGTGTTTGATTGTTTTCTTTAACTTTTTCCAGCCATGTTCAGTGTACTGGAAAAAATGATATAAAAATGAAGTTTTTAAAAAATCCTGAAAGCTTGCAACAATTTTAAATAATTAGTATGCAAAATGAAATCCATCATTTTGCCTAATTTATGTATCTCAATCCAAGAATGAAGGTAAATCCATTCAAAAATTGACCAAAATTTGGGTAGCATGTATTTGCTAGCCTTTCCTACTTGTTGGACTCATTAGCCTATTGCTCTGCTTGTTCGGTGCAGTTCCAAAAAGCCCTCTGGAATCCATTGCATTTTTGTTTGATACACGGAACAGGTGCTGAATAAGGGCCAAACCATACATCAGGGATGCAGAACTAAGGGCCCGAGGGCCAAATCCAGTTCTCTGGGGGCCCCAATCTGGCTCTCCGGGGTTTCCCAGAAGGCCATATCCCTTCCCTTGACCATGCCCTCTTTTTCCCAACCAGTGATTGTTTGGTGGCTTCCTGGCTTTTGTGTGGTTTTTCTCCCCCTCTAAAAGGTTGAAATGCCTATCCTAAAGCTTAGTTACTATCAGTAAATGCTATGAGCTAACATATGCAGGTATTTTGCCTTTGGCCTCTGGCCCTGCCTACCACTGGAATGCAGCCCTGAGAGTGTCGCCAAAATGAAATTCAGCCCTTTGATTGAAAGAGGTTCTGCACCCCTCCCATACATTATGTTTTTCTTAGATTTAGGAAAATTTCATTTGCATTGTAAACTGCCCTGGATAGATATTATGAGGGCCGGTATCTAAATCCCTTGATCTAAATAACTAAACAATCAAATAGATGGAAAACATAACTACCTGGGCAATAAGTAATCTGCATAGAGATCATCACAAGGTGCTTTTTGGGTAGTAAAAATATAATTTATGAAGTAGACCTCAGCATTAAAGAATGCTACTAGGTAGGTATACCATCCTACTATGACGACCACATTTCAGCAGTGCTGTGACTTAGCAAGGGAGTGCTGCAAGTAACTGAATACCTCACATTTTTATTGCAAACCTTCGTAACACCAATGTGCGAAAGGAAGAGGTCAGAATAATTGCTACAAAGAAGGCTGATGCTTTATGGGAAACCAAACTGTTAGTTCCACTGATGTGCCATGCCACCTGCAGGGCATGAGGATAGTTCACACCAAACCAGGTCTAGTTAACATATTTTTAAAAAATGCTTAGAGCTCAGAATAGCCACAGGACCACTGGAAAGGCCTGTGCAAGTTTTGAGAAGGGTTTACTTCAAGGAACAGATAATGCTATAGCAAAGAGGGAGACTTCTCTGGAATAGTAAGGGCTATTATTCAGGAAAGCTACGTTAGGGACCCAATCCTCTCTACACTGAAGTTGTGACAAAAACCTGGTGAGCTTAGTGGCATAATGCTTTAGCAGTGCCACTCCATGAAGAATCCTGACCTCATTCACAGAGTAAGAGCCACAACATGCTTGAGCCTCAGCAAAACATTTCCAGTTCTGCAGGAAAACTAGCTTTGCTTGAGGACTAGTTTGGACAGGCCTCGTCAGCTCTCTCTCGTCGCAAAGCGGTCTTAGCTCCTTCTGTGCTTTTCTTTGGACTGCAGGAGCCGTATGATGCGCTCGTTTTTCGTTAGGTCCGAAGGCAGTTCATTTTTCTGAAACAATAAACAAGTCGGTTGGGGAGAGGATTTCCAACGAGAGAGAGAATTTTCACCAATTGGCTTGAATGCACTCGAGCGCAAGAAATACCACCCAAAGGACCACCTGCATCCAACCATGTGCTATAATAATAATAATAATAATAATAATAATAATAATACAAATTTATATTGTGTTCTACACCAGAGCGCAGTACAATATACAAAAAAACTCAAACAATAATCATCACAATTTAACTAAAACTACATTAAAATACTTTAAATGGGCTAAAATCCAGCTAAATTTAAATTAACAACAAATAATTAAAACCATCAAGCCATAAAACTAAAATCACAGCAATTACCCAGTTCACACTAAGTCTAACACTGTCCGAAGGTGTAAAGGGTTCCATAATCGTGGAGCCAAATGAGAAAATGCCCGGAGCCTAGAATTTGCCACCTTCGTCCAAGGCACTTCCAAAAACCCTGAGTCTGCAGATCGAGTTCTCCTAAAAGGTGTGTGCCATCCATGTGACCAACTCAGCCAAATAAAAGGGAAGGGAAGAGCGTAGTGCCTTAAATGTCAAGACAAGAAGTTTGAAATAAGTCCTTGCCCTGACCGGCAACCAGTGCAATGCTCTAGGCTACGCTACGGTGACGAGAAACATGGGAATAATGAGGCAGGTCAAGAGCCGCACGTACAGCACTATTCTGCACCAAAACAATGGGATGAAGTGAAGAAGAAGGCAAACCCGCCAAAAGACTATTACAATAATCCAAGCGTGAAATGACCAAAGCATGGACAAGCAGCTTCGCAGTCTCTGGGGTCAAGAATCGACGAATCCGTCGGATGCTAGCAAGATGGAAGCCACATGTCTTTGCTGTCATATTCACAAATGGACGAGGTGACAACTGATCATCCACCACAACCCCAAGATCAATGGCCCTCGAGACAGGGGTCACCTGGCAGTTCTGAAGAAGGAGGGGAGGACAAACCCTATGCTGTTATTATTAAAGAATATATCAAGGCAGTATTACTGGGCTTTTCAGCTGGGTTGTTTAATAAAGGCCATCCAATGTGCTGCTTGGGCACTTTTGGGCTTTCACTAGCTGTGAAATCAGAGATTGCTTTTCATGATCTCCAAAAAAAATAAGAAAAAAAAGGTAAAAGGAGCAAAAAAGCCGTGGTGAGCACAGCGGGGAAAGCAGACAAGATGGGTCCTGCTGCAGGGTCCCCTTTGAAACCTGCAGGAGGACCAAGGGGAAGGAGTGTCCATGAGGTCAACCTGATCGTCTGTTGGGTGCACCACTGTTTCATGAACAACCCACCCTACGTAGCTTATATGCAGGGTTGGTTGTCATGTGATGTGAACGCACCCAATGTTATGGGAGTTGTAGTCCAACACATCTGGAAGATGCAAGGTTAGGGAAGGCTGTTATAGATGGTTATCTCTGGATGGAAGAGCCACTAATACCTCCACTGGCATTATCTGTTTACGTTTGACCTTTTAGACCCTTGTTGACCTGGTTTGCATGGAGACAAACCATGTTTTAATTAATGATGGTTTGTTGAATCGCAGATTGTCATTACAGGGTTGCCACTAAAATTTCATTTTCCATTTCCCTGACTTTCCCTGACCAACTTTTGTCACTTTCCCTGACCACCATTCAAAAATAACCCCAAGCTAAAAGAATTCATAGGTTAAATTTCATTAAATAATGTTTTTATTAAATGGTTAAAACTGCACAAGTACTGAAAGGCATTTGGGGGTGTGTGTCAAGATAGGAGCTTCAGTATGAGCTTCTTTAAACAATGAGACTGGGTTCGCATGACACGATAAGCCATGGTGGGTTGTTGTGCATTGTGAACCCAGAATGGGTTTGTCAGGGTGGCTTATGTTTGGGTTATAAGTCACCCTGAAAAGCCATGGCTTGATCATGTGCAAACTGAGAACTATGGGTTAACTATGGTAGTTAACCATGAACAACCCACAAAGAGAACCCATGGTCTGTTGTTGGGCTGTGAACTGTGGGTTGTTTAAACCATGGATTGTCGTTACGTGTGAACCTAGAATTGTGGGTTATTCGTGGGTTCTTTCGCCAGGCTATAGAGGCAACAGGCAAGATTAGTTAAAAAACAAAACAAAACAGCCTCTTTACATGCCAGTATGCAGTGCTGCAAAGGCAGTTCAATACTGGGAGGAAGTGGTCAAAGGAGGAGGGAAACAAACAACCCTGGGACTGAGAAAATAAAGCATGGTTTGTTTGATCATCTTCCAGACAAACGTGTTGGTTTGCACTGAAATGAAATATTTTATGCTGTTGTTTTAGTTCACTGTATTTTATACTTTTATTGTTTTAGGATCTTCTCTGTAAAGCACCTTGAGAGGATGTTTTGCCTTGGAAGGCAGTATAAAAATATTTAAATAAAATCTGCTTCTTCTTCGTGGTCTCTGTGCTTCACACACATATGGGTTCTCTGCGCCTGCGCTGAGATCGATCTGAACTTCTTTAGCTGAGCTGAACTGGGCGGGAGCCCCTCCCCCTCGCGCGTGCTCCTTAGCGCGGCTCCCGCCCATCTCCTCAGTTCCTCTTCGACCGCCTTTGCGACCAGTCGATAGGTTCTTCTTCTCTTCACTCTCGAGTTTTCAAGCTGAGTTTGTTAGTCTTTCTATTAATCTTAAAAACTTTTTTCTCTTCATAAACTTTCTATTTCTTGATTCTCTTTCGGACTATACTTTCATTTTCAAAAAAAAAAAAAAAAAAAAAAAATCTTCAAAAAAATCCTACCTAAAACCTTCTCTCCCCCGTTCTTGTCCTAGTTACTGTATTATTCTCTATTTTCTCTCCTAATCTAATTTCTAACTATGCCTCTCAAGGCACCATTTAGAAAATGTCAGCGGTGTGGGACTAAAATCCCTCCCGCTGACAATCATCTACTCTGCCTGCTGTGTCTCGGACAGGGGCACGTCGTGGAGTCCTGCAAGCATTGCCAGGCCTTCACTAAGCAGGCCAGAAAAGCCCGCCAGACAAAGTTGAGGGCCCTTTTGTGGGAGCAATCCTTACCAGCAAAAGGCCCCACTCCAGAGGAACGGCCTGGGGGATCCCAGCCTGCCAAGAAGCCGTTAACTGACACGCTAACGGCAAAAAAACTGGCAAAGAAGGCTCGTAAAGATAAGGCGAAACGCCTTAAGGAGAAAATGGCGGTTGAGCCTGAGGAAATGGCGGGCCCGTCGACTTCGTCCACTGTGGTGGTATCGAAGCGTACGGTGGCGATAATTGAGGCTCTGACTGGTGCTCGAAATCGAGCTTCGGGACCGATTGCCCACCAGTCCGTTTCGGCCCCGACTACGTCTCCTCGAGGCCGAGAGATCGCAAAAGAGCCGATGACTGCGGCGGCTTCCCTGTCGGAGGGAGAGCTTGTGGCTTCGCCAACCCAGCTCGAGGAGCAGACGACATCGGACAGACCCCGTTCGGGCTCGAGGGGTCCTCCACCGCTGCTGTCTCCGTCGGTTGGGTACGCAGAGGAGCGTCAAGAGCACCGCCGCCGATCACGATCCCCGCATTATCGGGCTCGTGACTCGGTCTCCATGACTTCGAGCCATCGATCTCGTCTCTCCCGATACCGAGATGTGAGGTCAAGGTCCCGCTCCTACTACTCGGGATCGAGTTCTAGGAGTTACTACTCGAGGTCGAGATGCTCACCGAGACGCGAGAGGTCGGAACGTCACTACTACCACAGGCGTTCAGTTTCTCCGGACAGGCACCGTAGTCGGAGGCATTCTCCTTCACCTCAACGAGATGCGGCTGTGTCTCGTGCCCCGGCTGAAGTAGTGAGAGAGCCGACTGCATCGACATCGGCGGCTCAACCACAGACTCTCGTGCGTCTACCGGTTGCGACTGATGTTGTTGGTCACTCCTCGTCGGGATCGGCATACCTGTCGGATTCGGACTCGGCGGCTTCCTCCTCCCACTCCACTTCGCCGGACGCGCAGGTGGAGTCCAAAGACGCGGTCTCCCCATCGGAGGACATGGGGAGTTTCGCTGAGCATGTCAGCCGGCTGGTGACTGCTCTGGGAGTCGAGGCGAAGTCTTCGAAAGGAAAGGCCAAGGATGACATTTATGCTGTCCTTAGGACGACGCAGTCGAACCAGTTGCTCCTTCCATTCCTGCCGACACTGTTGGAGACGGTGCAGGAAACCTGGAAGACTCCGGCCTCAACTAAACCGATGGCCAAACGCCTGGAGTCAATGTACAAAATCCAGGAGGAAGGAGCGAAATTCCTGTTTTCTCATCCGACCCCGAACTCGCTTATAGTCAAATCGGCGCAGTCTCGTGGGGGGAAACAGCATACAGTAGTACCTTGGACTACGAGCATAATTCGTTCCAGAACCATGCTCGTGATCCAAAATACTCGTACAGCAAAGCGAGTTTCCCCATTAGAAATAATGGGAACTCAGATTATTCGTTCCAC
The DNA here is from genome assembly GCA_021292165.1 of Shinisaurus crocodilurus. Taxonomy (NCBI): domain Eukaryota; kingdom Metazoa; phylum Chordata; class Lepidosauria; order Squamata; family Shinisauridae; genus Shinisaurus; species Shinisaurus crocodilurus. The sequence goes on from CM037880.1 coordinate 162,049,234, forward strand.
AACCATTTAATCACTGCTTTGCCCCATGAAGGGAGCCGGCAAAGCAGTGATTAAATGGTTGTGGAATGAATCAGTGGAGTTCCCATTATTTCCAATGGGGAAACTTGCCTTGATGTGCTGGCTCCCGGGGTCCTGGCCGCGCCTCGCCTGCCTCCACTTGCTCTGCCAGGAGTGGACAGGAGACGGGCTTAGCTGGAGGCGCGGCGCGGCCGGGCTCGGCTGCCGCCTCGCGCTGCTGCGCCGGCCGGCCAAGAGTCCAGGAGGTGCATCTCCCTGCCAGGGAGCCGGCAAGTGCTTTGCCGGCTCCCGGGGAGATGCGTGGAGCCGCTCCCGCTGCTTCCTACCATTCTAAAGAAGCGGCAGCTCGCCTCTCCGCTGTGAGCCGCCCGCGCTGCTGGAGCCGGTCCCGTCGCGTCACTTCCGGGTGCGACGGGACCGGCTCCAGCAGCGCGGGCGGCTCACAGCGGAGAGGCGAGCTGCCGCTTCTTTAGAATGGTAGGAAGCAGCGGGAGCAGCTCCACGCATCTCCCCGGGAGCCGGCAAAGCACTTGCCGGCTCCCTGGCAGGGAGATGCACCTCCTGGACTCTCGGCCGGCCGGCGCAGCAGCGCGAGGCGGTGGGCGAGCCCGGGCGAGCCTCGCAGGAAGCCCCCGCCTCCTGGACTCTCGGCCGGCCGGCAAAGCAGCGCAAGGCGGTGGGCGAGCCCAGGCGCGCTGCGCCTCCAGGTAAGCCCCCGTCTCCTGCCCACTCAGGATGTAGTGTGAGCCGCCCAGAGCCAGCAGCGAGTAACCCGGTGTGCTCGTTTTGCAAGACCTCGCTCGTTCAGCAAGTCAAAATTTTTTAAAAATTTTTGCTCGTCTTTCAAAATGCTCGCACACCGGGTTACTCGTAATCCAAGGTATTACTGTACCACTCCGGCAGATAAAGAGGGTAAGACACTAGATTCCTACGGCCGTAGGATCTACTCATCGTCTTCCCTCGGACTCAAGATATCTAACTACGAGGCGTTGTTGGCTAGATATCAGATGTACATCACGGAGAAGCTGGGAGACCTCTGTGATTATCTGCCGGACGACAAGAGGGACCTGGCAGCTCAATTGGTTAAAGAAGCGACTAGCATCGGTGCCCTGCAGATGAATACCGCAAGGCACCAAGTCGACAGCCACGCCAGGTCGATGGTCGGTTCCGTGGCTTTGCGGAGGCACTGCATGGCTTCGCTCTACCGCCCTGACTCCCGACGATAGGGCGAAGATCCAGGACCTCCCTTTTGACGGCGAGGGGTTGTTTAATTCCTCCACGGACGACTCCCTCAACTCTGCCCAGAAAGCTCTGACGACGGCGAAAAAGATGGGGCTTATCCGCCAACAACCGTCCCAGAGTTTTCGACCACGACGTTGGTCTCGTTTCCCGTTCCCAGCCAGACAGTACCAACAGCCAGGCCAGTACAGAAGCGGGAACCGAAGGCCCGGAGCACCGCAACCTCAGGCGCCGCAACGGCTGTTCCAGCAGTGGTCCAGAGGCACCAGGAGGGGAGGCGACGCCGGCCGGCGGCGTCTTTGACTGCCTCGCCGTCACAACCGTACTGCCACCGACTCACCACCTCGACACCTCTGCACTACCTCAGACTACTCTCTTCGGCTCTCGACTTTGCCACCACCTCCAATCGTGGAGGACCATCACGACGGATCGATGGGTACTGCGCATCGTGGAGCACGGTTACAGGATCGAGTTCGGAGTTCTCCCCCCGTTTCTCGGGATCAAGACCATCCGTCCAACTCGGGTGCTGATGGAGGAAGTTTCTACCCTCCTTCAAAAGGGAGCGATACAGCCAGTCCTCACGGAAGACCCTCAGGACGGGCTATACTCCAGGTACTTCATCGTGAAGAAAAAAGGAGGAGGACTCCGACCGATCCTGGACCTCCAGACTGTAAATCTTTTTATCCCACCGAAAAGATTCCGCATGGTCACGCTCCAATCGATCCTTCCGCTACTCCAAAGGAGCGATTGGTTCGCATCCATCGACCTCAAAGATGCATACTTCCACATCGCCATCCACGAGGACAGCCGGAAATACCTTCGGTTCCGAGTGGGGGACGACTCCTACCAGTTCGTCGTTCTTCCATTCGGACTTTCCACCGCGCCGAGGGTATTCACGAAGTGTGTGGCGGTGGTGTGCGCAAGTCTAAGGGCAAGAGGCATCACCATCTTTCCCTACCTCGACGATTGGTTGCTGGTGGCATCCTCGAGGATCGAGCTCCAGAGGGCTCTCAAACACACTCTCGATCTCATGCTCGAATTGGGACTTTGTCTGAACGCGGAGAAGTCGGTCCTACAGCCGACAAGAGAGATCCAATACATAGGGGCAAGGCTAAGCGCGTTCGATGGTCGGGCGTATCTCCCGGACGACAGGGCGTTCAAACTGATCTCCCTTGCAAGCAAAGTGTCCAAGCAATCGGTGACATCAGCTCATGTCGTACAAAGACTTCTGGGGCACATGGCCTCGACCATCGCAGTCGTACGCTATGCGAGGTTTCGCATGCGACCTCTTCAGACCTGGTTTGTTCGAGCCTTCGAACCAGAAAAGGACAGACCTTCTCTTCGTCTACTACTCCCACGAGCCGTAAGAGAGTCTTTGAGGTGGTGGCAGCAGGAATCAAATCTACTCGACGGGGTGCCATTTCAACCGCCGGTACCGAGCAGGATACTGACGACGGACGCATCCTTACTGGGATGGGGGGCCCACTCCGACGACCACGTCGTACAGGGCACATGGTCTCCGACGGAGGCCTCCAAGCATATCAATTGGCTGGAGCTGATGGCTGTTTGGAGGGCGCTCCGGGAAATGGAACATTATCTCACCGGACATCACATACAGATCGTGACGGACAACACCACAGTGGTGGCTTATATCAACAAGCAGGGAGGCACCAAATCCATGCGCCTCACACGACTGACTATGCGACTCTACGAATGGGCCCTCCTTCGTCAGATGTCATTTGTGGCGATTCATATCGCTGGAAAGACGAACGTACTGGCGGACGCACTGAGCAGAGTGTCTCTGCAATCACACGAGTGGGAACTGAACAGACAGGTGTTGACTTCCCTATTTCAACAGTGGGGTCGACCGGACATGGACTTATTTGCAACCAGCGAAAACGCAGCCTGTCCACTGTTCTGCAGCAGGGCAGGGTCGGACCCGAAGTCGATAACCGACGCGTTCCTGTTGGAATGGAGCAACGGGTTTCACTACCTATTCCCTCCAATTCCGCTCCTAACACGAGTGCTAGCCAAGATATCGCTAGACAGGACAAATTGCATACTAGTTGCTCCATGGTGGCCGATACAGCCTTGGTTCGCCCACTTGCTCAATCTGTCCCAGGGAGATTATCTGCATTTACCGACTCGAGACGATCTGCTGACACAGCATCAGGGCAAGGTACTTCATCCGAATCTGCATCCCTTAAGCCTCACAGCATGGAGGATCAGATAACGATGGATACGGACCTGTCTGAGGCAGTTAAAGACGTTTTGCTGGCAGCACGCAAGCCTTCGACAAGACTTTCTTATGAGAGGAAATGGCAGGCTTTCTCCAGCTTTGTCTCGGCTTCGGGTAAAGACCCTGCAGCATGCTCGGTGTCCACTGTCCTCGATTTTCTGCACTCGTTGATGACCCGTGGACTAAAATTTTCGTCAATTAAAGTTTATTTGGCTGCAATTACGGCTTATCGCACAACTTCTACTGGCATGTCACTATTTGTCCATCCCCTAGTGAAACAATTTTTGAAAGGATTAAAAAATTTATGTCCTCCAACGAGGAATATTACACCGGGGTGGGACCTTCAACTGGTTTTGAAGGCACTAACAAAAGCGCCGTTCGAACCCATGGCGAAGTCAGACTTACGCCTTCTGTCGCTGAAGACCCTTTTTCTTGTAGCGATTACATCTGCAAGGCGCGTTGGCGAGATAGCCGCACTCAGAATTGATCCTCCGTATACAATCTTTCACAAAGACAAAGTCATTTTGCGGCCAGATATATCATTTCTTCCCAAGGTCATTTCTGAATTTCACCTGGGTCAGGACATTATACTTCCAGCATTCTTTCCATCACCAATGTCGGATGTCGAGAGACTTTTACACAGCCTCGATGTCCGTAGAGCCCTAGCCTTCTACAAGGCGCGTACAGAGCCCATAAGACGCACTCAACAACTTTTTGTCTGCTACGGCCCACCGAAAAAGGGCTGCCCCGTGTCGAAACAAAGACTGTCCTCATGGCTGGTCGACACTATTAAATTGGCATATCAACTTGCCGATCGCGTTTTACCGGGCTCAGTAAGGGCGCATTCTACGAGAGCCATGTCGACTTCGACGGCATTTGGCAGAGGAATTTCTCTATCGGACTTGTGCAGGGCGGCAACTTGGTCTTCACCCTCCACCTTTATCCGACACTACCGCCTCGACGTTCGAGCCAGAGCGCAGAACGCTTTCGGAAGAGCGGTCCTATCATCGGTCACCATCTGACTACCGACACCGACCCACCTCCGGTAAGTCAGCTTGCTAATCTACCCATATGTGTGTGAAGCACAGAGACCACGAAGAAGAAGGACAGGTTGCTTACCTGTAACTGTAGTTCTTCGAGTGGTCATCTGTGCATTCACACAACCCGCCCTCCTTCCCCTCTCGGTGTCTGCATCGAGTTCGATGGATACCCAGGTGGAAATGGGATGGTCTGTTGTTATTTTGTTTTTTTCTTTTATTTGGACGATCTCGATTACATCGGGATCGAGACTTTATCTATCGATCTCGTGGACATCGAGTTCGATAGTCTGTTTTTATATTGTCATTTCTTTCTAAACAATCTCAATTTGCTCGGGATTGAGTCCTCTTTTTTCTATCGATCTCGTAGTCATCGAGCTCGAGGAGGTGTAGTAGCTCCTTTTTTTCCTGGATCAACCTCGGTTCCAAGGGTCGCAATAGGCGGTCTCAGGGAACTGAGGAGACGGGCAGGAGCCGCGCTAAGGAGCACGCGCGAGGGGGAGGGGCTCCTGCCCAGTTCAGCTCAGCTAAAGAAGTTCCGATCGATCTCAGCGCAGGCGCAGAGAACCCATATGTGTGTGAATGCACAGATGACCACTCGAAGAACTACAGTTACAGGTAAGCAACCTGTCCTTCTAAATTACTGTGCTGGTGGGAGTTCCAGTATGTTTATGGATGGATGTTTGAAACATGATTTCTCATAATGTTTGAGAAATTTCCACAAAAGCTTGTGCCATAATAAATTTGTTAATCTTTAAGATGCTACAGGACTCCTTGTAGTGTTTGCTGCTACAGACTAACATGATTACCCCTCTGAAAGTTTTACTGATAGTGGTGGCTATGGTTCATGCAAGCAGGGCTGGCGTCAAGGGTAGGCACAGTTGGGCACCTACCAAGGGCCCACATCCCAGCAGGGACCCAGTGACAAGAGCCCCCTGGAGCCGCCCCTCCTCTTCACCATTGCAACCTGCTTGCTTACCCGTTTCTCACTCTGACCCAGACAACAGTGGTGGTGAGAAGAAGGAGCAAGAGATGCCATTGCCTTCTTCCTCACTGCTTGTCTGCCTGTCAATCGCTGTCTGCCTGCCTGTCAAGCAAGCAAATGGAAGCAATAATGAAAAAGAGGAAGAGGAGAAATAGCAGCTAGAGACAACGGCAATGAGAAGGTAGACTCACTGAGGGGGGCGGTTGAGGGGTTTCTTGCCCAAGGGCCTGCAAAACCCTGGAGTCAGCATGGAATGCAAGCCATTATTCCCAAGATTTCTGTTGCCCTCTAATAGAAATTTACAGTAATACCTTGGATTGCAAGTAACTTGGTTTGGGAGCGTTTTGCAAGACAAGCAAATTTTAAAATATTTTTAATATTTTTTTTTTACTTGATATACAAGCGACGTCTTGCAATACAAGTACTGTAGTACGACTTAAATTAAAAATCTGTGTACAAATTTTTTTGGGGGGATTCCGTTTTACTATAAGAGTGTTTTGGATTACAAGCACGTTTCCGGAACGAATTATGCTCTCAATCCAAGGCATGACTGTACAAGACATGGAGAATTTATTCTCTATATTTTGTTTCTGATATATGGTCCCCAGCTAAATTTTTAAGATTGTCTATGAACAGTTCCATTCAGGGATTGAAAATTTCAGTGTACTGTACGCTTCCTAAGAGTTTCCAAAGGTCTAGCAAGCTTAAGACAAACAAACACTACCTTGTTCCTAAGGAATGGATCTGCTCCTGCTTCCAAGAGTAGTGCTACTGCCCTAACGCTGCCACCAAGAACGGCTGCATGGAGAGCAGATGTTCCATTCTAGGAAATACAGAAAGGTATAAATATTTATTTATTTATCTATCTGTGATATGCATATACTGTTAGATATAATAAAATCCCTAACCGGTCTACATACAAATACTAAAATCCCATTTAAAATACAATTAAAATATTACAATATTAAAACACAATATTAAAACAATTCCAGTTACAGTAATAATACAGAGCAATGCAAGGAACAGTAAAATGGAGCAGCGTGATTAATTTAATTACAAGCCAAGGAAAGTCTGGGTGCATAGGTGCATTTTCAGGCGGCGTTTGAAACATGTCACATTTTCTGCTTCCCAAACTGCATGGGGGAGGGTTTTCCAAAGGGTGGGTGCTGCTACCGAGAAGGCCCGCCATCAAGGTATTGCACGGCAACATTCCATTAATTTCAGAATGACTAGCAAAGCCTACATGTGTAGCATATGCTGAGAAAGAGGAAGGACCACCTCAGATCTTCATCAGCAATGCCGGAAAAGGTTCAAGAGGAGAAGAGAAAACAGCCTTTTTCATAGGTTTCCAAAAGGGGGACAGGTACAAGAAACCTGTAGCCTCCTGGCTTTAGCAGCAAATTGATTCTATTATATTGGAAGACCCAGGACCCAGTTCGGACCTACATTAAGGCTTTGAGCACCAGAATATAGTAGAATAATATCTAAGTAACTTAGGATTTTGGGGGTGAAATTGAATGATTTGCTGTGGATGCCCCACAGAAATTAATGTGAACAGTAATCTGCAGCAGGGATGGGCAACTTGTAGCCCTCCAAATGTTTTGGCCTGCAGTTCCCATCAGCCCTAGTATAGCCAATGGTGCGGGATGATGGGAGTTGAAGGCCAAAACATCTGGAGGGCTACAAGTTGCCTACTGCCGTTCTATAGTATCTAAGGCTGCGTCCTATACATGTTTACCTGGAAGTAAGTCTCACTGAATTCATGCAGAGGATTGCGCTGTAACTGAATCATGGTACTGACTAGTACCCCAAAGATTTTCTCAATACTTGCCTTCAATAAGCCAAGTGCAGGGGAAAATTTAAGTAATTCCTCTATAACTTCACTATATCCTTTGTTTGCAGCTTTAAGTAAAGCAGTCGTGCCATCCTTCAGCAGAAAGAGAGAAAGAAACAATGAGTTGGATATATCCTTTTTATGTATGTCCTCCTCTGGAATTCATACAGGAAGGGCTCACCCATTCACAGTTAGCTCCTGTTGAGAGGTGGTTTAGATGTTATTTTCCGTACATGAAGCCCATGGGCCTCCTTACTGTACAGTAATACCTTGGATTGCAAGTAACTTGGTCTGAGAGCGTTTTGCAAGACAAGCAAATTTTTTAAAGAAATTTTGACTTGATAAATGAGCAAGGTCTTGCAATACAAGTAGTCGTAGGGATGTAACCGCTTGCCTCGAGCGGGCCGAAATCGGCCCCGCTCACACCCGCCAGAGACTCGCTTTGATATAAGAGTGTTTTGGATTACAAGCACGGTTCCGGAACGAATTATGCTCTCAATCCAAGGTATTACTGTATATAATTAGCAAAGACAGCCAAGTTGGTCCACGAGGGCAAAAAATCCAAGGTTGGGCAATACCTTTTTTTAGGACCAACCAAAATGTCACAAAAGAATGAGCAAGCTATCAATTTCTCCAGAACTCTTTATCAGGCAAGATGGCACAAAAACTGTGATGGGGGAAGAAACAAAAGTAGTCACTGCTAGTTGGCGCCGGGATCTGTTTCATGACTATATTAGCAAAGCTGGAGATTAATTTTAGGTGGTGTGCTAGGTAAAAAAGTCAACTGAAACCGAATTGTGTAGTATTAGCTACTGGTTGGACGGGTGACATAGGTGATGGAGGATGAGCCCTCTCCCCTGGTGGTGAAGGTGGGGTTGGTGGAGCCTCCTTCCCAGGAGACAGAAGCAGAAAAGGCCGCTTTCTAGGTGGGGGCATCTCCACTCGCATTGCCTCTCCTCTGCTCGCCTCCCCTCACTTCCCCTTCTCTGGCTGTGGAAGTAGCTCCACTTGCCTTGCCTCATCTTCTCTTCCTTCACCATGAGTTAGGTGTTTGCTAGCAGCAGCAGTAGCAAAAAAAGCCAGCAGCTGGCAAGCATTGCTTCTGATGCCCACCATTTTAGTTCCCTCGCAATGCCTCTGGGGAAACCAATGGAATAATGCTCTGGTGCACTGTTCCATTGAGGTCTCAGAGACATTGGGCCGGTTTGCACAACATGGCAGCTTAGCGTGTGCAGGGTGCATGCACACAACCTCCTATCGGGGCAATAGGGGCTTATGTTGTGTCGTGCAAACCCAGCCATTGTGTGTTAATCAAGGGTTAAACAACCCGCACTTAACCCAACTACTGATCAATTACTAACTACAACCCCACAGGTGCTGCTGCAATTAACCCATGATAACTCACCATGTAGTATTAACCAGGGGACTGTGAGGGAATTTAAATGGCAGACACTAGCAGCAATATTTAATGGCTACTCACTTTTTTACTGCTGCTGCTACTGATACATATCTGCCTCATGGTAAGGAAGAAGAAATAAGGTGGGCTGATGGGCCCTCCAAAGGGCTAGGCCACCAGCAAATGTCCAATGATGCCGACTCCTGATACTAGGCCTGGTATGACCGTGGCCTTCTAATGTTCTGAGAGCAACCAGGTGATAATTGCCATACTTGGACATTAAAAAGAGCTCAGACCTCTTTTATTTGATTTTAACTTTGAACTGCTGAACGACTTGGCTCCAAGAATTTTTAACATCTGTTTTTGTCGCCACTGACCTACTAGAGCTTTCGTAGATACAAGGGACCACTTGAAGTCACAGTGCAGGATGTTCGGTTTATACTTCCCACTTTCACCACTAAGATGTTCCATGGGAAAGGGGCTGGCTTTTTCAAAGGACACAACTTGCAGTTCTGGTTGCACACCATGGCACCAAACTGGAAGTAAAAAGAAGATGGGACTCTCACAGATGCCCTTTACAATGAGAGATACGATAGCTCAGGGGTGTTGATCTTCTTTCAGCCCTAGAACCAAATTCAATTTCAGAGAAGCTCTTGAGGGCTGCATTCCAGTGGTGGGCAGAGCCAAAGGGGAAAGGGGCAGGACCAAAGGCAAAGCGGTGGAGCCAAAAATACTAGCATACTTTAGCTTAAAGTTCTTACTGCCAGCAACTAAGCCTTAGGAGAGGTATTTCAATCTTTCAGAATGGGGGGAAATGTGCAATAGCCAAGAAACCACTGAACGATTGGTGGTTGCAGAGAAGGGGTTGGGCCAGGGGAAGGTGCGTGACCATCTGGGGAACCCTGGAGGGCCAGATTTGGTCCGCAGGCCTGAGGTTCAGCACTCCTGCGATATCCAGGCTATCTTGCAATGTAGAGCTGTACAACATTATGCATGGTGTGGAAAAAGTGGATAGGGAGACATTTTTCTCCCTCTCTCCTAATACTAGAACTTGGGGTCATCCCATAAAGCTGATTGGTAGGAGCTCCAGAACAGATAAAAGGAAGCACTTCTTCACGTAGTACATAGTTAAACTATGGAATTCACTTCCACAAGATATAGCGATGGCCACCAATTACATGGCTTTAACAGGGGGTTGAAGAAATTCATGGAGGAGAAGGCTATCAATGGCTACTAGTCCTGATGGCTCTATGCTACCTCCAGTATCAGAGGCAATATGTCTATGTGCACCAGTTGCTGGGGAACATGGGTGGGAGGGTGCTGTTGCACTCATGTCCTGCTTGTGGGTTTCCTGTGGGCAGTTGGTTGGCTGCTGTGTGAACAGAATGCTGGACTAGCTGGACCTTTGGTCTGATCCAGCATGGCTCTTCTTATGTTCTTATGCAGATGGCCAACGTATGCCCAAGAGATGCAGTAAAAACACACCGTATCATAGAACCTTGTTGACCCATTTTCTTCCAACACAAAGCCCCGAAAGCTAAAGGCAGTTACTCACGCTCCTAGCAGCATCTCGGTCTGCTCCTCGGAGCAGCATGACTCTCACCACCTCGCTGTGACCCATCTGAGAGGCTATCCACAGTGGAGCTGTCCCATCCTTGAAGGAAAACAAAATAAAACAGGAGTGATCCATTTGATACCGGCAACACTAAACAGCTCTGGCAGCTCACCACAAGGCTCTGGCTGGAGCTCAAGGACAAAATGAACTTGGATCCCTTTTGCCCGAGAAGGGACACAGTGTTCAGCTTAGTTGGAAATGAAAACTGAATACGTATATACATATAATCAGCATGCCCTTGTGGCTGCATAAACATTTGCATGATACGGATGAAATGCTCAATGCAGTAATAAAATGGAAACATTACTCTGTATGACAATTAAAAGATTTTTCTTCTTTACTCCCCGAGTTGGATCCAGATTTAGTCATACTTAAAGTAGACTCACTAAAATCAATGGGCCTTAAGTCATGACTAAGGTAAGTCCCACTGATTTCAATGGGCCCAATGGACCTTAAGCTAGTCAATGGGTGTACTCTACTGGTGACTGCAGATGGAGGGCTCCTAGTGCAAAGCATCAGAAGACATTGTGCAGCTATTCCATCGTTTCTTGCTTAACGGATTCTCTGCAACAAGAAAAAAGATGAAAGAAGCAGTAGAAAAACACAGGAGGGTTAGAAGTGGATGATGTTATCGTCTGGGACCCCCCCCCCCCAAATCCTGTGCATGAGGCAGGGCAATGGCACAATAAAAGTCTCATCTGGAAACACGGTAAGTATGACTAAATCTGGATCCAACTTCTTAATTCTTACCAGATGCTATTGCAGCCTTCCCCAACCTGGTGCCCTCCAGATGTTTTGGATATCAGGTCCCATCAACCCCAGCCAGCATGGACAATGTTCAGGAATGCTGTGAGTTGTAGTCCAAAACATCTGGCACCAAGTTGGGGAAGGCTGTGCTATAGGAAGGCATAAGAAGCAGAACATAATGGAACCCTATGCGGCTGAAATCTGAATGTTAATAGCTAAAGAAAAATCTCATCCGGAGTAAGGTCTATTCCATCTCTTATTAGGGCAGATTGGCAGAACTACACACTGGATGCACTGAGATGTCACACAATATACCATGGTTTATTGTAACAGCAAAAAAACTAGCCTCTCCTAGGGCTCACACACTTCCCTCTCCTCTCCTCCAGTGTGGCCATCAAATCAGAAGCTTTTGCTTTCATTTTTAGATTAAAACCACTGCTTGTTGTGCCATTCAAGCCCTAACACTTAACTATCGTTTTGTGAAACAAGCCAGCTTCATAACCCATGGTTTGAAGTTGGCTTGTTTTAAAAAAGCAAACATAAAGATTAAACAGAGTTTGGTGGTTCAGATGACATGAACAACTGTGATTTATATAAAAATGGAAACAAACGCTTCCAAAATCCCTCTCATGGGCATGCTAGAGGGGGGAGAGGGGAGGAGGAAAAGCATGCAAGCCCAAGGGGAAGCTGGGTTCATTCCTGTAACAATGAACCACGGTTCATTGTGAGATCCAAACACAGCCATTAAGTGTAGCTCTGTATTCTTGTGGCGGTGGTGGGGCTTTAAATATATAACAACAACACAAAAACAGCACAAAGGAAAATTGGATGCACAAAGGATGGGGTTGAAAGACCAAGGGTGTGGAGCTAAAGTTGTAAGTGAGCACAATTTGTGAGACTGCAGAAGAACAGCTTACATTGTACCCAAGTTAAAACAGAAGACTTAAACTAGGGATGTGTGCAGAGCTCACTCAGGGGGTGTGTGTGGAAGTCTGGCGAACTTGCAGGGCTCGATCACCCCCAAGCTCCGTTTGACCTACCTGCTTCCCCAGCTCGACTCGCGTTCTCCCAAGCCAAGCCAGGGAAGCGACTTTCGGTTTCCCTCTGGAGCGCTTTTTACGTAGAAAATGGCGTAAGATACGTTAAAAATGGCCACAATTTGCGCAAGTTATGCAAATCGTGGCCGCTTTTAACGTATCTTACGCCATTTTCTATGTAAAAAGCGCTCCGGAGGGAAATTGGAAGTCCAGTGAGCGTCTCGGCTGGCGCTTGCTTTTGGCCTGGCTTGGCAGGCACGGTGGCAGCACTTCTGAGCGTGCCACAAGTCGGGTGGTGGGAGGATCGCCCACCACTAACTCAAACTTATAATTCCCATGCTTTTTGGTGCCCAAGTCAATGTGAATACCTTTTCTTTTAAAGCAAATAGTTAACAAATCCAAAAATCGACATTTCTTTTCAGAAAAGAAATTCAGTAAGCGTCTTTATACTCAGCATATATGATGCAAATTCAAAATTTTATATTTCAGTAAGAATTTAAAGGAAATTGCTCTCCATTATTGCCTTCCTGCCGCTGCTACTGCAGCAAGCAATTTTTGGGGTGAGCATATTCATCTTAAATCTTGTGTTCATTCAACGCCGACAGCATTGGTTGGGAAGGATATGGGGTCCGAGGCTTGGTATCTCAGAGGGTTTTTAAATATCAAGTGGTAGAATTAGGAAATGTTTGAACTACTTCTATCCATATGTATTCAGTGATGCAATAAGAAATAAGAATTGCAAAGGTTCTCAATGACCTGAGTGGAACTAGGATCTGTGTGAATGAATGGTCATGGAGGAACATGCTTGCCTGTAATCTGCAATGTCCTGAGTTTATATCTTGGTCTGCTCTTGTGCTATATAACATCTAGTATTAATCAGGAGCATAATTTAACTAAAGTTGTGTGGTAATAGGCTTACAAATTGTGTGGACAGTATCATTATATAATTTAGTCACAAGGTGGCACTGGGCTTAGTTGTATCTGGGAGGAGTCAAGAGTTTCTTGTGTCTGTTCTGTTCTTGTTGGAGAAAGACAATGAAGTTCTTGTCCAGTTTCCTGACTGGTAATGCCCTCTAAGCCTTCCATGGCACACATCTCTTTCACTCTTTTGGGGGACTGAAATTCAAGGAAATAAAATACTGATAATTTAGATAAGAATATACGAGTAATGATGCCAAATATCAGAGGAAGTTAAATTACAACTTTGGCAGTCTGCTTAGAGAGCCCAAACATGGTCACACAAAGTTTTACCAAGGATTAACTTCCATATCAAAGTCACAACAATCATTGGAATGTAGTGAATACCAAGACATGGCTGGTTAATTTTGGCATGTAACAGATGAAGGGGGAACTGCATTGGGCTCTTGATATACTAAAACAGATAGGGTACTTCCCACAGTTATGGTGGTAAGAGAGGTGTGGCACATCATGTCAATTAGAGTTTGATCCATTTTCGCATGCAAAATTAACTCTATGGGGAAACCCAGATTTAAAAATTGGTAAGAAAACATTTGACTGGCGGACTTGGACAGATAAGCTGATTTTTACTTTGGATCAGCTAGTAGGTCTTGATGATAATTTTCTGCCATTATCTGCTTTGTGTGCTAAATCTGATTTGTCAGCTACGATTGAATGACAATATGTGCAATTGAAACATTTGCTTGAATCTAGGTTTGGCCCCACTGCTTTTACAGCTTCAGAGAGTTCCCTTTGCTCTTGGAAGTATTGATCGAGGCTGAGCAGTTATATCGACCCATGATCCAGGTTTATAAATATCTATTATCAGTGAATAAATATGACACACAAGGTCTTAAGCAAGAATGGAATAACAAATTGGATTGTCCTATCTTGCCCAATCAATAGATTGCTGCGTTGGCATCTTTCTCAGAAGGGTTAACTGATCTTAGGTTACATTTAATTCAGCAAAAACTTATGTTTCAGGTTTATTGGACGCCACAACATCTTTTAATAAGGGTTTGTCTAAATTGGCTAACTGTTGGAGGTGTAATACAGCTAATGCTTCTCTTACCATATGTTTTGGCAATGCACAATAGCTGCCTCTTTTTGGGAGGAGGTAATAATATGGATAAACTTTGTGATGGAAAGCTCTATAATATTTACCGATGTGTATGTTCTTCTTAACCATCTACTTGCTTCTTGGAACTTAACGCAAGGTCAACATAAATGGGTTCTCTGTGCCCTTTCGACAGCTAAAGGCTAATATTACAACACTGAAAGGACAAATGGCCACCTTCAGTAACACAATGGGTTGAGGACTTAACAATGCTTTCACTTTTCGAACTGGTGGTTTTCATAGATCATAGAGTTGGAAGGAGCCTACAAGGCTATCGAGTCCAACCCCCTGCTCAATGCAGGAAACTAGAGGAGGGGTCTCCCATCCAGGCAATAACCAGGCCTGACCCTGCTTAGCTTTCCACGCTCAGACAAGCTGATCCAGCATGAGCCACAGGCCGGTCTTTATGCGTAAGCTACAAATTGACAACTATATGGATATTTGTTGAGGTCTATGTATGCCTAAGCACAGTAGCATATCTTGCTATATGTAAAATTTATCAGGGTACACATTGCATATCTATCTATCATAATGAATCTATTCAAATCTCATGTAAGAAAACTAATACTTTATTTTTATTTTATTTTGTATGGTTTTTATTTTGTTTTTGTTTTGATTCATTGAAATTCACAATAAAACTTAATGGTAAAAATAGATGAAGGGGGAAAACCTCACAATATCCTTAAAAAACAAAAAATAGGGACAGTAACCAAAACATGATGTATGTCTTAACAATGCTGAACATTACCTGCCTTGGCTGGTTGACTTTTGCTCCTGAAGACAGTAATAACCGAATTAAATCCAGGAACCCCCCTTGAGCAGCCAGGAAAAGGGCAGTAGCTCCATCCTTAGTTTAAAAGATATATATTTTTAATTAGTTTATAAGCTAACAAAACTATTCTTAATACGACAACTGAACCCTTCCTTTCCTCCATTAGCCCTCAAGCATAGCAAGAATGCTGCCTATAGAAACTTCTTTTCCATAACCACCAATAAGCTCCTGCCACTTAACATGGCTCTTTTTCTGCAGCATTGATAAAAGCAAAAATGCACGGTTGCTCTTTAATTAGTCTGCTTCCGGCCTTTCATGTAATCAATTTAAAGATTAAACTATAAATCTTGATGCTTTCCAAGCAAATCCCTCCAGAAAGTGTGTATTTGAAGTCTGCCTCCCGTGGAACTCTGCCAGTCAGAACCAGAAACCTTTTATGCACACGGCCTAGCAACATCATGCAAGACAAGCTAATCAGATTCTTGTTTTTAGGGTAACTTCCTTATATTTCTTGAATGCATTTCTTTTTGAAATGCATTCAAAACATTTAATAGTTATCAAAAACAGCTTTGATTAAGCAAAGACCTGGATCTCCCACACTTTTCAACAGCTTCTTTACTAAAGGTTTCAAAGCATTCTAAGAGTTTTAGATCAGCATTGAAACACACACACACACACAACAGGGTACGTGTGCATAATTCTCCTACTGAAATCAATGGGCGAGTTTACACAACACAGCAACCCATTCTGCAAATAAGCTACACAGTGTAGGTTATTCACGGAACAACCCACGGCGTGCCTGTCAGATGACTGGGCTCACCATGGATTGTTCTCCCCCTCCTTCCCCTCCAGCCAGTATCCCAGGGTCCTGTGCGGCAGAACCCATCCCATCTACCCACCCCCGCTTCGACTACAATCCCATTTTCATTCACGTTTCTCCCCCCTGGAGCCCTGTGCTGCCACTCTACTGATGCCCAAGTGGCACTTTGGAATGTCTGTCACTGCTTCATTACCCTTTTAAAATTATTTTTTATGGGCGGCAGAAATGTGCACAATTGAAACAATAATTCCTTTTTTTCCAAATTGGTCTTTCGCAGGTGTGCACTTACAGCTGCCCAAAATGTTGAGTCTTGCCTGGCCAACATCTTGGTAAGTTTCTGCTGTCATAGTGCAGTAGGTAACAACAACCATGGACATTGACCAAGCGAGGCTGCATATAGGTTAATTTGCACACACTTGACAGCTGTCATTTGGTGAACTGTCAATAGAAAAGCAATGCGGTGAAGGGGGTTTTGCCCCAAAAGGGGGTGGTGAGTATATCTCCCTCTTAGCAGCATGCTCCTTTGGTTTTTAAGTATTGCCCTGATAGTGCTTAGTGTCCTCCTCCTTTTCCACACTTCCCCGAGTCTCTAGGTACTCCAGAAAGAGATCAACATCCAATGCTCTTTTTGTGAGCACTTACTTTTGACAGCTGTCAAAAGAAAGGGGTCTCTTCTTTAAACCTATCTAGCAAATTTAAGCATTTTTGGGAGGACAGGGAAATCTACATCCATGAAATCTGTGTATATTTGAAATCTGTATAGGAGCACTTTTTTCAAGACAGGTCTCAGCGCACAGAGAGGGTTAGTCCTTCATTCCCCAGCAGCAACCCCCTGAAAAGGACCCCACATAGCAATTAGGCTTTTTAAAAGCCTCCACCACTGTTGAGTCTTTTTAAAAGTTTAATTGCTGCATGGGTTTGAGTTCTCTGAGGGGGTGCCACAGTGCCCAAAAATGCCCCATGTGGCAATTACGCTTTTTAAAAGCCTCCATTGGTACCAGATTGGTCTTCACAGATGAAAGCACCTTGTCCACTTCATCAGAAGGAAGAGGCTGGAACCAATCCCACAAGACCGGTCTACCATTGGCCTCCTCCCGCTCACTTCCTGTATCCACGACGCACAAAATCCCACTCCTAATCCGATCAATTTTATCTGCGAAGTGCTTTGCTAAAGCCTCACAGGAGGCTTTAGATTGTTCCATCGGATCTGGAGCAACTGGACCGACCAGGCTCCGAACCATTTGGAACAGTGGTTTTGTTTGTTTTTGAGCTGATGTTGAAAGATGTTTTTAAAAACTGGGAAGGAGACGAGCAGCACAAGCACATTAGGAAAACTTCCAGGACTATATTACATATATCTTTGTTTCTGCTTAGAGGTGTCTTATACAGTATCTTTCTTTCCACAGTGGCTGAGTGAAAGCCAGGGTTTCTAAAATCTGAGGCAGACTTTACTATGAATCTGTCAACAGTTGATATAAGGCAATCATAAGTTCCTCCCTGGATTTCCTCCACCTCTTATTTTGTGCATAGGCCTTAGTTGAGCCATAAGGAAATGGATGGACCTACTATTTTATCCACCCGTCACGCTGCTGTCTAGCCACCTGCCCACAACGAGGGTTGCCCATTTTCCTTCTGGCAGGGTTCCTGTGCCCTTAACAGGTGTGCTCTGTGTGTGTGTGTGTGTGTGTGAGAGAGAGAGAGAGTGTGTGTGTGTGTGTGAGAGGAGAGAGAGAGAGAGAGAGAGAGAGAGAGAACTTTAGCAGATGAAATTTTTCTGGTCATTGTTGCATGATGGGAAAAGCTTCAGCTGCTATATTTCTGCTTGTTACACAATGGTTAAAGGCACAGGAGCTGCAGCAGAAGGAATGTTGGCAACATTTGTTACTGAATTCACACTTTACAGAAACTAAGGGTTGACTCTGCTTCAAAGGCTATAATCCTTCCTCACCCACCAAAACACCCTCTTTTCCCCTTCTCCAAGGTTGTATTCCCAACCTCGAAGAGGCAGCTGGTGTGGTTCTTTTCATGTCGGCTGTGAGGGGGAGTGGGGTTGGAGCACCGATTCACAGCTATGAGGTTGGAGCGCTGTCTCTGACCTCAGAGCTGGGAATCCAACATATCCAATGGCCCCTCAGATGCTGCCTAGGGGGCATAGGATTGCTCCCTTAATTTATTATTGTTGTATCCATCCTGCCTGGGAGGGGGAGAAGTGCTCATTTCTGCCTCAGGTGCCAACATTAGGTACTATGCACCTTGACTTTGTGTGTGTGTGTGTGGGGGGATTTGCTGCTGCTCCTCAGGCAGCAAATTGTTTGTGGCTGACTCTGGGAACAGACTGCCTTGGGAGGTGGTGGCCTCTTCATCATTACAGGTTTGTAAGCAGATGCCTTTAAGATTCCTTCCAGCTCTATGATTCTATGGACCACCTTATGATATTTTTAGCTCATTCTCTCCCAGTTTGTAAACCTGTACAGAAACCATTCACTTTGACCATTTTTGCTTTCTCATGAAAAGAAGAAAAAAGAACCCTAGAAACTTGCCCTGAAGTTTCCACCTTTCCAGGAAAAGGGAGGCTCACAATCGTGAACGTCAAGAAAACTCACATAAAGCTGGTCATGAATGTTGGCCCCATGCTTCAGTAAAGTTTCCACCACTCTCATGTGTCCATACTGACAGGCAGCTAATAAGGCAGTGCCTCCATCCTGGAAAGAAGGAAGAAAGCACAAATAATGGGCACAAGCGAAGGAAAAAAAATTGCAGAGAACAGCAAGTGATGAACATTTCTTAGCACTTAGCTCACCTCTGAAAACACACACACACACACCAGACATAGACACCTCAATTCCCAGTTACTTAAAATGCCAGACCTTTCTGAAATTCCAAACCTTTTTCAAAAATTAGAGTAGAGATCCTGTCTTCACTATCTTGCTTGCAAACAGCTGCCACTTGTAATTTCAAGCAATATTCCCCATACAGTCATGCCTTGGATTGAGAGCCTAATTCGTTCTGGAAACGTGCTTATAATCCAAAACACTCTTATATCAAAGCGAGTCTCTGGCGGGCGTGAGCGGGGCCGATTTCGGCCAGCTACGCCCACTCGAGGCGAGCGGTTACATCCCTACGTTGTCTTGCAAGACCTTGCTTGTTTATCAAGTAAATTTTTTTTTTTACAAAATTTGGTTGTCTTGCAAAACGCTCTCAGACCAAGTTACTTGCAATCCAAGGTATTACTGTATGTGTATTTTTAGAGAGAGCTCTTTTTAAAGGAGGCGGCTCTTTTAACTTCCTTCCTCTAGCAGAAACTTGGCCTTTTCAGTACTGGCAGACGTCATTTAAGGCCAAACTAGATATGACCAGGGCACATCTGTCTATTTAAATAAGACCTGCAGTAGGAGTTGCGGGGGCGGGGGGGAGTGGTGCACAGGTAGAAGGAGCTGAATGGTTCCTCCACCTGCTGCATACCCTCCTGAGGCCTCCTTCCTCTGGATTTGGTTTCTCTCTTAGCCACATTCATTTCTGGTATTGTTGCCTGGCTGAGGGAAAAGTGACACTGGGGGCAGACTGCAAGAAGGTAGGAGGAGAGTTCAGCACCCCTCACCCACATGCCCCCTAAACTGGGCCCCACTTTATGTGTGATTGGAGCAGACTTGCTTTTTAAAAGATGAGGCTGCCACCATCATGTCTATGTTGGTCCTCATTTTAAAAGATGCATATTGCAGAACATTGCAGCCCATAAAATCTCATGGTTATCCCTGATTTCCAAGGTCCACCAAATTCAATACAATGGGTACCTAATTTCCATAGTGCCCCCAAATTGTCTATCTGGTAACCTTACAGAGCAATTTCCCCCACTGTTTCCTCTTCGCTTTTTCAAACTTGTCACCATGTGACAAGTGCCTATATTCCCCTTAATTCATGCTACATGGAGCATGCTGGGATACAAAAACAAAATGGTGGCCTGGCCACTTTAATAACAAATCTGTTTTTGAGCTGAACCATGCTGGTGGCAACCACTACATCCTGCGGCAGTGAGTTCCATAAGTCAGTTGTGTACTATGTTAGCACCCATTTTTCTTAGCTTCAGATCTGTTATTTGCCCACTTTAGAAAGTGCTCCCTAGTTATATCACTGTGAAAAACGGTGAGCACATTTTCCATACTGACTTTTACAAATTGTTCAGTATTACACACAACCTGCAGTGCAACCCTATATACCCCTGCCATACTGGTAGGTTTCTTCTTCTCTTCATTTTTATCTGCATTAAAACTTACCTGAATTGTGTCAGTTTTGGGGGGTCACATTAAGGAGACTCTCAGGGCATAATGCCTTTCTAGATTCTGTGGCCTGCTTCTAACATATTTTCCTAAATGCAGATATATCACTTCTGAGTAGGAAGGCAATGCACCTGTAGCATAGGAAATCTGTGCGAGGATCAACTCTCTGCAATAACAGGCACATGTGGCTACCCAATTTCTGGCTAAGCCGCTCTGCGCACATTTAATGAGCAGAGGGTAGGCAGAACCCAGCAGTAACTAAATTCCCACACTTAGAGGAACACACATTTCCCCACTTATCCTCATATAAAATGTAATGCAACCAGCAGCCCTCCATATAGAAGGCATTTCACATTGCCAGTATTTTTTGTACTTTTTCTTGTTATTTGTGCTGTGGGGGGAATTCCTCATCTGTCACGTTAATTTTGGAACAGGGCTGGCTACATCTGTAGGGCATTAAAAGCTGAGGCAGCATTGCCGTTGCTGGCAAACACGTCGGAAATTCTGAGAAGTAAACCTAGTACTAGCACAACAGTGCATCAGCAAATCGAGAGAGAGATCTGCATAATCACAGTACAATTACCAAGAAATAACCATGCTGTGATGAAGCACATGAGGCCTTTTCAACCAGAATGCAGAGGCAAAAATTGTACCATGAATGGTGTGTACAGCGAACGGATTAGTCTATGACAGAGTAATTAACTCCTCCAAGTCATCAAATGACCGTGGCTTTCGGCTACTGCAGCATGCTTTTTTCCAAACCAACCTACAGTGCAATGTGTTATATAAACTTGAATAGCAATGTATTATTAAGCTAGTGTGTTCTCTTGCTGACAGTAGCTGAGGGCACCTTTTTATATTACATTAAGCACCAAAAAGTAAGATGTGCGATTCTCATCCCTCTGCCTTTTGAGCTCCCAGGAAAACATATACAGGGGGAAGTCGTGCATCTCCTCTGTGCAGAGTTGGACCAATTCCCTGTTTACACATTGTCCCTAACTGGGGAGTAGGGGCAGGTAGAATCAGCGTGTCACTCATGTAATCACCTTTTGGCTACTTTCTGCAAAATGCAAAGCCACCCTAAGGATTGTTGGAATAAGGCCAGAAAATAATACATGGGGAATTAGTAGGGAAGGAACTACTGAGCACTCTTACACAGGGTGAGGGTGGGGATAGCGGGGTTGCCTCCCTTAATGAGGTGAGGGAAGAGTATGTTATAAACATACTCTTAATGTTTGTGGGGTGAACGTGGGGTGGGAGGGAACACAAGTTTCCTCTGTTTCTGCTCACTAAGTCAGCCATTTTATTTTCATCGTTACTTCTTTAAAATATTTATCCACTAACTTTCTACCTGATATTAGGCATCCAAGGCAGCGGATACCATTTTTAGGCTGTACCATTCTCAATCTGTTTGTTGTGACACTTTTTATATCTACGTATTTTTAAGGGTGCAATCCTATGCATGTTTAGGCAGAAAAAAGTCCTACAACTCCCAGCATTCCCCCAACCAGATCTCTGTGTTCAAGTCCCACATCTGCTACTGATTCAGTCTGTAGTCTCGGGCAAGTCATTGACGGGGTTCAGACAACACAATAACCCACACTCAGCGGTTGAGTATGGGATGAATGTGGGCTGTCATTGAAATGTGGGTTATCGTGTTGTCTGAACCCAGCTGAGATAACAAACCATGGTGAACAACCCACAGTTCACAACCCAACAAGTTCTCTTCATGGGTTGTTTGTGGTTAACAAGCCACGGCTTGTTAGCACAGCTGGGTTCAGACAACACAATAACCCACATTTAAACAACAACCCAGGCATCAACAACCCACACTCAACCCATATCAACCCTTGAGTGTGGGTTATCGTATTGTCTGAGTACAGTCAGTGTCTCAGCATAACTGGAACAAACAGTGACCTTCTTCACAAGGATTTTGAGAGGAAAAATACAATAAAGGTTGTAAAGCACTTGAGAATTTATAAGATAAGTTTTTAAACATAGTTACAGCAACTATGAATTGAATTGTATCCAAGGTTAATCTAATTTAAGTCCCATTCATTTCAATGGGTCAATTCTAAGAAGAACATTGGATACAACCCACGTTTAACACAATTTTGTGAACCAACCTAGAATACTGTTATCATCTCTGAAACTTGCACAAGCCACAGAATATGTCCTATAAAATTAAAGCCCAGAACTGATGCTTCAGTTCTGTGAAACAGGGATGGGGACTCGGACTCCAGGACTCGATTCGTGAGTCGGACTGAGTCCCCCCTCTGACTCAAGTCCCAATATTTTTAATGGGACTCGAGACTCGACTCGGGACTCGAGACCAAGGACTCGTGTTCCAAAATTGTGTTCCTCAAATGCAACATGGATAGGTTTTAGGAAGTACAGCAAGTTTATTTTTTAAAATCATTTCCCTAAAATGCAGCCTTTCAGACATTTTGGGTTTGGCTGCTTCTGCCTGCCTGTTTGGGGTTCCCAGCCTCCTCTGCCTGCCTGATCTCTTCTTAACCAGTTCCACAGTTTGAATTGTCCAATACAAAGGCCTCTGCCTGCCTGCTTTGGGGTTCCCTGCCTCCTCTGCCTGCCTGGTTATTTTGGGTTTGTCTGCCTGGTCTGTTCTTGCAAAAATCAGTTGCAGAGTTTTGAAATAAAAAGGCACACTTGTGCCTAGAATGTATTTAAGCCACACATCTGAAATAGCCTTATTTTGTTGGGAAAACCCCCCATTGATTTTAATAGGGACTTGTGGAGTCAGCTTTGGGAGTGACTCGTGACTCATGAGTCACCATTTTGGACCAAGGACTCGGACTCAAGTCCAAAGACTCGTGACTCGACTCGAGACCAAGGATTCTTCAACATCCCTGGTGAAACTGTTCTTCCTTAATGCTAAGATCACTTCTGCATTTGTGTATTTCTGTCCTTCATTTCCTTCGATTCAGTAAAAACTCCTAGCGAGGAAACGTTTGAACAAGTGGCCACAGAAAAATATCATGGCCATGCAGATCCTGTCTACAATGAAGATGTCTCCTTTTTTGTGCAATAAGAGTGCTAAGGTAGGAAAAGCATTTACTGCAGGGGTGGGCAACCCCCTGCTGCACCTGAATTCAGTTTAAAAAAGAAAAAGAGCAGCTACAGAATACCAAAAGGGTCAAACGTAACTTGCAAAATTTAGCTCAGTGTCATGCGTGTTTTCATACTATTGTAAAACAATGAAAATCCAGGGATACAAATTTGGCCTCAAGCAGTTGTGCAGGTGGCATTTAATGCAGAAAAGAAAGGTTTAATTCCTTCACAATTCAGACCATGATCATCTGACAAGCGTAAAGCATATGAGTTATTTAGTCTTATCCCAACAGGTGTTCAGTAGCGAATCCCATCATGCTAAATATGAAATGACAGCCATCTTTTAAAAATCCAGCTGAGTGCCTGTAGCAGTAATTCCATATATTTACAACCTGACACCCAAGCAGAGTCTTTTTTTATTATTATTATTTTTACATTTTACAGTTTGCTTCTTGCTTTCACACCACGAGGCAGCATAAAAAGGACAATCAATCTGGTCAGCTTTGGCTATGCCCGTTCAAAATGAAACAGTACAAACAATCAGGAAATGGAGCGGCACTCATACAATGAAAACTGAGCAATAAAAGCCAAGGCCGAATTAATGTCCTGCCAGAGAACTGCATGGCAAGAAGCAAAATTATTCCATGGGCCTCTTGCTGGCTCTCCATGCCAAGTCTCAGATCAGACGAAAACAGCAGCCCTTCCTTCCTGCCTAAATTCATCATCATGTTAAAGCCAAGCAAAACCTCTTACTTTGGTTTTAAACTCCGTTGAGGCTCCATACTCAAAGAGAAACTTCACAATATCATTGTGGCCTTGCTGTGCGGCAAAGAACAGGGCAGTGGCACCTGACTGAAAATGAGAAACAGAAATCCCGAATGTTACATCCAACATGTAGGTACCTTTCATTAGAATTTTTTTATGGTAGATACTGTCAAAGGTATTAGGTGAACTCAATCACTCATCTCTAGCAGCGAACACTCTTCAGTAAAGGCATTCCCACACAATGCTACTTTCAAAGATTCTATGTTGTCACTTTTTTCTGGGAAGGTTCCTGTGCCTTGAAAAGTAAGTGAGAGAACCAAAATTCAACAGATGCCAGAAGGCACCCAACTCTACCTCTTTTTCACCTCAGGTGAGGTAGTTAAATGAGCAGGCTAACAGACTGAATGACAGCCATAATCTGAAGCTCAATCCAGACAAGACAGAGGTACTGTTAGCAGGTGGTTCATCTCCACGGTTGAGCAACATTCAACCTGTTCCAGAGAGGCTTGCACTCCCCCAGGGACACAGCTTGGTGGTGCTTCCGGATCCATCATTGTCACGTGAAATACAGGTGGCCTCAGTGGCTAGGAGCACCTTTTATCAGCTTAGGTTGATACACTAGCTGTGACCCTATCTGGACAGACATAGCCTGGTAACAGCCATCCACATTCTGGTAACCTCCCGGATGGATCACTGCAATGTGTCGTACATGGGACTACCTTTGAAGATGGCTGAGAAACTTCAGTTAGTTCAAATAAGAGCTGCTAGGGTACTAACTGGAACTGGTTGATACAATTATGTGATGCCAGTGCTACGTCAGCTGCACTGGCTTCCAGCCCAATTCAAAGTGTTAGCATTGAATTTTTAAAGCCCTAAACAGCTTGGAGCCAGAGTATCTAAAGGAACACCTCCTCCTGTATGTACTCTTAGGTCATCTTCGGAGGCTGTCCTCCAGGTGCCCCCGCTGAAGGGACTTAGGTGGGTGGCTACAAGAGAGAGGGCCTTCTCAGTTGTGGTGCCCCATTTATAGAATACCCTTCCCAAGAAGACTCACCTGGAGCCTACTTTGTTACCTTTTCAGCACTAGGCAAAGAACTTTTTTTTCCTCCCAGGCATTTTAGAGACTTAGTTTTTAGATTTTATGGCTTCTCTTATAGATCTTATCTACTCCTGTGCTGTTTGTCATTTTGTATTGTATTGTATTGTATTCTTTTAACTGTTTGTAATTTGCCCAGAGAACATTTGTTATTGGGCAGATTAAAAAAAAAAATTAAAAAAAAAATTCCCCCCTGGCTTGGAGATAGAATGACAGGGAATACTGAAACTGCAAAATTTCTGTAACACACCTTTGAGGGAAGTAGAGTCTGTTTGATGGAACAAGGCCTAGGAGGTGAGGCTTGTGACATGGGTCCTATATGCTCCTTTCCATCAGGCTTTATTAAGCACCCCCTGTCAATGTTTCAGGAAATTGGAGATGTGTTCCCAATTCCTGCTGTCACAGGAAACTTGAAGAGCTGTCTCCACGGGCAAACTCAGAAAACCATTTACCAAGGGCCAAACTAAACATTCTTCAAATTAGCTTATTTACTTCAGAGTAAGCTTTACCCCCCCCCCCCTTTCATCCTGAAATTCCACCCTCATTGGGGTGGGTGTTGTGTTAAAAAAAATAAATCTCCATTTTCTTTTTTTTAACACCCCCCCTCCCATGGAGGCAAGGGTGGAATTTTGTGATGAAAATGGGGGAAGGGAGATAGCTTAAGCCCCCCCCCCCCCGTCCCAGAGTGCCATGGTCCTGCTCCAAACTGAAGCCACGCACACTTACGCTGAAATAAATAAGCCAATCATGCATAGCTCTGCTGTGTACGTTTTAAAGAACTTTTAGTTTGGCCCCAAGTGTCTATTGACATAAGTGTGCATGTAACCATATGGTAAGCCAGTCATCTGGACATTAGGCAGGACACATTAAAGTATGTTTGCAGAGATCTGTTGCTAAGCCTTTCTGATGTTGAAGTTATGCTTTAAAAGAGATCCTTAGACACCGGTCTAGTGGTTATATTAGCCTTATTTCTCCCAGGTCTCTTTATCAAATGCTTACGTACATGGAGATAATGGGAATTATTCACATACATTAAGTGTTTTTTTTGGGATGACTTCCCTGATTCCACTGTGTGTTGCTCCCACTCCCAGTCACAGATTGAAGATAACAAGAGTACTGTACCAGTGGCAGCTTCACCTGCCCTGCATCCTCTCCCCAGTTGGAGAAGACGCGGAGCAAGTGAACCTGGTTCCCAGCAGATGCATCGGGAAGGTTGTCCCAACATGGCTGCTGGGAACCAAAGGCTTTGCCTGCCCCATGTCTTCTCCACAGAGGGAGAAAACATGGGGCAGCGGAAGCTGGTCCCTGATGACCATATCAGGACAATGCTGCTGGGAACCAAATGGCAGCAGCGGTGGGGGGTGGGGGGGGTGGGCATAGTCCCACCCCTTAGCCACCAGGGGGCATGGCCATCCCATGACATCACACAGGTTGCAGAGGGCTGGTGTCATCTGCTCTGCCCTCCCCACCGGATTATGGTCGCCTGCCCCTTTGTGACAACAAGCACTTAAAAGGCTGTTATGAAAGAGGATGATTAAAAGAGGTGGATTAGAAAAGCACCATCATGGGAGAATATTTATCTCCAGCCAAATAAGATTTAAGTCTGAATGTGGCTACACTGGCTGCAGTTTCACCACAAGCAGCCTCTCCTGATTGTACAGAAGCCGGACAAGACACGAGAGTCTGATAGCACTAAAGCAATCCATTGAAATCCTGGTTGCAAGCACCCAAGGAAATTCAGAATCTGAGGGCCACTATTCTGACGCAGTCTGTGCTCTGTCACCAAAGATACTGTGCCATCCTAGTAAGACTACAATGCTCCCAGGACCCTTTGCCAGCTAACCAGAACCCAAACTTGCCAACCCCTCATGCAGCAATTGGAGTCAGTGTGGTGCAGGTGTTAGGGTTTTGGAATGGGACTAAGGAGATCCGGGTTCTAGTCCCCACACGGCCATGAAGCTCACTAGGTGACTTTGGGCCAGTCACTGACACTCAGCCTAATCTACCTCACAGGGTTGTTGTGAGGATGAAATGGAGAGGAGAATCATGTACACTGCCTTAGGCTCCTTGGAGGAAAGGCAGGATAGAAATTTAACACATAATTCCCTCCCAAGGGAGGCTAGGTTCGCTCGATCTCTGCTGTGCTTCCAGCCGCAAGCAAAGTCCACTATATTCAAGAAGGCCTTTGGTCTGTAAGTGAGTCTGTTGGCTCGGATGCCATTTTTATTCTGTAACTTATGTTTTTTATTGTGTTTTATTGTTTTAATCTATTTTAAATTGTTTTTGTAAGCCGCCTTGAGTGCCATTTTTTGGTAGAAAGGCGGGTATAAATGAAATATGGGAGGCTCTTTGATCCAGCGGAGGCTTCCATCAGCAGAACAGGGAGGGAGGCGATTCCCACACCCCTGGCCTCCCACACCCCCTCCCATGCTATTCCGAAGGGTCCCACAATGCTCTGGAGCAGGTGGGACTCAGCAGAAATCATTTTCCTTTCTATTCTACTGGTGGAAGCCTCTGTGGATCAAAGAGCCTGCCATCAGTGGAGGGACAGCACTGGATACAACCCATTCGCCCTAATGTTACCAACCACTACTGACACGCACAGTAGAATTTTAAGTCTTGAAGTGTCGACCTGTATTTTAGACACTCCATACCTAAGGTGCAATTTTATGCATTTTTAGACAGAAAAAGGCCTACAACTCCCAGCATGCCCCAGCCAGCCATGCTGGCTGGGGCATGCTGGGAGTTGTAAGCCTTTTTTCTGTCTAAACCTGTATACGATTGTGCCTTTAGTCTCTCTTCTGCAATCTCTCTTTAAATGCAGGATATAGTTGTACCTCTCGCTGAAGATTAATATCGGCTCCTTGCAGCACCAATTCTCGCACGCATTCTTTGTGGCCATAGAACGACGCTACCATAAGAGCTGTTGAACCAAGCTGGGCATAAATAAAGAAATACAAGTCACTATCGTAAATAGATAAAAACAAGCCATGCTATCCTGAACCTCCTATATAATTTCTCTGCACCCTGCAGGATCAGTGGAAATGAGAGTACCTTTGAGCAGGACCGATGCAGGGCAGTTTGGCGCCCTAGGCTGGCTTATATTTAGCGCCCCCCCTCGTGCGGGGGGGGAGGGCTCCGGAGCAAAGCAGCCAGGAAATGCCTGCTTGCCCAGTGCCCGCCCGCCAGCCTCCTCCTCCAGCAGCCGCTTTCCCCGCTGCCTACCGGTCGCCGCCGCTGCTGCGCGCGCTGCTGACCCAGCCTAGCTCCGGGCGCAGAGGAAAGCCGAGCACGACCACGAGCCCGCCTGGCGCCCGCAATCCCCCCCCCGCACAGACCTGGTGGTTGCAGACCGGTGCCTTTGTTGGCGAGGCAGCCAGGCGGGGCAGGAGCGCGCCGGCGGCGAGGAAGGAGCGCAGATTTCTGCGCCCTCTTCCGCCACGCGCCCTAGGCAGCCGCCTGGGTCTGCCTAGCGGTAGCGCCGGCCCTGCCTTTGAGTATGTGCAAAATGCATCACAGTCACTATTAACTATTGAAAGTTCCCACATATCTAGTAAACGGAGGGCACAACAAGGGTGACAGAGGCCAAGGCTTCGATGCAGGAATGAATCCCAGCATCCCTCTTCATAAGACCCATGGCTTGATCTAGGGTTTCAGGGCACTTTGTAAACCACTCCAGCCACCCACCCTCGCCGGGTTTGGACATCACAACAGCTCGTGCCCAGCAAGGGTAATTATGCCAATTAGATGGCTCACGACCGGCACACGCACGGAGGGAAAATAAGCCACTGTGGCTTATTTTCCCTCCACGAGTGTGCAAATCCACCCATCAAGTTCAATGTGGCTTACTCCCAGGTAAGTGAGAACAGGACAGCAGCCTTAAGTGCAGGAGGTTAACAATAAAGACCTTTTAAAGAGATCAAACCAGCCATTTATACAGGCATGGCTACATGCTTATTTACTTCTATTGATACCAGTAAAAGCATCTTTAATAACTAATGTAATGGATGCAATTTACTTATGTATAGATCAAGGACAGGGAACCTTTTCTGGCCCTCACAGGGAAACCTTCCAAGGCCCCAAAAGTAGACAGGACCAGAGGCCCCCCCCCCCCCGCCTTTCTCTCTGTCCTTCTCCTCCTCAGCTGCCTCCCCTCCTGCCCCCACTTAGCACTTGGGTTTACAAAGAAGCTCCCATTGGGAGGTTACAACACATAGGGATGGGAGCATGAACTGCAAATCCCCCAAATCACCCTCCATGCAGCAATCAGGCTTTTAAAAAATAGCCCTAAACTCCCCAGCAGTGACCCCCTCCTCCCAAATGCCCCCCCCCTGCAGCAAATAGGCTTTCAAAAAGTTTCCACTGGCACCAATGGAAGCTTTTTTGAAAGTGCAAATGCTGCAGGGGGGAGATGGAAGGTAAGCTGTGGGCCAGATGGAAAGGCTCTATGGGCTGCCTCCGACCCTCATGCCAAAGGTGTTCCAGCCTAGTATAGATGCTTCCTATTTTTATGTGTATTTAGGGTGCAAGACTGTGGCGATACCAGTAAGACCCCGAACTCGGAGACTTTCAGTCATCCAATGCAGAGTGGGAGGAGCGGGAGAGGTGATCTTCACCTCCCTGTCCTCCCGCCCTGCCTTTCTAGCTAGATGGGCTTTTTTGTCCATCTAGCTGGAACATTTCAGAGGGGGAGGGAAGGAGGCTGGCGAGGCCTCAGGATAGTTTGTATCGTGGCTTCTCCAGTCTCCTCCCCTCCCTGTCCCGTGAAACGCCCCCTTCACCCTCTCCGAGGCCACGTTCCTGGCCTCAGAGAGCAGCCGGCATGGTTCTGTCCATGCCGTCTCCAACCTTGGATCTAGGAATCTGAAATATCCTATGGCCCCTCAGACGCTGTCCAGGGGCCATAGGTTTGCTCCCTCCGTTTGCACACATGTCCAGACTCATTCTGCACTAACTGCATTTTTAGAGCAGTGTGTGAATTTCCATCTGAAGATCTCTTGCAGATAAGCCTCATCTCCCCACTACCATATATGGGCAAACTGAGTGACACGTGGTCATTCAGGGCCACCAGACCAGAGTAGAGTCAGAAAAAGAAAACAGGTATAGTTAACTTAGTGCAGCCTTCCTCAACCTGGTGCCCTCCCAATGTGCTGGACTCCAACTTTCATCATCCCCAGCCAGTATGGACACTTTTCTTCCCCTTCCACAACCAATTATGGAAACAACAGATGCAAATCTTATGTTCTTTCCACACACAAAAAGGGTACTTACACTGTCTTTGCAGTCCACATCGACACGCCCACTATTCAACAAGAGCTGAAGGAGCGCCAAGTTTCCTTTCCTTGCAGCCCAGAATGCAGCATTTGCAAGCGGTGTCTCCTTCTGTTAACAAAAACAAAACACAACCAAAAGCACTCAAATCTGTTGCAGACTATTATGTACAAACATATGGGTGCCTGTGAAACCTTGCTGACAGGAATCTCTTTTATGACAGGGGTCTTTTGCTTTTCACAGTTTCTTTTAGCGTTGCAGATTCTCTGTTTTTGTTTTTGTTTTAAAGTGGAACACAAATACAGCTGTTCCCCAAAGGAAAATTATACCCCCACCCCCATCCCACCGACTAACTAAGAACAGCCTATTACACTATCTATATAGCACATTGGGCCTGCACTAATGCAAGTACAGTGCCAACAGAAAATTGCAGATGATTTTAGTCTCTAGAAAAGCCATAAACTAGGGATGAGCAATTTGTGTCCCTCTAGTCAGTGTTCTCCAACCTTGGGTCCCCAGATGTTTTTGGCTACGCTGGCTGGGGCATGCTGGGAGTTGTAGGCCAAAAACATCTGGGGACCCAAGGTTGGAGAACACTGACTAGATATTGTTGAACTGCAAGTCCTCTCACCCCCTTACTATTGGTTATGCTGGTTAGGGCTGATGGGGAGTTGCAGTCCCAACAAGTTCTGGAAAGCCACAAGTTGCCCACCCCCGCCATAAAACGTGCAAACCTGTGATGTACCTTTTTGGCCCTTGCTCTCACAGGAGTTAGTTAACGCATCAGAACCCAAAGAGATCAGACCACGGTCAAGCGAGCACAAAAGAACAGCCTTTAGGGCAGATATTGAGATCACCGGCTGAGGGGCGATAGGATTTGATGATAGCCCCACTTTGCTAGAAGAACACAAGATATATGAATCCACACCAGTGGAATGGCAAAAATGGAGCACAGCCATGGGGGCAACACAGCAGAAGAGCACATCTACACCAGGGGTGGGCAGAAGGCAGATCTCCAGATGGTGTGGACATCAACTCCCAGAGGCTCCTGCCAGCATGGCCATGTTGGAAATTGTAATATTGCCAGCTTAAAATCAACAAAGTGATGTAACCACTGATTAGAGTGGGAGGAATGGGTTAACTAAAGAATCCCAGGGTGCACGTCTCTGTAACCTCTCCTCCCCACTTTCTGGCCTCTCTGGCCAGCGCTCTCTGCTGCTCTCCCCCTACTTCCTGCTTCTTTGTAGATGTTAGTGTTCCTCTGCTCTCCCCTCTCCCAACATAGAGACGCAAATCCGGGCTGGCTTGCAGCCAGAGATTTTCTACAATGAAACTAATCTGCCTATATGCATCTTGCATATATGTGAATAAACTGTAAGTAAAACTAATAAATGTCTTTATTAGTTTTAAACCTTGTATGGACATTCCGTTCCTTTTAATAGCCTTAAGAGACAAGAGTTTAGCAACTCACGCAGTGAAACCAGTTTCAATAAAGCAGGCTGCGCTTAAAGAAGAAACTCTGCTTTGTCCTAATCAGTATAGGACTGACTCCTTTTAACCATATCCTCCAACAGGCTATGGAGGATAGCTGGAAAGCTGGGAGTCGAAGCCCAAAACACCTGGAGATCTACTTTCTGCCCATTCCCGATTTACACCATATCCAACACACCTCCAGATCACAGCCACATCCCCGTTGGCCCAACCACCTTACACCAGCCCTGGACCCAGTGTAAATAATTTCCTTTCCGTTGACTTTAAAGTGAGGGGAAGAAATACTTTAAAAGAAGCTAGTCTGGGAGTGTATATACTTTCTACAACTAATGTATTCTGAGAGATTATTCTGAGAATTGCTGTGTACGTTTATGGCTATGATATGAAAGATTCAGTTTTTTTATTATGTTGCTTAAGCATTATCTAATGGTGAAATAGCTTTATTACAATGCTATGAAACTGTAACATCTATTGATCAGAGGATCAAAATGTTTTAGGCTGGACTAGAATTGGCCTCCACAGTCACTTACAGACCCATCGCTAGAGTCTACACAATTTTCTTTAGAATTTCCTCCTTTTAAAATTTTTCTTTTTGTAATTTTTTTATCCTGGAAGACAATCTTACTCGGTCACGAGTGATTGCCTGATGATGATGATGTGTATGTGCACACACATGGGGGAGGTGGTAAGTATGTGTGTCTCCCTGCCCTGCTCACCATCAGTCACACCCACCTGTGCAGCCTTCAAATGGTTCCCCAGCCACTAACATGGCCCTCAACCCCCCAAAAAGGTTGCCTACCCCTTTCTTAAATGGATCTACTCTTACTCGTCCTGCACTGTTTGTCCTAAACCTATCTTATCTGCCTCCTGTAATCAGGCACTGTCCCATGGAGATTGCACAATGTACTCAGATCATCAAGATTTCCTGACCATCATTAAAAGGGCTTGAAAGTTATTTTTCTTGAAATTCAGGCTAACTGTACAAATCCACTTTTTTGTTGTTGCCATAAATCATTTTCTTACTCTTGTAAAGTACATTGGATGATGATGATTTTATTGTTGTTATTATTCTCATGATATTTTGTATACTACTGTGAACACTCCCCATTTCTCTGAGTGGGAGAAATCGAAGGCATCATTGTCTGTACTTTTTGCATTTCAATTCTAGCATGGCATAGTGGTTAGAGTTCCAGTGTGGCGTAGTGGTTAGAGTGTTGGACTTGGACTCAGGAGACTCGGGTTCTAGTCCTCACTTGGCCATGAAGCTCACTGGGTTACTCTGGGTCAGTCACTGACTCTCAGCCTAACCTACCTCACAGGGTTGTTGTGAGGATAAAATGGAGAGGAGGAGGATTATGTAAACCACCTTGGGTTCCTTGCAGGAAAAAAGGTGGGATATAAATATAATAAATAAATTCCCTCTAACAACATAGTTTACATTCCCACTCCCACCCACCCAACGTAGTTATATAAGGGTGCAATCCTATGCATATTTAGACAGAAAAAAGTCCTACAACTCCCAGCATGCCCCAGCCAGCATAGGATTGTGCTCTAAATCTGACAATTTGAGGTTAACACTTCATGCACCTGATGAAGTGGACAGGGTCCACAAATGCTTATGGCAAAATAAATTTGTTCGTCTTTAACGTGCCACAAGACTCTTAGTTGTTTTTGCCACAGTGTTAGATTTTCTTTAGATGGGAGACTACTAGAGATTGATGGTATGTTTATAATCTCTTTATTTACAAAAATACAAGCAGAATGTATTTGAACCAAGCAGAGTAACAAAGGCAGGGAACGCAACTGAAAATCCTGCATCAGATTCCCAAAAAGAACAACTACACTCCAAAATGCTTCACCTAATTCACAGCTCTTGCGCCCCCCCTCAACTATCACTGACCTGGTTCGGATGACACGACAGTCCATCAAGGGTTACTTTACACTTGAGGAGCTGTGGCACTTGCTGAGCACCACTATAAATACGCAACCCGACTGGAGGTTTTCAGGGGTTGTTGTGTCTTGCTAACTCAGCTGGCACATAACCCATGGTCTCCCATAACCCTTGCGTAACCCACGGTCTGTTGACTGGTTTGCACGACATGGCACAGCTTGTCATGGGTTATTTAACCCACAATGAACCACAGTGCCTACAGGTCTACATGGTCTGTTTAACCTCACATAACCCATGCTTGCCAGGTTCGCATGACACAACAACCCTCAAGTGGGGGTTGGATATGTAAAATGGTAGCCACACATGCCACAGCCTCAGTGATCGGGCCCACACAACACGATAAGCCATGGTGGTTTGTTTCAGAGTGGCCTGTCATATTGTCTGAACCCAGAAACATGGTTTGTTAACCACGCACAAGCCACTCTGGCTGGGTTCAGACAACACAACAAGCCACTCTGAAACAAACATGGCTCACAAACTGCCATGGCTTATTGTGTTGTGTGAACCCAGTCAGTGTGTCATGTGAACTGGCCCTCTGTCTCTATGTGTTTAAATTTGAAACTGTAGCTTTCTTTTGGTCCCTCCCCGAAGTGTCGCATTCTCAAGGCAGGAGACAGAATCCATGCCATTAAGGTCCATTTTTATTTATTTATTTATTTTATTTTTGAATCGCCCATCTGGCCAGTCATCCAGCCACTCTGAGCAATGTACAGTCTAATTAAATACAAGAAAAAACAGAGCGTCAGTTAGCCCCGGGGGCGGGGGGGCGGGCAGTCCAACTGGAGCAGGCCCTGATGTTCCCTCTGCCTGCTCCTGCCACCTTCAGTCCTTCTTGCCCACAGGGCCCTTGATGTCAGTTAAAGCCCTTTTTTCAAGTCCTTCATCATGCAACAAGTTTGTCTATTCCATTCATGCTATTCAAGTCAACCAGCCTCATAAAAATACACAGTCATAAAAATTGAACAAAAAGCTCTGCAATAAGATGAAGGCTGAAGAGAAACATGAAATATTAGTAAATAGCAGGGAACTGGAAAGTACCAGTTCAACAGCGAGCTACATTTCCTGGAGAATGTTTCTCAATTGTCTCTTGTTTTCTGATGTGTTGCAATCCTCCTCTCTCTTTTATGCACTTAAGCAATTGATATACTCAGACATAAAGGGATACTTCCTGCAATCCTTGTTATAGGCAAGGCCTAGCATATCTAACAGAGTATTCCTAGGCATGTCTACTCAGAAGCCCTACTGAGTTCAATGAGCCTTATTCTCAAGTAACTGTATACAGGATCACAGCCTTAATTTATTACCCCAACCCCAGTATTATAATTCAACACAATGTGTGTGTATGCGTGTGTGTGTGTGTGTGTACTTGAACCAGGAACACATTCATAAAAGTGAAAATAAAACTTGTAACTTTCAATATTTTAGAATCACTGTATTATCCACAGTATATTAA
This sequence comes from Shinisaurus crocodilurus, assembly GCA_021292165.1. Taxonomy (NCBI): domain Eukaryota; kingdom Metazoa; phylum Chordata; class Lepidosauria; order Squamata; family Shinisauridae; genus Shinisaurus; species Shinisaurus crocodilurus. The sequence goes on from CM037880.1 coordinate 162,084,420, forward strand.
ATATGATAAGCAAATTTCAGAAAGTCACCAAAGTGACTCCAACCTATGTAATTTTCTGCAAACTTTTTTTTTTACCATAAATATCTCATCACCACTAAAATCTTAATACTCATTTGTCCCTGCACACCTGAAGTGCAACTGCTTTTCCTCCACTTTGAAGAATAATTACTTTTGTTTTTGAAAATGAAAACCAAGAATAGGATGGAAAACAATAACAGCAGTGCCGGCTGGGGAATGCTGGGAGTTGTAGGCCTTTTTTCTGTCTAAACATGCATAGGATTGCACCCTAAATATCAAGATGTATTGTCTGGAAAGGGACTTCAGGAGCATGGACCATTTGAAAATAAATCCAAATGCAATACAGGGTGCATAATATGGCTTATCATTACAGAGGGCCGACCTGGCAGTCTCCATTTAGCCCAATATTGTCTACTCCAGCCTTCCCAGAGCAGGCACCCTCCAGATGTGTCAAACTACAACTCCCATCAATGGCCTGGCTGACCAGGGCTGATAGAAGTTGTAGTCCAAGTCCAACACATCTGGAGGGTACCAGGTAGGGGAAGGCTGGAGTAGACAATTTTGGGCTAAACGGAGGGTGCCAGGTCAGCCTGACTTGGTAGAGGATTCAGCCAACCCTCCTTATACCCTGAAAGAATCACACTGCATCGCCCTGCCTCCCATGCAGGGCCCTTACGTGCATATAAATCATCCTTCCCTAACCTGGTATCATCCAGATGCTTTGGACTACAATCTCCATCAGCCCCAGCCAGCATAGCCAATGATCAGGGATGATGGGAGTTGTAGGCCAAAACACCAAGTCGGGGAAGACTGGTATAGACGTACATATGTAGAGCTCCTCCAAGTGAATGCTAGTATCCTGTGGACAGTGCACACATTGGCAGCAGGGGGCAAGCAGGGCAGCGCAGCGCACCCCCCTCAAGGGTTCTTTCAGTGTGTGAAGGATTCGAGTGAAACCACCCAGTATAAGTAGGCAGCATATGTTCATACGGAGCAAAAGAAAAGACAGACCATAAAGGTAGTAGATTGAAGAATGGCCTTTTTGGTTGTGGCGCCTCAATTGTGGAATGCTCCCCAAAGTGAGATCAACCTGGCTCCTTGCTTCACCATTTTGGGTTGTGGCAAAAGCTAACTCATTTCAGCAGCTGTTTGGCTGTGCATAAACAAATCGTTTTAGAGCGCAATTCTATGCATGTTTAGACAGGAAATAGGTCCTACAACTCCCAGCATTCCCCAACATGGCTGGCTGTGGAATACTGGGAGCTGTAGGTCTTTTTTCTGCCTAAACATGCATAAGATTGCATCCTTAGTCCGTTCTGTATTGTGATTGTTAACCAGTTATTTCTACATCTGCCTTATTTTTGATGTAAACTGTTTTGGGGGTCCCTGGAATACCTCTGGAATACCAACAAGATTCAGCATCACCTGTTTTTCCTCTTTTCAGGTTCCACAAACACATACTTTTAGTGTGCACTGTGCATTAAAGACCCCCTCCTCCAACGCCGTTTTCAATGCTAGGAGGACCAGCCCTGCACCATGTGCAGTAGGCAACAGAAAACAGTGCTTTTGTGCATGAACAGAGAGAGCTTTCCCCTCACCACTTAACACACAGCCGCCCATCTGGAATGCCTGGATGAAGAGCTTGAGTACGGTGGGAGACTCGATTCTCCTTGGCACTGCCTCTTTTAAAAACACTCGGGCCACACACCACACAGACTGCAGCCTGGCGGCCCGAAGTAAAACCTGGAAATAAATGACTCGCCCAAAACTCACATGGTTAACCTTTCAACACTTCTTCCCTTCCTCCCCCGGCGCTTCCGATCGCCGTTCAGTAATAAACCCAACATGGTGTGTGTGTGTGTGTGTGTGTGTGTGTGTGTGTGGTTTCCCCCCCTGTAGCAGGCAGCTGCACTGGCGGCGAGGAAAGAGAGGCGCTTGCTTGCCGCTCAAGAGCCGAAGCGGCTGAACCGGGCCTGTGACGGCAGCATCTGACTGCAGCGCTAACAGGAGGTCAACCGCCGCAGGAGGACAACTAGGAAAAACAGTCCGGCGCCCCGCTGCAGCCCGGCCACGGATGGGCAAACAAAGGAAAGAAGCTTACCTTGAAAGACATCTTGAGATCATCCCGAAAGCCGCTCATGCCTGCAGCAACCAGCAGAGCCGCATCGCTTCCCCAGCAGCAGCGTGTCTTCCCGGGCCTTGTCGTCCAGCGTCGGCAGAGGGGCGATCATAGGCTAGCCTTGCAGAGCAGCGTCTGCCTGCAGGAAGCAGAAGGAGCAGCAGCAGCAGCAGCAGCAGCGCGCCCGAGCCGGCGTCTGAGTAGCCGCAGCAGCAGAAGCAGCCGCAGCAGCACGACTGCTAGCCAGCCAGCCAGCCGCACGAGGCCTGCTTGCTCTTCTTTGAGAGCTGCTGCACGCTTCGCTCCCTCCTCTTCATTGCAGCGCCCTCGGAGAATTCCCTCGCCGGGTTAGGTTACGCTGCAAGCAAGCAACAGCTGCTGATCTAGCAGCACTAGGGAAGTGAATCTAGCATGGGCGTGAAGAGGCGCAGCCGCGCTCGCTTCGATGGCGCGTTTTACCCACTATCGAGCCACGCTGTTCGCCTGGCTTGTCTACCGAGCTCTCTCTTTTGCCCATTGCACATTAATCACTCACTACAAGGAAGTAAAAGTAAAATTACAAGGAAGTAAAAAATTGCAGGGAGTCCAGTTGACCCTTGGTGGTGGTGGTGGTGGTGAAAATGGAAACGTTTTATTCGTTTTAAAGCGTGTACAGCCCGCCTTTTCCTTCTGGGTGCTCATCGAGGCTAACAAAAAACATTTCCAGAGGGAAGACGTGCTAGTCAATTTCAGCAAAAACCACCAAGCATCTTATGGCATAAAGACTAACACATTTATTTTGGCATAAGCTTTTGTGGGCTAAAGTCCACTTCATCAGATGCATGAAGTGTTATGGATAATTTCAGGTTTTTATACAGTACATGTGGTGGCAGGAATAATGGTAAACAGAAGGTCAGAAGCTGAAACTCCATAAAATGACACACATCCGATGAAGTGGACTATATTCCACGAAAGTTTATGCCAGAATAAATTTGTTAGTCTTTAAGGTGCCAACAACTCCTTGGGTTTTTAACAAAAAGCATAAATTTAGTTATTAAAAACACAGTTATAATTTAAAACAAAAAAAACCACTTAACATTAAAAACACAAGCAGCAGCAGCAGCAGAGATTATATTATCCCAGGGGCCTGGTCTAGCCAAGACCACCTCAATTTAGATTTGAGGAAAATCAGGAAGAGACAAAATCACTTGTGTGAAAGATAACATACAGTTTATTGAATACAATTATAGAAAGCAGATGCAGATCATAAACAATTATAGATAAGCTTACACATGTCCAGTGGCTGCAGGGCTTCCCAATACAATGGATACTGCTCTGAGGCACTGTTTGCTCGGACACATGTGCGCTCCTCATCCCAAGCTGAAAGCACAAGCTATGGAGTCCCTTTCTTCCTTGTTTCAGAGGCTGTCAGTAAGCAACAAGCTAACCCCCCTTCCTGGAAGACAAGGGGGGCCAAAGCTGCTTCAATAAAGCAAAGAGTTTCATTTCTCACATCAAAGCAGCTCTTATCTAAAGAATATAATTGGGGGAAAACAGCTGCATACCAATTATCTCTGGTGTTCTTTCTAACTAGTACAAGCTGAGACTATAAGTAAGGTCCTGGCGTGGCTCTAAGAAACTATCCTGGCATCTGAACACTGAAAATTCACTACACTACTTGTATCTTAATAAACTCACCATTCTTCCGGTATAGCCCATCCAATACAGAGGTGACCCTGCCTTCAGAGGTTACATGGATGACATCTGGGGATGCGGCCTCTTCTGTGGAGTGTGCCCCATTTATAGAACCCCCTTCCCAGAAATGTCAACTTGACACCTAGTATTTAGATGGCAAGTTAAGAGCTCAAACCTAGAGCTGTCTACTCAAAAGTAAGTCTTATTGAGTTTAATGGGTTCCTCCTGTCTCTTGAATAGTTGTGGGCGGGGGGAGAAGAGGAGCTGCTCTTCCCGGTGCTGTCTGAGTGGCTTCACCTGCACTGCACTGGCCAAATCCTGTTCCCCATGCTGAGAGACGCATGAAACTCTGTGCCTCTCTCAGCATGGAGAAAGGCAAAATGGGAGGGAGCAGGGTGATGATGTCAGTGGGTGTTGCCACACCCACCAAGGCCAGCATAAAGAGTAGGCATGGTTGGACACCTGCCAAGGGCCCACACTTCAGCACGGGCCCACTGACAAAAGCCTCCCGGACTTGTGCCTCCTCTTTCCCAATGCTACCTCTTGTTCTGGGTCTGGCCCAGACAAGGTGGTGGTGAGAAGGAGGAGCAGTAGATGCCACTGCCTACTTACTCACACTGGCTCTTTGCCTGTCAAACAACCAAGTGGTAAGTATGAGGAGGAGCAGTAGCAGATGATGATGATGATGATGATGATGATGATTGATGATGATGATGATGATGAAAGGGGGGGTATTGAGGGTTTCTCAAAAACTTGGAGCAGGTACTGTCAGCCACTGCAATAATCTAGCCTGTGGAGGGCTTGGGAGGGGCAATTCAGCCCCCCCCCCATATCTGGTTTTGCACCCCTGGTTTACAGGATATCATTACAGGTGCATCATTGATTTACACAGAAATGTTATTATTTTTATGTTGTATCTTTATAGCTCCTGCCTTTCTTTCCTTTTGGCAGGAGTATACTGAACCAATGCTTTTAGTAATGTATGACAAGCATTAGCTATGATAATTACCTATGATGACTCCTTATATTTTATAGCGTTGTGGATATTAATCTCGGATGGACAGGTAATTACATATGCAAATTGTAAGTACTGTACAGTCTTAATCAGATATTGCTATGCTTTAAATAATTAATAAATCTAGCAGCTATGTTGTGTTCATTTTTACTCTACAGTAGGTACAGGGCCCCCAATCCAGATCTTAAAAGACCTCCTCTCCTCCACACTAGGGTTTCAATCTGGAGTAGGGGCCCTGCACCTACACTAAAGTAAACATGAAAAAAGACGTAGCTACTAGATATGGATTTAAAGTAATGTCTGTTTTGGGCCCCTAGTCCAATTCATGTTGTATCCCTTGAGTTCCAGCCATCACACACTTATGAGCGCACTCTGCAGAAATAGGAAATGGGTCATTGAGGTTCAGGATCACAGCTAAGGCAGGGGGGCCCACACAATGCTTTCAGTTCACTATTGGTTTTTTATTTCTATTCTGGAAACAAGACAGTGTGTCTTGACTAGGAAGACAGCATTAAGCCCTTCCAGTACAGAATGGAGTTCTGATTTTCCAGGAGATAAGATACAACTTAAGTACCGTTCAACTGCCTAGTAAGCCACAGAAGGGCAGGTCGAAAATATCTTGTCGCTAGGCAACTTTTGGGCAGACACTTCAAGGAACCCTTTCCTTTGAATAGGTCAAAGGGTTGCCTGGCTCACTCATTGCCACAATATGTGTGATCACTAACTTGGTTTTCTGGGCACTGCTGGTGACAGACAGCTAAGTGAAATGATTATGGTATGTAAACACTTATATGCTTTGTCCTCCAGTCAGCGATGGCACAACTATGTATGTTGCTCAGAACCAATTTCTACCTCAAAACATACAACCTTCAACGAGCTCCATTTGCTCTTTGTACCACTGACAGTCCAATCCTATATATGTCTACTCAGAAGTAAGCCCCATTGACTTTACTCTCAGTTTCATTTTTGGGCTATACACATTTTCCACATATATGGAACTCATAGTTACACTAAGTTTAAAAATACTTTCTTCCTCCCCTCCCAGCTTAGGAATTTTTTTTCTTTTATGATATTCTTTTACAACTTGAGTACATTGTGTGCAGTTTTATGATTTCATGCTTTCTTTTGCCAACTATTCAGACTCCTCCCACTCCTCTTTCCCCTTTTGTGTACTGTATGATTCATTCTGAAGTTAACTGTTTACCTGTCTTCAATTAACTCGCAGCTGAATTAATTTCCACACACTTTTCTTGGGATGTCTTGGCATTACTGTTCATGCACATTTGCATTACATGGGAGCTTAATTTATGTGGATTACATTTTGCTGTTAAGATGAACAATAAAATGCTGCATCCAGAAGGCTAGACATTCTAGGTTACCAATGGGTAGTGCACTCCAGTAAAATCTATGTTCGGTGCATTATCTGTATGTGTTTTGGGTGTGGAGATGGCAATTTGTTTGCTCATGGTATGAGCATAGGAACAGTATGTATGATCTTATCAGAAAACTTGCAGTGTAATAACTCAGAATGAAAACATCTGAAATGAGCATTAACTGATTCTGCTTTTCACACACCATTATAGCATATGGACATGGTGCAAATATTCTATTATCCAGATATGAATAGAACCATTTTAAGGCTGCAATCCCATACAAACTTACTAAGGAGCAGTTCTGACTGAAGACTGGATATACATCCAAGTAAACAGGCATAGCCTTGCACTGTGCATGTATGGGATTGCACTGTGGCATACTGCAGGGCAAAACCTAAGAAAGGGCATTCAGGCCTATTGAGTTCAATAGGACTAAAAGTAACTGAATGCCAGATTATGACATTGTGCCTAACTTTGAACCTACAGGCAAGCTACCTGTACAGTTTTCAAAGAGATGGCAGGGCATTGCAATCTTCCCCCAACTCTGAAAGCAAATGGGAAATTTATAAATCTCAAAGGGTGCAATCCTATGTGTGTTTAGACAGAAGAAAGTCCTAGAACTCCCAGCATGCCCCAGCCAGCATGGCTGGCTGGGGCATGCTGGGAGTTCTAGGACTTTTTCCGGTCTAAACACACATAGGATTGTGCCTTAAGTAAATAAAATAAATAAACAAACTCTTCTAGCCCTTACTGCAGCCACTGTAGCATGTTCCCCCCCCCCCCAGTTCTGCGGGTTGCAGCTCAGAGAAAGTTGTTATAACGAAAGTATAGTTTGTGACACAGAGTTCCTTATTTCTGATCAGAGGAATATCTCTAGATTTTAATTTTACGTAGGTAACAGAAGCAGTTAGTAGTGTTATGTTTCAGATGGGTAGGTTCTAGAAACACGCTACAGACAACTTTGTAGACATTAAGAACATAATTTCTTCCTCTTTAGTTAGGAAGATTTTATTGTATTGTATTTACAAACATTTCTATTCTGCTCCAACAGAAATTGATTATTCTGAAACTGTTCATTTTAAATAAAACCTGCAAATAAAATGGATGTGCTTGCTTTAGAACAGAGGTGAGCAACCCTTGCATTTATATTACAGCTGTAATGTGGATTTTCATGTTTACTGCTTGATTAACTGTGTTAGACACTTGTGAATTCATGCAGTCTTGAACAGGTGTATTACTATTAATGTAAATGCAGTACCCAGAGTGTTTCCTCCAGGCAGATGGCTCCCAGCACTTCCCCTGCCTCTCCCCATCAAATTCTGTGAATAAGGCACAATAAAAGCCTTGTTTGGAAGCATTCCTAATCTAAAGAACAGTTGTACAAGAAGCTAATTGTTCACTGTAAACAACAATGAAATGTTTTGGTCTGTATGCCTGTTATACAGCTTCCATGAGAACCATGAGAACCCTCCAACCTTACCTGTGCACCATCATAAGAGTGAGCTACTACTAGCACATACAGTTTTTATGAAGGTGTGTTCTTAAGGCCTGGTTACCACTAGAGGGTGTTTGGACATTCTAGATCAGGATGGGCAACTGATCTAGACTGTAGATATTTTGGCCTACAACTCCCATCATCCCTCAATCATTGGCTATGCCGGCTAGGGCGGATGGGAGCTGTAGGCCAAAACATCTGGAGGGCCACAAGTTGCCCACCCCTGTTCTAGATCCTCAGACAGTACCATCAGTCATCTTTATTCAGAAAAATTATCTATGACGTTCCGGGTACTTCTAATTGCTATTCTGAATGTAATGGCTAAAGTGCACTAATCAACACTTTTCCTGACCTAAATGACTAAGAGAAGGAACATTGGCACCAGCATATTAAAAACAGGATGTGAAGTACAAAGAATTTACCATCAATTCCACACACACACCCCACAACTATTTATTTGGCAAGATAGAAGCTGACAATACTGCATTAGTAGCACTTGGAACAAGTGAAAAGTAGTTGTGTACTTGACCTTTTATGGTTCCCTTATTATCTACCAATACCTGTTTGCATTAAGCTTCTAAGGGTGCAATCCTATGCATATTTAGACAGAAAAAAGTCCTACAACTCCCAGCATTCCCCAGCCAGCCTATGCTGCCTGGGGAATGCTGGGAGTTGTAGGGTTGTTTTTTTCCTGTCTAAACATGCATAAGATTGTACCCTAACATAGATTTGGCTAGATGGATAGTATGTGTTAGCAGCTCATTCCTGTTCTTACTGCACTTAGGGACCTATAGCATCAATTCTGAAAAAGTAGCCTCAGCCCTGGACAGGATTTTGGAGCTATTTTTAATTATGCCTTTGTGGAATTACAGGTGTTACTTTCTTATTTATGTTTATGTAACACCAGGCTGGGCAAAACTCCAATAAGACAAGAGAAACAAGAAGCAAGTGTAATTTGCTTAAATGCCTTGATCTTACCAAGTGAGAAAAGCCCAAATACCTAAGCGGTTCCTTACCACAAGCACACAAATGTCTCACATGGCTTAAGTGTTTTCCTGGATCAGGTTAAGGTGTACATCTCTCCAATGTGTCTTAGATTAGAAACAAACTGTTAAAGCTTTAGCCAGACAATCAGGCCCAAAGCTTGTCCTTACCGCATTTCAGCTTTTGCAAAATAGTCCTGTGCATCTTGCTTTTGAGGCAATAATGCAACATCCAGTCGCCATCTCTGGTGCCAAGACACAAAGTTGGATAGCAGGGCTGTGGCCTCCAGGCAGCATATGTGAGGAGAAACATTCCACATTTCTGACTCCAAGATAAAGGGGACACACTTGCTTGGGGGGGGGGGCAGTACTCCTAGTGCCTCTTAGTACCCAGAGCCCTATTATACGTGGCTTCCCCCAAGTGATGAGGGTGTTGTCCCCAGGAGCCCTGTCAAAGGCAAGAGAAATATGGTTTTGCTAGCAACTTCCTGTCTGAGGAAATGTTCAAACAAAAATGTAATAATGTATTTTTGCTGTGTGCAAAAACTCCCACTGTCTTAGTTCCACTCTGAGAGCTAGTTTGCACATCTCTCCACAGTTATCAGCTCTTTCCCCCTCCCCACACCTAAATTCAAGCAACCAGCCATTTTGCATAGCACTGCAAATCTTCCACACATGGGTAGATAGTACTCCACACAAGCCTGGTTCAAGTAGGAGAGGAAGGGCCTTTTTCAGGTGGGGGGGGGGCAGTGGCAAAGGGGGCAATTGCCCCAGGCCTCACATGTGAGGGTGGCCTCACAAATGGAAGGGGCCACACCAACATTGGAACTGCTGCATTGTTGCCAACTCTTGTCCTTCAAAATCCCACTAGCTTGAGCTCCATAAACCTAATGAGGGGAAAAAAACATACTGGTGGTAGTGTCTTTTTGTCATGATAACATGAGCAAGATGGTTGCAGCTGTAGGCAGCGCTAATAGCAACAACCCAGCCCAACCATAGTCAGACATAACAGGCTGGGTTCACATGATCACTGCAGCCCACCGTGGCTTGTTTAAGCAACAGTGGATTGTGGCGTGTGTGGATGGCCATTTTGAAGATTCAGCCCCCAGCAGGGGGTTGCCATGGTTTGTCATGTTGTCTGAACCCGGTTGTTAAACAACTCTCAAATAACCCTACAACAGCTTATGGCTTATTTGAGGGTTGTTTAATCCTCAAACAACCCCTGTCACCCGGCTTTGGACGACACAAACTGTGGCCAGAGCCTGAATAGGCAAACTGGCACCTACAGGCACCATGGCTCATTGTGGCATAAATAAGACACAGTGGGCTGTGGTGATCATGTGAACCAGGTCATCCATTATGGGGTCCTCAACACAGGGCCTACAGGCACCAGTGTGCTCACAGAGACCCACCAGAATACTCTCTATTTGAGGGGCCCTCAAATGAACATCCTGCCAAGGGCCTCTCAGTGTCTTAAAAAGGCCCTGAGGAGAGGGGATTAGAATGGCCAACTACTGGTAATGGTCATGTGAATGGGTTCTGTTTCATTCATACATATATCCATTAGTTTAGAACTACACAACCTGTGGGAGTCTCCCCCACTTAATTTTCATTATTACATTCCTGCAGTGTGGTCCTAAAGCTGCCATAACAATTTCACAAAGTAAAGAATTAAGTAGAACTGGTGCAACTTTCCTGATTTATCTTATGATGAGATGTAAATTAGGGTGGCCATATGTCCAACTTTTCAGACACCAGTCCTCTACTTGAAGGCATCCAGTCTGTCCAGTCCAAGTCTGGTTTAAATATAAAGAAGCATAAGAAGGGAGATCAAAGACCTTGAAGTTGCCCCTCAACACTTAGTAGCTAGAGTCAGCAGGCTGAGCAGGCACACAGATCACCTTGGACCCTGTGAGCTGTATATCTATTTAAAGTATAATAATTATATATAAATTTGCATCTATACATATCAGTTAGTACATATATGAAAATCTGTGTCCTTTTTTGACAATGTGTAAGTGTCCACACTAGTAGGGTTTGAAGCAAATCTCACTGGAATGCATTCCATGCTGCTGTTTTTGAATATATAGAGATGTGATCTGCATGCCCCTGTTAGTCCCACTCATCAAAATCTTCCATTGATGTTGGCAGTAAGTGATAAGATAACACTGCCACTTTACTTATGCTGCTTTAACCTTGACAAAGTGCTGAACTAGCCTCTGGCAGCCTACATGCAGTGGAAGTGTCTCTATTTATTGTTGCTGAAAGGTGAATCTGACACTCTGCAGAAAAAGTTTACTGCAACATGTAATTCAACATTTCTCTAGAAGGAAATACATTTTTGAGGCAACCTTTTTATCACTGAAAAATTAGGGCATAGTTACATATTACGGTATATATAAATGCATAGCCAAATCCAGTCATCACTTCATTCCCCCCCCACACACACCAGGACAAGCCATTTCAGGAGGGAGGAATCTGGAGTGGAGGGTGGGGAAAGGGTTAAGCATTCCTCCTCCCTGCTGCTTCTCCACTCCAAATTATACCCTCCCCAAATGGCTTTCCATAACAACAACAAAAGGGCCATTGGGGTCTGAGCATGGAAAGCTAAGCAGGGTCAAGCCTGGTTATTACTTGGATGGGAGACCCCTCCTCTAGTTTCCCTGCATTGAGCAGGGGGTTGGACTCGATAGCCTTGTAGGCTCCTTCCAACTCTATGAGAGCCAGTGTGGCGTAGCGGTAAGAGTGTTGGACTGGGACTCAGGAGATCTGGGTTCTAGTCCCCGCTCGGCCATGAAACTCACTGGGTGACTTCGGGCCAGTCACTGCCTCTCAGCCTAACCTACCTCACAGGGTTGTTGTGAGGATAAAATAGAGAGGAGGAGGAGGATTATGTAAGCCACCTTGGGTTCCTTTCAGGAAAAAAGGCGGGGTATAAATATTCTTCATCATCATCATCATCATCTATGAAATCTATGTGATTACATGTGGTTGTGTGTCATGTGCAGTTAGGCCCTTAGCAAGGGAAAACAGTAAGTCCCATTAATTGATGATGATGGTGATTTATTTCATTTCTATACCGCCCAATAGCCGAAGCTCTCTGGGCGGTTCATAGCACATACTCACAAATTCATTCCACATACACAAGTATAAAATGTATTATAGTTTTAACATAATATGAATAGGCTGTATTTAACACCTATCACCCGGTAATCATCCAAAAGAATGCCATTTCTTGTCATACTGGAAACATCATGGCATCATGGAACTGTGACTACCAGCACTAGCTGACAAAGCATCTCGACCCCAGTAATAAAGCACCAAGGGAAACATTTAAGGAGACAATTGAGTTAAGCAACTTGTGAGAGTTTAGCAACATGGTGAGGAGGCCAGGGCAGTCAATCCTCCCTAGTCTTCTGATTTTACAAATCCCAACTTAAGTGAACAAGCTGAATAAACAAAGAGTTCTGAAGATGGAAAGACGGCAGGGGCTTGGGGACTATCCATTGTATTGCACAGAGTGTCATATAGATGACTCTTTGCCTGCTGGACTGTTGTCAGTGTGTGGTCAGTGCTTGGAGGCTCTCAGGGAAAAATATTTCCTAGGGCAGAGCTTCTCAAACTTCCTACCCCAGGGCCCACCTGAGAGGGCCAAAAATGACTGAGGCCCACCAGTCACAAAATGGTGACAGAAGGAGGCGAGGTTTGGCATAATCAGCTGGCAATTCTGATAAACATTTTATATTGATATCTAATTCTGCTTTGAAAATTGCCGAATTATTTGCCACAGCTATTTCCTTGCAGTGCAGGGAGTTCCATAATTCAGCTTTCCTCAAGTTATGTACAGACATTGGCTCTGGTGGTATCATTACCCAGCCTCCCCATTTTGGGAAGAAATTTGCTGATTCTGAGGTTCTGGGTTTCTAAAGAGATGCCCATGGACACCTCTCTTGGCACCCAGCAGACTCCCTGCCTCTCCTGATTTTATTTCTTAAGATTATTTTTAATTATTATTTTTAATTGGGAGACTGCCATGCCGCAATAATAAAGTATTGCCCTTTATTTGGGTTCAAAAACTTTGTTTGGCTTCAAAAGAGTGGTTTTGTATTTTGGAGTTCACACCCCCATTTCTGCTTTGTACTTAGGTTCTTGGGCTGGTGACTTTTCTATTTGTCTCAGCAGTTTGTCTTCTGGGAAATGAGTGTTTTGTGGCTGGCCATGCCCATCACACTGAACTTGTACCCTATCCCCAACTGCCAGTTTCTTTCATCCCTCCCTCCTGCCATCATTTATTAGTGATGCTTACATACTGACATACTGCTTAATATCATAAAATCCCAAAGCGGTTGCTTTTACCTTCACTTCCTCCTATAACAGCTTCTCTCTCTTAGCTCCTCCCTCTTTATTCCCAGTTTTATAAATCCTCATAATCCTCATAATCCTCATCCTCGTCATCAGGCTCTTCAGCCAACTTCTGCTGCCACACCTGCCTATGCAGTATGTATGGTGCAGCCATGGCACAGGGTGGCCAAAGGCACTGGATAGTCTGCAGCACTGAGACCCACCTGAAGGTTGGCTGAGACCCACTCATGGGTCCTGATGCACAGTTTGAGAAACACTGCCCTAGGGGATGAGGGTTAAAAGGTCCAAATAGGGACAGGGTAGAACTAGGCAATGAGCATATAGGGGTTTGGGGGAAGACAGTCTTAGCATTAGTCTTTTAGTAATTCCCTCATTCCTGTTGTGTAAACTCTGTCGTGGGGCTGGTTAGGAACACAGGAAGCTGCCTTATACTGAGACTGAGTCAGACCATCGGTCCATCTAGCCCAGTATTGCTGCTACTGACTGGCAGTGCCTCTCCAGGCTTTCCGGCAGGATTCCTTCCTAGCCTTACCTCAGTGTTTCTCAACCTTGGGTCCCCAGATGTTTTTGGCCTACAACTCCCAGCATGCCCCAGCCAGCATAGCTGGCTGGGGCATACTGGGAGTTGTAGGCCAAAAACATCTGGGGACCCAAGGTTGAGAAACACTGCCTTACCTGGAGATGCCGGGGATTGAACCTGGGAGCTTCTGCACGCAAAGCAGGTACTCTACCACTCAGCTATGACCCCCCCCCGTTATGCATGTGGTTCACACATGCATATTCATCACTTAAGGACTGCAACATCAGGCGATGACTTGGACGTTTGAGTGGGTCATCATCACAGATCTAACACCCCAAACAAAACTTTCAAGTCATTTCACATCATCACATGTAGTGTAGACCTAAACACTCACAGTCTTTGGAGTGGGGGAATCTAAGTGAACATCAAGAAATAATGGAGAGGGTTCCTCTTTGAATTCCTCTTGCCATAGGCGATTTACTTGGAAGTACCACTGAGTTTAATTGAGCCTACTCCTAGGTAAATGTGCACAGGATCTCAGCCTTGGAAGAAGTTTGTCTATTTGATTTGTACCCCGCCTTTCCACCAAAAAATGCACCCAAGATGGCTTACAGGCATAATTTAAAATTGATTAAAACAACAAAATACATTAAAATACAATAAAAACATAATTACAGAATAAAAAATAAAAACAGCACCCAACCAACAGACCCACTTACACACCAAAGGTCTTCTTGAATAAAGCAGTCTTTGCCCTCCCGTGGAAGGACAGTAAGGGGAGTGAATCTAGCCTCCCTTGGGAGGGAGTTCCACAGCCTGGGAGCGGCCACTGAAAAGGCCTTCTCTTCAGTTGCCACCAAATGCACCTCTGAAGTCTCAAAAGAAGGGCCTCTCCAGAAGATCTTAAGAACTGGGCAGGCTCATATGGGAGAAGGCAGTCTTTCAGGTAGCCTGGTCCCAAGCTGTATAGGGTTTTAAAGTTTATAACCAGCATGTTGAATATTCTGCCTGGAAAAAGACTGGTAGCCAGTGAAGCTGCTGTAACAAGGGAGTTGCATGTTCCTTGTAACTAGTCTCAATGGTCTGGCCACAGCATTCTGGACCAGCTGAAGTTTCTGAACAGTTTGCAAAGGCAGGCCCTGTGTAGAGCGTATTACAGTAGTCCAAATGGAATGTAATTAAAGCATGTGTGACCATGGCCAGATCAGACATCTGTAGGAATGACGCAGTTGGTGCACACTAGCTTCAGCTGCGCAAATGCACTCCCGGCCACCGCTGAGACCTGGGCATCCAGTTTCAAGGCTGAGTCCAGGAGTACACCCAAACTGCGAGCCTGAGCCTTCAGGGGGAGTGTAAGCCCATCTGGCACAGGTTGAATCCCTATTCCCTGATCCGTCTTTCGACTGCCCAGGAGCACTTCTGTCATGTCCGGATTAAACATCCTTATCTAGTCCATTATGGACATCAGGCGCAGGCTTAGAATCAGAACGGCTTCCTTGGATTTAGATGGAAAGGAAAGATAAGAGTTGGCTGTCATCAGCATTGTGGTGGCACCGAACCCCCAAACCCAAAGTTCTGCCCTAAGCCGGAGTCAGCAGTGGGTGGTACGTTTCGTGAGCCCTCGCCTATCGCCTCGCGGTGGGACTAGCTGTCTCCGCGGAACCGAGTCCGCCCCCCACACGTGGCCGTTATTATGAGTGCAGGCTGTTTTCTCGGTTGCGCTGAAGCAGCCCCTCAAGAGATCCCATCCCCAGCCCCTCAAGAGATCCCATCCCCAGCCCCTCATGATCGAAATCTTCGTTGCGTATCCGCCGCCGCTTCCACAATGTAGGCTGCGTCTTCTCCCTGGATCCTGCGAAGTTGGCGGCCCAGCAGCAGGGGGGGTGCATTCGCCGCCGCCTCCTGCCGCTGCAGCTGCCGCCGCCTCCTTTCCTTTCCTTCTCGGTGCCCTCCGGGCCAATCGGCAAAAAAACAAAGGCGCGCGGGAGGAGCGGAGCGGAGCGAGGGAGGGAGGGAGGGAGGGAGGCCGATCTCCGCTTGCCCTTCCCTCTCGGATCAGCGAACTCGGGGCATAAGCAAACACATCGCCGAGGGTCGTCACCGCGTGCGTGCGTGAGCGAGCGCTGGAGGGAAGCCCGGCGACGATGGCGAGGAGCCCGGCGCCGGCAGCTCCCTATGCTGCCCTGACGGCCGGCGTCGTCTTGGCGCTCTGTTGCCCCGCGGACGCGCAGGTGGCTTTCCCCGACGACGCCGATGCGGCGCGGGGGCTCAGCAGCCTCCACCCGCCCTACTTCAACCTGGCGGAGGCAGCCCGCATTTGGGCGACAGCCACCTGCGGCCAGGACGAGAGCGGGAGGCCCCGCCGAGAGCTCTACTGCAAGCTGGTGGGGGGACCCGCGGCTTCGCCCGCGGGGCAAACCATCCAGGTGAGGCATGCTGCTGGCCCCGGAGGAGGTGGGGAAGAAAAGCGCCCCAGGGTGGCGGGGCCCCATCGCCTTAGGCGGTCGATTGCCGCTGGGGGATGGTGACAACCAGGATCGGATGACATCATGAAATACGGATTAATTAATTACTCCTCCTCCTGTAACTATTAAGGCTTGCAATCCTAGCATGTGCACTTACCTGGGGGTAAGTCCCATTGAACTCAAAGAGACTAACTTCTGACGTAGACATGTCTAAGATTGCTCTGTAAACCACTCGTCTTCAAATAGATGCAAGACGCGGAACTCTTTAAGGTGCAATCCTATGCATGTTTAGACAGAAAAAAGTCCTGCAATTCCCAAGGGAATGCTGGGAGTTGTAGGACTTTTTTCTGGTTAAACATGCATAGAATTGCAGCCTTAATCTACTTTAGCAGATCCTCCTCCTCCTCATATATTATTTATTTATTTATCTATTTATTATATTTATACCCCGCCTTTTTTCCTGCAAGGAACCCAAGGCGGCTTACATAATCCTCCTCCTCCTCCTCCTCCTCTCCATTTTGTCCTCACAACAACCCTGTGAGGTAGGTTAGGCTGAGAGTCAGTGACTGTGAGTTTCATGGCTGAGCAGGGACTAGAACCCGCTACCAGGATAGTTAATGAATTGTGGAAAGGTAGACCTCTCTCGCTCTCCCCATGACACCCCCCCCCCACCACCTATGCTTTGGTTGATGTGCAAAGTAGGTATTCTAAACTAGGAGTATTTACTGATAGGGATGGATTGCCAACACTTTTAATTTCTGACAGTAAACTGTGGTTTTAACAACCACATGATGGAAATTCAACAGATCTAGCTTTCCCCTCAGATCTCCATGCTGCAGGAAATTGCACCAACTGAATTCCTGCATCTGTTAAAGGCACAGGAACCACGCCAGGAAAAAAGGTGGCAAGATGATTAAAGGCTCAATCCTATGTGTGTTTAGATAGAAAAAGTCTAAGAGTAGTCGGACCTTTTTCTGTCTAAACATGCAAAGGATTGCGCCCTTCACCTAGATTAGTTACTTCTGCCTTAACCGCCTTGCTCTGCTCAACAATCCAGCTGTTGGAGCATTAAATGTATAGTAAGTGAAATAACGATTCTATTCCATTTTAGTGACTGACTGGGTTCAGAGAACACGATAAGCCACACTCAAGGGTTGAGTGTGGGTTGTCCTTGAACCATGGGTTGATGTTGAAACGTGGGTTATCGTGTTGTGTGTGAACCCAGCTGCGCTAACAAGCCATGACTTGTTAACCATGAACAACCCATGAAGAGAACTCATGGTTTGTTGTTGGGTTATGAACTGTGGGTTGTTCACCATGGTTTGTTATCTCAGCTGGGTTCAGACAACACGATAATCCACATTTCAACAACAACCCACGGATCAATGACAACCCATACTCAACCCTTGAGTGTGACTTATCGTGTTCTCTGAACGCAGCCTGAGTTAATGAGGTGAAAAGATAATAGTTACTTGTGTGTGTGATATGTAGGTTACTTATTATGACTACAGACCAGGGTATAGCAGTTATTCTGAATTAACTAAGCTGTTGCAAAGTGGGGTGGGAGGTGAGGGATAACTGTGTACTGGCATTAAACTGTCTCTCAAAGTTTGTTTATTTATTTTATTTATACCCCGCCTTTTTTCCTGCAAGGAACCCAAGGCGGCTTACATAATCCTCCTCTTCCTCTCCATTTTATCCTCACAACAACCCTGTGAGGTAGGTTAGGCTGAGAGTCAGTGACTGGCCCAAAGTCACCCAGTGAGTTTCATGGCTGAGTGGGGACTACAACCCAGATCTCCTGAGTCCCAGTCCAACACTCTCACCACTACGCCACACTGGCTCACTGGCTTATGGGGAGAGTTTTGAATAAAGGGGCAATACTTGACAATTAGATAGAGACTCTATATGTCAATGTGTGATTGAACCACATGGGATCTTGGCGATATATACAAGCCCTCCCTCCATTTCCTCTGTACCTGTCGTACTGGTGATTGCTGTGCTAGTTACCAGAAAAAATAATTAAAGCCAGATGATGAAATAAAAGGGCTGCTATTTTATGCCTAGACCCCCCCACCCAACCCCAGCACTCTGTTAGTGAAGAGGAAGAAGATAGATCTCTTAAACTGTAAAATCTTCTTCCAAGTTAAAGGAAGTGGCACAGTTTGTTCTTCTTATCTTCAACCTCTTTGTAGCCATTTGGCACCCACCATGGCCACTGACCCCTTGTCTCCCTTCTGAGTATGGCACCTTTCCCCAACCTGGTGCCCTTAGGATGTGTTAGACTACAACTCCCATCATATCCAGCCATCAGTGGTCCTGCTTGGGGATGATGGATGTTGTAGTCCCACACATCCTGAGGCCACCAGGTTGGGGAAGGTTGGTGTATGGGGTGGCAGTATTACACCATGATCTGCTAAACCAGGTGGCAAAGCATGGAGAAGTGTTTAAACGTACAGGCTGGTTTTTACAAGTACAGACTCTCTAACTGTCATAATCTGCCTCTTAAATAACTTCTTGCCTGAAGCTTCTGGACTGAGAATCGGTTTGGTGTCTCATGAGAAAGGAGATGATGAAGCTGTCAGCCTGTTCAGGTTTTCTACCTGGGTGTTTCATACAGCTATGGCTTCAGCAAAACGAAAATTCAAAAGACAATATTTCCAGGGTTGGGTTAAAGAAAATACACTCCCCCCAGGTGCTTTGGCAGTGACTTGTAGGATCTTGTCTGTCTGGAGGAGGCAGAAGAAAAGTAAATTCTAACCAAAATGATCCGGTGTGCTGTGCACCATTAGTTCTGCATGTACCTTCAAATGAATGCACCTTCAAATGGTGTGTGTGTGTGTGTGTGTGCTGAGGATAGGTTTGTTTATTTATTTATTACATTTCTATACCGCCCAATAGCTGAAGCTCTGGGCAGTTCACAACAATTAAACCATAAAATACAACATAAGGTGCAGTATAGAAGTTTAAAAATTTAAAACTACAGTATAAAATAGAAGTAAAAACCCAAGTAAAACCTAGTAGTAATGCAAAGATTAAAATATAACAGATTTAAAACAGAAACTGAGGGCACAATCCAATCGGGATGCCTGTAACCTTCCGAACTCAGAGGATTACGGGCATCCTATGCAGGGCGAGAGGAACATGGAGGCGGTTTCCCACCCTGCAAAACACTTAGGGAGTGTTCGCACAACACGGTAACCGCGGGGGAGCAGAAGTCCCCCGAGGTTCCCGTGTTGTGTGAACGCTGACCCGGGGTGCCCCCGCGGGACGGTCGCGCTTGGGACGCATGCAAAGTGACCATGGGCGGTAGAAGGGTAAGCCCCTACCGCGCGTGGCCACCCTGCCGTGCGAACAGTGGGCGGCTGTCCCGCGGGGGCTGCACAGAGGCGGCAGCTCAGAGCGGCCGGAGCTGCCGCCGCTCCAGCCTCTAGGGGAAAATGGCCCCTCTAGGCATCCTGGTCCCCGCCCCCTAGTCGCCAGGAGGCCCTGCACTGCGGTGCGGGGACTGCCGGCTCCACCGGGGTCCGCCCACACGCGCAGGGCGCAGGTCGTCTGTGGCGCCCCACCGGACCCCGCGGATCGCCCCGTGGTGCCTCCCCCGCCCGCAGCCTTGGTCGTGCGAACCAGCCCTTAGACTGCCAATTTCAGTTGTTGAAGTGCGGTGCTTTGGAGCGAGAGGGAAGAGGCTGACTGAGGCACCGCCAGGATACCTCATGTCTTGGTGCCCCCAGTCTCTTCCCCCTCCCCGCTCCTCCAGAATGCCCCCAAAAGCCCTTCTCTGAGGTCACTCTTATGACCTCAGAGAGGCAGCCAGCATGGTTCTTTCCGTGCGGGATGGTGGTGGTGGATCCGAGTGTGGATCCCCAGCTACGAGGTTGGAGTGATTTTCTAAACTCGTAGCTGGGAATCCAAAAAATGCTATGGCCATCTAGACACTATCTAGCAGCCATAGTATTGTGCTGTGAAAGACTAAAATGCCTGGGAAAATAGGAAGGTGTTCACCTGGTGCCAGAAAGAATACAACATAGGTGCATGCCAGGCGAGCCTCTCTGGGAAGTTCATTCCACAGTCCGGTGCCACAACAGAAAAGCCCTTAGTAGCCACACCCAACTCACTTTCTTTGGGAGGGGCTCCCAAAGAACGAGAAGGCTGATGCAGAACTGGCCTGGGCAACCAGAGTATTTGTCATGTATGTATTTGATTCCCATCCATTTTTAACTATTTCTGATTTTAACCATTTTTAATTTTAATTCTGAGTGTTGATCAAGAACCATTTTAGATTGCTATATATTTAAATCAGGGGTGCAGAAGTGTATTTGGGTGGGGGTCCATATTGCCCCCTACTCAGCTCTCCACGAGCCAGAAGACGTCAGTGGGGCATGGCCACACCCACTGATGTCATTGCCCTCCCCGCCCATTTTAGACTTTCTCCGTGCGTCTCACAGCATGGCGAAAGGGGCCCGGCCACTTCTCCTAGCGCTGGCCAAGTCCGTGGCTTCGGGTGGTGCCTGGTGTCCCCATGGGAAGCAAAGAGGCTCCATGGACTGGATTGGGGAGCTCAGTGGGCCAAATTAGGGCTACGACTTGGGGGCTCTGCACCTCTGATTTAAATTAATATTCATGCAAAACAACTTTGGTCTTTTTTGGGATGACTGTTGGAGATGACTTGCCAAACAAGTACTGATAGGATTGATAAGGAATTAAAACTTTAAAGTGGGAGGCGTATTCTGAGGGGCAAATTTGTAGCCTGCAGAATACCACATTCTAACTTTTAAGCCTGCAGTTCTTTACCCAGATTCCTGGGAGTAAGTCCCACTGAATGCAATACTTTTAAGTAGACATGTATAGGATTGTGCCATCAGAGATTTTAGCAACCATTACAGCCAGAGCTAGACCAAGATATTTTGCTGCCTGAGGCAAAGGACAAGACGGCGCCCCCACCCTTTCCAGGCTGGCAATTTAATCTTACTTCAGTGCTGGTTTCAGGACAGCATTCTCCAATTCCCCTGAGGGCAGCAGGCTAGCTTAGGGGGCGCAGGGCAGGTCATGTGGCACAGCCAGCTGTGTCCTCCAATACTTCACTGCCACTCTTGCCCTTTGGTATCTGCTGCCTCACTCTGCCTAATGGTAGGTCCATCCCTGATTAAGACAGCCTTCTGATTAAGACAGAATTAAGAAGCATTAGCCTGGTTGCCATAGGCGACTTGGAATTTCTTACAGGCGAGTGCATGGAATTCCATGCAGATGAGTGAACTGGCTGGCAGAGGAGGGATGTTCCTCTTTTGCACCCAGCATAGAAACCAAGTGGGCTCCATAGGATGGAAGTTCCCTCCCCTCCTCCTTCACCAGCAGCGTAGAAATACAGGACTCTGCTCCTCCTCTCCCAGCCTCCTGCAGGCTAATAACTTTTGGGAAATGTTTACAGGGCTGCATTACAGTAATCTACACAGGAGCAAATCAGAACATGTGGACTAAGCCGAAGGTCCTGTTTCTGTTGTCTTGTTTCTTTTCTTTCTATTCATGAAATTAAAACCCTCTGGTTGAAGGGTGATTTCAATATATAAGTTTTCAGTATGTATGAGAAGAAGAGAGAACAGGGGAGTTAATATTTGTTTTTAGAGATTATAGGCAAGAGGTCAGTTGTGATTTGTGCCTGATCCAAGTTCCCGGAAAGATTACTGATAGATCTGACCTGGCACACGGAAACATGCTGCGCTGCCGACGGTATTTGTAGAAATGGGAATACAAGCAGCGTCATCCCTCTCTCCAGTTTCTAACAAAGCCTCATTAAGACACATAGCAGGAATACCTCTGTCGTTTATTATCAGTTGTCGTTTTGGTTCAAGAGGGGTTCCGAATTCTTTCAAAAGGCTGGGGAAATCAACCCTGGAAAATGTGATAACAGCGCAGTGTACATATTATTACATTGTTCCAATTCGTAAACTCAAATGAACTTTAAGCTTGATGGGAATAGAATAGACTTGCACAAAAGGGGACACCATGCATTAATAGTGATGGAACTGGAGAAGGTTTAAACAAACATGTCCATATATATTAATGTGTCCAGTACAAAAGAACAGAGGGGGGAAATGTTCATATTTCAGATAACAGTAAGGCTGAGATTGTCATTATCTATCAACAGCTCGAAATTCCTAGTTAACCTGAGATACTGTACTTGCTTCACTGTCCCCTGTGGTGTGACGGAAGTATGGGCTTGGTGTTATTTTTTAAATTTTATTTTTCAAGGAAAGGATATCTACTGCAAATTTTAAATAGATATAATAGGTTTGGCAGGCCTATAGTACTCGAGTAACCTAAGGAAATTTCTGAGTAAGGTTCTCAGAATGTCCGGATTTCTTCCAAAGGTGTAGTTACAAAGGACACTTTCAAGAATTGGTAAAGGTGACACAGGAAGTTGCCTTATATTGAGGCAGACCATTGGTCCATCTAGTTCAGTATTGTTCATGCTGACTGGCAGGAACGGTGCAGGGCTGTTTGGCGCCCTAGGCCAAATTATATTTAGCGCCCCCCCTCGTGCCGTGGGGCGGGCTCCGGAGCAAAGCAGCCCTGCTCTGCAACCACCCCCCGCGCCGCCGCCACCACCACCTACCTTCCCCCCGCCCCCGCTGCTGGCTGCTGCTGCTGCTGCTGCCGCCTCCTCCTCCGACGCGACGGGACCCCCGCACTTTTTTTTTTTTGCCGGGGAAACCAGGGCAACAGGGCTGTTTAAGCCCTGTTGCCCTGGTTCTTCCCGCCAAAACAACGCCGGTGGGGCTCCGGAAACGACGGGAAGGTAGGTAGGTGGCGGGCAGGCAGGCACGCGGGCGCGCGCGCAAGGGGGGAGGTGCGGTGGCGGCGGCAGTGGCCGGCAGGCAGGTGGGCAGGCGCAGCGGAGGCGGCAGGCGGGGCAGGAGCGCGCCGGAGGCGAGGAAGGGGTGCAGAAACGCTGCGCCCTCTTCCGCCACGCGCCCTAGGCAGCCGCCTGGGTCTGCCTAGCGGTAGCGCCGGCCCTGCTGACTGGCACCACCAGCTCTCCAAGGTTCCAGGCAGGAATATTTCCTATCCCTACCTGGAGATGCCGGGGATTGAACCCAGGACCTTCTGCATGTAAAGTGTGTGCTCTACCAGTGAGCTGACATTCCATATAGACATATGTCTGTTCCAAGGATGGGGAATCTGCAGCCCACCAGAAGTTATTGGACTGCAACTTTCATCAGCCCTAGTGGTCAGGGATGCTGGGAGTTGTAGCCCAACAATATCTGGAGGACCACAAATTTCCCACCTCTGCTATATACACATAGTGTTCTGGATAATGCTGGCTGGGGATGATGGGGATTGTAGTCTGAAACATCTTGGGTGGGCACCAAGTTGGGAAAGGCTGATAGCGGGACAAGTCATGATGATCCTTGTGAAGGAGCTTCCAGAGGTACATCTTAGGAGTATAGATATAGCTTTGAACTTGACCACTGACATAGTCATGAATGATGAGTGTGTGTTTTTGTCTGATTGGAGTTTCCAACATCGCTGGGTTTGGGCCGATCCTATACAGGGCATGTGTGTTGTCATTGTTCAGCAGGTTACTTTACATTTTTGGACTGAGAATCTTGCTGTACACACACTCATGACCACTCAGGGAGATGTGGCTAATGAGATTACTAATACATGCAGAGGTGTTTTGATGAATTTCAGCTCAAATCTAGACAATGTTCCCAATCTTTTGGAACCGAGACATGTATACTGTACCAGACAGGCTGAGCTGCAGAGTGGAATGCAGTTCTGCAGATAGTGCCAATGAGAAGCAGAGGTGAAGTTTTTATCCAATG
This sequence comes from Shinisaurus crocodilurus, assembly GCA_021292165.1. Lineage (NCBI taxonomy): Eukaryota > Metazoa > Chordata > Lepidosauria > Squamata > Shinisauridae > Shinisaurus > Shinisaurus crocodilurus. The sequence continues at coordinate 162,108,270 of CM037880.1, forward strand.
CTTTATTTTTCTTTAGCTGCCATCTTAGTTGGCAGCTCTTGTGGAATGTACTTTAAATAACTGAAATGCTTGTTATTCCAGAAGAATTTACGTACATGTTAGAAACATTATTAAACCTTGTCTTCAGAACTCCAAGTGACCTAGTTAAGTTAAAATGGTTCTCCTACATCCTAATTTTCAGTAACTAGGGAAAAGCCCATCCAGATTGACAAGGGGTAAGGATGGAGTGTCCCCCCATCTCCAGTCCCACTTCCCAACTTTTTCTTCAACATACAGCCCCTTTAAACACTTTCCACTTAGCACTTCTGTTGCCCCAGTGGGAGGGAAGACCATTGCTGCAGGCAGAAGGTGGTATATAACTGTGTAATTCTGCTTGCGGGAATCACTGGTTGAATGGATTTCTTCTTCCCCCCGCAGCCCTCCCTATGTGCCCCGAAATCTATCCTGGAGGGTCTCTCCACTCTCCAGAGCAGATTTGGGGCACGCATCCGGAGCTGCAGGGAGAATGAGAGGATGGGGAAGTTGTGTTGCGCAAAAAGACTTTGGCTCGCATGCGCCGGGGGTTGCATTAATGTTTTGAGATCTAGCCCTGCCCCCCAAAGCAACTGTATTTTACCCCGAGAAGGAGGTAAGGGAACTTACGTCTCCTGTCCTTCTCTCAAACCTAGAACTAGGAGTGTTTGGTGTGGGGGAGGAAGCACTGGAAACACATTGTCCCCTTTTCTACCACTCTGGAGCTGTACTCAGGTGGGACTGGGAGCGGTGTAACATAATTAACCACTGACATGTTGGTCTTCCCATGGGGCCCCTTGCTCATCCCACACTAGTAATTGATCTTTAAATTATTTTATTTTTATTTGTACTAGCTCTAAAATGCTCTAAATTAGCTCTAGAATGCTTTTCTAGCTATAATTAAAAATATATTAAAATATTAGCAAAATATTCTTTAATTGAAAGAGTGTTATACCATTACAACACTATAATGCTAATTTTAAAAAAATTAAGGGAAAAAACCTTTTCTGGCCATGTTACAAATGTGTTTTCCCCCAATTAAATACTGCTAATCCGTTCCAATTCAAAACAAATTAAACCCTTGGGGGTATTTTGGGTGTGTGTATTTGTGTGTGTTTTACATTTAATAGGTAGTACCGGTAATTGCCAACCACACTTAGATGAATAAATACTTACTGCAAGTAAGAGAATAAACAAGTTTCTCCGTTATTGATAACAACCCTAATTTTGGACAGACCTCCAAATTAATACCAACAATTTCTGAAATTTATGCAAAAATTTTGTTCCACTTATTTTCTTTTCTTGTGAATAAACATTATAGAATGATTTTGGCCATGGGGAAGGGCATTGCTGGAAGATATAGCACTATATTGCCATCTGGAGCCACCATTTTAATTCCACTTCCAGGTGATTGCAGAAAAGCAATGCAAAAAAGAGCCCTGGTTTGTAAGCAACTGCAGTTTCCTCTATTCCTGAATTGTTCTCACTGTCTCTTTTAAGCATCTCAGAGGAAACAGCTTTAAACAACTCCTGGATCTTCTAGCACCAATTTAACCATCAAAAGTGTTCAAGTTCAATCTGTCTCAGGCCTATCAAATTCATTATTACATCATTTTGTTTTCTTCTTTTTTTTTTTTTTGTAAAATTTTTTTATTTTAAATTTTAGAATCCATAAAAACAAAATACCAAGAACAAGACAAAACAAAAACCAAAGAAGCATACACTACAAAAACAAAACAACATTAAACTAAAAAGTACTTCCGATTTCTCCACAACCAAGTATAAGTAACATCAGATATTCTATATAATGATTATAAAGGAATTGCTTCCTTTTTTCCCTTAAACAAACAAAAAAATCAAACGAAAGATTTCCCCCCCTCTTATTCATCAACCTCACAAGTTCACAAAACCTTGAAACCTTACAGCAATTTACTCCTAAGCACGTATAGTAATCCTTCTAGTTAAACAATATTCAATATTTCTATTTATGTTTAATAAAAATCTATCTTCTTTCCCTCCATTTATAAACAGACAACCTAGCTTTTATTTTATTACATCATTTTGTTTTCTTCTTTTTCAGGGCCAGTTTTGTGACTATTGCAATGCTGCTGATCCCAAGAAAGCTCACCCAATAACCAATGCTGTAGATGGTTCAGAACGCTGGTGGCAAAGTCCTTCTCTCTCCTTAGGTTTGAAGTATGATGAAGTCAATGTTACTTTAGATCTAGGACAAGTAAGTATGGGTGTTGCTTTCCATGTTGTTGACATTGACAGGTTTCTTTGTCTGTGGTTTATACAGTGGTCCAAAGTAAGATGTGAGCGGTTTTCTGTTAGGACTGTCTTTCTGTACAAACTATATTTTGGCAGGTGGCATTCTAAAAAATAATAAAATAATCTAGTCATATTTTAATGAGTATACCTTTCCCAGATACGAGGCAACCCAGCGGTGCTCCCTCTGGCCCTTCTTCCCCCTTTGCTATGCCCGCCTGTCTGCCGGCTGCGGCCCCCACCTCCCCCCGCGCCCACGCCCCGCCCGCCAACCACCTACCTTCCCGTCGTAAAGCACGGGGGTCCCATCGCGTCGGAGGAGGAGGAGGCGGCGGCGGCGGCGGCAGCAGCAGCAGCAGCCAGCAGCGGGGGCGGGGGGAAGGTAGGTGGTGGTGGCGGCGGCGGCGCGGGTGTGTGTGTTGCAGAGCAGGGCTGCTTTGCTCCGGAGCCCCCCCCAGGGCACGAGGGGGGGGGCGCTAAATGTAATTTGGCCTAGGGCGCCAAACAGCCCTGCACCGCTCCTGTTTCCCAGGTATGTTGACTGTGTTATGTTCTATAAGTTGCATCATGATTCATTGTCAAAATATTAAATTAGCCCTGCGGTGGGGTTCTACTGCCTTTCAACTCCCAGGGAACAGGAATAAACCCTCTGTCCAATCCTATCTAGAGTCTAGATCTAGAATGAATATTTTGATATTTTCATTATTGTGTTGCTTTGGTTGTTTTACTGTTTCATTTTTTTAAAAAAAGATTGTAAACTGTTCCAAGGGCATCTGCCAGTTCAGCGGTATATAAATTGAATAATAATTTTAAAAACAACATTTATTAAAAGCTGCCACCACCAGTGAACTGATGCCTTTTGGTTGCCTCAAAACCAATTACATGTTGGAGGATATGGAAAAGAGTCGGTCCTATACTGGTTAGGACGAAGCAGAGTTTTCCCCCTTATGCACAGCCTGGTTATTGAAACTGGTTACCACCACGTGGGTTGTCAAACCCTGCTAAAAGGCTCTTAAAAGGAAATGGATTGTCCAAACAAGGTTTAAAACTAATAAATACATTTACAGTCATGCCTTGGATTGAGAGCATAATTCGTTCCGGAAATGTGCTTGTAATCCAAAACACTCTTATATCAAAACGAAATCCCCTCCCCCCAAAAAATTGTACAGAGATTTTTAATTTAAGCCGTACTACAGTACTTGTATTGCAAGACGTCGCTTGTATATCAAGTAAAAAAATAAAATTAAATAAATATTTAAAAATTTGCTTGTCTTGCAAAACGCTCTCAAACCAAGTTACTTGCAATCCAAGGTATTACTGTATTCGTTTTACTTACAATTCGTCTATTCATATATGCAGGATGCATATAGGTAGATTAGAGTCTTGGGTGTTAAGAGTCTGCTTCATTGGAGATCACTGGCTGGAAGCCAGCTCAGACCGTGTGTCCACCATGTTGGAGAGGTAGAGAGAGAGAGAGAGCTGGCCACAGAGAGGCCGCAAGTAGGGAGGAGGGGTTACAAAACATGCACCCTGGGGATTGTTCAATTAACCCTTTCCTCCCACTCTATCTAGTGGTTACATTACCTTGTTGATTTAAGCAGGCAATGTTAGAATTTCCATCAATACAAACTGTGGAACATCCATATAAGAGTCCAAGATGGAGTCAACCACTTGTTCCCATGTTCTACAGCACACCCATATGTATCCAGACCAGACCTTCTTGCCCCTAGTCCCAGAGACCAATCAGAGTCCTGTGAGTCATTAGTTATGTCTAATACATCTAATACCAGAATTATATAATTACACTCAGTCCAGGTAGCAATGGTTATTGAGATCTTAACTGAGAACTTTGGTGGAGAGAGGAAGGCCAGTTGCAATACAGAACATTCCTCCCTAGGAGTGTCTGGCCCTTGACAACCCACCAGTTGATTTCAACCCAACTGACTAAGACATAGGATAACAGACAAAGAGAACAAGGAGGTGTACATTAATCTAATACAAGTAACTGACTTGCAAGTTTAATTTCCAGTTTTGTATGTCTTACAATGGTGTTAGGCCAAGCTCTGTCACAACCTCCCATCCATTTGGATTCTGGCAGCATCTTACGTTTATCAGCCACTTCACATCCAGTCCTAGTATGGCCTTGTTGTGACTTGGGTCTGATTCACACCGTTGCCAAACTGGGAATTCTGAACACAGAGTGGAACAATGCAGAGTAGAACAATGGGTAATCCTGTCTCTCAACTTATATGTGATATAAAGTGTAATGCAGGTGATACACATGCACATCCATACACATACAGTATGTACCTGATTTGTATGATCTTTCTCTTTTCCAGTGCTTAGTGAGGAAGGCTCACACAAGTCAAGCGTCTAGATGTCCTTGTGTACTAACTTCCGATCTCACATAATGTGTTGTATCCAGAGAAGAACACACAATGGAACTTTTCCTCCTCCTTCTCCACCACCACCACCTCTTCCTAGCACTGCACCCCACAAAAACTGCTCTTCAGGGTCAGGGAGTCCTTGGAATAGTACAGGACAGGGGCATGGAGGAGGATGGCAGTGGGACAGGGAAAACAGCTGGAGGGACCCACTTACACAAGGTGTCTCCAGCTGATTTCTGCTGATTCCGCCCTCCTGCTCCGGCTCCCTCTGTTCCATCCCACACTTTTCTGGAGGGCCCTCTGGAGTGGCTTTTCTGGGGGCATAGGGGAGCTGTAGTGGGAAGGAAGGAAATCCCCTTGACTAGAACGAATGGGTTGAAATTGCATCGAAGCGGACTACTAGAACTAACAGGTGAAAAATGGCAAGGGAGCGGATTTCAGCTAAACTTTAGAAGAAACTTCCGAATGGTAAGAACTGTTCAGCGGTGGAGCCGACTGCCACGTCAGGTGGTGGGCTCTCCTTCACTGAAGGTATTTAAGCAGGGACTGAATGGACCACTCTCAGGGATGATGCTGTAGTTGCATCCTGCACTGTAGCTCGCTCCTGATTTCAAAGACCCATTCCAACTTTAAAATTCTTTGATTCTTTATGTGTGTCCTTGTGCTCCTCTGGATGCAACCCATTATGTTATATGTGTGTAATGAGAGAAGCATGCCTGTAGGATTTCTGATGGGATGATGGAACAAAATGTTGCAATGCGGAGGGCTCCCATTCAAGGTGTCAGCCATCCAGCCACACCATCTTTCAGGATAATACATTTTGTTCCCCCTCCCCACAAGTTTTCTGTCCCCGTTCCCCTGCCATGTCAATCAGCATTCAGTGCCTCAGTCTTCATTGAACTGCTTTGGGATTCTCACCCCCCCCCCGGGGTTTTTTCCCCCTTAAGTATTTTTTGTACTTCTCCAGACTTGGGGCTCTCCCAAGCCTTATGATATTTCCCTCTTGAACATAGACAAGGGGTAGAGCAGTAATTCCCCAGCAACCATCCAAGTAGGAGTGGAAGCACTGGAAAGCAGTCCCACCAGTTCCTAACGCAGACAAAAGGAATGCTGTGGTTAATGGTCCCGAAAGATGCTGAGAGATCCAAGAGTGTCATCAGGGTTGCACTTCCCTTGTTTCTTTCTCTCTCTCATTCTCTGAAAAGGTAATCCCACAAGGTGACCAAGACCGTTTTCCATTCCAAAACCAGGCCTGAAATTGAAATGGATCTTCTGAATGTAAGCTCAAAGTGATTGACAATAGGTACAACAGAACCAATACAGAACTCTCAAAATTGCAATCAATATAAACACAATAATATATATATCTTCTAAACAATAAAGAAGGCAGTTCAATAGCATACAAAATTCAAATCAACTAATAAATATAAAATAACATGTTAATAACATCATATTAATATAAGGGGTTCAGTCCAGATTTACTCTGAATCAACTGCGCTGACCAAAGTGAACTTCCCCACCCCTCCTTCCCATGGCAGCCCCTCCAGCCCCCTGAAACTGCTACACAGAGAGTTAGGAGACCCTGCTGAATGGGGTGGCGTTGAGTGGAGAGGGGGGTCCCCCAAAACTGAGCAGAGGAGCCTTCCATGAACAGAGCCCTTCATTTTGCAGAAGGCAGATCCTGGATCCACCCCAAGAAGATACCTCATCTAATTAACAAATCCATTAATATATTATATCAATAAAGCCAACAAATTTCAAGCAGCAACAGAGTACTATGTTAAAATAGGGCCCTGGGGTGGGGTGTGAGGGTGGGCTAGATGTTCACGAGCAAAATGCCTCTCCCTGCTGCCAGTCATTCCTACTACTGCTCAAACCACCTCTGCTGTGCTGTGGAGCCCGTGCTGGGTTCATCCAGTTTACTCAAATAGCTATGTTAGCATTCTATTTTTTGTTTGTTTTCCCCATGCTAGGGGGGAAATGTTTTGCACAGTTGGAATTCATTAGCTCTGTTTATAAAGCAATCAGTACATGTGCACAATTAGAGGAAAGGGGTTGCAAACCAAACAAAACAGGTTTCAAATGAGGTGTTCCTCCTCCTATTCTCTTCCGTTGACTTCCTTCCTTTCAACACAATAATATAAATGTAGGATTTTATAACTTTTTAGGGGTGGGATGTTTTGTGGAACAGAATCCCCTAGCTTAGCTTTATTTTCTTACCCTGAACAGACTAAATGCTCCTTTGGTTTGCAAATAGCATTGCTGTTTAATGGGAATACTCCTCAAAGGATATTTGTTAAGCATTCTCCTTGACCATGCCAATTATTGATGCTGACTCTGTTTACAAATAACTAAGCAGAGAGGAGTGGAAGCGACAGATGCCTACAGCAGACAACAAAACCATTGATCCTAAATGAGATTTCTAGTGAGAGCCACTTCACCTACAAGGATGTTTACACATAGCCAATTCACAGCTCCCTGTCTACTGACTACCTGTTGCACTTTCAAACTAGTTATAAAATATCTCTCTACCCCTCCCAGTAGTTCTCTCACCTTTAATTTTTTAAAATCTCGATTTGTTGTTGTTGTTCTTGTTGCTCTCGGTGAAGAAATGTGTGGATTTTGGCAGGTTCTTTTCAAAAATGAACTAAACAAAATTCCCACTCATCTGCACTGGCTAAATTCAATAGGTACAGCTATTCCCACCATGGAGAGGAACAAATGTCGTACTTGCCTGCCATGTAGCTGTCAAAGTTGATGAGCCTGTCAGAAAAAAGAGGTGGCAATCCTAAGAGCCAGCATGGAATAGTGGTGAGAGTGTTGGACTGGGGCTCAGGAGATCCAGGTTCTAGTCCCGGCTCGGCCATGAAGCTCACTGGGTGACTTTGGGCCAGTCACTGACTCTCAGCCTAACCTACCTCACAGGGTTGTTGTGAGGATAAAATGGAGAGGAGGATGAGGATTATGCAAGCCACCTTGGGTTCCTTGCAGGAAAAAAGGCGGGGTATAAATATAATAATAATAATAATAATAATAATAATAATAATAATAATAATAGTGGAGAAAAGAGCCTTTGGGGGTTCCTACATGCACACACACACACACACACCCTCATGTGTGAACCAGCTAAAGGCTGGGGGTGTGTGTGTGTATGCCGTCATCCCAAAGTCTACAGTGACCCGGCATTCAGATGCAAATGTCATGAGTCTCCCTCCCCTGCCTGGCCAGGTGAAGTGCATCATGATTGGCTAAGAAGCAGCAAAGCTACAGGAAGGAGGAGGGGAGGGGGAAAGAGCTATATTTCCCAACGTGTGGTTTTTGTCTTTGTCTTTGGTCATCGCGTGGCTGCCGGCTGTTGGAGCAATGGCGGTAAGCCAAGGAGAGGCCCAAGCCTTCAAGTGGCCTCAGGATACGACCCCAGGTAGCTCCTGGTGAAATTAGCTGAATGAGGGCTCTGGAAAGGCACGCCTTGTGGAGGGCTACCCATCTCGGACCTTCGGGTAGGTGAATTAGTCCTCCCGGGCAGCAAGGCTGTGCTGGATCTAACCCTGGAAGAGAACTGACCCCCAGGTAACAGAGTTGTGTGCCTGGGAGATATTAAGGAATCAGGTTTTGTTATTTTGCAGCTTTACTGTGTACCAAAGTGTCTCTCTCTATTTTTGTGCTTCCCCTCATTTCCCGTATCCTGAGATTTGTTGTAAAATGCTACCAGAATAAACCTCCTTTGGTTTTTTTACCCCACATGGTGTTTGTGGATTGCTCTGTGGTTTCAGTAACTAAATCCAGGTTATAGACAAAGGCAAGTCCCTGAACAGAGATTCAAGTAGGATTGCAGACAGCTGAGGCTGGCAATCTGGTACCTTGAGATCTCTGGGGGTCTTGGTTCCTTTGGGGTAGGAAAGGGTGGGGGTGTGGTGGGTCAGCCAGCCCCCCCTTCCTCCACAATAAACAACAACAACAACAACTGCCACCCCATTCAGACTTCCCTGTTCCTTCTGAACTAAGCTGCAATCCTCACAGTAGCTTGAAAGAAATGAATTTTCCCAGCAACAATATATTTTTTCCTGTTCTAATATTCTGTGGTGGCTTGGTCTTGAATGGTCAGTTTAGACCTATTAGCTTTATGAAAGGGCTGCTTCTGGTAAAGATGAAAACTGCTAAAACTGGTTTGTTGATATAGATCAACACAGTTGCCTGAATTTTTAGACTCTCCTTGGGGGCATGTCACGATGAGCGCCTGCTTTTCAAAATGTACCGCTGCACCACTGGTGAACACCGGCCTCAGCTTCTCTTCTCAGTTGGCTTTGCGTCACCTTTATTTCCCCTGTTCCCTACACTCTCCTCTCAGTTCCTTGAGCCCCTTGCCTCTCTCTGCTGTCCCATCTCCGGCCTTGCTTCAGCTGCTTTCTTCCCGTCTTCCTTTCAGTCCTATTCATTTGTACCCCATCCCCTGTGGCTATGTTAGGTAGGGAGGTGCTCACAGAGTCTTGGAGAGTGTGTCACTGTCCCTTCCTCAGCCCCCAAGTACTCTGTTGTGTTTCTAGATAGCAGTCATTCATTTTTTACCCTTTGCTTTCAGGCCTGTTCAGCATTGCAGGACTTGCCCTTTTCTTTAAGGTGAGGTGTGATAGTTGTTAGGCATGCAGTTAGATCTGAGAATTGTGTGTGATGATTGATTTAGGGCCAAATCCTAAAAACCCTACTTTTTTCTGTCTAAAGATGATAGGGTTGCGCCCACCACAAGGCTACTAAAGTGTGGGAAAGTGATGTTCCCCAATTTAGTTCCTAGAGGGCAGGGACATTTGAGGTCTATTCTCCCAGGTAAAAGGTTGTATTCTCCCAGGTAAAAGGTCCCAGGTATTCTCTGTTACCTTCTTCTCCCACTCATCTCTCAGATAATGATTCTCACACCCATCGCACCAAAGCAACTCAAGATAATTTGGCCAACAGACTTGCAAAAGATGTGGGACATTATTGTATTGGTTGCTTTTTAATACCCTGGTCTATTTTTAATTTTGTTATCATATGTATATATCTGCATACAGGGAAAAATTAGGGAAGCCCATTCAAAACCATTTTCGTTGCTGCAGGTCCTCTTGGTGACTTGATTCCTTTCAGTACGATTATATGTAGGATTCTGATACTGTTTCACTCAATTCTACTCTGGCTTGACCTACTGTACATCCCTGTTCTCAATGGAATTATTTTGGATTTACATTGCCCCTTGGTAACGAACTAGGTACAGACATATGTGCATGCACAGACAAGTATGCTTATATACATCTCCAAAACCCTGAAAGGTCAGTAGAGTGCAGAAAATGTGGGGAAAGGATATATGTTGAAATATTTAAAAAGATGTTGGAAAGAAGACGGGTGAAGTTGGCACTAGAGGCCATTGATTTAAGCTACAGTAAATGTGTTTGGAAACTGTCCCAATTATCAAAGAAATTAAGCAATGGAATGTGCTGCTAAGGGAGCTTGTGGGATCTGCTTCCTTGGCTGCTGACAAAAAAAAAGGTTTCTTAAGTTCTTGGAGATCATTTAGATATAGGCTATTTGGTCTTTGGCTTGTAGGTTAGATGAGATGCCCTTCCAAATCCCTTCCAAATATATCATACTTGTAACTTCGCATGTTTCATATGGCAATGGATTTCCAGATCTCAAGCTGATGACTGTTGGGAATATATAATTTTATTTGGGTGTGTGGGGGGGTTTTTTGTGTGTGTCTGTGTGTTTTTGCTGTAATACGTTCAGAATACTTTACAACCCAATCGTCTGAATATTGGAGTTTTTAATGGGACTCGAGACTCGATTCGACTCGGGACTCGAGACCAAGGACTCGTGTTCCAAAATCATGTTCCTCAAATGCAACATAGATAGGTTTTAGGAAGTACAGCAAGTTTATTTTTTAAAATCATTTTCCTGAAATGCAACCTTTCAGACATTTTGGGTTTGGCTGCCTCTGCCTGCCTGTTTGGGATTCCCAGCCTCCTCTGCCTGCCTGGTCTCTTCTTAACCAGTTCCACAGTTTGAATTGTCCAATACAAAGGCCTCTGCCTGCCTGTTTTGGGGTTCCCTGCCTCCTCTGCCTGTCTGGTTATTTTGGGTTTGTCTGCCGGGTCTGTTCTTGCCAAAATCAGTTGCAGAGTTTTGAAATAAAAAGGCACACTTGTGCCTAGAATTTATTTAAGCCACGCATCTGAAATAGCCTTATTTTGTTGGGGGGAAAACCCATTGATTTTAATAGGGACTCGTGGAGTCAGCTTTGGGAGTGACTCGTGAGTCACCATTTTGGACCAAAGACTCGGACTCGAGACTCGGGTCCAAAGACTTGTGACTCGACTCGTGACTCGAAACCAAGGACTCTTCAACATCCCTGCATTTGAGAAACAATATACCCCAGCAGAAGGGCAGTACAGCCTGAAATATGCTAGGATTGCTGAGAATTTATTGAATCATATTTTCGTGGTTCAATAAATCTGTGTATATCAAAGATTTTTCAGGGCAAAGTGTCATGCTATGAACTTATAAAGCATTCATTAAGTTTGTTTGACAGGTCACATCACATTCATTGTTGACTCCTGTTACATAGGAACATAGGAAGCTGCCTTATACTGAGTCAGACCCTTGGTCCATCTAGCCCATCTAGTATTATTGACACAGCCTACGTTGACTTCAACATGTAATATTAAAGGGTAATATTAATATTAGCCTGGGGAACTTTGTAGGAGGGGAAATTGGACAGTATAGTCTAAAAGGCATTAGGATTTTGAATATTTTGTAGTTGAATAAATCTTATGTGCATATTTATTTATTTACAACATTTATATGCTGCTCCACATCTAAACAGATTCTGGAGTGGTGAACAATAAAAAGATAAAATAGATAAAAAGAATAAAACACTATATTAAAACAGAATATCAAGAAAAACAGTGGCTTGTCAGTCAAGGAAGGCTTCTTGGAATAAAGGTGTTTTCAGGAGGCACTGAAAACAACACAATGTTGGTGCCTGCCTGATCTTCAGAGGCAGGGAATTCCACAGAAATGGAGCCACCACACTGAAGGCTCTTCTTCAGGTGGACTCCAATCCAGCTATAGGTCCATACGGAACCACCAGGAGCATGCCATCTGATGACCCCAGTGACCGGGCAGGTTGACTTCAATAATCTGCTTTGCATTTATGTTTGTGCCATCACCTTTTGTGGCAATGAGCCTGACACAGCAAATTATGATTGGGCTTATGTTGGAATCTTCACTGGATTCATTTAATACAATAAGATCCACAGACAAGTTAAGTTGTGTTGATTTCTGCATGTTTGTTGGTGTTGCAGGTTTTCATATTCCAGTTTTGTATATATATTTTTATTCAAGGCACCTTGAACTGATAAAAGGTTGCATACCTGGCATGTATTACGGAAACCTGGCTGGATGAGGCCACTGCTCCAACTCTGGCGGCCTTGTGTCCGGCTGGTTTCTCGTATGCCCAGCAGCCAAGGGTTGGGGGACGGGAAGGGGGAGTGGCTGTTATCTATCGGGAGTCCTTGGTCCTTACCAGACTCCCTCTCCGGGAGACCAAGTTTATTGAGTGCATGTACTGGAGGTTGGGTCCCAAGGGCAGTCTGGGGATTCTGCTCGTGTACCGTCCACCCTGCTGCACGACAGACTCCCTGGCTGAGGTGCTGGAGGTGGTCTCTGATGTGCGTGTGTTGTCCCCCAGGCTATTGGTGCTGGGGGACTTCAACGTGCATTCAGGAGCTGCCCTCACGGGGGCACCTCGGGACTTCATGGAGACCATGGCTTCCTGGGAGCTGCACCCTGTATTAACTGGACCTACCCATGTAGCCGGTCATGCACTGGACTTGTTTTTTGTTTCTGGAGAGGGGGGAAATGATTTGGAAATCGGGGGTATATCCACCACCCCCTTGTCATGGTCAGATCACTATCTGGTGGGGTTGGATTTCTCGATACCACAACCCCTCTGCAGAGGTGAGGGACCTATTAGGATGGTCCGCCCCAGGCGTCTTATGGATCCGGATGGATTCCTGAACGCATTTGGGGAATTGGAGCACACAAACGGTAGCTCGGTCGAGACCCTGGTGGACAACTGGAATGCTGCAATCACCAGGGCATTAGACCAAGTTGCCCCGAAGCGCCCTCTTCGCCTAAACAGAGCTTGCGCGGCACCATGGTTCACTCCGTTGCTGCGAGCTCTGAAACAAGAGGTGAGAAGGCTAGAGCGCCGATGGCGTAATTCCCGCTCCGAAGACGATCGAACACAGGTCAGAGCTGCATCTTCAGCCTACCGGGTGGTGGTGGAGGCAGCAAAAAAGAATTTCTATGCTGCCTCCATTGCGTCTGCGGAGTGCTGCCCCAGGAGGCTGTTCCAAGTGGTCCGGAGTCTGGTCGGTCCAGCCGCTCCAGACCCAATGGAACAGTCTAAAGCCTCCTGTGAGGCTTTAGCGAAGCACTTCGCAGATAAAATCAATCGGATCAGGAGTGGGATATCGTACGTCGTGGACACAGGGAGTGAGCGGGAGGAGGCCAATGGCAGACCGGTTTTGTGGGATCGGTTCCAGCTTCTTCTTTCTGATGAAGTGGACAAGGTGCTTTCATCTGTGAGGCTGACCACCTGCTTGCTTGATCCTTGCCCGTCCTGGCTCATAATGAGCTGCAGGGAGAGACTGGGTGAAGGGATCAAGGCGGTGGTGAATGCCTCCCTCGAGGAGGGAGTGATGCCATCAGTCCTCAAGGAGGCAGTAATAAGACCACTTCTAAAGAAGCCCTCCTTGGATCCCCAGGATCTAAACAACTTTCGCCCAGTCTCCAATTTACCATTTCTGGGCAAGGTGATCGAGCGGGTGGTGGGTGCTCAGTTGAAGGCACACTTGGATGAAGCTGATTATTTAGATCCGTGCCAGTCGGGCTTCAGGTCTGGACATGGGATGGAGACGGCCTTGGTCGCCTTGGTGGATGATATGAGGAGGGCTTTGGATAGGGGCGAATGCTCCTTTCTAGTCCTCCTCGATCTCTCAGCGGCTTTTGATACCGTTGACCACGGTATCCTCCCGGACTGCCTGGAGGGCTTGGGCTTGGGAGGCACTGTATTGCAGTGGTTCCGGTCCTTCCTCTCTGGAAGGTACCAGAGGGTAGTTCTTGGGGAGGAGGTTTTGGACCCTCAGCCGCTCACTTGTGGGGTGCCGCAGGGTTCCATCCTCCCCGATGTTATTCAACATCTACCTCAAGCCGCTGGGAGCAATCATCAGGAGGTTTGGGGTGCAGTGTCATCAGTATGCGGATGACACGCAGCTCTACCTCTGTTTCAAGTCCTCACCGAGGTTGGCCGTTGAGACCCTGTCCAAGTGCCTGGAGGCAGTGGCTGGCTGGATGGGAAGGAACATGCTGAAGCTGAACCCCGACAAGACCGAGGTACTGCTGGTGGGGGACAAGGGGAGGTTAGGGGATGTTGACCTGGTGCTGAATGGCGTACATCTCCCCCTGAAGGACCAGGTCCGCAGCTTGGGGGTCATTCTAGACTCCCAGCTGTCCATGGAGGCTCAGGTGGCAGCTGTGAGCCGGGCGGCGCTGTATCAACTCCATCTGATACGGCAGCTGCGCCCCTACCTTCCTAATCACCTGCTCCCATCAGTGGTTCATGCCTTGGTCTCCTCTCGCCTAGACTACTGTAATGCGCTCTACGTGGGGTTACCCTTGAAGACAGTTCGGAAGCTACAGCTGGTACAGAACGCGGCGGCTCGCCTGGTTAAAGGCAGCTGCCGGTGGGATCACATCACGCCAGTGCTCAAGGAGCTGCACTGGCTACCAGTTGCTTGCCGAGCCGAATTCAAGGTGTTGATTTTGACCTTTAAAACCCTATACGGTTCCGGTCCAGTCTATCTCAAGGAGCGTCTCCAGCAACACCAAGTGGGCCGCTCAACAGGATCTGCCACAGATGGCCTTCTCCTTGTCCCTTCAGCCAGAGCAGCTAGACTGGTGGGGACGAGGAAGAGGGCCTTTTCTGTGGCTGGCCCCCATACTGTGGAACTCTCTCCCGAGTGACCTCCACCATGCCCCCTCTTGCTGAGCTTCCGCTGCTCATTAAAAACTTGGCTATTTGGGCGGGAATATGCGGTGGGCTAATTATCTTAAAATTTTATATTGTTTAAATGTATTTTATTCTGTTTTTATCTTGTGTTTTTATCTGTGTACATCGCCCAGGGTGGCCGGTTGCCGGCCAGATGGGCGATAAATAAATATTAATAATGATAATGATAATGATAATGATAATAATACAAATCTTTTAAAGAAAGAAGTGGCTCAGAATCAGAACACATAAGGTGGTTTGATAGTTTAAACATGTATATGGCTTAAGATTTATTTGACATTTATTTTTATATAGCTGCATACCAGATACCAGCAGATTTATTCTTGATGAAAGATAGATAAATGCTTCAACTTCTTTTAATAGTAATTGATGTTTATACAACCAGGAAAGTCAAATATTGTTAATCTGATCTTTTTCATGTACCATACATAAGCAAAATTCTTGTTTGTTTAATATGATTGTTCTTTTATGACTGATTCGGAGTATAAATTGATCAAAGCATTATGTGTGGCAGGATCCTAAGCATTTTTACTCAGAAGTAACTTCCTCTGAATTCATTGAGCCTTGCTGGATGGGGAACCTGTGACCCTCCTGATGTTGCTGGCCTCTAACTCCCATCAGCTCCAGCCACATGACATAGGATTGCACCTTAACTCTCTACTGTTTTAAGCTTGTTCTAAAACTTCCAGTTAGTTGAACATGGAACTACATTGGTCTAGATGAGCAAATGTTAGTATGATCATGTATTCCAGCATTGTCTCATCAACTTCAGTGAGTCTTATGGGCTAAATAATGTAGTTTAACCCTTTTTCTGACAGAACAAAAATGGTTTGTTTGTTACCTTTGTATCCTGCCTTTCCACCAAATGGTGTTCAAGGTGGCTGAAAGCAATAATGCAAATACAGTAAAATATAATAGAAGTAGAATAACAGAGCGTGTCTAGAGGGCCATAGGATTTTTTGGAGTCCAAGCTCCGATGTTGGAAAACAGCTCCAACGTTGGAGCTGGGACTCCGTGCTTGGAGTGTGCTCTCCCCCCCTCACAGCTGGCATGAAAAGAACTGCACTGACTGCTTCTCCAAGGTTGCAAAAACGACCTCAAAGCGGGGGTTTGTGGGCATTCCAGGAGGCGGGGAGGGGAGGAGACTGTCACCGGCAAGATACGAGGTATCCTGGCAGTGCCTCAGCCTCCTTCCCTCCCCACCTGAAGCACCGCAGTTAGACAGCCGAAATCAGCCGTCTATCTGCTTAGCAGGGCAGGAGGAGTGCAGAGGCGACCTTGGCCTCTGTGCTCCTCCCGCCCTGCATAGGATGCCCGTAATCCTCCAAGTTTGGGGGTTGCAGGCACCCCTATAGGATTGCACCCTAAGACAAAGATAAAATACAAAGTGAAAAACATAAACATAAAGCAGGCAAGAAATCAACCCCACCCTCCAAATCAATTATGATATATTTAGAAGTCAGCTTAGTGGGAAAAGGACTGTCTAATAAAAATGTCTGCCTGCTGGTGTAAGGTAATCAGAAATGGGTCTAGTAAGGAGTACCAGGCCCTGGGAGCAGCCACTGAGAAGGCCCTCAATGCCATCAACTGGAACAGGGTTTGCACCAGAGCAGTGCAAGTGCTGAGTAGGGGTCCTGGGTATGGATGGCCAGAGTGTCTAGAACATCAAACCAGTAAGGCTAGGAACCCAGGAAATTCAAGTTCACTCTTTGCTCTGCCGCTAACTCTTTATGTCAAAAAACAAGGCTCACCTATGATTTTGGCATTTCATTGTATTTTTCCTTCCTTTTGAATACATTGGGCCGAGGTTTACTGTGGTCACCACCCAAATGTTACACTACGGTTGTTGTCTTGTACTCTGGGATTCCATTTACTTGATTAAGAGTGCAATCCTATGTGTGTTTAGACAGAAAAAAAGTCCTACAACGGCCAACATGCCCCAGCCAGCATGGCTGGCTGGGGCATGCTGGGCGTAGTAGGACTGTTTTCTGTCTAAACATACACAGAATTGCAGCTTAACTCTCTACCATTTTAAGCCTGTTCTAAAATTTCCAATTAGTTGAACATGGAACTACATTGGTCTAGAAGAGCAAATGTTAGTATGATCATGTTTTAGTTTGTTAGCTAGCATCAAATGTTAAATGTATATAACTCCACTGGAGATGCTTTAGGCTAACTATTATGATGGATGCCATAAAAACCTGTCCTATTGTTTTCTCAAGAATTAGCATAGCGTATTTTAATTGTCTTTATATGTATTTTATTACCAGTTCTTTCATGTGGCCTATGTCCTCATCAAATTTGCAAATTCTCCTCGTCCAGATCTGTGGGTATTAGAAAGATCAATAGACTTTGGAAGAACATATACACCTTGGCAATATTTTGCCCTGTGAGTATCAGTTTTAAAACTTTTACAGCTTTTTAGGAAGGGCTTCATATTCTTTTTTTTTGACAGTAGTAGAGACTCCGCTGTGGGAGGTGAATAGTGTAAGAATATGTGCTATCTTGCAGAATCATGAAAATCTCTAAAATCTCTCTAGCTGTGTTCAAGAGAGACCAGTCTCAAAATTCTGGCCCCTGATCAGACATACAACTAAACCATGGGCTTGCACTCCTCTCTCCTTCATATGTGAAGGAAGGAGATGGAAAGCTTCCACTTTTAATTTTTAATAAACCATAGTTTCCTGTTATGTCCAAACTGTGGTTTATTCTAACTAGGGTTAGATCAAACAAATTATGATCAAACTGTGATTTCAGACCCTTGTTAACTACCGCAGTTAGTAAGCTACAATTTCCAACTTCAGATGACTGGGAAGTTGCAGTTTATTGAAACTTTAAGTAGACACTTTCAGTCTCCTCCCTTCACATGCAAAAGAGAGAAGAGTGGGAGCATGCGAACCCATAGTTTAGCACTACATTTGAACCAGACCCAAGTATTAATGACAACTTCACCATAACTATAGATGCATATTTAACAAGAGATGGTTAAATATTTGCAATCTTCTTTCAAAACCCTTTTAGTGACTAAGGCTACAATCCTATGTAATAGAGTTAGTCAATTAAATTTTATGGGTGTAGGCATGCTAAACTCTGCATGGGATCAGGCTGAAAGGTTGGAGTATAATGCATAGTTAAGGCAAAGGTAAGGCCATCTGATGTCAGTGGGACTTAATTGCCTCTAACTGTGTTGTGGATTGTGTCCATTATATCCCAGGGTTTAAAAAGAAATGAGGTGGATATACAAACTGTCCCTTCCCAAATGGGGCACTGCATGCCCTGCTCTGTCTTTGGCCGTTATTCTGACTTGAACTCATTGAAGCACTCAGACTTTCAGTAAGCTGAGAGACTATCTGGCATCATTTTGTAAGAACAGCAGTGGAGCTTGGGGAGGTCAAAGGGCAGGACTTGAATTACCAGGGCTGTCCCCTCCTTCGTGTGAGCTGCTGTTGTGCCTGGATGATACCTTGCATGTTGCTGGTGAGCACTGTTTCCAGGACCAGGAACCATACTTAAAACATATCAGAGACAGAGATAAAGGTGACTTCTTTTCATTAGATTCTAAGGCAGACTGTTGGGAACGTTTTGGAAAAGAAGCTAATGCTCGTGTTAGGAATGATGACGACGTCATTTGCTCTACAGAATATTCTCGGATTGTGCCTTTAGAAAATGGAGAGGTAAGTTCAGGACAACAATAGCAATAATAAATTGCTTAATACTTAGCCTTTAGATAGGGATGTCACACACATTATTTCAATAATTGTACAATAACAAACCTATAAGGCAGGAGATGGGTTCTTGATGACCGATGAACAATCTCCCTTTTAGTTGCACCTGCCATTGGTGCCCATTTAACTCATCCACCTATTCTGTGATGTGTTAGATTGGTGAATGGATTGATCTAAGGATGAGTACTCTGAGATTACAGGCTACTCTCCCCAGCCCTGGCACAAGCTTTCCTGCTGCCTAAAGCAAGTTAGCACAGGCACAGCCGTGTTGCACACCACTACCACCTTCCCCTTCCCACCACCGTGTTGTGCCCCCCCTCCCTGCCACTGTGTCATGTCCCCCTTCCCCTTCCCGTGCCGCCCCCTTCCCTTTACTGTGTTGCGCTGCCCACCTCGGTCCCCCCCCCATGAGATCTCCTGGGACACCCCTCCCCCAATGCCTGGCTCTGAGGAGAGCTGGCCTTGACTATCCCAGGAACAAAGTTAATCTTGTCTCTCACCAGGTATCCTCCTCTGTTTTCCTCGGCCTACCACAAGTGCTGCTGCTGACCACCCTTTGCTTAATTTCTGGCCACCATTTTAAAAAAGAATGATGGGGAAAAGTCACTTGAGGTGACTTTTCTCCTTTAAAAAGGATTGTGTGTGTTCACCTTTATATATGGGCCCAAGAAGGATATAAATCAGGAATGGGCATCCCACAAGCTGTATGAGGTCCCCCATGGCTGGTGTTGTGCCCCCTGTCTCTGTTGAATTTGCCACAGCAGTAGCTAATACCACAACAGCTTTGCAAGGAAACAAGGTGTGCGTGCCTTGTTTGCAAGCAGAATTGCACTTATGGATGCCTCCCAGAAATGTGATTCTGCTTGGAAACAAGGCACACAGTCCCCACACCCTTGTTTCCCTACAAAATCACTAGGTTTCTTGCTGTTCCCACAGCTGCAAATTTAGTGGTAAATGTGGCAGTGACAGCAATTGTGGGAGTGGCAGGGGTGGGGTAATGCAACCCCCTGACCCCTGGAAGTTGCCCACCTCTGATTTAAATAAACAGCTTGGTCTTGAATTGGTAAGTATTCATTCATAAAGATAATCTCTTTTCCCCAGTAAGTGGGTCTTCCCAGTGGAGATTGATGGCTCCAATGTCAGTAGGGCAGCATCTGAACTTTTAAGGAGCTATTCATGGTGCTGACTCTAGGGGGGGGGGGGTTCAGCACCATGGATAGCTCCTTTAATGGTCAAACCAAAGCCCAGAGTAGATACACAGCTCCACTGACATTGGAGCCACCAGCCTCTACTGGGACTTAATGTACTGGGACTAGAGATTCCAGTCCAGCTCTTAAAATAGCATAGTTCCAAGAACTGAGTTCTGAGTTAGTGGAGCTCATTATTCTACAATGAACTCTTGTTAAAAGGAGCTTTGAAGCATTTTCTTTAATCATTAGAAAAACCTGTTCTTGCTCATGGGGAAATTCCACAACAACGTTCAGTATTTTCTTGCTGTCATAAAGAGCCATTAATTGGAAGACCTCATTTGCTGCCAGCTATCACTTACATCATGACTCTTTGTGCTACAACTCAAAAATAAATGTGTACTGGTCAAATCCCCCATACCAACTCATCTTTTAATGACGCGACTGATAATTGGGGATATAAAAATAGCTACTATTTATATCTGCAATAATTTTAAGTATTCTTTAAATTACATTAGGGATTAAACCATTTCAGTTAGATTATTTTCTGGGCATAGAGTTCCATTCAGTTAGATGGACAACAGTGCGGATTCTTACATGTTGCAAATGGAACAGGGTTCCTTCAATATCCTTTAAGACAGGGATGGAGAGGCTTGTGGGGGTTCCCCATTTGTCCTGGCAGCATCTTGCCCTGGCCCTGGCTGCTCTGCCACAGAGGGGAAAGCTCTTATCTCCTAATCAGCAGGCTCCCTTTCTCAGTGCTGGGCAGGGGAAAGCAATCGTCTCTGATCAGCTGCTGGTCAGAAATAAGAGCTTTTCCCTATATGGCAGATGGAGTGGAACCAGTGGTGGAAGCTGCAGAGTGAGTCAGTGCTGCTTACTTCTGAGTAGACATGCAAAGGCTTGTCCTGCTTATTTGTGAGTAGACATTTCATTTCATTTTTCACATTATAAATTTATAGTAGGACATGCTTCTTACAATAAATTGGTAACAATGGAATTTGGGGCTGGGGTGGTTTTTTCAGCTCTGCCCACTTTTGCCTGTGACCCTGCCCACTACTAGAATGCAACCCCCTAGAGAATGCTATTAATTTGTCTGTGATTTTACAATGGATCTCTGTCTGTCTGTCTGTCTGTCTGTCTGTCTCTCATTAGATTGTGATATCCTTGGTAAATGGTCGTCCAGGAGCAAATAACTTCACCCATTCTCCCACACTTAGAGAATTTACTAAAGCAACGAATATTCGTTTACGTTTCCTCCGAACCAATACCCTTCTTGGACACTTGATATATAAAGCTCAACGGGATCCCACAGTGACACGCAGAGTGAGTAAATGTCCCCTTTTGACAAAGTGGAAATTATGAAGGATCTGAAGAGGCACTAAGCCCATGAAGTCTACTACTCAACACTTCCCTGCTGCAAAGACCCTCCATATATACAAAATGTTTGTGCAGTTTTAGGTTAGCTTTATCTTGGGGGGAGTGGGGAAAACATTATCCTATCAACTTTATGAGAAACAGGGAGGAGGAAAACTTTGGACGCAACGGTCTGTGGAAACCTCTATTGTATCTTATAGTATGACTACTTGTTTGAAGACTAAATGCATAACAAAAAGTCAAAAGTATTTCTGTTTGCATGATCTCATATATGGAGGAATTTTGTAGTGAGTCAGACTATTGATCTGACTAGTCCAGTTCTCTCTGCTCTAGTTGGCAGTGGCTCTATCTACAAAGGATAGGCAGAAAGGTTTTTCTCTGCTATCCTACCTTAGAGCTTTAAAAAAAAAATGGAGATGACAAAAATTGAGACCTTCGACATGCAAAGCATGTGCTCTGTCACAGAACTATGGTTCCTTCCCATGAGCAATTATCTCTATATTCCTACAGATAAGTTTGTTTTTTGCCTTTAAGGCTTTTGCCAAGCTATTACCTGCACAAGGAAATCAGCATTGTACTCTTGGAATGCAGAATGCATGAGGTGGGTTAAACTGCTGTAGAGGGTTGATGCATGAAAAGAATTTGCAAATTTGGGTCAGGAGACTGTATTTGATGACCTCCTGGTTAATTTCATTTGTGTGATTCTGTGACAATTTGTGCTGCTTCTTAGTTATAAAGGATTCCTGAAGCAAACATGTACCACAGAAGGAAAGCTCCCCCACTCTCTTCCTTATATATAAAATAGGAGGGAATGATATGCCACATGTTGACCAGCAATTTCTATACCAAACAGAAAGAATGAGTGACCTGTGCTGCTTATGTTCACATGTCTTCAAAATGGGGAATTCTATTTCCTCACAGTGAAATGTATGAGTGGTCCTTGTATTAGGAACATGCATATCTCTCAAGGGAGATGGAAAGGCCTCGTTTTGAACATTCCTGAAAAGTATGAAAAATGGAAGCACAAGTGACTCATGCCCCCTGTTCACCACAGGATTTGTATTGTCTAAAGCCACACTTTATATCAGAGAAGAGTGGGATGTATGTATGTAAGATTCCTCAGGGACCCAGAAAAATGCAGAAAAGTGGTCTAAGCGGAGTATAGTTTTATTACAAGAACTTCAGCATAAACCAGTATTTAAGGTGAGGTCTTCCTCAACTTAATGTCTACCTGACCAGGTTGAGGTTGTGTGCAGAGAGAGTGCTTGAGTCCTAAAGAAATCCTGGGTTACAACTGCTTCAGATTCTAGTATGCTAGAACTGCTAGAAGAGCATGGTATGAACTACTAATAATTTTACATATATGAAGCAGAATTTGTAAGATAAAAAAATAATTCCCCTGCAGATGCAACTTTTTGCCTTTCCTGGTTACTGAGGATAAGGTAGCAAACTTGGTTCCTCTTGGCCTTCTCCTTTCTACTGTACATCAGTTCAGCTCAGGTAGGGTGGAGAATCTTTCTCTCACTTTCTTAACTGTACACAGAAGTTGCTATAACTATTGACATTTTCACTGAGTCAGCCCAAACTGAGTACAGCATTGTTTGCCATGCGTGTATTGGTGGCAGGGAGTGGGGCTAAGATAAGGAGTCGTTACGCTCTCTGTACACCATTTGGGTTAGTAGTGCTTGTAAATTACTACTTATAGCCCAATCCTATGTATATTTACTCAGAAATAAATCCACTGTTTACAGTGGGAATTACTCCCAAATTGGTGTGCATAGGAATGCAGCTTTGCAGTGCAAACCTATGCATGCCTACCCAGAAGTGAGCCTGAGGGGCCATACTGGATTACCCCCTCTGAGGTCGGAGTGCTGCAACCATGGAGGGGGGAGTCAGAGAGCTGATCCCCCTCCCCCACCCCCTCGCAGCTGGTGTGGAAAGAACCACAACGGCTGCCCTCCAAAATTGGAAAAGCTACCACAGCAAGGGGGGAAAGGGGGCATTTCAGTGGACGGGGAGGGGAGGAGACCTGAGAAGCCAGGATATGAGCTATCTCGAGGCCTCTCCAGTCTCTTTCCCTCCCACTCTGAAGCGGCCTAGCTAGGTGGGCAAAAAAGCCCATCTAGCGAAAAATGCAGGGCAGGGGGATGGCACGGGAGGCGAAGATCGCCTCTGCCATTCCTTCCACCCTCCGTTGGATGATCGGAAGCCTCCGAGTTCAGGGCCTTCCCAATCATCGAGGGTGAAATTGATAGGATTGTCCCCTAAGACAAGTATTCATCATCTTGGGCCGGCCAACATCATGGTTATTGAGGGGGAAATTGTCTTTATCACATTTCACCTTTAGCTGATACTGCTGTAATGCCAAATCAGTGTCAGCATGACCTATGACTGTGTTTGAAACTATGTCCTAACCAATAGGCATGTGAGGTGTTACCTAACACATCATTTTGAGAATCTTAAGTTGAATAGGTATGTAGCCTTTATAATGCTATGGGAAAGGACTGGAAATGTGTAGGTACTATGCAGTGAAGGCTCAGAAACAACTGGGATCCTTAAATTTTCGTATACTGTGGGTGGTAGGCAGGTGCTTCCCATCCTGAATTTAATAAAACTAAAAATTCAGCCCCAAATACTGTGTAGATCAGAGATCTGACGTTTTCAAGTCTCGGATGAGTTAGAATGCAACCAGAACAGAATCTTAACCATCTTGGGGACCCATAGATGCACCCCAACCCAGTACCTACGGTGTTACCTGGAACAACTGGGCTTGGGTTCATCAAGGGAAAAATCTTGGCTAAAATGGAAAAGTTCAGTCTGAGAAACGAACTAACTCTTGGTAAGTTCCAGCTAATGCTGTCTACAGTTCTTGATGGTAGTCTAGCTAAGACAACTTATCACTTGCACTATTGTCATAGTGGTTCAGATGAGGTTGAGGACCTACCTTCCTCATTATTTGTTTAATTGTTCTTTGATGCAAGACATTAGGGAAAAATACCTTGCTGGCTTGCTGAAAATAAAAACAAACTTGTCATTTTGCATGAAGATAGATTTCTTGCTCTATAACAAGGACATAAAGCTCTTGAGTAGAGTCACCACTTTCATAACGGTATTAGCTAAAGTCCGCACCAGACTTAATAAGGCAGATGAAATAGGTTGTATCAGAGAAAATTGGTTTGTTTTTTTAAAACAACTTAATTTTAAGCGTTGTACGTTTTACATTACTTTCCTTAACAGCCACTTTTATAAAACATGGAAATCAGTACTAGGGAATTTTTAACCTTAATTTTAGTTTGTTAGCCCTGAATTATCAGTCATTTTCTTTCATCTATGTTTAACTTGCTTGTTTTTACTTCTGTAATATTCTCGCTAAGTATTTTCTTTCTGTTATATTGTGATGACTTAGGGCTATAAACTATAAAACTGAACTGAACTGAGAACTGTAATGAAGGCTCAGAAACCACTGAAGGGCTAAACATCAATAATAACAACAACAACAACAACAACAACAACAACAACAACACTGCACTTCTTACTAAGGGCTCAAAGAATCAAACATGTATACTATCTCCATAATCCTTACAATGCCCTTTAAAGTTAAGCCAATATTATTATCATCCTCCTTTTAAAGATTTAAAGATTGGGGGAGCTGAGACAGTTGCTTTCCTAAAGACAGGCACTGGGTTCATGGCTGAGCTGAAAGATTTGTATTGGTGACTTCAGCTCATAGCTGCATTAGATCTACGTTCATGGGGACTCTATGGCAAAAAAACCCCTCCAAACAATTTAAAAATACAAATTTAAAAATATGAATTTTAGTAGCAGAATAAGTAATGCATGGTAAAGGAAAGTATCTGCGGTCATGTCTATATTTCGCTATCAAGTTTATACCAGCCTGCTTACATTCGTAACCTTTGACAGAAGACACTGAGGACAGATCCACTCAGCCTCTGATCTACAAATCTTGTTTCTGTTGTTTAGTATTACTACAGTATAAAAGACATCAGCAGTTGGCGGTCAGTGTGTTTGCCATGGGCATGCTGATGTCTGTGATGCAAAAAGTGATCCAGATTCGTACAGGTAAGGAAACTTAACGGCACAATCAAAAGAACTGTGCTTTCAAAGTTATGACTTTATGGCTGTAAAATGATGATGCCTTATGCAATATTCCTCATAATCTAAGAATTCACTAAAGGCCATTTAGCACGTTACTGTCCCTGCGTCAGAAAATGGGTGTACTTTATAACATCTAAGAATGGAAAAGGAGCCCAGGATGGGTGGGAGTTTTTAAAAAAGGAAATTCTAAAGGCACAATTGCAAACAATTCCCACAAGGAAAAAAGGCAGAGGGCAACAGAAGAAGCCAATGTGGCTTCACAAAAAACTCAGAGACGACCTGAAAACAAAAAAGGACACGTATAGGAAGTAGAAGGAAGGACAGGCTACAAGGGAAGAGTACAGGCAGGTAGCACAGAACTGCAGGAATAGTGTCAGGAAGGCTAAAGCTGAGAATGAGCTGAGGCTAGCGAGGGATGCTAAAAACAACAAGAAAGCTTTCTTCAGATACATGCATAGTAAAAGACAGAGGAAAGAAATGGTGGTTCAGCTACGCAATGAG
Organism: Shinisaurus crocodilurus; assembly: GCA_021292165.1. Classification (NCBI taxonomy): domain Eukaryota; kingdom Metazoa; phylum Chordata; class Lepidosauria; order Squamata; family Shinisauridae; genus Shinisaurus; species Shinisaurus crocodilurus. Next base: position 162,133,945 of record CM037880.1, read on the forward strand.
GATGGCATCCCAGTTTGCAGGACACGGAATAATGGGCTCAAGTTACAGGAACCCAGATTCCACCTAAACATCAGGAAAAATTTCCTGACTGTTAGAGCAATAAGACAATGGAACCAACTCCCTAGGGAGGTGGTGGGTTCTCCCATTCTGGAGGCATTGAAGGTGCAGCTGGATGGCCATCTGTCAGGGATGCTTTGACCTGGATTCCTGCATTGAGCAGGGGGTTGGACTCGATGGCCTTGTAGGCCCCTTCCAACTCTACTATGATTCTATTATTCTATGGCCTGAATGCTTCTGTGCCACCTGTACATGTGATCTGTATACATTGATCTGTGTACATGTATCTGTGTACTGTCCCTTTTGATCTGTGTACATTGGTGAAAAATATTATGCCATCAATCAAATATTACAAAATATATACATTTTGGAAAAACAAATATGAAGAAGCCTTGATATGTGTTGAGTGTGTTTTCTTATCCAGTAGATTTTTTTAATATGAATCTCTCTTATCTAAATAAACTCATTGTCCAAATTCATTTTGGCAAGAATCCTGAACACAATTAAGCTGCTTGAATCCCATTGAAGTTTAAGGTGGCCAGATGCAAAAGAGGACAGGAAATTTCTCTTGTGTCATGCAAGCTACACTTGCTGAAATTCCCTCTTCTAACAATTCTTAAGGGCACAGGAGCTCTGTCATCTTTTGTATCTAGCCACCCTCAATGTCAGTGGAATTTAAGCAGCCTAAGAAAGCAATCCTATGGTCCCTGGGATGATGTCCCAAGGGCCATAGGATATGATGGATTTCCCCCTCTGAAAGCGGAGAGAGAGAGGTCCACCCCTGGAGGGGGAAATCCAACTACAGATCCCCCCTCCCATCTATCATGAAAAACAGGTACCAAGATGAATGTCACATGAGAATTAATTACTTAAACATCCAGGTACCAATGTGAATGTCAGCACAACACTTGTGGGGAAACCTGTGATCATTGCTGCCCTGGATTTAACCAGAAACAGTGGCGGCCTGCAACAACCAGCAGCTTAAATCTCTGTGAACGTAAGTAACATAAAAATATACTTTCTGAATGCTTACAGTGGTTACAATCTGAAGGGCTAACATTCTCAAGGTTAGCACATGATAATGATAGTTCAGATGGTTGAGTAGAACAAGCAAATGATTCCTATGTGGGATTCTGCATTGAGCTCTTAAAATCATGTGTTAATCTCAAAAACTTTAGCTAAACACATTTTGTGGAAGTCTGGATTGACAAGTATATGAAAACAAGTTCTGTGTTGTACTCAGCCATGTGGAATTTCATGATCACTCACTCACCTCAAGAACTTTAGCTACTTGATCAGTCATCCTGATTTCCCCATCTCAGTTAAGTTTAACGTTTTCTTACATCAGCCTTTCCCAGATGTGTTGGACTACAGCTCCCATCACCTCCAGCCAGCATGGCCATTGAGTTGCAGTCCAACACATCTGGAGGGCAACAGGTTGGAGAAGGCTGGCTTAAATGATCAGGTGGCTGGAAAGAGCTCCTGAATAATTAGCTCTCAACTTAGTCCTACTGTACCTGAAAATAAATAAAAAAATATTTTGTGTGGATATGCTGATGTGGATAGAGTATCTAGTTCACTACAAGCACACAGTGATCTGAGTAAACAATAACATCACATTTCTTCATGGCTTTGTTTGTACCATGGCCTGCTAGGGCATAGCCCTAAAACTTGTCTAAATGGCAGAACTCAGTCTGCAAACATCTTAGCATAGAACAGGGGTGGGCAACTTGTGCCCATGCAGATATTGCTGGACTGCAACTCCCATCACCCCTAGCCAGGATAGTCAATGGTGAGAGATTATGGGAGTTGCAGTGCAGCAATATCTGGAGGGTCACATGTTGCCCATCCCTGGCATAGAAACACAGTTTTCAAGGCAAAAGTGATGCATCTTCTAGGTAGGCTTGAACCCTAGCAACAGTCATTTCAGAAATCACACTCTAGGTTTCTTGCCTTTTTAAACAAAAAGAGATGGTTCTGGGTGGCCGGGTGACCGGCCAGATGGGCGATTAATAAATATAATAAATAAATAAATAAATAAATGACAACCCTGGCTTGTCTACCAAAAGAAAGCAAGATTGGTAACCCAAAGGACTTTCGGTAATTCAAAAAGGCTATGAGTTGGATGCAGACTTAGTCATACTTAGAGTAGACCAATTTAAATCAATGGGACTTAAGTTAGTCATGACTATCCTCTTTAAATCAGTGGGACTTAGTCATGACTAACTTAAGTCCCATTGATTTGAAGACATCTACTCTAAGTATGACTGTCTGAAACCAACTCTATAAAATGACACCTATGCTGTTAGTAGTATTTGAATGTAGAAGTAGCAGATTGGTTTTATTGGTGTCAAGAGGAGATGCCCATTAATGTTGGCTCTTTAACTCTTTGTATATTGCTCAAATCAAATGGGAAGGGTTCTTTTTTGGAATATAATTCTGACTGGCAATAGAGACATGCTTTGCTACTGTAAGCTACAGTTTGGACAGCCACGTGAGGTGTGTACACACGTATAGTATGGAAGTAGCATACGATAAAAGACTTAGAAAAACTGTACAAACATTTCAGGTTGAGCTGCCTAAATTGTGAAGCCTGAAAGTGACACACATTGCAAAAGCATTTGATAGAAACTAGGCATGTCAGAACAAACAGTACCTGAATTCCACATGGTGATACGGAAGAATAAGAATCTTGTTTTTATTAAAAAGGTAGACTGTGAACAAGTAAAGAATGTGACATCATATATTTTAAAGAAGCATTAAATAAATGACCATACAGAAGTATTTGAGCCCAAATACGGAGCAGCATTTAGTTTACCTGTCACAGATAGAACGTTTATATGAGTTCTCACAGTTATGGGGCAGTGCTTTCTGGGGGGGGGGCCCTCTCAGAATCAGGCTCACTTTCCCAGAATCCGTGGGAAAAACAAGGCTGTTGTAGGAAGGAAAGGAAAGGGTGGTGGCAGGAGAAGGGAGGAGCAGCCAATATATACTTGGGAGGGGAAGGAAGCAGCAGCAGCATATACTTGAAATAAGGTTGAGTGTTAGGAGCAAGGCCAGCCGTCATCCACCTGGTGACCTCCAGATAGTTTAGATTTCAACCCCCATCAGTCCCAGCCAGCATGGCACTCGGCTGGGGCAGACTGGGTTGGGCTATCTAGATATGGAGAGGAGCTAGGAACCACCTTCAGTAGTTGTCAAACTGCAGACAGCCACAGAAAAGGAGGAAAAATGGAGCCAGCCGAAGGCTGTAGCAAAAGAGATATTTCTTCTTTGAGAACACCAACAGGTTGGGAAAGGGAAGTTGGTCACTAAAACAAAGTGTCATCCAATCAGCTGACATTATTCCAGAGGCAATGGTCTGATCTGAGCTTGCCCATTTCCCAGCTGCCACAGAGATCCTGTACCTCTAAGACTAGGGGTGGGCAACTTTGGAGGGTCCAGGGGCCAATTTCCCATTGCTGAACCCACCGCAGGTCGCAGCGCCTCACTGCCAAAATTGCTGCTGTTGCCGAACTGCTGCTAAAATTCACCGGCAATTGGTTGGTGGCAAAAAAAGCTACTTTCTCCCTTTAAAACAAGGCATGTGGGGAGTGTGTGCCTTGTTTTAATGCATAATTGTGCTCCCGGAAGCCCCTGGGGAGCATGAATCTGCATTAAAAGCAAGGTGTGCACTCCCTGTGTGCCTTTTAAAGTGAAAAAGCAGGCTACTTGCTGCTGCTGCCATGGTGTCAAAATTTGGCAACAATGCCAAATTTGGGAGGTGATTTGGGAGGCTGTGGGGATTGTAAAATAGGCTGGGGGGCCATATGCGGCCTACTCCTGCTCTAAGAGTTCCACTGCTAAAAGCAACTATGGTACTTTGCCTCTTGCTTTGACGCTGCAGTGGTCTGGCTCCCTGCCTTACTTCCTGTCTCCTCTAACTCAGAACAATGTCAAGGCCGGGCATCTGGCAAAAAAAAAAAAAAAAATCAGTTCAGACAGACGTTGCCCTTGCTTCTTGGGACACTATTTTGGCTCAAATCTGTGTGCTTGGAAAGTACAAAGTTAGCTATGAAATGCCATTTTACCTGTGGCAATGCAGCATTTGGAAGCCTACAAATGACCTTTGTGTTCCCTGTAACAAGTTTAATGAGAAAGTGGTGAGTGAGAATGTCCCATGGCTGCATCGTGTCAGACGGAACAGACAGACTTAGATGACCTTGTGACAACTGATTGCACGTTGTGTGGAAGTTTGGAATGCTTTTTTTCTTCTATGTTTCATTGTTCATTCACCCCAGTAGTATAATGAAATCTAACCAGTCATCTCTCTCAGCCTGCAACTGCCATGGACATGCCAATGACTGCTATTATGATCCTGAGGTTGAACGTCGCAAAGAGAGCTTAAATCTCTATGGACATTATCAAGGTGGAGGGGTCTGCATTAACTGTCAGGTAAAATCCCCCCCCCCCACTCTTGTAGGCTACAAATAAGTGAGAATTGGAAATGGCATACCAAAAAATAATTGTTCTCCATTGGAGAATTGGGCCTAATTTTCTGTTGCTCAAGACTTTATTAAGTTTTGTTCCCAAACTGCACAATCCTATGGATAATTACTCAGAATCAACCGATATGTAGGCGATGTGATGCGCATGATACAGCACTCCAAAACAAAGTAAATGACCACCAGCAGCGCATCCAGTTTATAAATTTTATAGATTTTTTAAAAATTAAATTAAAATTAAAAATGTATAGATTTAAAATGTATATAGATAGAGAGATATAAACAAATTTTAAAATGTGAAACATTTCGGTAGAAAACACGAGTTTCAGTCACAAATAAGGGTATGCTACAGTACCATTTATAAGCTGAGCCAGAACCAATCAAGAACAGGCCGATCATTCATGCACGTTCCCTCACTGAGGTTTGCCCTGTTCCTGATTGGTTCTGGCTCAGCTTATAAATGGTATTGAAGCATACTCTTATTTGTGATTGAAGCTGGTGTTTTATACCAAAACGTTTCACATTTTAAAATCTGTTTATATATATAATTTTTAACTATACATTTTTAATTTTAATTTTAAAAGTTTTAAATCTATAAAATTTATAAACTGGATGCACCACAGGTGGTCATTTGCTTTGCTCTGGAGTGCATAATTACTCGAAAATAGGTCCCACTGTTTTCAATAGAGCTACTTCTTAGTAAGTGTGTTTAGGATTATGTCCTAAAATTGTTAATCCTAAACAATGCAGTGAAAAAACAAACAACCTTTAATAATGCAATTGAGTAATGCAATCACGTGATATTGTACAAGGAAATGCATGTAATTTGTCAGCATCTAATCTCAATTAGATATGCAGGTATTTTTTGTCACAAACTGATCCATTGGAGTATAACCAAACAACTCCTTTTTAAGGGATATTAAGCTATCGTTAAATTATCTTCTTTCTCTTTATTTTGAAACCATGCTGTTAAAGACTTTCTGAAAATGCCCAGCAGAGTTTAAAAATGCCCCCAAAATAGAGAGGTGAAGGCCTGAAAAAAGGAACACAGAAACACTGCCGAAAAATTTACATCTCTATACCAAAATAGGGGTCACCCAAATCCCTGGTCACTTGGTATGTAAACTTCAATCATGAAAGGTTCACAGAACAATCCAATACATGTGTACACATAATCAAGTCCCATTGAGTTCAATGGGACTTCTTCTGAGCAGACTTGTATAGGATTATGTTGTGCATTTTATTTTGTAGCCATCTGAAGAGGCATAGCCAACAGCAATGTAAGTAATAGGAGCAAGCCTTTCAGGATGAACAAGCTATGGTTTTAGCCAGGATACTTAGCCTTGAGTCTGCGTGTGAGAAAGGATAAACTTGGGCCCATACCCTTTAACAAGACAAAGATTAATAATATAGTACTCTGATCCTAGGCACATGGCCCCACAGTTCAATGGAAAAGGAGAAGCAGGGCTACAGTGGCTCATTGCTGTTCTCTAAGATCCCCAGTAATGAATCCCCAGGAGGCCAAAAAGGCTGTTGGAAAACTGGGAGTTTCTCCATCAGACCATTAATTGAGATACCATGCTGATTCTGATGAATAGATGGGGGAGTCACGAGTCAGGCTCATACTCAGCCAGCTGAAGATATAAAATCATATTTGAAATTGAGGGAGAGGTTCAGAGAGGAGCTCCATGATTTCCCAGTACAGCTTGTGTCTTCAGATGGCAACTGGCCTCCAACTTGAGACCTGGGGTCAAAGGAAACATCCAGTGCAACCATCATGTACTTTTGATCTCATTGCTAAACTGAAAGCACTTCTTGTCAACCATGTAGCTGGATGTAAATAAAAGAAAAAATGTTTTTCAAGGGAAAGAGGGAAGCTCTTTGTTTTCTATTTGACATTTCTGTGTGGAGAAATGTCCATCTTTGCACTTTTGCCCATGAAAGAACATGCTAGCTAAACTTCTTTTCTGAACATCATCAAAGTGAGGAAGTACCGTATCTGGAATCTTAAGAAACACTGTCTATTGCAACTGATGTTGATTGCCCATAATTTGATTTTGTGGAAATGAATCTGGGTGAAACTGCTTAGCCATGAAATCTAATTATAGCTTTTTCTTCCTAGAAGAGGCATATGGATTGGGCATGCCCTTTATCCATTTGTATTATAGAAACACAATTAGAAATGTTTGCATGAGTGATAAAACTGATGGAAATTGAGACACAGAGAGAGGCTGTTTCTTTGGAAAATGATAATGATGTTCTGTGTGTTCTGTTCTCTGAATCAGGCAATATCTTACTATGATGTAGATGTCGTTTCCCAGCTATATATCCAATTTTTTTTATGATCACAGAGTTTAAATATCTCTGCTGTCCAAATAAATTGGTGGTGTGCTTTTCATTTGTGAAAATGCTTTTTGGCTTATTGGACTTGCTGAGCTGGAAAAAAATGTTGTGCAGCATATGGAAATTGGAGAATATTGTTGCTAGCACTCTATCCTAATGTAAATTAAAAGAGAACCAAACAAATGTTCTCTCATTACATTTATTAAATGAAAACCAATTAATGGAGATGTATTCATCCATGAATTCATAATTCATATATGGTCATATTAATTTCACTAAACGTTGTCATTTAAAAAAAGAAGAAGAAGTAAAGCAATGTCATGTAACCCAAGATGTCATGTATGGAATTTGGCAATGTATGTCAGGGTTGAGCCATGGGAGCTATCAATTTGGAACCAGGAATTGTGCCAGGAGTCAGAGGCAAGGGGGTTAAGCTGAGGAGTCAGAGCCAGGAGTCAGAACTGAAAGGCTCAAGTCAGGAGGTCAAACTAAGGAACAATCCAGGCAAGGGTCAGAACCAGGAAACAAAGCCGAGAGTCGGAAAGAGCCAGGAGAGCCCATCATTGCCCAGGCAAAATCCCAATTTAAGCAGGATGCCTTTATAGCCCATCCAGTTTGGGACATCCAATGGCCAGTCTGGGTAGCTACTCCAGTAGGAACCTTCACAGCCCAGAGAGGTATTCCAAGCTGGAGCCCTGGTGGTCTACCAAACCAGGGTAGTTGTACCCACCAGAGCTATGGGGTTTTGGGTTTCTGATGTAAGAAAAACACAGGATGCACTGCATTTCTGCCACATCAAGTTTCTTCCTTACCTGTAGTGACATATTTTACAATATTTTAAAATGCCAGCAGCATTCAGTTCAGTTCGAGCTTATTCTTGCAATTGCATTTCTCTCATGTTACCTTTTTCTCTTGCTCCATCCTGCATAGCATAACACAGCTGGTATAAACTGTGAGAAATGTATGAGGGGTTACTACCGTCCTTATGGTTTTCCAGTGACAGCACCACATGGATGTACACGTATGTTCATTTCCTTGTACCTTTTAAATTATCCCCCCAACCAAAAAAACAATCATAGGAAGAATTGGCAATACTAATTTGAATATATTTTAGAATATGAAGTTAGTATATTTCCATTGCGTATGGGCCATGCTGGTTGGGGATGGTGGGTGTTGTAGTCCAATGCATCTGGGGGGTGCCAGGTTGGAGACTGCTGGCATGCAGTGCCTTTGATCCTAGAGTAGTACAGAAGGCACTTGGCAAGAACAGCTTCTGTAATCATATTCGGACTGTGATGGGGAATGCCAGACCTGCCAAGTATCCCCCTGCCATATTTATTTATTTAAATATTTGATTCATACCCCGCCTTTCTACCAAAAAATGGCACTGAAGGCGGCTTGTGGGCACAATTAAAATTGATTAAAATAATAAAACAACACATTAAAATACTATAAAGATATAACAATTACAGAATAGAAACAGCACCCAACCCACAGACCCACTTAGAGGCCAAAGGCCTTCTTGAATAAGTGCTGGCAGAAGGACAGCAGAGGGAGCGAACCTAGCTTCTCTTGTCTGGAGGAGTTCTACAGCGTGGGAGCAGCCACCAAAAAGGCCCTCTCTTGGGTCGCCACCAAATGTGCCTCTGATGGTGCAGTCTCGAATGAAGGACCTCTTCAGAAAATCTTAAAAGCCAGGTAGGCTTGTACTAGAGAAGGCAGTTTTTCAGGTGGCCTGGTCCCAAGCCATGTAGGGCTTTATAGGTCATACCCAGCACTTTGCCGACATATCAGCAAATGCAGGGAACCTACTAAAGGATACATAAATGATACATAAATGGTTTAAATGTATTTTATTGTTTTTATTCTATGTACATCGCCCAGGGTGGCTGGTTGCCGGCCAGATGGGCGATAAATAAATATAAATAATAAATAAATAAATAAATAAAACGATGTTTTAACTTTGATTGTTTTTAACCATATTTTTAAGCTGCCATGAGAGTGGTAATTTTGAAGGCATATATAAAATCAACTATGTAAGAAAAATTAAACTAAGCTGTTGTCAGTAGGAAAACAGCATATTGATGTGATAATGCTCATGCAGCACTTTAAATACAATTAAGTAATCTTATGATTCTAAATTACACAAGGAAGCAAGCACAAATACAGTTGTAATTGTAATATTTTAGGTTAACCTAAGTAAATAAATACATTCACTTGAACAAAGATTTTAGGATGATGTTTTTTTTAATGTAGTCTGCAGCTGCAATCCAGAATATTCGAATGGCTGTGAGGAAGGCTCAGGCCACTGCTATTGCAAACTGAATTATCAAGGCGAGACCTGTAACCGGTGTGCTGATGGATACCACAGTTTCCCTTTCTGTTATTGCAAATATCAATGTATCTCTGCATTTTTGTCCTCTGTTTTATTAAATATCCCTCTGCATCCAGTTGTTCCAGTCACAGTGCACCAAATTATTTGTAAGTTGTCAGTAAATAAACGTTATACTGCAAATTAGACAAGCCAGTAATATTCTGCTTTTTGCCATGCAATGATGGATAGAAGTGGTAGTCATTCCTGAAATCTGAGATGAAGCTGAATTCTACAACCAATATCTCTGTGATTAGTTGTAATGGGTTGGGAGGCAGACATCTGTGAGCAATATTTTTAAAAAGGCTTCTCTCTGGATGAATTTCCTCCCCACCCCCATCTGTTTTTGTTGCTATTAGTGTTCCAATACTGTATAATGTTTCAAGTGTGTTTCAGCATTGTGTCATTATACTGCAGCACGTACTGGCAGAATACAGCAATTAGCCCTTATAGAATAAAGAGACATTACTTTAGATTCTCCTATATTTGTTAACTATGATGTCCAAATGCGGACATCCCAGGGGCCTAGACTTATGGGGGACAGCAGGGCAGGAGAGGAGCTCTATATATGGGAGAGACCCTCAATTTTTGCAGAAAAATAGCTAGAGGAAAGGAAGCAATTTGTCCTTGAAACATTCCAGTAGGTTTACTGGATGCACAGGAAATCCAGGGGCCCCTTTCAACAGCTACGTACTTGCTTCCTTTCTCTCAGCCCAGCTATAAGAGAGGAAGCGGAGGAGGAGGGAGAAAGGAGAAGGTGGATTTGGGAAAGGCAGGAGGCGAGGGTAAAGGGGTAGAAGGGGAGCTTGTGGGGGGGGGAGAAATTCTGAAGGCCAGGACAAATGAGATTGGGTAATTTGGAGGGGGGTAGAGAAGGTAGGAGGTAGAGCCATGTTTGAGCCACGGGGGAGGAGGGGGGAAGGGGGGGGGGAAAGTGAGCTGGAGGGATAGGGATTATTTGGGTGAGAGAAGGGGAAGAAGATGAATGGAGCAGGGCAGGGTTTAGGTGACAGCGCAGAGAACATGAGTCTAGTGGCGAGGGATTTGGGAGAAGGAGGGAAAAGATGTGGGAGGGAGAAAGGGGTGGATGGGGACAAGTGGGGCAGCAAGATGTAGTGGTGAGATAAAGGGGAGGTAAGAAGCAATGGATTTTCCTTCTCTCCATTGTTCCCTGCCTTCCCCCAACAAGTCGATGTGTATATTAATGTATAATAAATGTATTCCACCTGATCGCATCTGAGATGAGACACGGTGAGGCCTTCTCCATCAGTCCTGATGCACCAAATGCCATTTCTCTCCCAGAACTGTCTCAAGCAGTGCTCGTGACTCATGGTACCGGAATGTGCTCATTATTACTCTTCTCTCCCTGTCCGTTCTCCCTTTTCTATCATGTCTATTCAATCATAACCCATTATTTCAAACTGTGAACCACCTTGAGTGCTTTGGTAGAAAGGCAGTGTATAAATATAGTAAATAAACAATGCGGTCTCCAACCATTTTCCTAACAGCTGCTTCTTCCCCTCTTCCCATATTAAAGGGATTCCTGCTTATCCTGTTGCTACTCCAAGCCCAGAAGATCCTTCAGGTGGTCATATAATTGGCAAGTTCTCTTCTTTTCTGTTGTGTTAATAGTTTATCATTTAATTGTATGGTTTCAATCACAGGAAGAATCCTGAGATATTTAGGCACTCTGTGTATGAGTTTACACAAGTAGTATATGAGATTTCTTTTCTATAGGTGGTTATCTATATTTGTATGCAGATGTTTGAAGACTGCTGGCAAATATATGCATCTTCTTTGGACTCGAACATATGACTGCTTCTCCCTTTTTGACTGATGTTCTGATGCTATGTTTTAATGCTTATGTTCTGTCCTTGGGTGCTTCCAGATGAAGGGCTCCTAGTGCTACCAATCATTGTTCTTCCACTGTCAGCTATAAGCAGAATTGCAATGTACCTGTCCACACTTTAGAGGTCTAGTGCTTTTTTGGGTGTGTTGATCTCACTGTGTTCTGTCCACATAGTGGGCAGGAAAAAGTCATGTGGGCAGTGTTGTCCAATCCCCTTTCCCCACTCCTCATGGTGGCCTCACACACCCTTCTCCTGACATTTTGAACTGGGTGCTTCTCATGGCCATATCAGCACCCTGATTTGTGTATGCATATAAAAGGGTGTCTAGAGCACAGGGCAAGAGGATTGCAGCTAAGCTTACTTTTGAGTAAACATGGTTACAAATTGGGCTGTAAATCCCATCAGTTTCATCTGGGAATGCCCTATCTAATCAACTGGATCTAATCAGGCAACTTGACCTAGTCAGTTTTGCAACCTGGCTAGAAAACTTGCCAACTTGATTTCTCCTGCTTGTTAGTTGGTGGTTCTGAAACCAAAAACATGCAGCAGGTGCTAGAGAAGGGAAGAGAATCCATCATTCACCTTCTCCAGGGATGACAACTCCTGCTGTGTCTCCATCACACACATTTTCCTATTCACACCTGCAAAGCGCTGCTATTCTGGCCTTTCCTTGCCTTCCTTAACTATCTGCAATAAAAACTGGATAGAAGGAGCAGTGGGGGAAAAACATGGGATGATGACAAAGATGATGTTGTCTGGAACCTCTGTAAAACTGCATGAACAAGGCATGGCGATTTCTCATTAAAAGCCTCACCTGTTGCTTTGTTTCAGCATTACAATCCACTAAATAAGGAGAGAGCAAATGGTACGATCATGGCACTAAATGACAGAACATAGCATTGCATCATAGCAGTGTCCTTTACAGAAAAAATAAATGTCCATTTAGCCATAAAGAATTATTCCATTTACCATCTCTGGTTGGGTGGGAACAAAATCTCCAGTTTTGAGGTACCAGGCTGAACTTGCTGTACACACATACGTTACTAGAGAAAGACAGAAAAGCTCAGCCACATGAGAAGAGCTTCAGAGAAGAAGGACTACTTCAGACATCGATAGGAACAATTTACACCCATGTGGGTTTTAATATAAACTATCAAATAACCATGTAGAATACAGAAAAGGGGAGACTTAAGTCATGTGGGTCTCTGATTGTGTACATTTGCCCTAAGTGCCATTGCAATAAGTGAATTTAAGCATTTGGTTAAGTGTAAAATCTGAGTCCTGTACACATCACTTAGTGGGGAGTATGTCCACTTAACCTCAAGGGGACTCATTGCTAAGGAAATATGCATAAGATCAGACTATTTGTCACATTGCTTCTATTCCATTCATCTTCCTTAGTGGGAAGGATCATTGCTCAATGGTAGAGCACATGCTTTGCATGCAGAAGGTCCCAGGTTCAACCCCTGCCACATCCAGTTAAAATGACCAGGGAGCAGATGATGTGAAAGAGCTCTGCCTGAGATCCTGGAGAGACACTGCCAGTCAGAGGAAACTTGTGGAGGAAGGGGGGCTGGCTGACCCGCCACAACCCTCACCCTTTCCTACCCAAAGGACCCAAGACCCCCAGAGATCTCAAGGTACCAGATTGCCAGCCTCAGCTGTCTGCAATCCTACTTGAATCTCTGTTCAGGGACTTGCCTTTATGACTGTAACCTGGATTTAGTTGCTGGAACCACAGAGCAATCCACAAACACCATGTGGGGTAAAAAACCAAAGAAGGTTTATTCTGGTAGCATTTTACAACAAAAGGTGGGAAATGAGAGAAGCACACGAAATTAGAGAGAGACACTTTGGTACACAGAGTAAAGCTACAAAATAACAAAAACTGATTCTTTATATCTCCCAGGCACACACTCTGTTACCTGGGGGTCAGTTCTCTTCCAGGGTTGGATCCAGCACAGCCTTGCCGCCCGGGGGGACTACTTCACCTACCCGAAGGTCCGAGATGGGTAGCCCTCCACAAGGCTTGCCTTTCCAAAGCCCTCATTCAGCTAATTTCACCAGGAGCTACCTGGGGTCGGATCCTGAGGCCGCCCGAAGGCTTGGGCCTCTGCTTGGCTTACTGCCATTGCTCCACAGCCAGCAACCACAGCCAGCATGCCACGTCACGCCGCCAGCGCCGTCGCTCTGTTTTTGGCGGGAGGAACCACAGCAACCCCGCCAAAAACAGAGCGACGCGCTGGCGGCGTGACGCGGCGTGCTGTGTGCGACGGCGATGGCGACGAGGTTGACGGCGGAGGAGGAGGAGGAGGAGGAGGTGAGGGCGGCAAGGCGGCGGCGGCAGAGGCGAGGGCGGCGGCAAGGCGAGGAGGCGGCAAGGCGAGGTGAGGGCTGCGGCGGCGGTGAGGTGAGGGCGGCGGAGGTGGAGGTGAGGGCGGCGGCGAGGGCAGCGGCGGCGGTGGCAGAGGTGAGGGCGGCGGCGGCGGCGGCGAGGTGAGGGTGGCAGCGGTGAGGTGAGGTGAGGGCGGCGGAGGTGGAGGTGAGGGCAGCGGCGGCGGCAGCGGCCCATGGAGGGAGCAGGAGGGTCTCCGCGGGAGGAAGGGCAGCTCTTCTTCCTCTCGCGGAGACCCTCCTGCTCCCTCCATGGGCTGCCGCTTTGGGAGGGACTCGGGACTCGGGACTCGACTCGAGTCACCATTTTGGACCTCGGACTCTAGACTCGACTCTAGACTCGGGTCCAAAGACTCGGGACTCGACTCGGGACTCGGGACCAAGGACTCTTCAACATCCCTGGCACACGCAGCCTATATCTTGCCTTGCCAGGGCTCTTCTAGCTCTGGTTCTCTTGGATCACACAGCCGCCTTCCCCCAGCCACAGACTTCTTGCACTCGATGGGGATGGTAGGATCCGGCTCCGCTTACTCACTCCACAGTTGAGATTTCTTGCCTTCAACGCTCCCTGCTGGCAGCTAGGCTTCCACAGACTGGGTAGCCCCTTCCAGGCAATCTGAACGGAAAATGTTCAGATTGCTTGGCAGTCTGTGGAAGCCTAGCTGCCAGCGGGGAGCGTTGAAGGCAAGAAATCTCAACTGTGGAGTGAGTAAGCAGAGAAAGCAAAACTCCAAAAAGTTCCAGAACAGCCTGTGTGCCCAGCAAGTGAGCAGAGGGCAGCAAGTGTGTGATCCAAGAGAACCAGAGCTGGAAGAGCCCTGGCTAGAAGCAAGAAATTGGCAAGGCAGGCCTTGTGGAGGGCTACCCATCTCGGACCTTCGGGTAGGTGAAGTAGTCCCCCCGGGCGGCAAGGCTGTGCTGGATCCAACCCTGGAAGAGAACTGACCCCCAGGTAACAGTGTGTGTGCCTGGGAGATATAAAGAATCAGGTTTTGTTATTTTTGCAGCTCTATTACTGTGTACCAAAGCGTCTCTATTTTGTGTGCTTCTCTTATTTCCCTATTCTTGTTGTAAAATGCTACCAGAATAAACCTTCTTTGGTTTTTTACCCCACATGGTGTTTGTGGATTGCTCTGTGGTTCCAGCAACTAAATCCAGGTTACAGTCATAAAGGCAAGTCCCTGAACAGAGATTCAAGTAGGATTGCTTGGCAGTCTGGTACCTTGAGATCTCTGGGGGTCTTGGGTCCTTTGGGGTAGGAAAGGGTGGGTTGTGGCGGGTCAGCCCCCCCCTTCCTCCACAAAACTGTACTGGGCTAGATGGACAAATAGTCCATCTAACCCAGTATTGTCTGCTCTGACTGGCAGTCAGATAATAAAAATGATCATCAAAATCAGATCATCAAAACATAGGGAGCTAAAACGTAAACAAAAAGAAGGTAGATGGACAAATAGTTCATCTACCTTCCTTTTGCTTTGTTTGAACTCCATATTTTTGTCTGCTTACTCAGAATGAACAGTGCAACACAGTGACTATTCCTGTTTGTTTTTTTTTTTAAAAAAACACTATACAGTAATAAAGACTAGTGAGTTTTTTTTAAGTGAAAGGCAGGAGATTTTATATATAATGAAAATGACTGCAATTCCCCTTTGCAATGCAGGGTTAGTGGGCAGTAACTAGTACTGCTGCTGTGCCTCTTCTAGTTCTGTTACACTCACGGGGCCACCGCTAGCACAACAGGAACTAGTGCTGCTGAAAGCAACCCTGGAAACACTCGTTTCCAGAATGAAACAGGTCAGCAGAGCTCCCTTCCGCAAACCCCGCTGATATGCCCTGTTCCAAAAATGAGTGGTTCTGCTCTTTCCAGATGCTTCAGGATCTGCTAGCTTCTTGTTGCACTAATGGTAGGGCCCACTAGTGCATGGGCAGTATTGGATACGGCACTAAAGTTTTCAGTACCTTCTTGAACAAGAAATCACCATCATTGTCTATACAGCGCTGTTTCCACTCCTCCCAGCTTTATTACACATGAGAAATTTGTTTGTATATACTGTAACCCCGCTGTCCTCTACTGTCTTTTTGTATTAGGAGGTGGCTGCAAACCAGGATTTTTTGGGCCACATTGTCAGCGTAAGTACTACAATTCTGCTGATAGATTCAGTGCCAACGTAGGCAATCCTGCCCCCCCTTTCCAATTTTTATTTATTTATTTATTTATTATATTTATTAATCGCCCATCTGGCCGGTCACCCGGCCACCCTGAATTTCAAATTCAAGAGTATTTGAAATTCAAGGCTTTTAACACTTAACTTTTTTTAATTTTCTTTTAAAAATTTGTGCTGCACAGCTTGCCAGTGTCATGGCTCAGGAGTGTTAAATGATGGTGACTGTGATAAAAAAACAGGACAGTGCCAATGCCATGCTGGATTTCAGGGGATTACCTGTGACCACTGTGCAGTAGGATATTTCCGTTACCCTTTCTGTCAAAGTAAGTAATTAAGTATATTGTATTTATATATTGTTTTTTGTTAGCCACCTTGAGTACCTTTTAGGTGTAAAGGCAGAGTATACATTTTAATAACAGAGGAAGAATAGACATATCATTTAGAGCAGGGATGGGGAATCTCTTTCAGCCTGAGGGCCAAATTCAACTTCAGAGAAGCTCTTGAGGGCCACATTCCAGTGGTGGGCAGGGCCAAAGGCAAAAGGGGCGGGGCTCAGAAATACCAGCATATTTTAGCTTAAAGCTCTTCCTGCCAGCAACTAAGCCTTAGGAACGGCATTTTGACCTTTTAGAATGGGGAAAAACTGTGCAAAAGCCGGGCGGGAAACCACCAAACAATCAGCAGTCGGTGAAAGAGGGTGAGGCCATGGTTATTTGATCTTAAAAGCTCTTCTTGTGTGTCACAAAAATTAAAACCGTTAATCAGTAATCTTACTCATTTCAATGGAACTTATTTCCATAATTTAAAAATTGGAATAAGCAGGATTTACTTGCAAGGAGATGTATTTAAAATAGGATAGTTAGTTTTTTGGCTTAATTAGTTAATGACTTAATACATACACACATGTGCGTGCATGCACACACACATTCTTACAATGCATGTCTTCTCAGAAGTAAGCCCCATTGAATTCAATGAGGTTTACTCCCAGGTAAGTAGTACAGGATTGCAGGCCTAATTTCTGACTGTGCTTACTGACTTTTCTTTTAAAGTCATAATGTTGTTGTTCTGCCCTTGTTTAATGAAAACGTTGCCTTGGGGTCTTGATTTGAATACACATCCATGACTTTGGTAGACTTGCTTGAAATAGAGTTACCAATTCTCTGAAGGCTTTTGTTTATTTACATAAATTAATTTATGTAAATACATCCAAATTTATGCTCTCCTCTGTTTCAATTAATGGAATTTATCTCTGCAGTGGACAGTAGGCCTTACATTGGCCAATTGCCTAACATTAAACTGATATTGTAAATGAATAGCTTGAGTTGCAATTTTGTCATCATGTGAATTACTGCTCAACTCAAGTGATGATAGCAAGACGTGCCATTGTGATTTTGACACACCCTCTTTACACAGCAAATTGTCATGAGGGAACAACCTCTAACAACCTCTTGATTTTATCCTCTGATGTAGGGCTGTTGCCTTTTATTCTGGGAGGGCTCCTGGGCCTTTAATAGCGCCTGGACAGGCAGTGATTCACTTTTTCCTGGCACAAAGTTGAAATGTTCTTTTAAATAGCTCTATCTAAATTTGAGCACCTGTCATATAGCTGATAAAGACACACCAGCCCAGCCCAGGCACAGCTAGAAGAAAATGTGATGATTCACCTGATGAAGTAACAGGTTTCTGAAAGAGGGTCATATCCAATGTTAGTCACGACTAACTTGCATCTCATTCATTTCAATGGGTCTACTCTATGCAGGACTAACATTGGATGCTATCCAGAGTCAGCAACCCCTGGCAGGATCAGGCACTCTTGACTTACATTTCTCTTATTTTTGGGCTCCATAATCATTGAAAGAGGAGCAGAGCAGGTGTCTCTGAAGGGTAGGTTTCGTGTTTCCATGGAAAAGAACAGTAAACTGTTGATGATCTGAAGAGAAGCAGCAAGGATGTGTGGCTTGTGCAAGCAGGATAACCTGGATAGCCTCTCTGGATAACCACTCTGAGGATCAATTTACTCCAGGATTTTTTCCAGTTATGGCAACATCTTGCTCACTCATACGCCACATATTAATTGGAAATCTGTGCCACCATATTCTGGTATTTTGCAGACCTGTTTTATGATGGGTTTGGGGTTTTGTTTTGCTTATTGTGGTGTCCCCGCACTAGTGATTTCAGTATGAACAAGTGTGACGCACATTTATGACTGGTGTTAATGGGAGTGCCTTCAGTCTGCAGAACCAGTTTGGCAACTTTTCTTGCTCACCTTCAGTATGGTGGAAATGGTTATTCCTCCAAGTATATTAAACAGCCTGATTTTGGTTGGCCCCATGTAAAGCAGCCAGATTGGATATTTTTAGATGGAGGAACGAGGAAGGTGATCTCTCCAAAGTGGTACCAGTTTCAGCCATGTACATTATGACATAAATAATGGTCCCTATTACCCCTTTTTTGGAGGGGTCAGAAAGGGTGTGGGCACCGACAAAGTCAGCCAGATTGGGCAGTATGGAATTAACTGCACTGTTCTCCAAACAGATACTGTATATTTCATCCTTGTACCTCAGAATGTAGTTACTGGCCAAGAAAAGGGGTTGGGGGGCTACTACCCCTAAACAACCTAGCAGTTGCTCCTGAGACTGGCAGTTTTGGAGATGCCACAACTTTTGTAAGATGTCTAGTTAGTCATACCTTTTTTTACCTTAAGACCTAAGTATTTTGACATGGGCTCTTGGGCTACTTCAACTACCGGTATCACCTTGGGCAGGAGGAAGTGGTTCTGTTGGCAGGAATAGAGGTCTGTCCTCCATTCACTGACCATCATTGAGCAGTCTTGGATGGTCGGATGTTAATATATTTTGGGGGGATGTTGCTTTTAATGTGCACCTATATAGCTGTGAATGATCAGTGGAGTGTTTCTTTACTTTTCAACAAAGAACTACACCTGCATAGCTGTGCATAACTGCTATAATGTCTGTGATACTGGTTTAGTATGACAAATCAAACGGAGTTAAATCAATTTTTCTTCTCCCCCCCCCCTTCCTCCTTTGAAGGAAATAAAGTTTGTTAAAATCTTCCCAATTACCTCCTTGTCTCTTTCATTCTGCTCCCTCAAAAAAAGACTAGGAAACTGACAATGCAATTGTATAAATGTCCATTCAGAAGTAAGTCCCATTGACTTCAATGGTGCTTATTCCCAGGTAAGTGGTATAACAGGCACCAAAGAAGGGAAGGGAAGAGGAAAGAGGTGTGCTTGAGATATGGCAATTGGAGTATCATGGCAGAGGTGGCATGGCTTTCCTGTTGCTTTATGGAGGAGGGGTTGCAGGATTCTTTTTGGTAGAGGGGCAGAGGGGATCATATGGTAGACTTTGGGGGGGAAGGGGAGGGGGGAAACTCTTCTTGCTAAAAGCCAGGAATAGTTCCTGCTGCTCCCAAGCCACAGCAAAAGAAAGCAAGGCATCGGGAATGGCAAGGTAGCTGCAAAACTCCCAGACTAAAGAGAGGGAGAAGAAAAGGAGGAAAAGAGCATGAGAGGGGGATCTTGTGGGGATGTCCAGGGACATTTCGCCAAGTTCATCCATAAGACCACTATAAGAGAGTGGAGGGGAAGCCGCCCCCAAATTACTGTGCAGTTGACCATCTGGGCAGGTATGCCGGCATTTACCTGAGAGAACCCCCCCCCTCCTCAGAAATTGCTCATGTGACCTCCAAACAACTACCCACTTTGCAAGTAGCTCCCACTATAGACATTGCCTTACAGTATGGAAATGTATTATACGCACAGAGGTACAGTGTAGTATTTATTGCTGTGTGACCACAGAGTACCTTTTGTTCTTGTTCTTTTTCTTTTTAAATAAATACCAGCGCAGCAATGACTCAGAAATCTAAGGAGGCTCTAGTGTAGACTGCCTGAGACAACAATCTCTGAACCCTGATGGAATAAACAAACTTCTCAGTGACCTTTTGGGGAACTACGTGCAAGTGTTTAGTACTAGGCTTGCAGCCTGAATTGACCAGATGTTCACAATGACATAAACCATTCCCTTTCCTTAGAATTGACCTTAATATAATCAGTAGGTCAACCTGTGGGCTAGCAAACAGGCCAAAAGAAAACAGAGGGAGAAATTTCACTCTAATTCTGGAGATAATTTAGCCAGGGGTGTGCTTTACATTTGCTGTTTCAATCAACAATGCTTCTGAAAGTGTCCTTTCTCTTGGCAGTGTGTCAGTGTAACGTAGCGGGCACTCGCCCTGAAATCTGTGACTTCCTTGGGAGTTGCCTTTGCCGTTTTGAGGTGGAGGGCCTTCAGTGCAACAGCTGCCACCCTGGGTACCATTCTTTCCCCTTCTGTCAAGGTAAAAATAAGTATTGATCTGTTCAGGTGGAATTCAAACAAATCTGATAATGTATTCTGTTTGGACTGCTGATTTTAAATCCTTAAACAGATAAGGATCTCTGTCCTATAGTGCTGCAAAATGGCGCCTTGACTGCAAAAAGGTGGGATGGGAAAACCCTCTAGGTTGCATCCTCACATTTTGGGAATTGGGAGGGGAGCATATTGACCTAGTTATGGGACCTCTGTCTTTCACTCAGATATAAGAAAAAGCTGTACACTGAGCCCGACAGTGGTCCCTTCAGACATCCTATACACACCTGGGAGTATGTCCCATTGAACTCAGTGTGTCTTACTTCTGAATAGACATGTATAGGATTGCACTGTTAGCCAGGTGCTATCCACCCTAATTGGCAGCAGTCTCAGCCAGTGATTTTCCCAGCCTGTTACCTGACATCCTTCAATTAAAGATGCTAGGGGTTGAACCACTGACTGCAAAGCATGTGTTGTACCCAGTGCTTTTTTTCTGGAGAAAAGGGTACCGGAACTCTTGGATTACATTTCCTCGGGAGTAGATGGTGATTAAATTGTAATGCAATTAATAGAAGAAAAGGTGCTGGAACTCAGTTCCGGTGAGTTCCACCAGAAAAAAAGCCCTGGTTGTACCACTGGACTGCAACCCCTCCCCATACTGTTTGTCAGGCGCAGAATATCAGCCCCATGGGCCAAATCCAGCCCACCTGGGTCCCAATCTGGTCCTCCAGGGCTTCACAGAAGGTCCCGCCCCCTGCCCTTGGCCCCAGCCCCTTTCCCTGACTGCCAGTTGTTTGGTGGCTTCCTGGCTTTTGTGCAGTCCCCTCCCCTTCTAAAAGGTTGAAATGCTTCTCCTAAAGCTTAGTTATGGGCAGTATAAGAGCTTTAAACTAAAATATGGTGATATTTTTGACTCCACCCCTTTGCCTTTGGCCTGCCCCATTTTACCTTTGGACATGCCCGCCACTGAAATGTGCCCCACCCAAGAGCTTCTCTGAAATGGAATTTGGCCCTCAAGCTGAAAGAGGTTCAACACCCCTGTTGTATGTAGTAATGTGTTACAAGATAATATGTCACATGACTGTGTGATGGCTTATTATTATCACACGTCCCAGTAAATGATAGAGATGGGTGATCACCCAAACAAAAGAAAAATAGTGTTATGTTTCTGTGGGTGTGGATTGTTTGCTCATTATTGAGTGTGACATTGGAAAATACCGTGAGCTTTAAAATGTCCTCTTGTTGCAAAATGCTAGATTGAGTCAACAGCAAAGTAGGTTGAACTAGAATATTGCTGGCCCTGGACAAGATACAAATGCTTTAATGAAAAACACAACACATATCCTTCAGTTGCCATGTAAGAACTTCTCACTGGAAACCAACCAATCCACAGTCTAGTGGAGAAAATGCACTTCAGCTGCCTTGGTTTAAATCTTGAGCTTTATATGAAAGCTAATTATAAATGGGAAGGGGTATTTTAAACAGAAGGAGGACTCCCAAGAATCAATTGGAGTTGTGTGGGAGGCATTAAAAGGGGGAATCCAGAGCCATTAAATTGGTGAGAGAATCTCTGTTATTGATATCAGTGGAGCCGGTTTGTATTCCTTCAAAATGCTCAGAAAACTGATTTGATAGTTATATAGTAACATGGATGATGCCTGAATTTGTTTTTCCATATATACTGAGTCATTATGTTTTATTTGGATATATAATATATGAAGAAGGAACAGAGAAAACATGGTAGAACTGAGTATTTTCTGGTTCTTGTTGACTGTAACTTTCTGCTTGATTACTCATGTCTAAGTCCTGTTGAAGTTAATGATAATTACATTTGTCTAAGAGATGCCATGATTATACCTTACATCTGAATTAGTGTGGAGTCCTTTTGTGGGAAAGGCACATTGCACTATTGACCTAGTTATTAGTTAAGAGGAGGGGTCATGGATCAGTGGAAGACCTCACACTTTGCATGCAGAAGGTCCCAGGTTTGATCTCCAGGTAGAGCAGGAAAAACTCCTGCCTGAAACCTTGGAGAGCTGCTGCCAGTCAGTGATAACTATTATGGGGCTAGATGGTCCAATGGTCTGACTCAGTATAAGGCAGCTTCTTGTGTTCCTGTATTGGCACTGTGTATGTCACAGCTTTTGGAGAGATCTTGAACACCCCTGCAGGTGTGTTGTCTGTTCAGAGTGATTCTGGGTATAGTCACTACAACGTTCATGATGTTGCATGACTATAGATACTCTGCACATGTGTTACAGTACTCACAGCTTTTGACTGTGAATATGTTTTCCTAGTAATCTATTATTCTAATATTTTGTACTTTCTATCATATCCAAACTACAAATAATGGAATTTACATGGCATGCCTGGATCTTTTCTACCCACCCCCATGACTCGACAAGGGCAGTGGAGAGGGACTAGTCTTAATCATGCAGTTTACTCGCTACTGCGTATCCTGATGGTGTCATCTGAGAGCACTGCTGTAAGAGTTAATTATCCACCAAAGCCTAATGAGGCCCAGGACTTGAGGGACTTGCCAGTACTTTCCATGAATTCCAATAATGACCCAGAAAAGGTGGAACTGGTAGATAAGGCCCAAATTCCACCTTGCAGAAGTCAATCCAATAAAAGGTATCATTTCATCTATTTGCATTACCCTACCCACTGGGCATATCCAGATAGCAGCTCCCAGTTGGGCTCAACATTGGAGGTATGTAACATGTCATAGGAAAAGGCTTTGTGGCGTAGTGGTGAGAGTGTTGGACTGGGACTCAGGAGATCCAGGTTCTAGTCCCCGCTCGGCCATGAAACTCACTGGGTGACTTTGGGCCAGTCACTGACTCTCAGCCTAACCTACCTCACAGGGTTGTTGTGAGGATAAAATGGAGAGGAGGAGGAGGATTATGTAAGCCGCCTTGGGTTCCTTGCAGGAAAAAAGGTGGGGTATAAATATAATAAATAAATAAATAAACTAGCAACCATCTTTCACTATCCTAAATCTCATATAATGTACCACAAATCAGTGCATATGTATAATAAATGTATTGTTTTTGGCTATAAGCAGACATTCATCTGTCATGCTTTTGCTGAGTATAGAGTGATCAGCATTTTTTAAATGTATATGGAGCACCAGGCTTTTATGCTAATGAATGACATTGCAGAAGTTAAGGCATAAGGGAGCAAAGGTATATAGAAAATTATGATTTAAAGAGAACTGGCAAACAATAGCATGATGGTTTCTTATTTTTCCCACAAGAGTGCAACTGTGATGCAGTTGGATCTGTGGACAACACATGTGGCCCTCAGGGACATTGTCTTTGCCATACAAACTATGCTGGGCCAAAATGCAGCCAGTGTGCTCCTGGTTATTACCGCTATCCCAACTGTTTGCGTAAGTAATGAATGAAGTTTTTTTCACTTATTTCTCAGATTAACACTTTGATCTACAATGCATTACACGGAAATAGAACTGATTAACTTACTAGATGTAATTTTTAAAAATCCCTGTTTCCAGTGTTTAAGGGTGTGAAGTGCTCCCACAACACCAGAGATGGATTCAGGGCCATTCAGTACTAAAATACTACAGGGAAGTCCCTGTGGTTAGGCACACTAGTAAGCTGTCATTAGTATTGTACAATATCCTGATTTATGGCCCTTAGCAGTAAAATCCCTTAGCAGATTTATGGCCTTTAAGAGTGGCAGAGCATGCAGAAAGTTCTAGGCTCAATACCGAGCCAAAAGGGTTTCACTCAGCAACGCTGGGAAACGCTGCTTGCGGCTCTGGAGAGAAGCTGCCCATCAGAATCACCGGTATGAACAGGGCTGGCCCAAGTTATTTTGCTGCCTGAGACAAAGGATAAAATGGCAGCCACCATTCCACATAAAGAAGTCAACCACAGTGATAGCTGACTTTTACTTTAACACTAGGCGATGGGACAGGATCCTCCACCACACCTGAGAACGGCAAGGTAGCTTAGGAAGTGCAGGGTAAGCTGTGTAGCATCTATAGCTCTGTCCTCCAACACCTCTCTGCTGCCCCCAAGCATTTGCTGCCTGAAGTGGCCACCTCAGTTTCCCTCATGGTAGAGCCGGCCCTGGGCATGATGGACCAGTAGTCTAGATTGATATATTCAGTGTATTCAAATGTTTTGTTTATGTGTCCAGGAATGGTAGCTTGGGTATCATACACATCTTTGTGGCTCTCTCTGCAGGTGTAGCTCCCTTTGTGGCAGCTTCAAAGCCACCACAGCTGAGTGGAGACAGGAGACCTAAGCTTAGAGCACTGACATAGTAGCTGTGTAGCTGAGAGCACTGTTGGCAATGTAAGCAGAGAACAGTTTTGGGGGGTTGTAGTCCAACGTATCTGGAGGACACCAGGTTAGGGAAGACCACTTTGTAGAATCGTGCTAGAGAAATGTTTAGTGCACTGCTTACAACTGTGAATCTCCAGATGGTGTTGGACTACATCTCTGATCATCCCCAGTAAGCATGGCCAGTGATCAGGGGGTGATGAGAGCTGTAGTCCAACAACATCTGGGGACCCAAGTAGATAGCAAAGCACCCATCATATAAATCAAGAGTGGGCAACTTTAGAAGGTCTGGGGGCCATTTTTCCCTCTGCCCCCCATAGGGAGCAATCTGTTGGTGGACCTGAAAATTAATTCCTAACGAATTAGGGAGGAAATGGCATCCACAGCGCTACAGAGCACCAAAAAGTCAAATTTTGATTGTTTGTGAGCTAAATTTGACTGTTCTAGGGCTCTGTAGCTAATGTTTTCCCTGCATTTTTTAAACTGGAAGCCCCCTCCGTGCGCTAAGCACAATGAAAATCCTATTTAAATTATTAATAATAATGATCTCCTGAGAGAAATCAACTTCACAGGTTTGTTGTGAGTGAACGTACAGTGAATTAACTGTGAAACGCTCTGTTCACTTAAAAGTGGTATAAAAATGGTTGAAAATATATATATATGAGAATAAAGCTATGTTGTTGCTTTTTCACTGTGGAAAGGATCCAGCAATGAATGTGACCCGGCTGGAGCCATGGATTCTTATTCTGTAAGTATTACATTACAGAATTATAAAATTGGCATGTATTGACTGTAGCGTCTGAGTTCATTGGACCAAATGTGTTGAGCCCCCCGGGGTGTTCTTCTAATACAGTGGAGCTTACTATGTATAGAGCAGCGAATAGGTAACAAATATTAGGGGTTGCTCCAGAGGGCAGGGCCGGAACCAGTGGGAAGTAGATTTCACTTAAACATTAGGAGAAATCTCCTAATGGTAAGAGCTGCTTGAGAGTGGAACAATCTGCCTCAAGAAATGGTGGGCACTCCTTCACCAGAGATATTTAAGCAGAGGCTGGATGTCCACATGTCAGGGATTCTGGGGTGACCTACATTAGTCGCTTGTAAAACCCCTTAGCTAGGGATGGCAGAGAAATCTGCAACAGATTCAAATGGGTTCAGATTTCTATGAGTCCGACCTGCAGATTCTGCAACAGACTGCCTTTCTCTGAGTCACATAAATTCTGCAGACTCGTGGACCAGTTTTTCACTTTTGGATGGGATTTGCGCTAATTTGTATTAACTAATGCGCATTAGCACATTTTTGCCCGTGCGCATTTGCGCTAATGCGAATTAGCACAATCAGAATGAAATTCTGCTTTAAAAAATCTGATTCCGTCAATGAGCGGACGACGGAATGAAAGACACCTGACAATCTGTGAAACACAGACCGAATGGATTTAATAAAATCCACACAGCCCTACGCTTAGCTTCATTGAATGAAAAATGCATAATTCCCTTTGTCTGTTAGGGCTATTGCCAGTGTCTGCAAAATGTAGAAGGCCCAACCTGTAGCCTCTGCAAACCTCTGTACTGGAACCTGGCCAGAGAAAACCCTGATGGATGTATAGGTAAGGCTGCACTGATACACCTCATGTTATGAAAATGAAGCCTGTGCTGTTTTCAGCTACCTTCCGATCAATCCAGGTCCTCCAAACCAACCACAGCTTTGGGTTCAGCAGCCTGGAGAAAAGGTAGATAGATCTGAGGTCCTAAGGGGCTCCATTGACAACTGGGGATGGTTGTGCTGCCCCTCCGTGTGCAATTTTAGACATTTACTTAGGATTCAGCTGTCATATATGTTGCAAAACGTTTTGTACTGTATTTTGGGGAAGCATATTTCTCACAGGGTTACCAGATAGTATCAAACAATCCATTAGGACACACTCCTAGTGCCTAGATGCCTGGACAAATCCTATGCTGGGCTGGGCTGTTGCCTGAGGTGATTTTCACCTCTCCACCGGCAGTAAAGGGTTTTTGTTTTTGTTTTTTGGTGTGTGTGTGTTTTTTGCTCTGCAGACCTCTGAGCCCATCTAGCTGGGTTGTGCTGGTGGGGCCGGGGCCAGAGAGGCCTTTGGATCTGGTGGATCCTCAACCTCTCCCTTCCCTGTCCTGCACATTGGCATGGCCCCTCCCACCCTCTCCAGCCTCAGAGGAGGGGATCTGCAGCGTAATAAGGTACCCCAATGCCATCCGGGGGGCATAGGGTTGCTCTGTTATTCTTGTAGTTGTTTGGAAGACTCTCGTTCCCACTAGAAACACAGATGCTTAATGATGCTTAAGCAGATTCTGCTCTCTAGTCTAGTGTGACTCAGTGAAAATTTAGTGTAGCTATGCAGTATTTATGTACACTTGAAGACCCGGCAGTAACTAGGGGGTGGCTGTAAGAAAATGTTCCAGAGGGCTAAGCCTCCCTCCCCCTACTCCACAGTACTGATGTGGATCAGATTCCCCCACATATAATGTGACATATCATATAAATGTTAATAATATGCAAAATGCAGTCATGCATTTAACCTGGTCTGGTCCAGACTGAGGCCTTTTGCTTGGAGGATATTTTTTTCTTGTCCAAGAAGTCTTCTGTTAGTGTTTTTCTGAAGTGCTCCTTGCCTTGTTTATGGATGGTCTAGAGCAGCCTTCCCCAACCTGGTGCCCTCCAGATGTGATGGACTACAATTCCCAGCATGCCCTGCCAGCTCTGCTGCTCCAACACCTCTGGAGTGCACCAGGTTGGGGAAGGCTGATGTAGAGTCTTGCTGAGGTGTAAAAAATAGAAACAACAACAAAAACTGGAATGATTTGCAAAATGTTTTGCACTGCACAAAGTGTATTTGAAAGGTTTAGGTGGATGAAGTCCTAAAATAGTCTTTTCCTCAAAGAATGTTCATGTCATCTTTACAGTAATGTGTCTCCATCGTCCAACCAAATCAGTAGGAAACAGCACTGAGCTTACCTGGCAGCACAATGCAATAAGCTCAGCACAGAGAGTTCCTATGTGTGCTGACTTTGTTACAATATAAAGGGATTCTGAGAAGATGAGTTTCAGATGGCTTTGTTTGTCTTTGCAGAGTGCCAGTGCAATGCGGCTGGAACACTGAGTGGAGTCAGAGAGTGTCAGCAGGTAAAGACATTCTGTTTACAAATACGTTGCTTGCATATTAGTTAAATTTCTGGTTGAATGAAAGTGTGTCAGTCAGCAGCCAGCTAATTCCTCATAGAACAGCCCTCCAGATTGTTGGACTCCAGATTGTTGGACTGAAACTGTCGTAATTCCTAGCTAGCTTGGCCATTGGAGGATACCAAGTTGGGGAAGGTTGCGACATAGAGTCTCTGTCTCACTGGTCTATGGTGCTTGACAGCCCAATCTTATTCTTTTTCTTTTTGCTCTTCCTTCTGGGACAATTTAAACTGCTTCTTTTGACCTTTTAAGCTCTTCATAGCTTGAGATCGCAGTACCTTAAGGATCACCTCTTCTCATATGTACCTGGTAGGGTGGCCAGGTGTCCTACTTTACAGAAGACCATCCTCTATTTTGGAGCACTGGCAGAGACAGAGACAGGTGCCCTCTAATTGAGGTGCTTTCTTAGTCCAAGTCCAATTAAAATATAAAGAAGGGAGAGCAGGGGCTTTGAAGTTGTGTATCAACAGTTAGCACCTAGACCAGGGCTCTCCAACCATGGGTCCCACTGATGTTGCTGGACTACAGCTCCCAGAATTCCTTGCCATTAGCCATGATGGCTGGGTATGCTGGGAGCTGTAGTCCAGCAACATCTGGGGACCCAAGGTTGGAGAGCCCTGACCTAGACAGTAGACTAAGCAGGCACACAGGTCACCTAGTCGGTCTTCTCTACTATGGTGAGATGTCTTTTTCTAAAAAATAATCTAGTTTGATTATTTCTAAATTTGCACCTTTATATAAAAAAATTGTATATGCTAATTTTATGCAAATTAGTGTTATTTTGTCCTCTTCTTTGGTGATGCATAGGTGGCCACCCTACCTACCTGATCCCTGAGGCTGTCATTTGAGAGCCTTCTATGAGTACTCCCACTAGCTGACATAAAGCTGGTGGCAACATGAGTTGTGGGTTTCTGGCTGTGGAATGCCCTCCCTTCAGAGGTCCACCTACTTTCCTGTCATTTCGGTACCAGACAAAGGCCCTTTTATTTTACCAGGCCTTTTAAATTATGTTGTGGTTCTAACATTGTTTTATTTAGGTGGATTTTACTCCTCTGCGTTTTCTTTTTCGATTGGTTTAGTGCTGTGTATTTGTATTCTCTGTTTTTAAGTGATGCATTTTGATTTATTGCTGCATTTTACTCATTGCCTTTTATTGTAATGGTGATTTTTTATTTTTGCTCTCAACATTGTGAGCTGCCTCGAGAACGTTTGCTTTATTAGATGGTCTAAAAATAACCTTAGCAAACAAATACTGTTCAATCAGATTTATAGAGTTCAGTACTCTATATATACCTCACTACCTTTCACTTGTTGCCACATGCCATGCCTCGCTGAGAGGGGCACACGTAGAAGGCCCTCCGATGATGACCTCAGGGATCAAGTAGGTACATGTGGGAAGAGGCAAGTTCAATTGAAGTTTGCATAGGACTGTAGCCTCAGCAGCTTGCTAGCAGGTGCTGCTGTTTAGCAAGATGGCATCAGACCTAACTAACCTAATAAACAAGGCCCCACACCAAAGCTACCCATGACTGGCTGCCTTAAAATATGATAGTTCACAAGAGGACATTCCTACTCTGGTCTGCTGTCTAGAACCTGTTCTTTTTGGGCTGCTGAGAGATGACTTCACACATGTCCATCCCTATGAAGTGGGTACAATTGGCCTCTTTCCCAACCTACGTGATCATCCAATCATGTGTTCTCTCTATGACTACAAACCACCTCCCACCTAATGTCAAAAGCCTTCTTTCATGCATGTTTAAAAACAAATTATTTTAGATGATTGTTCAAGACCATTGTTTTGAAATAAAAAAATCTGTCAAGGGGAAAGTTGAAAGCTTCTGATTGTTCTCGCTGTCCTCCTTAATTACAGGTGGATGGTGAATGTTACTGCAAACCTAATGTTTGTGGAGATTCTTGTGATACTTGTGAAGACGGTTATTATGGTCTGGCAGCCAAGAATTATTTTGGATGTCGAGGTACATAGTTTGTTTATAAGAGATTTCTAAAAAGATCATCTTCAGAACATCTGTACATGAACATTTCTGAGTGTTTCTTACAAGTGTACAAATCTAGGCCTTTTGTTAAAAGCCTCATAGGTTACAGTGGGCTAGTTTTCAAGATTAAAGTGCCTGCTTTCTCCCACATAGGCTTCAGAAGTCGTTGATGATGGGGTAATGATGGTAGTGGAAGAGGGGCAAGAAATTACAGAGCAGTTCATGCCCTCTGGCTACAATCCTTAACTTAGTTAAGTACACCTACCGCACCATCCAATGTGGCTGCCCATAACCTTCTGAACTCGGAGGATTGATGTGAATTGATGTGGATTGATGTGAATGTTACAGGCCTGTGGCTTACGCTGGCTCAGCTTGTCTGAGTGTGGAAAGCTAAGCATGGTCAGGCCTGGTTATTACTTGGATGGGAGACCCCTCCGCTAGTTTCCTGCATTGACCAGGGGGTTGGACTCAATGGCCTTGTAGGCTCCTTCCAACTCTATGATCTATGAAATCTATCTATGAAATCTATGATTACGGGCTCCAGTCGAGCGTGAGAGGAGCGAAACACATAGATGGCCCCTCTAAGTTTTTTGCCCCTGCTCGTGAGGAGGAGGGGCTGAGGCCCCACGAGGATACCTCATATCCCAGCAGAGCCTCACTCCTCCTGCACCCTGGAACACCCCCCCCCCCAGCACCAGCTCCAAAGTCACATTTGTGACTTCGTAGCCCCAGCCTGGCACAGAAAGAACTGAGCCGGCTGCGAGAGCGGAGGGAGGGCACTCGGTGATCAGAGTCCCAGCTCTGACCTCGGAACGCATTTCCTATGGCCAGCCAGACAGCATCTACCAGCCACAGGATTGTGCTCTGAGAATTCTAGTCTTTTATAAACATTTTACTTAAATCAGGAAATATAAGAAAAATGTTTGTGATCGTTCTATATAACAAATATTTACCATTTGGGGAAATATTCAAACGTTATGTTCTCACTCATCTCACAGAAATCCAGATTAATAATACAAATAATACAATCTTCCAAAATGCCTTCCAGCATTCAGAGCTTAAGATTGGAGGCAAGAAAAATCAGCACATCTTGCACTCAGACAAAGACATGTTCCCTGCTACCGCAGAGGGCAGGACTATAACTAATGGGCTTAAACTACAGGATGGTAGATTTTGGTTGGAGATTAGGGGGAAAGTCTTGATAGTAACTGCAGTTTGACAATGTTTGTCAATTACCAAGAGGGGTTTCCCTTGCTGGAGGTCTTCAAGCAGAGGTTGCACAGCCCTCCATTGAGGATGCTCTAACTTTGTATTCCCTGCATCCGCAGGGGGTTGGACTAGATGGCCTCTAAGGACACCTCCAACTCCATGATTCTAGGGAGAGTGCTCCCCTCCCCTCTCTTTCTCCCAGAAATACACAGCTCTTTATTCTGATAGCATCTAGTCTGTGTTCTCTGATTTAAAAAGTCTGATTCTGTTCTTTCATTGCAGGATGTGAATGTGACGCTGGAGGGTCTGTAAATCATGTATGCAGCAATTTGTCAGGTGACTGCCAGTGCAGAAAGCACATAGTTGGAAAAACCTGCAAAGAGTAAGTGGGAAAGTGACAATTATGTAGCAGAGCAGTATCTTAGAACTTCCTTAAGATTTCAGGATTGGTAAGCTGGTGTTAAATCAGCTGCTAATTGCATAACAAATTGTTCTTATAATAGCAAGTGCCAAATTTTAAAGAGGGTTTCCTCTGTGCCTGCATCCAAGTTGTGGAGTTCTATCCAACAGACAATTCATTCCCCCTTCTGCCTTAGCTTCTACTGCCTAGTGAAAAAAAGCCCTGTTTAAGGCTGGCTTTCTATTCGTCTTTGTTTTTATGCTAACTCTGATGATTTTCATTTTACTGCTGAACTATCTCTTTTTCTTGTTGTTGTTGTTTTAAAAGAATAATTCTAATTCTTTTGATTGTTATGGGTGTTCTATTCTTTGAATGTTGCTAGCTGTCTTGAGCACTATTTTACAGTGGAAAGGTAGGATATAAGTTATTCTAATAAATTCAATGGTGTTAGCAGATTGGAACCTCCATATAGAGGAACAGTATACCTTTCGAAGGATAAAGTGCTGAGAATAGACAACAGGGGAGGGCCATTGCCTTCATGCTTTTGCCCCTGCCTGTTTGCTTTCCAAAGATATTTGGCCACTGTGGGAAATGGAATGATGGACTAGATTAAAGGAACAAGGGAGTGACTCTTTAGTTAAGGTGTCGCAAAAAAAGATTGTCGCCATTATAAGACTCAGAATTCTACTGCTCAGGGCAAAAAGGGTCAGGACAATGTGGGGCATCTCTTCTGACGAAGGAAAAGTGTGGGTGCACGGAGGAGGGCGAGTTGTAGGCAAGCACAGCTTGTGACATTGCACAACGTCATCACTGAACATGCGGCACATCGGTTAAGGCATCCGCTTTAGCTTCCAGTGTTCTGGCTTTGTGACGCTTGAGCCAACATGAGATAGCCTTAACTTTGGTCTTAAACCAGCAGGTGTTTTTTTAAAAAAATAATTGAATAGATCTTTAGTCTGATTCAGCAGGGCAATTCTTATTGTTTTTGGTTTCTCTTAATATGTAGCAAATGAAACATTTTTAGAAAACCAAACGTTGCTTTGTTATTTCATTTTTGTTCTCATGAAAGGCCTGGAAAGAACTACTACTTCCCTGATTTATATCACATGAAGTTTGAAGCTGAAGATGGTACATCTCCTAATGGAAGAGGAATCCGGTTTGGTTATGATCCTCAAGAATTTCCTGGCTTTAGTTGGAGAGGTTATGCACAGATGTCCTCAATACAGGTATGTATTTAACATCTGCCCTGATGTTAGCCTCGGGAAGAAGCTCATTGCCTTAGTTCTGCTGGATTTACTTCCACATATACTTAAACCTTTTCTTCAGATGATGAAGGGTGAGATGCAGAAAGAAGCATTCTGCAGTAAAGTCTGATTTGCTCATTACCCTGTCTCTTTGGAAAGATCTTTGAGTGGTGACTCTCCATGCTCTGGCTGCAGTGCATACAGGAGTTTGCCACATCCTTCCAACCACTTGGAGATATCCCCGCCAGGAAGAGAGGAAATACAGCATGGTCAAAGAAACTCTCCGTGTGATTGAGATGACCCGCATGGCAAACGGCCTTAGATGTAATAGTTGGAGCTGTAAGGCAGATGTGAACTTATACATGTAGACTGGCCCTCACCTTGCTGGGTGCCAGTGCTGCTCAGCTGAGTGGCAGCCATGCCCAACAAGGGGAGCCTCTGACAGCTGCCCAAAAGTGCCTCTTGGGCACTTCTCGGCAGCTGTCATTCCCGCTTCACTCCCCTCAGTGCTCCTGCTGTGTCCCCTGGCATGCCAGTGGGAGGACTGAGGGAGAAGATGGGAGAGGAGGAGGCACCCTACCCCTACTGTGCCCGATTGTCAGTCAGGCACAGGGGTATTTAAGCTACAGTGCTTTGCTTAAATTCCCAAGGGGTTTAGGGTGTCGTGCAAACCCTCCCACTGACTGTTATATACTCTGAGAACTGTGGGAGAAGACCAGGAATATCTCCCATGTGTCAGCAGCAATGTGGTTGGGCTTCTCATAAACTTTACGCTCATAGCCTTGCAAAAACACATCATGTACATATTTTGAGAAGTAGTGTCAGAAAAGTGGTAGAAGTGCAGTAGCTTTCAGCACAGTTAGAGTGGCCAAGCATTATGAAGTCTGAATTTTTAAATTTAAAAATTCCCTGTACACAGGCCTCAATAGGAAGGGAAGGGGTAATTTGGACAAGAAAATCTGAATTAGTTTCAGGCAGTAAATAAAGGAAATGTAGCCCTTTGATTAGTCTGATCAATTCTCAGGGAACTTATTTAGTTTCAGGCTGGTCAATACTGCCTCAACAACTTGTTGCTCATGGTGGCTTATGATCAAAACACCATTGAGCTGGCAGAGATGCTGGTTGAGATGCATAAAATCGGGATGGTGGTCTGATGGACCAAGCAAACATTGAAAGCCTTACAGCAAAAAAAAGAAAGAAAGAAAGGAAGAAAAGAAAAAGGAAAAGGAAAAAAAGGGAGAAATGTGCTCTGTAAGGGCTATCTGGGCATCTTTTTAGACAGCATGTCTTCTTTCATAAATTGGTGTTTGTACATCTTCGGGAAAGTTCATGTCCAGCTTTTGTAGGGAGCATGGAGACATGCTCAGAAAAGTTCTTGGAGCATTGTGATATATTACAGATTCCTTCTGATTACTGTTATTCACTTTGTCTGTCTTACTATTCCACTGTTTACCCCCTCGGGGACTTCCCTTTACATTTTGTTAATCACACAGAAAATTCACAATGGAAAACTCTGAGTTTATGAACTACAACTTCTCTGATGCCATTTTTCCTGCTACCTTTTCTAGTCTTCAAAAATAGAGCATGCACCTAAGAAACCCAACTTTGCCCCAACACATGGACAATTAAAGCATATTCCAGCCTTCCCCAAGCTGGTGCCCTTCAGATATGTTGGACCACTACCCCCATCATCCCCAGCCAGCATTTGGAGGGCACCCAGTTGGGGTAGGCTGGCCTATACATTGAATTAGGACAGATGAGAGCATTTTTGGCAGCTGCTTCTTTTGGGTGAATTTGGTTTTTAGAGTTTAGAGTAGCTCAGCATTTCCTGTTGTGTCCCCATTAAGTTAAGCTCATTTTTGACGATGGGGATGGTGGCATAGCACAGCAAATGAGTAGCTTAGTTGTAGAGCTCTGGAGGAGGGAGGGAGGGAAGATCACCCTGAAGTTGAATCTCTCTCCTCCTCTCTCTAGTCTGGTGATTCTGTATGTGTGTATTTGATTTAAAAAGGGGGGGGGGAGTTGTTTGTTGTATCCTAGCCTAGCCTGCAGTTGGGTGGTATTGGGTGAAAAACAAAAGGGAGATGCTTGAAGGAGGAGAAAAGGAGATTCAGAGATGTATAGAAAAAGGATGAGGTAAAATCACTGAGCAAATCAAGAGAACTGATGCCTGGAAATCCAGGCGTATGTCAAATTTATTTTATTTATTTTTAAATTATATTTATACCCCGCCTTTTTTCCTTCAAGGAACCCAAGGTGGCTTACATAATCCTCTTCCTCCTCTCCATTTTATCCTCACAACAACCCTGTGAGATAGGTTAGGCTGAGAGACCGTGACTGGCCCAAAGTCACCCAGTGAGTTTCATGGCTGAGCGGGTTACTAGAACCCGGATCTCCCGAGTCCCAGTCCAACACTCTCACCACTACTGCCACATTGGCTCTCAAATTGGCTTTGATAGGTTGACTGCAAACCCTCCTACTGCGTCATTAGCATTAAGTCTCTAGGTCAGCCTCCCCCAATCTGATGCCCTCCGGATATGTTGGACTGCAACCCCCATTATTCCCACGTGGCATGGCCAATGGCCGTGCTGGCTGGGAATTATGGGAGTTGCAGTCCAACACATCCGGAGAGCACCAGGTTGGGGAAGGGTGCCCTAGGTTGTGACTTGACAGCCCTAATGTTAATACTATGGGGTATACCAAGCCAAGTGTAAAATTGATCAGAGAGCATCTACAGTATAGTGTGCATCACCCTGATTTAATATTTTTATTTATTTATTTATTTACAAGATTTATATACTGCTCCATATTTTAGTATGGAGATTCTGGAGCAGTGAACAATAAAAGACAAAACCGATAAAAGAATAAAACAATATGTTAAAAAACAAAATCAATCAAACTGAATCAATATTGGCACACGACTTTTAATCTAGTGTTTACATTTGCTAAATGTTTCTAGACATTTTTTCTGCCTTTGGGTGGTAGTATTAAACCATATGCTTTGCTGTCCTCTCCTTTGCTTCTTTTTTCCCAGCCAGAGGTGGTAGTGCCTGTCACTGTGGCTTCTCCTAAGCTCCTTCACCTAGTACTGCACTATGTCAGCTTGGTTTCAAAAAGCTCTAAAGGGAGGATCTCAATTGCTGAGGGGAAACATTTTGACCCTAATAACACTTGTAAGTGAATTACATTTCTTGCTAGGTTTGCCTCTATTTCTCTTCTCACCCCAGAAAATGCTTTCCCCACCCTTCTGCATATTTGTCTGCATTCGTGTTTGTGTACATACTTGTTTGGTGTGTGTTTTTCTATAGGAATGTAGTATTTTGCTTGCACAGCTTCTAACGGTTTATCCTTCTGGAACTTTATGACAGTTTTTTTTCTTCTTGTTGTTTATTAACTTCCATTTTACAGAATGAAGTGAGGATAACTTTGAATGTGGAGAAACCAAACCTCTCCTTATTTCATGTTATCTTGAGGTATATTAATCCTGGACCTGCAGTAATATCTGGTCACATAATCGCTCATGAATCTCGGACTCAAAAAGGTAGGTAAAACACAATGGCAGCAGCACTCGACCGACGATTGACAAGCATCTTCATGCACTGAACTCAATTCAACTGAAAGTGTCATTTAACGAGGCTTGTTTACATGATCAGGATAGTTTGGTCTCTTGTGCAGTTTGCAGCCTCTCGCTAAGATTCCGACACCGGTGCCGGCTCCAGGTTGCTGAGGGCCCTCGGGCAAGACACCCCCCACGGGCCCCCTCCCTCAGTGAGTCTGCCTTCTCACCGCCATTCTCATCAGCTGCTATCGCTCCACCTCGTCTTACCGTTGCTACCTACGCCTCCTGCTTCTCACCGCTACCATTATCTGGGCTCAGATAAGTAAGAATGTAATGAGGCACATGAACTTGATAGATAAGTTCAGTTGCTCCCCTGACCCAGCCCATCACAAATTCCACCTCTCCCCGCCCACTATGGCCGTGGGCCGAGGGGCTGTGTTTTGTTTTTTTAATAGTTGAATGTCTAAACTTTATGGTTATGGAGGTGATATATGAATATGTGATGGTAGAAATATATATGTTTGGTTTCTGCAACACGATGCTGAACAAATTGCTCACCCCTGCTCTCAGCCTGAAAGAATATAAAGAGCCCCTGACAACTTGCGGGGCTACAGCTTTTTCTTATTTTTAATTTGCTTCAAGAACATTATTGGGTTAAAAAAAAATCCAAGCTTGATTATCTCAGATCATGAAGATGAGCCCTAACTCTGCTAGTTAAACAATTTCAGTTGCTGTAGTTTTCTAGGATACTTTGTTGTGACGCTTACAGCCTTCATCAGTAATGCATATTTCTCTGCTTGCTGCTTTTAGATCTTCAGTGCTGACAGATGTTTCCTGAGGTGCTTTCAGAGAGGGTGGTTTTGGCATAGTTGCTTTTTATTTAAAACAAACTTCCAGACTCAAATATAAGGAATTGTATTAATTGACAGTGAGACTGAAACATGAAATCTGGATCCATTGTCTAGGCTGCAACAGAATGTGGATGGTTTATATTCTGAGATTTGGCTGGATCTTAATACCATACCTCACACATTATATTGCTGTGTGTTAGAAGAATAAGTCTGTCACAGATTTTGGGCCTGTTAACATTTTTTAGGTGTGCACATAAGCGTAGACCAGAAAATGGAGTCTGTGAATGCTCCAAACTGCCTGCCCCTGCTGGTGCCCTCCAGATGTTGGGCTACAATGCCCAGAATTGCTGCCTGCTGGGGCATGCTGGGAGTTTAGTCAAACACATCATAAGGGTACTAGGTTAGCGAAGGCTGCTCGAAAGAGGTGTTTGAAAATGTATCTGTTATACAAGTACACTTGTTAGAGATCTAGGAATGATGGCAGGTCTCTGGAGTGTACACTCAGCAGCAAACCTGGATTTGTTACTGTATATTGTGTGAAATATTCCTCTGAGAAGCTTCCTGGCTGAGCTTGCCATTACAGCACTAGATCTCTAGCTGACTAAACACCTGGTAATATTCAAAGTATTATTCTGCTCAGCCTTCACCACTTTCTTTCTGAATGGTGCACATGTTATTCTGGTTCAGTCCAAATGATAACCAGGGCAATTAAACCATGATTAGTTTAATTAGTCTGCGAGTAAGCTATGTGCCTATGCGCTTCCTCCTCCCCCTTTCCTTTCTCCCCCTCATGCACCCTACTTCAACACTTCTATCGTGGCTTGTTTAAGCCACAATTTCCTGTATAAGCAGAGATTAAACCAGTTTCCCCGATCACATGTCACAAGAAACAGGGGTTTAAGCAAGCCAGGATATAAGCACCTATAAGCAATGATTTATCTGTCTGGGGTCATTACATCTGAATCAAGCCATAGTTTGAGTATTCAAGTTAATGCTCCATAGAATGACATCTATGCTGGCCAGACCAGACTCAGATCTTTGCTTTAACTGCTTAATTTGCCATCCAGTCTCATTTTAATGTAGAGAGTGTTGCTGTTAGATTGCTAATAATCAAGGAGTACTTTTATTAATTTACTTGTTTTCTGACAGGGACCCATCAGAGCAAAGACTTTGTGTTCCCACCCAGTAGAGAGCCAGCTTTTGTAACTGTCCCAGGGAAGAGCTTTGCAGATCCATTTTCATTACGCCCTGGAAGCCTGGATTTTTAAAATCATGGCAGAGGGAGTCCTTCTGGTAAGAATTAACCTAGAGGTATTTTGTATATCTTTTGGAGAGCTGATTCTGTTCTGGAGTGCACCCCAAAGAGATAAAGGACAAATGCCTATGGAGGAAGTTCAACATAACATTGGAATTAAGAATAAGCAGGCAGAATGAGAGTCTGTGTGCGCCAAGAGCTGGTATTAGAATCTGAACTGGGAGACTTGAAGCGCAGTCCTATATGCAAGATCTGCTGGCTGGGGCAGAAGCCCCTCCAAAACATGTTGGCAGAACACCCCAGATATGCCTGGCAGAACAGAGCTGAGACTGGGCAGAGTTGATGGGCTGCAAGTAGCACAGGGAGGGATCACGTGGATGCCGTACCCTATACCCCTTCAGTTCTATTGGAGGACTGAAGTTACCCCCATTGATGGTGCAGCGTTACACCAGCCCCAGACCTGGTACAAAGAATTTCCATCCCATTGACTTCAAAGTTGCCGCAACAGCATAGAATAAACAATCAATGAATAACGCTGCCCCACCCCCGGACACCATAACTTCAGATGATATAGCTACGGAGATGTTTTAATGCGTTTTGTATACAGCCGTGTGCTTTGATAATGAAGGGCGGATATATCAATACAGTATTTTAAATAAATAAATAATTTGCTGTATGTAATTTTCCTTGCAGTTTTCACTTGGTCATTTTATGTCTGTTCAATAAATATGCTTATGCTAATCTTGGTTTGTTCTGCCAGGATTACCTGGTGCTCTTACCTAGAGACTACTATGAAGCACCCATCTTGCAATTTCCGGCTTAAAGAGCCTTGCACGTATTCAGGGCGTGCCACAACAGATAGGTTAGTGCTCATATTACATTACTGAGACTATTGCCTTGGTTTTATTTATTTTTATTTTAACCGTCCAACTAAGCACCGTCTCTTCTTCTTTTATAGTTGTTTACAGTATGAACATTTGCCACTGGACAGCTTTTGTTGTGTGCTTGGTTCAGAAGTAGCATTTTTCTTGCATGGAGGCATGTACAGGAAAGTAGCTTTCCAACAGCCAACACCCCAACATCCAGTGATGTCACACTTCAGCGGTCAACAGGTAAGATGTTTCTATTTCTATGTAAATCTATCACAGGATGTGTCACGTTGAGGTAACACGCTTTAGCTCTAAGCATCCCCCGAAAATCACTGAGTGGTGATTTACCCATGGAGTTAGGGATGCATGAAAATTTCGTTTAAGTTTACAAATCACTCAAAACTGCCCCATTTGCAATCCTGAACACAAGCACATTTTCGCTGAAAATGTTCGCAGATTCCTGAACTTGCCTTCATGCCCGCAAAATGTGTACTTGAAAATTTCTCAAAATGCGCAACTTTCTCACGATGCAGACATTTTAAATTACCCACGCTTTAGTCTATGGGGCAAATTTGCGCAAAATTGGAAATTTGTGCAAATCTGGGAATTGCTTATGCAGCTTTCACATTCAATACCTGTTTGTTCTCACAATTTTCCCATTCGTGCCGAACAAAACAGCAATTGCAAACCTGAGCGGAAATAGCGGATAGATGAGCGGTGAGCTGATAGTTGGAGAATCCTTGGCGAGCTTGAATATTGCTTGTTTGCCCATCCCTTGGAGCACTCATTATGCAGAGAAAGCCTGTGGGAGGAGGCTTGTGGTTCTGGAAGAAGGGCCTTATCAGATTGGATTCAGCGTTTAAATAACTAAATGCTTGTGAAAGCAGATGGAAATGGAGGTCATCCCTGCAATAATTATTTTGGTAATATTCAAATGTGATTTGAATCTTCTTTAGGTAGCATCTGCAAATCAGACTGAACGTACCCGAAGCTGGCCGCTATGTAATAGTCTTTGAATACGCTAATGAGCATGATCAAATATATGTTGGTAACATGGAGATTAACAGCCCTGGGCAACTGATGGAGGCAAGAATTAATATATACAGCTGCAAATATAGGTGAGAAATCTGAAACTATTATTTTCTGTGTTATGAGGAGTTTGATTTGTATTTGGTTTTTAACCTGCTGTGTATGTTTATCTTTTTGGATAGTCCCTAGGACCCTTTTTCTCTTTAGTCAACTTAGGACGCAATCCTATGTGTGTTTAGACAGAAAAGAGTCCTGCAACTCCCAGCATGCCGCAGCCAGCATGGAATGAGCTTTTATCCTACTTGTTTTTGCTAGCTGTCAATGTTTCTGTCAACCATGATCCTTCTTCTCATTCCTACTGCTAATCTCATCTTGTTTCCATACCTTTCTGTTCAGTTTTTCTTTCCATATGCTTTACCAAATTGCCGCTGTGTTGTTAATGAGGCATAGGTTCCTCAGGATCTCTTTCTTCTCTGTTTTCCTCCTTTGCTTTAACTGAAACCTGGATTTTTCCCTCTGATTCTGTGACATTGGTTACTCTCTTGTCACTTTCTTCTTTCTTATGCATTTCATCAAGTATATATAAATGTAGTATTGAGCCGAGATTCTATTAAACACATTTGATTTTATTAGCAATATAAATCTGTATGTGAGTCAACCTTCCAGATCTGGGCCCATGCATGCAATAAGGACAGAGCCAGGAATACTGGGACCTGCAATGTGTACATATTGCCAGACATACGACTGGCTCAGTTAGCTCTCATTTTTAATCTGTTTGGAGATTGTGGGTGAAACTAAACCCAGACACCCTTTTCCTCATTCCTTTAACAGCAATGATATCACTGTTGCACCAAAAATTGTCTTGACAATCTTTTATCCAAAAGGTATGAATGCGTGTATTTATTAATATCCTGCCTTTCCACCAAGGAAAAGGTGCTCAAGGCAGCTAACAAGAATAAGAACCATAATGTCAAATAAAAACTTAGTTTAAAATTACAGAATTACAGAAGTAATAATTAATATTCCCCCTTCTTCCCTCCCCATTCCTTTTTCCTTGTGTGTCGTGTCTTTTTAGATTGTAAGCCTGCGGGCAGGGACTGTATTGTTAATTGTTGTAAACCGCCCAGAGAGCTTTGGCTATTGGGCGGTATAAAAATGAAATAAAATAAATAAATAAATAAAACAATAATAAAACACATACATTAAAAAAAATTAAAACACAAGTATAAAAACAGCACGCAACCGAAACAGATCAGCTTATGTGCCAAAAGCCTGCTTGAATAAAAATCTCTTTGCCTGCCGGTAGGACAGCAGGGAGGGAGCCAATCTAGCTTCCCTTGGCAGGGCATATTCACTAAATATGTATGAAATCTTTCTGGTTTCTCTATCTGTATTGAATAGAATACTCCAAGTTGGAGTACATGTTGTACAAATTTGTACAAGTTGATATGTGTTAATAGTTTTTAAAATATTTTTGACCACATTAATCCATAGAGGTAACTTAATTCTTTGACTCCAAACTTAATTCCTAATGTTGTATTGTATTAGTTCCCCAGATATTTCCATATTTTTCAATCAATATAGGCTTTCTCTGTTTGTTTAACTGTACTAAAGGTAAATGATAAAATCTTTATAACTGCCTGTTGCAGAAATGAGCAAAGGGTGGAAGAATAAATACCTTTTTGGGTGGAAGACTTTCTAGCATGGTTTATGTGGAGAATGTAACGGCTTGTAATAGCTTTTAAAATCTGTTACAGCTTCCTGTGCCGCAGTGTTGTGATTGATGATATGAATCGTGTTGCCGTTTATGACCTTTTGGCTGATGCAGAGTTACATCTCAGGTCATCAGCAATAGATTTTCTCCTGGTAAGTTTCTATTAGTAATATTTTCCTGATGTGAGAATCGAGGAAGCTGTTTCCATCAAAGTTTTCAATGGAAACTTCAGTGTTTTAGATGGGGAACATAGGAATCTGTCTTACACTAGGTCAAACTGTTAGTCCATGCATCCCAAAATTGTCTACTCGGAGTGGCGGTGGGAATCCAGGGTCTCCGGCAGAGGTCTTTTCCCCATCAACTGCTACTGGATTGTTTTAACTGGAGATGCCAGGGATTGAACCTGAGACCTTTGGCATGCAAAGCACGTGTGCTTCACCACTGAGTTACATAATTAAAGGAAAGCTGCCAGACTGTAAAATCTTCATGTGTATATGCAAAAGTTTCAGGACCTTGGCAGTGTAAATTAAGACCAACCAGTGTAATTCCTGTCTGTCATGTTGGTCTGGGGCAGGAAAGAATTCAGGGGAATTGCCCAAAGTAGTAAGGCTTAAGGTGAAACCCTTTAACTCACATGTGGAGGGCCTGCGGAGCCCTTCTGTGTGGCCCACGCAGCTGCTCAAGGCCCCACTAGATTTCCACCTCTGCTTAATTCTGCAGCAAATTGTGCTCCTACAACCCTGTCAAACAGCTGTTTGGCGAGTGCAATTGTGATGGGGTGGATG
This sequence comes from Shinisaurus crocodilurus, assembly GCA_021292165.1. Lineage (NCBI taxonomy): Eukaryota > Metazoa > Chordata > Lepidosauria > Squamata > Shinisauridae > Shinisaurus > Shinisaurus crocodilurus. Next base: position 162,176,412 of record CM037880.1, read on the forward strand.
GCGTGTGGAAAGGGTCATCACTATGTGTGTGTTTGTGAGTGTCCAGCTATGGCTGGGTGGGGCTCAGCCTTGGGACAAACTAGGGGCACATCCATCTAGCAAAGTCAGTAAGCAAGCAAAAGATAATAGAATAATAGAAAAGTAGAGTTGGAAGGGGCCTACAAGGCCATCGAGTCCAACCCCCTGCTCAATGCAGGAATCCAGGTCAAAGCATCCCTGACAGATGGCTGTCCAGCTTCACCTTGAATGCCTCCAGAGTGGGAGAGCTCACCACCTCCTTAGGTAATTGGTTCCATTGTCTTATTGCTCTAACAGTCAGGAAATTTTTCCTGATGTTCAGGTGGAATCTGGGTTCCTGCAACTTGAACCCATTATTCCGTGTCCTGCAAACTGGGATGGTCGAGAAGAGAAGAGATCCTGGCCCTCCTCTGTGTGACAACCCTTTAAGTACTGGAAGAGTGCTATCATATCTCCCCTCAGTCTCCTCTTCTGAAGACTAAACATGCCCAGTTCTTTCAGTCTCAGTATTACCAGTATTACACAGTCCAGTATTACCAGTCCAGGCAAAAAGAGAAGACCAAAAGTAGGGCCTTATCAGGAATCCAGGAGCCAGTAGATTGGTCCAAGAAGAAGCAAGCTTTTGAGCTACTGAGAGCTGAAATAAGGTCGTAGGGATGTAGAAACGAGCCTCGCCAGGCAAAACGAGGCCAAAATTGGCCCCACTCACGCCCGGCGAGGCCTTACCTTTTTTCTTTGGGGCGGCTTGCCTCTCCGCGGCGAACCGCCCGCGCGGCCCTTTCCGTCCCGTCACGTCACTTCCGGGACTGGAAATGACGCGACGGAACCCTGCGCAGGCGCGCTGGACCCCTGTGGCGCGTTCTGCGGCTGCGCAGGGTCCCGTCGCGTCATTTCCGGTCCCGGAAGTGATGCGACGGGACCGGAGATGTTCGATCGAATGGTGCCACTCAGAAGATCGGGTTGGGTCGACCGCCCCCACGGAGAATCGAGTTGGGGGCACGGCCGGGTATTTGATGCATCGCTAATAAGGTGCTGTTCTAGTAAGTAGCAGCTCTAAATGGAGAGCTGATAGGTTGGACTGGAGATTCCAGAGCCCCACCCAGGAATCAGCTGGGTATAGAGCGCTAGCCATGCTTCATATGTCTGGCAGTTCCCATAATCACAACTACCAGCTGGGTCATGCTGGGGCCTCTAATGAGAGACAGGTATGTCTCTTGTTAACCAGCTTTTTTTTTTTTTGGTAGGAATTACATTTGTGGGTTAACCTGAGCAGATTTTGATTCCTACCTGCTGCTACGATGCTAACTAGTATGCGTTTGGGTTCAAATGACCACAATAATTGTGCAGTTCCATAATACCTAAAAATGTTGTGAGTAGATATGTTCCTTGATTTTCAACCCTCCTTAGCTGCAAAGCAAAGAGCTGGCTATGTATGTAGGTGACTTTCTGAGCAGGTGATTAAATGCTTTATTATAAGATCTTTGCTGCCATCTTTTGGATACTTAAAGATTTCCTCTGTTGCCTCTGCCTTCCATATGTTCAAGACACAGGGCCAGTTCACACGATAACCGGCACCCAGGCAGAGTGGCTTGTTGCCATGGCTAACTATCCCAGAACCCTACTGCAGGCCATGGGTTCTTGGTGGATGGCAACAAGCCACCCTGCCTGGGTTCACACATCACAATAAGCTCCAACAACTGATTCCCATGGCTTGAATATCCACATTGGTGGCCACCACAAGCACATGCCACAACCCATCGTGGTGGTTCATATGCTCTCCGGTGCCCACTGTGGCTTATTTAAGCCTGTGCGCGCTGGCAATCATGCAAACCACGTAAATGTGTTGGCTGTCATGCAAAGAGAAAATGTTGATATAAAAGCAAGCATGGAATTGGCTTCTTGATGGTTGCATTCAGAGTCAGACTTGCTTTTTGCAAGGCAGTTGTGTATTCGTACTGAATATTGCTTTAAAAATTAAATACCTGCTAGTAGTTATTAGTAAAGTTACCCAGAATCAGAAAAGAAATGTGCCCAGATCCTACTGGCCAAGATCTATCTCTATCTATCTATCTATCTATCTATCTTCCTTCTTTCCTCTGCTTTTTTCATTCTTCTGGAGTTTTTGCTTGACTCACCAGGCCTGTAGCTGGCCTAAAGGTTTTGCGGGGGGGAGACCAAAAACCATGTACTATTGCCAAGCCAGGTATCCCCCATCTTATATCTGTGTATTTGATTTCTTTTTCCTAAATGAAGAACTTTGCACTTGTCTCTGTTAAATTTCATTCTGTTATTTCCATCAAGATCATTTTGAATTTTGTTTCTGTCTTCTAAGGCATTGGTTATCCAACCCAATTTTGTGTCATCTGCAAATCTGATAAGCATTCCCCCCACCTCTTGAACTCCTGTTCCTGTTGGGGTTTCCTGTCATAGAATCCCGCTTATCAGTGCTCTGAGTTTATTAAAATCAGCTTTTCTGAAGTCCAAGGGAGTTTATGAAGACCTTTAATGCTGCTTCATGGTCAGCAGATTCACATGTTTTCTTGGCTGCTTTGAAAGTGTTGTTGAAAACAGTATCATTTTGCATTTGCGAGTGTATGGGTGAGATAAAGAAGAGTCAGACACAGAGTATATGGTTTCAAATCAGGGCCACATTTATTGAATTGAAGATCTGTGAAGGGCGAAGGGCGGTACTAACCTAGCCCGGCCATTGGCCGGGAAAAAACTAATATTTTAAATATTTTGGCGAATACATCCTAACCGCACCGGAGGCGGGTTGGTCCGCCCCCGGCCAGTTGCCCTCCATGTGGAGCTGGAGGGCCTTACCATCGTCGCCTTACTTTGACACCTCCAGGCACCCAATGTAGGCAAGAAAGGCAAAACCCCAAAGACGTCCCAATCTCCCTCCTGCTAAGCCTCACGGCATTAGCGAGGTCAGCCTTGGGTAAACATCAGTCACCTTGAAAGGTGCCACTGGATGATCACCATAAACGCACACACACACCCCAGGAACGATACCACAAGGAGATGAATCAGCAAGGACGATGGATGTGGGTTCAGCCGGAAAACAGCAGCAAAAGAGACCGTGGACGGGAACCCAGGTGCCTAAATAAGCCCTTTCCACAGGCCTTTTTACCTGTGACCAACCTGACCTGTTACCTGACTCCTCTCTCCTCCCCCACTCGCAAATCTTCTCCCTGTCCCCAAGTGAGGGGCCAGTGGAAGTCTGTTCTTGCAACTGCCTCCCAACACAGTCAGTAAGTTTCAATGCTGCCTCAATATCCAGATTCTTCTGCTGCAGCAGTGATGTTACAGATTTAAGATATCCCAGTACTTTTAGCATAATTTTAGTAATAAAGGGGGGAAAAAGACTACTGATCTGATTGAGCAATCCAATAGCTCACTTTTTAGATTATTTTTTCACATGTGGAAGATGCACTGATTAATTTGAGTGTGGAAAGAATTAATTCTTCATCTGAATGTATAACCATAACTGAATCCAAGTGACTAGCCCATCATTTAAAACAGGCATTTTAAAGAACTGCCTTTATAAATCTGAACACCCCTTCTTTAAAAATATGTACAACTGTTCACATAAGTCAAAATATTCCTTCATCTCAGGTATATTTATTCATGTATTTGATTTGTACCACCCTTCTACCAAAAATGGCACTCAAGGTGGCTTACAGACACTAATAAAAACAACAATAAGAAAATACATTAAAATACAAATTAAAAACACAACAACATCAGAATACAAACAGCATCCAGCTCAACAGACCCACTTAGTTACACACCAAAGGCCCACTTGAATAAAGTGGTCTTTGCCTGCATGCGGAAGGACAGCAGAGCAGAAGCGATCCTAGCCTCCCTCAGCAGTGAGTTCCACAGCCTGGGAGTGGCTACCAAGAAGGCCCTCCTTTGTGTTGCCACCAAACATGCCTCTGTAGGTGCCGGTCTCGAAAGAAGGAACTCTTCTAAAGATCTTAAGAACTGGTCAGGTTCATATGGGAGAGGGCAGTCTCAGTTACAGTATATGCAATTAATACTACCCCTAAATAATAGCATCTGTACCTTTAAGAAGAAAAACATAGGCTTTCCTGTTGGTTTTTTTTAAATTTCTGTAATAAATTTAATTATTTATTTGTAAAACATTTAGTGTATGGACTTGTGGCTCACTAGCCAGAGATATTTGGATTGTTTTACTATTCTATTTATTGAATTATGGAGGCCCTGTATGCCTTTGCCTTCCTGAGGAACACCTTGATCACCTATGTTATTTATTATTCATTTATTTAAAACTCTTTCTGTGCTGCTGTTCATATGAGATCTTGCAGCAGTTTACAAAGTTAAAAGCAACACTTGCAAAATCAATCAATCAACAGAATATCAAATAAATAAAACTGAAACAGTGGAATAAAACAATAAAATGGCAGCACAACAGCTAAAAGACCAGAGAACTGTACAAAGTCAGGCCTGTGGCTTATGCTGGCTCAGCTTGTCTGAGCGTGGAAAGCTAAGCAGGGTCTGGCCTGGTTATTACTTGGATGGGAGACCCCTCCTCTAGTTTCCTGCATTGAGCAGGGGGTTGGACTCGATAGCCTTGTAGGCTCCTTCCAACTCTATGATCTATGAAATCTATGAAAATCTAAGTATTGTAAGCCAGGAATAAACCAGGGATTGTTGTTGGCTTATGAATCCTGGTTTGCTTGGGAACAAGAAACCAGGAGTACATGAATCTTTCAATTTCTGGTTTTGGGGTGTATGGTTTTTTTTACCTGCTTGTGCAAAGAGAGGAGTGAAGTAGAAGCAAGCGAGCTGGGTGCACCAGCATTTTGCTTGTTCACAGTTAACCAGAATAAGCCAGCATTTCTGGCTTGTTGTTGTGTGCAAATGCTGTCAATGTTTGCAGCTGCATAGGAATGCCATCAGAAATAGAATCAGAATGAATACTCTTAACTGTCCATGTGCAGTAAAAGCAAGCTAAATGCTTTTTTCAGCCAGTCCTTTTTTTGCTTCTGTCCTTCGTAAAGACAAATGAGCTGTCCAAAGCAACAGGGTGAGTAATTGTCAACCAGATACAATTTTAATCTCATGTAATGGTATAGTAGCAGCTCTCTGCCTACCACATTGCACTCATGGCTGACTTCTCACAAATCCTTCTAATGAGGGCAAGAGACTGCAGTAGACTCTGCGGTCATGGAAAAGGATTTTTAGGTCTCTGCCTTCCTGTTTCATTTTGACAGAATATTACAGCTTACTAGCCCTGCATTCACAGATCTCCACAAACTGCATTGTCTTTGCTAAAATGAATTGCTTCCTTTCTTTATGTTGTTTTAGTACAAATGACACAATATTTTTCACATATTGTCGCTTCCCAGTACCAGTGGTCAATGTGCTTGGGGAGCTACTGAGGCCCCATTGCTGTGCTGATGCCTGCTCTGGATGGTCACCCACACCAGGCACCTACCATTTTAATTTCCCACAATGCCTCTGATGTAGCATCAGGGCATTGTGGGAAATTAATGTGGTGGTACTGTCTCCAAGCTACCCAGAACTCATTGCAGCATTGCTGCTGCTACCATCAGGTAAAAACCGGGGTGGGGAGCCCCTTTCAGTCCCAGGGCCAAATTCAATTTTGGACATGTTCTTGGGGGGCTGCATTCTAATGGTAGACAGGGCTGAAGCATAAGGGAGTGGGGCCATAATTCTAGAAATACCAAAAATACCAGCATATTTTAGCTTACAGCTCTTGCTTGCCAGTAACTAAGTCTTAGGAGAGGCATTTCAACCTTTTAGAATGGGGAAAAAAACATGCAAAGCTGGAAAACCACCAAATGATCTGTGGGTGCAGCAAGGAAAATGGGTCATGGCCATCTGGGAAATCCTGGAAGGCTGGAGGGCCAGATTTGGTCTGCAGGCCTTAGGTTCCCCACCCCTGAGGTAAACCCAGGCCCATTGATGTACTTTGCCAAGGCCCCCCTCAAACCTTGAGCTGTCACCTCACGGGAGGGGGAAATGTAACATGCCTTTTGTCTTTCTTTCCTAGTACAAAGTTTGCATTATCCCGGTGGAAGATTTTTCGCTAGAGTATCTCAAACCTCAAGTGTATTGCATTGCCACATATGGCTATTCAGCTGATTCAAGGTAAAGTGCTTTCTTCCCTTTCACTTTCCTCAAAGGCTTTAAGAATTCATGGTTTTAATGCTGCAAGTTTGTTCTCTGAGTCAGGAATAACTGCAGTGCCCATCATGTGGTTGAGCGTATGTTTGTGCTGCGAGTGTGTGTTGAGTGTGTGTGTGTGTATATATATATATATATATATATATATATGATATAGTGACATATATCATATGTCAGTGTACATGATATATCAGTATATATGATATGGTGAAAATTGTAGTTGTGCCCCCAAATATTCACTTAGGCATTCTGTACCAGTCTCCTGTTCCCTTGGCAACAGAATGTGGTAGTTATTTATATGCTTTGTATTTATTTGGCTTTACTTTCTAGTGTCTACATTAAATGATCTCATTTTTTCTCCCTTTTAAAGTGCCTCATGCATTCCCTCGCAGTTTGAAACGCCTCCTGTAGTCGTGGTTTTGGATGCTTTGAGGGATGGGAAGGTTGCAGAAGTGCCAATAAATGTGGTCTATCAAGATACACTGAATCCTCCTTTACCATTTCCTCACACAGTTAATGGAGTGACTTTGACTTCTTTACAGGTAGTTACATTTTGAATTAAATATAGGCCATAGTGTTAGGTACTTTTATGCCCACTGATTTATTTATTTATTACATTTCTATACTGCCCAATAGCTGAAGTTCTCTGGAAGGTTCACAGCAGTTAAAACCATTAAATGCAACACGATAAAGCATAATATAAAAGTTTAAAACTACAGTATAAAATCAGAATAAAAATAAAACCTAGCAGCATTGCAAAGATTTAAAATACCGTAACAAATTTAAAAACAACAGAAACTGAAACATTATTTGTAGCTTTGTAAATCTTTGCAAATCTTCACAAAGATTATTAACATTAATCTTATCTGGCATGCAACTGAACTCTTGCAAAACTTCAAATGCTTGTCTAAACATGCAATCCTATGCAAGTTTAGACAGAAAAAAAGGCCTACAACTCCCAGCATACCCCAGCCAGCTATGCTGGGGCATGCTGGGAGTTATAGGCCTTTTTTTCTGTCTGAACTTGCATAAGATTGTGCCTTTAATTGATTTGCAAGGAGTTGAACTCTTATAAAGAGCTATTGCTTGATGTAGTAGCTTAGCTCTTGCTAAGCTAATGTTTATTCGCTTTAAACCCATATTTTATTTTAATATTTGCTTACTAGCTGCTGTGATCTTCTCTCTCACTCTGACCAGTATGACCATTAGATCTTGGGGGGGGGGGGGAGAGCAACAGGAAGTATGATTCATGCTTCTTGACTTGGCATTTCTTCTGTAACATCCTAAGTGAGAGCTTGTGCATCTTCTCTGGGTTAAGATGTAGGGCTGGGCTGGCTCTAGGATTGAGGGGACCCTCACTAGGCCCTCCTGGAGAGCCTTCACTTACATTGCTAGGCCCTGGGTTTACCGTGGTGCCTGCAGCAATGCTGCAGTGAACTCTGGGTGGCTTGGGTTGTCGTGGCTAGGTCTGGGTGCCACCATATTAATTTCCCATAATGCCCTGACACTATATTGGAAGCACTGTGAGAAATTAAAATTAAATTTTAATTCAAATTTTTATTTGCGCCAAGTCAATGGCCATTGCGATTTGTAACAATGTTCATACAAGTATACATTTATAAACATAATACAAACAGTAAAACTGTCCCGTGTTCAGTAGAAAACTCTAGCACAGGTATAATCATTATGACCAAAAGGTTACCACCAGGCATGTAAAAACATTAAATACAATTAAAACTAAAATTATACAATTTAAAACTCAGAATGCTTTTGCGGCCCTCACTTTAATAGCAATTGCTAAAAATTTCATGGCTTTTGCTTTAACCAACCTGTCGCTATCCTGAAGGAGAATATTCACATAATAATCAGTTAGACGCCCTGGATAGGGCATTAATAAAGGGGTAATTAGCTTTTCATGGGAGTTTCTATACAAAGAGCAAAACAACAGCTCGTGGGCTACGGTTTCGATATTTCCATCTCCACAAACGCATACCTGATTTTGAAATGGAATTCTCTTATATTGGCCTAACAACGTGAGAAATTAACACGGTAGGCAGCTTCTAGACCTGGGTGTCTGGCAATGCCAGCTTCAGGTTTTTGGGGGCCCTTGGGCAAGGTGCCTTCAGTGGGACTCCTCCCTCAGCGATGTACCTTCTCAGCAGCTGCTCTTGCTCCTCATCCTCTTTCTCATCACGGTTACCATTTACTTGCTTGACAGGCTGAGAGCCAGTCGGCAAGTAGGCAGTGGCATCTACTGTTCCTCCTCACTGCCACTATTGTCTGGGCAAGAGGCAGATGAAGAAGCAGGTTGCTATGGTGAAGAGGAGGAGCCCTTCCAGGGGACTCTTGCCTGTGGGCCCCTGCTGGGTTGTGGGCCCCTGGCAGGGGCCCAACCATGCCTATCCTTGATGCTGGCCCTCGTATCTGGTGTAGGTTGGGCCCTGATGAGGTACTGGCACCTGTGTAGCTGCCTGAGAATGTTGTGGGCTGGTGCTGAGCCTCGGAAGATGGATGAGCTTTACATACAATGGGAGCTCATGCAGCTCTCTACAGAAATGCAAAACTAGGAATCATGAATTGTGAATGGTTCACACTTCCAGCTCCCCTCAGAAAATGTAACTCCTTAAGCCACCAGCTGCCTTTCTGTCTTGAAGGACTATTCTAATTTTTTTGTGTGCACCTGACACCACAAGTCATGCTGGGCACTCAGCATATTCCCTTTCTGCTCCCTTCTAGGTCTAAGAAGCTATCCAGGATTTAGAAAAGTGAAAATTCAAACAAGAGATTGCCAGAAACTGTTCTGTTATAATCCTGTTCAACTTTGTATTCCATTTTATGGCTCATCTTCCCACAATTTCAGTTTAGTACTAAATCCAGCAACCAGTAGTGTTCCAAGATGGCACTGGGGTGCAGCCTCTGCAGTCTGCAAATACGTTAATCCTCAAAAGTCTAATAAATGTCAATACACTAAACTTATTTATCTTGACAGAACCAAATTACACTGAGTGGGACAGTGACGCATTTGGGCAGATACGTGTTTGTCATACATTTTTACCAGCCAGGAAACCCATCATTTCCGGTGCATGTAATTGTGGATGGAGGAAGACTCTGGTCAGGTGAGCTGGATTTTACATTGGTTTAGATTTTTTAAAATCACACTTGGAATTTCCACAGGTTAGTTTCATGTTTTCCTTTTGTCTGCTTTAGGTTCTTATAATGCTTCATTTTGTCCACATATTTCTGGTTGTCGAAGTCTGGTGATGGCAGAAAATCAAATTGAATTTGACATCCCTAAACATGATATCTCAGTAACAGTGAAAATTCCTAATGGAAAAACAGTGGTGTTGGTAGGTTTTGTTATATTAAAGATTATTTGATTGTTAGACTAAAGAAGATACATTTTCTCTGCTTAGAGATCCTCTGGCTACAGTCACTTATGCTCTGGTAACACACAGTCCAGACTTCTGCAAATCTCTTAGGTTCCTTTCTATTCTGGAGTCAAATAGGCACGATGCAAGTGTCTTTTACACACATTCACTTTTTGAAATGAATGGAAATTGCCTGGAAACTATGCTTGGATACTTGTGGCTAGTGCTTTTCAGTTTCTCTAAAAAATGTAAGAATTTCATTTTCTCATCATTTTAAAGGAACGTATCCTGGTTGTTCCAGCAGACAGCTACACTTACACACTTCTTCAGAAAGACACTGTGGATAAATCATATGATTTCATCAACCAGTGCGGTGGGAACAGTTTTTACATCAAGTAAGTCACAGTGCAATTCTGTATGTGTCTACTCAGAAGTAAACCCCACTGAGTTCAATGGGATTTAGTTCCAGGTAAGTGTGTGCAGGATTGCAGCCTTAGCTTCTCATTCTGCAATACCTAATATGTGTGTGTGTGTGTGTGTGTGTGTGTGTGTATATATATATATATATATTGGCCATGAGTGGTATCCAACTAATTTCACTCCGCTGATGGAAGGCATCCATCATTGGAACAGGGTGGGAGATGGTTTTCAGTCATTCCCCCTCTACCTTGCAGCCCCCACACACCCAAAAATCTGCTCCAGAAGGTCCCCCAAATCCTCTGTACACTTTTGGAGGCCTCCGCTGATGGATGCATTCCTTCAGTAGAGGAACACTAGTTGGTTGGTACCCACCCTATGTGACTTTCATTTATTTATTTAGTGTCATCTTTGTATATGATGCTTTACAAATCATATTGTTTGGGTTGGAAACAGTATGATGCACGTTGGCTCAGCTTGTCTGAGCGTGGAAAGCTAAGCAGGGTCAGGCCTGGCTATTACTTGGATGGGAGACCCATCCTCTAGTTTCCTAGCATTGATGCAGGGGGTTGGACTCGATAGGCCTTGTAGGCTCCCTTCCAACTCTATGATCTATGAAATCTATGAAATCATATTGTATATGCTACTTTACATATCATATTGTTTGGGTTGGACAGGGTCCTACTGCAAGGGTTATACAATCTTATAGTAGAAACAAGGGAAACAGCAGAAGGCAAATGGATTTGGGATAAAGAGGGAAAGAGCATGGGATTATTTCATGTATATGTACTTTGGCTGAATTACAGTGGGGCATTGGGACTAGGGGTTGTTCCAAAAGTTTCCTGGAAAAGGTGAGTTTTCAGGGGGGATTTGAAGGAAGGTGGTCTCACAGAAGTGTTCTGGGGAGTAGTTCCAGACAAAAGGGGTAGCAAGGCTGCAGTCATTTTAGGGAGCAGGAGACCTTTGGGTGGCTCGGGATCGTAGAGTTGGATAAGTGAAGTTCACAGGTTGGGATTTGTTGGGATATAAGATTGGAGAGAGATGATGAATACTGCCCTTGCATACACGTTTGTATTCAAAATGCATTGGAGAAAGGGTGCTAGAGACAGAAGCATTTAATTTCATTTTTTAAAAACACCATGGATTTCTTTTAACTTTATTTTAAAGCATATGAATCAACAATAAATTAAAGGAATAAAAACGAAAGTAAACTGACAGTATCTAATGCCCTAATCCAGTGCAGAATATAAGCAGGGCATTTTTTAAAAAAATACCAGAATTCAGGTGCGTTACTTTTTCCACTTTATCAGCCCAGTAACATCCTCAGAATTCTGCAGAAATTCAGCAAGGTCGCTTGTGGCAGCCTACAACGATGGGGCTCTGCCTTGCAATTGCCATAGGAATGGTGCCACCAGTCTTACTTGCGATCCAATGGGGGGGCAGTGCAACTGCAAACAAAACATCATTGGCCGTCGATGTAGCAGGTGCAAAACGGGCTATTATGGATTTCCATCCTGCAAACGTAAGTACGTTACTAATAATTCCTGGGAGAGAATATATCCTGCATTATACTTTTCTTGAATGTTGCCTAAAGAGCTGATTATTTCATTCTGTATTTTATTTTAGTTTAAGGATTTTCTTTAATGTTTATGCCCTGCTGCATCACAGGTCATCTATTTTTAGTGTTTAATAAATGACAGAAGTCATCATTTTGGATCTATTGCATTTTCTGATTCTATGAAGGAGCCTTGATTGACCTCTCTCTGTGGGCTTTTGGAGGAATCATTACATTATACATGCAATGCAGTTATAACACAAAGTAGGTGTACATCCCCAAAGAAAGCTACAGTCATGCCTTGGATTGAGAGCATAATTCGTTCCGGAAACGTGCTTGTAATCCAAAACACTCTTATATCAAAACGAAATCCCCCCAAAAAATTTGTACAGAGATTTTTAATTTAAGCCGTACTACAGTACTTGTATTGCAAGACGTCGCTTGTATATCAAGTAAAAAAAAATTAAATAAATATTTTAAAATTTGCTTGTCTTGCAAAAAGCTCTCAAACCAAGTTACTTGCAATCCAAGGTATTACTGTATTCATTTATTTTATTCATTTTAAAATTGCCTTATTTCCAAAGAGTTCTAGGTAGCTTACAACAAAGTCAAGAATTTAACAATTAAAAACATCCAATTTATGACATATCCCAAAACATGAAAACTGCAGCAGAAAACAACCCAGCAGCAATAAAAATAATTAAAATATTCAAAAATAAGGAGTGCTCAAAACCACAAATCAAAATTATATGCTCAATGCCTTCCTAAACAGGAAGGTCTTAACCAGCTTCTGGAAGGTCATTAATGAAGAGGTGAGATAGGCCTCTTTTGGAAGGAAGTTCCAGAGCCTAGGAGCTTTTGTACACTGAGGCACTTACTGTGTGCTCATCATTCCATACTTGTGACACTCTAGTTTCACCTCTGTTTGTAAACAGCACTTTCGGTGAGTTTTTGTAGAGCAGGGGAAATTGGGTATTATTTCTGTTGGTGAAAGAAAATGCTGTTTCCATTTGTGTATATGTGCTGTTATGCTATACCACAGTGCCACCTAGAGGTTATATAGCAGGAAAGGAAACGCTCCTCATGTAGCGCCTGGATCTCAGTTCTATGACGAATCCGAAAGTAGATGCAGCAGATTAACAGCATTGTGTAGAAAATCCCTAGGTGCAACCATTGTTGTATACCTGCAGCCCAGCTCAGTCTCCTCTTCCCTGTTTGTCCACGTTCCTTTTTTTATTGTGTCTATACACCACTTGTAAAACATTTTTTAAAACTGTGAACTGCCTTGCTTGAGTGCATTGGTCGAAATGTGATGATATATAAATGTAAAACAAACAAACAATAGCATCTTCTCTTCTCATGACTGTCTCATACATGGCATGACTTATGCCATGGTGCCACGAAGCTAGTTTAGAGCTGGGCTTCAGAGGAGAGCCAAAAACCCCCACCCACCCCACACACTGTGCAGTTGCTTAGAGAGAGAGGTAGTGGGCAGCAATTGGACAGTTGCCTAGAGAGAGGGGTGGTGGGTAGCAGTGGTGTCCTCCTCATTGTGTGAGTAGTCATAAAGATCTGAGTTTGCATGTGGGTTCCAACACTTTCTTGTCCAGTGCCTCAATTATCCTGGCACTGGAATTGCACGTTCAGGTTCTTCCCAGTACTTGATGAGATCATGGGAAAGTTTGGATGATCATATCTTGGCTTAAACTGAGATAGGAATTTTGTCCACATATGCAGGCCGTTTGTTCCTCCCTTTGCATGAGCAAACCAGGGGCAGTATTCAACAGGGCTACTGCACTTACACAATTGACCTCTAGCTCAATGCTAAAAGCATAAGCTGGCACAACAGGTTTTCTGGGGGAACCCATCACTACCAGTTTATGCTATTAGTGTTACAGTAGAGGTAACTTACGTTAGTGCTACGTCAGTTGCATAAGTGCAGCAGCCCTGTTGGACACTACCCCAGGAAGTCTTCAGTTAACCATAGTTTCCTGCTTTGGATGAAATGGGAAACCATAGTTAACAGCTTTGGAACAAGCCAGGATAGTAATCCAATTTCAAATTGTGGTTTAATTCTCTGGCTTGCTACAAAGCTGTTAACAGTTGTTTCTTGAAATGGGAAAACGATAGCTAATTGAAGACATCCTGGTTTGTTTGCTGGCCTGCAGTTGTGTTTTTTATTGGGGGGGTTTCTGCTTCTCTTCTTTTGTTATTTAAATCCATAATTAAAAAGTTTGCAGGGGGACGACGACGACACCTAGCACTTGATCTAAATAATTACTAACCATAGCATCTGTATGTTTTGATCACTTTTCAAAACTTTTACAGCTAAAGAAAGTTGATTTGAGGAAAAATAAGTTCTAGTGGATTTTCAGCTTTTTTAAAAATTAAGAGACATATGAATACTATTACTCCTATATAAAATGGTTCTCCCCATCCCAGCATGCAGCTGTGGACGACGCCTTTGTGATGACATCACTGGGAAATGTATTTGTCCCCCTCAAACTGTTAAGCCCAGATGTGAAGTGTGCATGAGGCAGCACTTTGGCTACCATCCCCTCACTGGATGTGAGGGGTGCAATTGCTCAAGCAAAGGAGTTGTTAATGCGGTGAACCCTGAATGTAATAAAATTAATGGGCAATGCAGGTAAGTGCACGTTTTTGGGTTACATTTCTATAATTAAGCTTAAGAACTGTTGTCTTGATTTTTATTTTATATTTTTTGCAAGGGAGGGTGACGGTGCTGGAAGTGATTTCCATTTCTTAAAAATATCTGGATAGGAATTTATGCAGTGCTGATTAGCTTGTGAAAAGTAGAATACCTGGAAGAAGCTGAATTGTGTGTTAGGAGGCTAGTTTATTCCAACAAACTGTGTAGCTGGAATGCTCTATTGTATGTATTACGACGTTCTGTTGCAAAAAGAATAAATATTTGGAACATGGCACATTAGAACTGAATGTACAGATTGCCCTAAAGCAAGTATGCTGGTGAGTAAGAGGGGCAGGTGAACCTGACGTCCTTACCTGTGGGCATAACCAGGTGGCGATAGAGCATGGGGACTACTGACTCACCACTATACAAGCATGTGGCTGCTGACTGGCGAGCAGAATCCAGCATGCTTTATTGGCCAGTCAGCAATGATGTACCCACTGGCTGGGCAGCTGCCATGCTTCCACTGCCCTATCACAATGCCCAATGGTAAAGGCATTGGGTCTCTTCCCTCTCTGTCCATTGTTCAGCAACAGAATGCATTTACTTCCTAGCTGCATCTCCTCACCAGCTGCTGTTGCACTTCTTAGTGAATATGAGTACCAGGGCAGTGGTAAAAAGTTCTTTCCCTGTTTTTGCAGGCCACCCTTTTCATCCTGCCCATACCTGATCACTAGCTTGACCCACATTTATTCAATACATGCACCCCAGAGATGCTCTAGACTAGTCTAGAGATAGCCCTCTACTGGGTCTATCCAGAATTGCTCTAGAGGTAGCCCTCTATTTGGCAGCAAAATACTTGTGGTATAGAGCACCCTATCTCCAATCTGATGCCCTGCCCTACAGATCATCATGCGACTGGGGTGATGGGAGTTGTAGTCTAACACATCCAGAAGACACCAGATTGGGGAAGGTAGGTGTAAATATTGCCACATCCTTGCTGTGTAAAATCAAAATGCACAATCCAGTCAAACCAGAGCTGACTTAAACTGATGTAGCTCTCTGTTGGTATGTAAGACACTGCCCTTTTCTACTAGAATGAATGGAGAAGTAGGTGAAGAGCTCCATTTGCACATTGGAGCACACAGAGTGCTCTGGAAAAGTAGTTTTAATAGGACTAAATAGTCTTAAATCCACATCCTTCACCTAGAATTGTTCTTCATAATTATGCAATTTTTAACCAATGTTACTTTAAGTTTGCAATCTTTATATGCTCAAAGAATAAGGATCAAACTAAACATTCTGCCACTCGCACATAGCAGAGCTATGCATGACTGACTTACTTGCTGGAGTGTAAGCACATGCAGCCCTGATTAGGATCAGGTTCATCACAATTCAGGAAATGGGATTTATGCTTCCCCCTCCCATTCCCCCCCCCCAATTCCAGTCCCCCATGTGTGGTGGTGGTGGTGGGGTTATTGATTCCAATCACTCTCTGCTATATGTAATTAGTGGAATGTTTATTTTGGCCCTAATAGCTGGGCTCTTTACAAAACATTAAGCTCATTGAGTTATTGTCTTTTTGTGACTGCGAAATTCAGACCTATGGAGCACTCTAATGCTCAAAGACCTAATTCAGTGTTCAAATTTGCTTTTATTGTCAACATATTTGGATAATGCAATTAAAGGCTATGCGCGCAGTGCCTCACCCATGTTTGGTGTTCTTATCTTACATGCTTTATGTGTATTTTGATTGGGACTTTGAAACTTGTTTAGTCTTGCAAGCTGTTTTATAATTCAAATATAAAAATGTTACTGCTCTGTATCTCTGTGACAGACTGCAAAGACTTTTAATAAATCTGTTTCACTTGGGGACTGTTCTTAGAGAATGGCACTGGGGTATAGCTGGCTTGTGCCAGCATGTCCATCTTTGCCACCTATGTAACATCTAAGGAACACTGGTTTATTTAACAATTCAGTGGGTATTTATTTGTGGACATAAACCATCTTATACACGTGTCCATCATTCAGCCTACCATAGCTCAAGCATCTGTAGTGTTCATTAGCTCCACAGGGGGGAAATAAAGATACCCTAAGGCAGTGTTCTCCAACCTTGGGTCCCCAGATGTTTTTGGCCTACAACTCCCAGCATGCCCCAGCCAGCTACGCTGGCTGGGGCATGCTGGGAGTTGTAGACCAAAAACATCAGGGGACCCAAGGTTGGAGAACACTGCCCTAGGGAATGTATCTAACAAATTGGGCACTGGCCCATGAGACCTTATGCCAAAATAAATTTGTTAGTATTTGAGGTGCCACAGGACTCTGGTTTTGCTGCAACAGTTTTCCTGAGGAGTGGGGATTGGGGTTTAGACTGGGAAAATAACGTATGAAGAAATGCCACTTCTCATAATTTCTGGGGAAACAAAATAAAAGTGGGAGACCCATGGCCACAGATCTCCTGTGTCATGTCTAGTTTTGCTCTTTTTTGGCACAGAAGGGAAAAATTCTGCTAGGCATAGCTTCTTCCATCGCTATAGTACTATGATGGCAAAATAGTCCATTCAGGGTACAAGAATCTACTCAGGGTTTGGACATGACATCCTTAAATTCAGCCACATTTTGTTCCATGACCTTGTAAAAAAACAAAATATCTATGTCTTGCAATATTGTTAATCTTCTCTTCCAGTCTTAGTTAGCAGCACTGCACTTATTTGTTAGAATTTTCATATTATCGCAAAAATATCCATTCCCTGACTGTCTCCCCTAAAAGCAAACCTTTTGGGGAAATGATTTTTGGGCTTTGCTTTATTCTTGAAGATGCCGCTCAGGAATAACAGGCCGACAGTGTGAGCGATGTGCTTCTGGCTCCTATGGTTTTCCAAACTGCAAACCTTGCCAATGTAACAGAGGAGGGACGGAACCAAACGTTTGTAATCCTCAAACAGGAGTTTGCCTCTGTAAGGTCAGGTGCTTTTGCATTCAAACAAATGGTGTGGTTATCATATATTAGCTGTTTATCCTTAATTTAACTGGAAATAATCATGGTTCCCATAATTTCTTACAAAATAATAATAATTATGAATTAGAAATATAACATTATCCTTGGCTGAATTACCATATCATGAAAGCAAAGGTAATTTTAAAATGGAGTTATTACAGAAAAGGGCAACCAAAATGATAAAGGGGCTGGAGCAACTCCATTATGGGGAAAGGTTACGATGTCTGTGACTGCTTAGCTTCAATAAAAGACGAGTGAGGGGACACATGTCATAGAGGTGCACAAAATTATGTATGGTGTGGAGAAAGCAGAAAGGGAGACATTTTTCTCCCTCTCTCATAATACTAGATCCCGGGGTCATCCCACGAACGTAATTGGTGGAAGACTCAGGCCAGATAAAAGGAAGTACTTCTTCACTCAGCACGTAGTTATTAAACTATGGAATTCACTTCTACAACATGTAGTGATGGCCACCAACTTGGATGGCTTTAAAAGGGGATTGGACAAATTCATGGAGGATAAGGCTATCAATGGCTACTAGTCATGATGACTATATATATTTGTTGTGAACTGCCCAGAGAGCTTCAGCTATTGGGTGGTATAGAAATGTAATAAATAAATAAATATTACCTCCAGTATCAGAGGCAGTATGCCTCTATATACCAGTTGTCAGGGAACATGAGTGGGATGGTGCTATAGTACTCGTCTCATGTCCTACTTGTGGGCTTCCCAAGGGCATCTGATTGGCCACTGTGAGAACAGAATGCTGGATTAGATAGGCCTTTAGACTGATCCATCATGGCTTTTCTTATATTCTTAATTTCCTAATGGGGATGATGCATATGTGTTACTGCAGAACCTTGCATTATGGAGGTTTGCGATCGAAGTGTTGGAAAGGGAACATGTGGTAACATTGCTGCTTCTTGAGCATGTATCTCACCACTTCCCCTGTTTCAGCGTGCAGCCCACCTCCCATTGTAATCAATAGGAAAATGTCCATTGAATTGTACAATTATGTCCAGATTGATTGAAGGAGCCCTTGAGCAGAAACAGGGTTTTGTTCACAGGTTCTCTGCTGCCAGCACAAATAGTGCTAGGAAACCCTGCATCCATTGTCCTGAGGACAATGTGTACTAGCACTGTGTGTGCAGTGTTCCAGGAATGCATGTGTACCACCTACCACATTTTTAAGACTGTCATCTGAAATGCTGGGATTAAGGAGAAATTTGTTGCTGGATTTATTCCAGTTGCCCACTTCACTGCTGAGTCTTCTATTGGTGGCTCAGTGAGTGTGGCAGTAGGTTTGCTGGGACTGACTAATCAATTATTACTCAGTTGTGATTCCACATTAATTCCACTTCTGGCATATGTAAAGTGCTGGCTTAATGTACGAGCAATTCATTGCCGAACTGTAATGGTGCTTCCAGACAATCATTTCCAAGAGTTACAATTACTTGTGCTAAACTGCAACACCTCTTGTTTAAATTCTATATGTAGTATGTTTACGGGAATTGAGTATCTGCACCATATCTGTTTTTCCTTATCAGCACACATGTTTCTGCTTGTTTTAAAGTAAGAGGACTGTCTCTTGAAATCCTGAGAGCTCACCATCGTTTTTCTTTCTCACTCCATCAACTTTGTCATCCAGACAGAGCCCTAGTATAATGCTATTTCCCTTCCTTTAGCATTCCTGCAACAGTAGCGCTATGGTCAGAATCAAAGCCAAAGTACCAAGTGCATGATCACACAAAAGTGTAGTATGATTATAAATGCTCCATCATGGTGGGTAGCACACATTCAGTGGGGCTCTTTCACAACCAGTCTTTAAATATATACTTCTGACTAGGGATGCCTGAAGAATTCAGTCTTTGCAAATATTGATATGAACTGACCTGATCCACACCTCCTCAACTAATGTGCAGATCAGAATGTGGTTATCCATTAGGTTTTCTGGTTTCTGAATGTTCTGACACAGTTCTTGGCTCAAAACAGTATCAAACTACATTTAGAAATGCATAAGTTGAGAAAAAAAATACAGTTAAAAACATGTATCCTTAGATAAAATATGCTTAGAAATAAGTATTACTATGCAAATGTTGTGCCAATTAGAGAGAAAGAGATGTGGGAACAGGGTAGAACAGACTTACGGGCAAACATGCAAGAAGTGACACAGACTAGAACTAGGCTGATTTCCCCATCCCTACTTCTAACTAGATCAAGTGCCTCACAATATCATGTATGTTGAGTGTGAATCGACCAGTGACTCACAGCAATGAAAATATATGACAACCATCCACACTAATGCTTGTCTGGAAGGGCCCCAATTTAAACAGGCATATGCATAATATTGACGGAGCAGTCTTTTGTGCACTGAAGGGACAAAAGTGTAAACATGCCAGTGACTGAGTTCAGATGACACGATAACCCACACTCAAGGGTTGAGTATGGATTGAGTGTGGGTTGCCGTTGAACCTTGGTTTGTCGTTGAAACATGGGTTATTGTGTTGTCTGAACCCAGCTGAGATAACAAAACCATGGTGAACAACTCCCAGTTCACAACCCAACAACGAACGATGGGTTCTCCGTGGTTAACAAGCCATGGCTTGTTAGTGCAGCTGGGTTTAGACAACACGATAATCCACGTTTCAGCAACAACCCACAGTCAACCTATACTCAACCCTTGAGTGTGGGTTATTGTGTTGTCTGAACCCAGTCATTGGCTTGAAGTTCTCCTTTCAAAAGAAGACCATTTCACTTGCATGTGTGCTACTGTGTACAGAAAAGCAGGGCCGTGAGCAACCTTCTCTATTATTTTGTATGTGTGTTACAGCTATTTTCATGTGTATATTACTACAGGAGCTTTATGTGGAAACATTTAATGACTTATTACAACTGACTTATAGGAGAATGTTGAAGGTATTCAATGTGACACGTGCCGCTCTGGATCATTTTATTTGGACTCCACTAATCCGAAGGGTTGCACCAGTTGCTTTTGTTTCGCAGCAACCACTATTTGTCGTAGTACAAATAAACATAGAGTTACGGTATGTTTTCTATAACTTATTGTTTTTGTCGAAGGGTGCTACTAGACAAAATAACACATGATCTGTGTTCACATCTCCTGTTTTGTTTGTTTAAGTTAAAAGCAGCACTGGGTTGGGGCGTTGGATCGGGGCTGTGGTGCAAGGTGAACTGTTGGGGGATGAGGGTTTTAATCTCCCCAAACTCACATCCGCACTGTTTTCCCAGTCTCTAAATTTCCCTATGCCTGAAGCTGCTATTTGCCCTGCAGGGAGAAATGTATGAGTGTGTTGCCATTAGCTTCTTTTAAAAAGTATGGTAGCCCCCGACATGGATCTCCTGCTGCCTTATCTAATTGTGGCCTAAAACCGAGGACTTATCCCAGTTATTAGAGTTCCCCTTTTAATGCCTGGAGCTGGGATAGTGGTGGCTTTGTATATATCCGTATAAGTGCTTTTCAGATGTATTATTCCCCCCAGCCTCTTTATGCCACTGTAATTCCTTAGAACAGTTAGAGCCATTCCATGCCACAGATGGGTTTGTGTCTGCTGCTTTTTCTTCAGTCTTTGGCAGATCTTTGCTTGCAGCAGCAGGCAGGTTGTCTTGCTTGATCGCCATGAATAGAAGCAGGATGTTTTGCACACACCACTGTAATGCTCAAGCGACATGTTCCATGTCAAGCTGCATGTTCTCCTACCTCACCAGACACAGAGATTATCGGCATGTAGCTTGCTTGTGAATCAGGGTAGTGAGCTGTTGTTGGGGGCGCTGCAGAAAGAGTTGAAGAAGTTAACAATGTGAAGTTCCTGATTCGCACTCTGTGCCAGGGGTGTCGAAGTAAATCTGGCCCACTGGTATCCCGGGGTTCCCCAGATGGCTACGCCCCCTTCCCCTTTCCCCTGACTGCCAATCGTTTTGTGGTTTCTTGGCTTCTGCATGGTGTCTCCACACACACACACACACACACCCATTCTAACATGTTGAAATGCCTCTCTTGAGGCTTAGTTACTGGCAGTGAGAGCTTTACGTTAAAATCTGCTGGCATTTTTGACCCTTCCACTTTGGCCGTGCCCACCACTGGAATATGGCTCCTGAGAGCTTCTCCAAAATTGAATTCAGCCCTCAGACTGAAGGAGGTTCAAGCCCCCCTGCTCTATGCTAATGATATGGCTGTTTTGTGTGTGCATTGTGGGGTGGGGAACATCACTTCAGTGATGCTGGAAGGGCAAACATAATGGCTGGTGCTCGTGGCAAAGAGTGAGAAAACCTCACACAAACTAAAGATTTTTTTCCATGAGAAACCAGCTGGTCCTGCAAATTAAGTCTTGTGCTGTGAGGAAAAACTGTATTCAGTAACAGAGACTTCTCTTTGCATCTCTTGTCTCTCTTGCCGTTAGTTCATCGATATGAGGAACTGGCACCTGGAGTCTGTGGATAATGGCATGAACATCCCTATAACTTTCAATCCAGTCAGCAACAGTGTTGTTGCTGATGTCCAAGAATTGCCCCCCTCTGTGCACAATTTGTACTGGGTGGCACCAACATCTTACTTGGGAGAAAAGGTACATGACCTTCGAAGCACTCTCTTTTTTTCATTGCTTAAGGTCAATCTCAAAGACTGCCTTCTTAGTTGAAATGTTTCTGCCCTTCTTTCACTCCATTCATTGGGATAACTTTTCTTGTTTTCTGCCATCTCTCTTTTCCCACACCATATCTTTTGTCTTGCCATCTCCTCTTGTCTTTTCTTATTCTTTGTCCACAGGACTTAGATGTGTTCACTTTTTCTAGCAGCTAACAGCCCCTTGTGCCCATAGAAAGACCTTTAAAAGATACATGATTGGGAACACATTCGCTTTTCCTGATCCCTCTGCATGTTATACCTCTCTGTAGCCTGCACTGGTAGTGCTGGAAATGTCATTGCAAGGGTGAAAGCATTGAGATCATGGTGATTTTAATACTTAGGAACAATGGCATACGTAAGCTCTTGTAATCACCCTCATCATCTCTTTAAATATGTTGTTCAGCTTTCTTCGTATGGTGGCTACTTGAGTTATCAGGTGAAATCCTTTGGCTTACCTAGTGAAGGCATGACTCTGCTGGAAAAAAGACCTGATGTGCAGCTAACCGTAAGTAAAATGTTGCATGTAAATCTGAAAACCGGGAGTCTTTGTATTAAACTGCTTTTTATGCCTTGTTAAGGTGATACTTTCCTTCTGGGACTGTATCTGGGGGTGAGATTGGAAGCTAGCCTTGCACTCACACATGTTCCTTCTCCAGCTGCACACTTGATACAGTCCCTTTGGGAAGAGGAGGTGAGAGCCTGAAATGTGTTTATCTTGATTACCATAAATCTGCCAGAAAGATGGTTTTACATTTGGATGCAGTAAACTCACAAATACCCACCTATCACAAAACTGACTATGGACAAAAAAGACTCCGGAAAAGGCACCCAGCCAGATTTGTTCCTTTGAAATTTTGATTGGGGGGGGGGGGATTTACTTTGTTCTGGTCTAATACAGTTTCTGTAATGGATTGGATGTTTTGTTTGTTGTTCGGTTGTTCTGTATATGTTAAAATTCAAATAAACAAATTTTAAAAAAGAAAGAAAGATGGTTTTAGCCCAGGAAGAAGGAGATCCAGCATTCAAATTAACCTGGGTTTTCCTGGTTTCAGCATTTACTTTTTAAGAACATAAGAAGAGCCATGCTGGATCAGACCAAAGGCCTAACTACTAGTCCAGCATTTTGTTACCCCAGTGGCCAGCCAGATGCCTAAGGGAAGCCCACAAGCAGAACATGAGTGCAACATCACCATCCCGCTCATGTTTCCCAGCAACTGGTATACATAGACATATTTCCTCTGATACTGGAAGTAATATGCAGTCATTATTTGTAGCCACTGATAGCCTTCTCTTCCATGAATTTATCTAATCCCCTTTTAAAGCCGTCCAAGTTGGTGGACATCACTACACCTTGAGGTAGTGAATTCCATAGTTTGACTATGCGCTGTGTAAAGTAGTATTTCCTTTTATCTGTGCTAAATCTCACACCATTCAGTTTCATTGGATGACCCCAGGTTCTAGTATTATGAGAGAGGGAGAAAAACATCTTCCTATCCACTTTGTCCATACCATGCAAAGGAAGGGTCGGGCCAGTGGGGAAATTAGTGTGTGAGTCCAAAGCCTTCTCCTAACCTCATCTTCCCCAACCTGGTGCTCTCCAGATGGGTTGGACTACAACTCTCCTCATTCCTAGCTGGGTGCTGTAGTCCAACCCATCTGGAGAGCACAAGCTTGGTGAAGGCTGTCCTCATCTCTCCCCAGGTTCCAGCCTGCCTGATCTAAACAGGGGTTTTGCACTGTTGCTGTTTTACACTTTTCTAAAATGATGTGATACATTTAAAATATCATAGCTAAGCATTCATAGTATCACCATGCTGTACTTGGATGTTAACTGCATTCCTCTTGGTTAAGATTTAATAACAGCTGATTTTTTTCTTAAGGTCACAGAATATTGAGAAAACAACAAGGAGTCTAACAAATTTATTATGTCTAACGAATTTATTATGGCATAAGCTTCCATGGGCTAGACTCCACTTCATCAGATGCATGAAGTGTTATACTGAGTTACAAGTATATACAGTATAGACATAGTTGTAGGGCGAGAGTAAATGGTGAGGTCAGAAGGAAATGAAATGCAGAAAGTACAGACAGTGACAATGACATATCTCTTGTACTGATTGTTATGTTGTTTCTATATGTTTTCATGTGTGTGTGTGTGTGTACATTGTTGCTTTTAGTTTTTTAAGATGTTTCCTTTTAAGCTTTTTAAATAAATTGAGAAGCATGCTAATTCTGCATGTAAGTACCACACTGATGTTGGAATGGTATTATTTTTGCATAGAGACAGCAGATGAAAATAGTCTATGTGGATCCTAACAATCCATTGCCTGACAAACAGTATTATGGATCAGTTCAGCTAGTTGAGGTAAGTATGATGAGAACTCGCTTTCATAAATCGCTAGCTGTGGCATTTTCCTTTCACCTGTTTTATGCTACAACATCAGATACAATGCTCTTGCTTCAAAGTACATTTTTAAGGCTGCGATCCTAAATACTCCTACTGGTGAGTAAACTCTCTTGAACAGAATGGGACTTGCTTATGAGTAAACATGCATAGTAGGAGTGTGCTGTAAATAATTGTCTCTTTGATATTGTAAACACTGAACATATGTGAAGAAACCGCATTGCTGGGATTTTATTTATTTTCATCACCATGATTTTACATCATGTTGAGGGGAAACTTCCCACTGGTGTGGGAATTATATATCAAACAGATGGAAAGTGTTTTAATCTCAGTAGGCTGAAAGCAAAAAGTAAGGTAATTACAACCTCCATTGTGGAACTTCAGTATGCTGATGATAATGTGGTCTCTGCACATTCAGAGGATGATCTCTAAACTATCCTAAATGCTTTTGCAGAAGCATACGAAAAACTTGGTCTCCCACTTAACGTCAAAAAAACCAAAGTGCTTCATCAGCAAGTGCTTCATCAGCAAGTGCAAGTTAACCCTTTGGTGATGCCATCTATCCAGCTTGGCGGAGCAATACTGGAAAATGTCGATCATTTTCTCTATCTTGGCAGCTATCTTTCTGTTACAGCTAACATTGACAGTGAAATCCAGCATTGTTTGAGCTCCACAAGTGTCACATTTTCTCAAATGAAACATAGAGTGTTCGAGGATCAGGATATCTATAAGGAGACCAAAAAGCTGGTTTATGAAGCCATTGTATTACCAACTTTATTGTATGCCTGCGAAACATGGACTACCGTATTTTTCCGTGTATAAGACGATACTTTTTCATTAAATTGTTAGTCGAAAAATTGAGGGTCGTCTTATACACGGAAGTACGGTATGCCGAGGTGCCGGTCCTGGGTGGACTTCGCCCGCACGCAGCCCCTGCTGTTGGCGGCAAAGCACATGGCCCATCCACTGGTTGCTATAGCGATATGCCTCCTCTCCACAGGTTGCTGACAGCGATTGGCTGGTGCAAGAGGCTATGAATGGACATCGCCTTTGTCACTCATTTGTAAAAGCTGCTTGGGGTTGCTGCTGTCTCCCTTCACACACACACACACACACACACACACCACTCCATATTTTTTGTGCCACTCTTGCCAAATGGAAGCTGAAGGGCAAACAATCAAGGGAGCGTTGTCTCGTGCTCCCTCTGGCTCTCTCTTCCCCTCCCCAGGCTCAAACATCAATGACAACCTTTAAAAACACACACGACACAACCTTCTACTATTTGCATGAAAATATAGCACCAAAAATGCCCGTCCTCTGTTCTTCTGCGGTGTGGACCACCGCGGAGGCTGCGCATGTGCTTGGGGACACCGAGGGCTGCTGCGCAGGCCTCCCGTGGTAGCCTAAGCCTCGCCCGCCCGCCCGGAGCCTTGCAGGATGGGCGCTGGTCCTGTGCGGTGCGGACCGCCGCGGAGGCTGTGCGCGTGCTCGGGGATCGGCGGGATGCCGGCCTTGGTGGCCGCCCCGTGAAGCGCCACCCCGCGGCTCAGAGAGAGCGAAGGGCCGCAAGCAGGGGTGAGTGTGGTGCCGCCATGAGGGGGCGGGCGCAGGGAGAAGCCAGCGAGGCCGAGCGGAGCCCGCGAGGGGAGCGGCTCAGGCCCAGGCGCTGGCAGCCGCGCAGATCTGGACCAACAGGCCAGCCCGAGCAGCCCTCTGGGAAGCCAAACATGGGCTGAATTGCCCGTTCACAAACACCCCACCCAAAATATTGATTTCTGAATTTAGGGTTGGAAAAGTGGGGGTCGTCTTATACATGGGGGCGCCTTATACACGGAAAAATACGGTATCTATAAACGTCATTTCCACCTCCTTGAAAGATTTCATCAATGTTGCCTCCGGAAAATCCTGCAAATTACTTGGGAAGATAGGCGAACAAATGTCAGTGTACTGGAAGAAGCAAAGACTACTAGCGTTGAAAAAATGATCCTTCAACACCAACCTCAATGGACTGGTCATGTTGTTCGAATGTCTGACTGCCATCTCCCAAAGCAGTTACTTTATTCCCAACTCAAGGATGGAAAGCGGAATATCGGTGGTCAGTATAAGAGGTTTAAAGATGTTCTTAAGACTAATCTAAAAAAATGCAATATAAACATCAAAAACTGGGAAGCTCTGGCCCATGAACGATCTACCGGTAAATGGAGGTTGGCCTTTCACAAAGGTTCTATGGACTTTGAAGAAGCCCGAGTGCAAGGTGAAAGGGAGAAACGTGCTAAGCGAAAGGCACATCAAACAAATCCTTTACAGGACCATCTTCCATCTGGTAACCTGTGTCCTCACTGTGGGAAGCTGTGTGGATCTAGAATTGGCCTCCACAGTCACTTACGGACCCATCGCTAGAGTCTACACAATTTTCTTTAGAATTTCCTCTTTTTATAATTTTACTATTCTCTGAGGGTACATGCCCTCCAACTACTAAGTAAAGCTACCCAATTTGGCTTCTATTTACTTTTTTTTTTTTTAATGTAGTACTCATCTAAAACTATCTGCAGCTTTCTGTTTTCCACCTATCTGTGTTTTGCCTAAGGATGGGATCAGATCTGGGCAACCACTGGCTTTTATATTTCAAAAAGGATCAACTGCTGTTTGTTTCTTTATCCTAGAAACCCTAGAGGCAGTCCTGGGTGCAAACAGAAGCCATAGCAGCACCTAGCAGGGCCTAATCTAATTGTCTGCTACCTCCTCCCACAGTCTATTTTAAGACTGAGACTAAATGTGACTCTATGGCTTCAAAATCAGCCAGTTCCCCCCCTTCGTCCTCCCCACTCCGCCCCCCTCTTTACCATCTAGCCTTATGTAGAGTTCTGGAGAACTTGAAAGCTTGCTTGAGGCCAGTCTTTGTGTATTACAGAAATAAACAGCAGTTTTGCAGTTTGAATGCAGGGAGGGAGAGTAGTGTGTTTTATTAGTACATGGCTGGAGGTCTAAAGTATCCTTGGGGTGCTGTTGGTCTTGGAGAATCTGATACAGGATTAGTGGTTGTGCTGCCTACTTTCAGAATCTAATTGCTTCCACATGCTTTGCTTGTATATTTAGTGGAAGACCGACAACCTGGTCTTCTGCGCGGGTTCAATGCTAAGGGGGTAGCGAGTCCTAGGGCGGGCCTTCTCCGAGGTCCCCAGCGACTATCACCCTTAGCCCAGAACAAAGGGATAACTTATAGCCACAAAAGTATATTTTATAAAACAAGTTTATTTACAAAATTACCTTCACAAACCCAGACACACGCCAGCAATACAGCTTATCAGTACGGTACAAAGTAGCAAGCAAGAAGTCTCAAGGACACCGTGATTTCAGGGCTCTCAGCTAGTTAGTTCAGCTCGGGCTCCAGCAGAGGCCTGGTCAACCGCATGCTGCTAGCTGGATTCCCGGTGGAGGTCCGGTCTACCCAAGCGGCTAGCTGGGTTCCTGGCGGAGGTCCGGTCTATCTAAGCGGCTGGTGAGTGATTTCAGCTTGGTTTCCCGGCGGAGGTCCGGTCAACCCAAGCGGCCAGTGATTTCAGCTTGGTTTCCCGGGGGTCCGGTCAACCCAAGCGGCCAGTGATTTCAGCTAGCTGGAGCACGCCAGGTGCTGCTACCCGGGGTTGCCGATCCCTTTGTTCCCTTACCCCAAGCATGGGGCAAGATTGCTGATCAGGTCCAACAACTCAGTTCCCTTGCGCAGGGTGTTTTATACCTTGGTGTTTCAGGTAGCCCCTCCCTCCGTAATCAGGTGGGTTGCCAATCAGGTGAGTTGCCACCCTCTCTGAGAGGCGGCCTTTTGCGTCAGGTGGGGTGATGCCTTCCCCCTGTGGGGTGGGGTCCCTTTGAAGCCACTTGCTTAATGGTCCCATCCTGTGGTGTTGAATGGTCCTTTCTTATGGGTGCCGAAGTGTCTGCTCTGGCGAGGTATTCAAGTCTTATGTAGATGGGGCTGATATACGAGAGCATTGACGAACCTGGCGATGCTTCCTGTCTTCCCCCCTGGGGTGATTCTATGCAGATGTTGTTTGTCCCCTTTGGTCTCTGTGGAGACTGGCTGTCTCCCCCCCCCCCGGGTCTCCTTCCCCCCATCTTGGTGAGTGTGTGTGTGTCAGAAAGGGGGCTTAGGTTGGCTTTCTGCACATCTCCCCCCCGGGGAAAAGATGGCATTGGGGTCCCACACCCCAATTTCCCATCGACTTGCCCATCACCTGAGAAAGCCCGGGAGAGTGCATCAGCCAAGACATTGTCCTTACCCTTGATGTGCTCAGTTTCAAAGTCAAAGTCTTGCAACGCCAGACTCCACCGTAGGAGTTTTT